>WFKR01000004.1:18912412-19512412 GCA_025331145.1 Rosa persica | reverse complement strand
ATTCTAAAACAATCAATCACTGCATAGTTCAGACTCAACCAATCCAAACCTAAAATCACATCATACGTGTGATCCGAAATCACAATCAAAGATGCAGTGAACTCTCTACCACAAATTGCAATAGGGAAATCATCACAAAACATGCTAAGCTCAAGAGATACGCAAAGAGGCGATGTAACACACAAAAGGTCTAGTAAGTGGTAAAGCAGTCAAACCCAAAACATCTACCACAGAACTAGATATGAACGAGTGGGAAGCACCCGTATCAAACAGTACTCTAGCAAGATAGTTATAAAGGGATAATGTACCTTCCACCCCGGTGCCTCTCTGGCTGATGGCAAATACTCTGGCTGGTGTTGGAGGTAAGATTCTCTGCTGGTTACCCTATCCTGCAATCTGAGGTTGAGTACAGTCCCTGACAATATCTCCAGTTTGTCCGCATCGAAAACATACTCTAGGCCTGAGTTTAGGGCAAGTCCTAGCAAGATGACCCAACTCATTACAGCTATAACACCTCATAGAGGTTGCTGGTGCTACTTGCCTGATAGGTGGTGCCTGAATAGGGACAGGTGCTGCTACTATCCTGGCTGGAGCCTGATGATGAAACTAAGGCTGCTGTCTCTTCCAGAGCCCACCTCTATAATCTCTGGACCCACTACTCCCTGCAACTGCCTTCCCTTTTCCCTGAGAATCTCTCTCAACTATCTGCTTCTCCTTGTGGATCAGATTCTGCTGCTCAATGATCAGGGCTTTAGCTAAAATATGCTCATTTGTCTTCAGCTCCATAATGGCCACATCTCGCTCAATAGAGGCATTCAACCCCCGCTGAAACTTCTTAGCTAAGTTTTCAGCATCTAATGGTTTCACAAACTGATACAGCCTGGAGAACTCTACCTCATATTCTTTCACATTCATCTTCCCTTGAGTAAGCGAGAGAAATTGCCTCTCCAGCTGTTCCTTCACCGATGTTGGGAAGTATTTCTCCCTAAAGATCCTCACAAATCCATCCCAAATCATGGTAGAAACATCAATAGTCCTCTGAGTGCAATTCCACCACACCCTAGCCTCATCTTTGAACATGAAAGTGGCTAGCTTCCTCTTCTCGACCTCATCACCGACAATCAACTCAAAATAGGTCTGTAAATCCTCGATCCATTGATCAGCCACCATATAGTCTATGCCTCCCGCAAATTTAGTTGCTCCCAACCGATTAATGTCCCTCGCCAACACTAACAGACGAGCAGGATCATTAACCACAACCTCAGGAGGAACAGGCTGCTCCATAAAAGGTGCCTCTACCTCTTCCTTATGTACTCCCACATGTGGAATCTCACCCCTACCTCGGCCTCTACCTCTACCTCTGGGTCTACCTTGACCCCTACCTCTGCCTCCCACAATATCCATTACCTAACGAGCATAGCATACCTGGTTAATACATGTATAACACTTAAATCAAAGCATAAGTAAATACAAGTCCATATTAACCAAGCTACTAACACAAAGAAGTTAATTCAACTCTTAATACGTCCTAACGTTCTAGACAACTCCCAATACTCCCACATACCCAATGACATTGTTAATACCGAAGAGCACCCGATGGGGATCCGCTGCAGACGGGCCATCACTCAGAACGTATTAACTTATCACTAAATATGTAACCTGGCTCTGATACCAAACTGTCACGTTCCGAATTTCGAATAATAAATTCAAATCCGAAACATGAATACAACTAAACAAATCACGTCCTGAATTTTTTTATAAACCAACATCTTATTATCTATCACACAAACCTCGTAGCAAACTATCTCTCGAGTCAATTATTACAATACTAACATAAATAAAATGTTCTGCTCACAAGAGTCTACAAAATACACCAAAATAGACCAAGTGCTGGTCTCAACCTTGCTACCCTACGCAGCTCGCTCACCACCCTAATTATCCTGACCTGCAGGGTTATCCTCTACACCATTTGAATAGTATACCGGGATTACAACAACACAAAACCCGATAAGCTTTCTGAAACCTCGTGTGAGTAAATAAGAATGAACGGTTGATTTATTAAACCACAACTCATTTATCTCTAGTAAACAATCAACAATCTCAACAACCACAAAGAAACATCAAACTGACATACAGGAAACAACATGGAACACACTTCCGCAATCACCACATCACAACTCTCGCCACTTGGCACCTATTCACAACTATCGCCACTTTGGCCCCACATTAAAGCTCTAATTGCCTCGTTACCTCTGACACCATGGCCCAGGGTCAAGTAACGGCACCTCCAGATTACTCAGTAACCTGCAAACTTTGGACCATTTCATGTCCTAAGAACAATATATCCCCGTTATTATTTAACGGTCGAACTTTAGACCTCCCTGTCCTCAGAACACATACACTCCGGTTATCATTAACTAAAGATCCTTGGACCATTCGATCCTCGGAATCCTACGTTTCTCTACCTTCTATTCAACTCACAAAATCAACATGCTTATCACCAACATTTATCAAATATTAACAACATAATAAAATCATATTAACAACATTTATCAACAACATATTATCACAATTCCACACCTCAATGTCGCACCATTCAGTATATAATCACGTAAATATATATATACGTAACCATCCACATAGGAATGATCACTAATACTAATTATAGTTCACACAATGCAAAATCAAGAAATTCATTTTTAATATACTTTAAAACTCATTTCTTAAAACCATTTTCTCACACATAACAAATAAATTGGGCAATTAAGGAAATTCGGTTCGTAAATGAACCAAGTGAGATTTACTCACCTCTAAACTTTCGCTGCATCTTCTTACAGCCCAAAATACGATTCACAATCGTCCGCTAACAAATCCGTCAAACACCTAATCAAAACGATAATTAACTTATCGTATAATTTCAAAATCACACTTATATGAAGATCCAACGGTCGGATCTTCACCCTTTACCACACAAGGTCATCGGGACAGTCCTACGATCATTATATCAAAACTAGAATTCTATCGGACGGTCCAAACTTCATAGATCACAAATCGAGCGATCGAAATCAATTGAAATCGTAAAATTCATGACTAATTCATACGATATCCAAAATTCACATGCTATATATCAAAATGATCGTACCGACATGTAGAATCTAAAAATGAGCAGAAACTACTCATCCTACCCCCGGAGGTGGCCGGAAAGGGCCGCCGGAGTTTAGGGCAGAGCTGCCACCGACCACCGCCAATAGTGTCGGGGCCGAGCTTATCCTCTTCGTTTCATCATTTTGAGCAACTTTCATAACTAGCACGAAGTGAGAAAACAAGTGGAAGTGGTCGAAAATACCTAAAAACAGTCTGGTTCGCCGGAAAACCGAAATTTTCCGATAGTTGCTCCGTTCGACGTCAAAAGCTTCACTTCTAGTCTGGGTCTTTTTGCTGCATGTTCTACTCCTTAATATGAGTTCAACAAGATAAAGAACTCAAGTTTTGGTGGCCGGAGCTACGAGAAATCTCAGCTGGTTCGTTTTAGGGTTCGGATTGATTTTTGAGTTCCAACGCCGTGTAGCCGCCACGAGAGGGGAAACCGTGACCACCAGTAGACTCACAGGAAGGAGTAGAGTCGATCTGGGCTTCGTTTCACCTCAAACGGTGGCCGGAGCTATGAGAAAAGGCCGGCAAAAGAATTACTCTGTTTTCGGCCGACGAAGGAAGAGAGAGAGAAGATGAACAGTAACCCGTGGTTTCCTTTTTTGGATAATTATGCTATTTTCGGATATTTCCGGAAATAGTAGCCTATATATACCCGAAATGGAAACTTTTCCAAACGCGATAACTTTCTCATACGAACTCCGATTCGACGAGCTCTACCACTTTCATGAATGAAGTTTCTTCAAATTTCTTACGTATAAATAAGTCAATTTTAATAACCCTAAATGACGTTAAATTTCGATACTAAAATCATTCGAAACCAAATTTCTCAAATAACGACATTCGAATCACACTCACAACTCAAAATTCATATAATTTGAGAAATATTAAATTACGAAATATTTAACTGAAATTTCGGGTCTTCACATTTCTCAAGTATCCTCTTGATCTCCCTATTTGAAACTTCAGCTTGTACACTCATTTGAGGATGATAAGGCGTTGAAACCTTATGAGTGATATTATACTTCCTAAGCAAAGCTTCAATAGTCTTGTTGCAAAAGTGAGAACCTCCATCACTAATGATAGCTCTAGGCATGCCAAACCTACTAAAGATGTTAGATTTGATAAAGTCTGCAACAACCTTAGAGTCATTAGTCTTGGTGGCTTTCGCTTCCACCCACTTAGAAACATAATCAATAGCCAAAGTATGTAGAGAAAACCATGAGATGAAGGAAAAGGACCCATAAAATCAATACCCCAAACATCAAATATTTCGACAACTATCACAGAGTTTAAAGACATTTGATCTCTAGGTCCTAAATTACCGTTTCTTTGGTATCTATCACATGTCATACAAAATTCATATGCATCTTTAAACAAAGTAGGCCATTAAAAACCAGATTCCAACACCTTTTTAGCAGTTCTATCAAAGCCAAAGTGACCACCACATTGTTTAGTATGACAAAACTTGAGTATAGCTTTTTGTTCATTATTAGGGACACATCTCCTTATCAATTGGTCAGAACAATATTTCCACAAGTAAGGATCATCCCAAACATATTGCCTAGCCATATTCTTAAGTTTATCACGTTGAACACTTAACATATTACTGGGGAACATTTTAGACACGAAATAATTCACAATATCCGCATACCAAGGTTCACTTACCTGGATTCCGAAGAGTTGTTCATCGTGAAACATCTCCACAAGGGGTATGGCGTCTTCTTCATTCACTAGCCTACTTAAGTGGTCGACCAAAACATTATCCGAGCCCTTCTTATCCTTGATCTCAATGTCAAACTCTTGTAGCAATAAGATCCAACGTATTAGCCTAGGTTACGCCTCCTTCTTTGACATGAGGTACTTCAAAGCTGCATAATCAGAGTAAATAATAACTTTAGTACCCAACAAATATGATCAAAATTTCTCTAACGCAAAAACAATAGCTAATAATTCTTTCTCAGCTGTAGAGTAATTGAGTTGAGTATCGTTGAGGGTCCTTGACACATAATAAATTACATAAGGCTTCTTGTCCTTTCTTTGGCCTAGCACGGCCCTAATGGCATAATCTAAGGCGTCACACATGATCTCAAAGGGAAGAGACCAATATGGTGGAAGCATGACGGGTGCGGATGTCAATAGAGCTTTCAATGTGTTGAACGCAAGTTTGCAATCTTCTTGGAACTCAAACGCCACATCATTTTGGAGAAGATGATATAGAGGCCTAGAAATCTTGGAAAAGACCTTGATGAAGCGCCTGTAGAAACCTGCATGTCCAAGAAAAGAACGGACCTCCCTCACACTTGTGGAGTATGGTAAGTACTTGACAAGATCTACTTTAGCTTTATCAACTTCTATTCCACGTTTAGAGATAATATACCCTAAAACTATCCCTTGTTTAACCATAAAGTGACATTTTCCCCAATTTAAAACAAGGTTAGTTTCTTCACAACGCCTAAGTATTAACTCTAAGTTATTTAGGCAATTATCAAAGTCTTTACCAAAAACCGAAAAGTCATCCATAAAAACTTCAATAATTTTCTCAATAAAATTAGAAAAAATACTTACCATGCACTTCTGAAATGTACCTGGAGTGTTGCAAAGTCCAAAAGGCATCCTTCTATAGGCAACCGTCCCAAAAGGGCATGTGAATGTCGTTTTCTCTTGATCTCATTAGCAATGGCGATTTCATTGTAACTAGAATATCCATCCAACAAGCAATGGAACTCATGGCCAGCTAACATTTCAAGCATTTGATCAATGAATGGCAAAGGGAAGTGATCCTTCTTAGTAGTGGCGTTGAGCTTCCTATAATCTATGCAAACTCGATGTCCAGTCACAGTTCTTTGAGGCACTAACTCATTCTCTGCATTCTTCACAACAGTTATCCCAGACTTCTTAGGCACAACTTGAACCGGTGAAACCCATTTGGAGTCTGAGATAGGGTATATTTGATAGGAGCATAAATGTAATGTTTATAATGTTTTTGCAAAGTTATTTCCTTTAACTTGATCAAATTAACTTAGTTTGTGTTTTTGTCGGTACTTTGTGTTCGTGAGCTACTTTAGGAAGTAAATGGAGTCTCAAAGGCCAAAAATGACTAAGGAAGGCACAAGTGCAGCATAAATGAAGAGAAATGAAGAAATGGAAATTCTCCCAGTTTGACTAGGAAAAGGAATCCCAGTTGGAGCAGGAGTCTGAAGTTGACTTGGACTAGGAGTTCTACTTGGACAAGGAAACCCAATTCTACTTAGATAAGGAATCCTAATATGACAAGGAGTCCCTGTTGGATAAGGATTACTCAAGAAGGTTCAGGAAGAGTGTTGAAGCATCGCATAAATGGAGGCAGTATTCAACTAGGAAACCTACTTGCATATGAAGTTCTACTCACACTAGGAGACCTAAGGAAGCTAGGAGAAGGCTATGGAATGTCCAAGAAGTGTCTAGTAGTCTCAAGAAGATCATATGCCATGCACATGAGGAGGAAGTCTCAAAGAATTCGGATTTCAAAGCAATATGGAGTTTGGATTGGATTTTCCGTGATATTCTTGAAGGTTCTTGACATTTTATCTTCAACAAAGGCGTGGAAGACATGTGAGAGGCATGTGATGGCAAGGAAAACCTAATTGGACTCAAGTTGTGCTTAAAAAGTCAAATCCATTACAGATTCAGAAATCTGCCTGTGCAGATCAGTCAACTTCACTGGAGGCATGATAACATTACTATGGGAAGCATGATAAAATTATTGACCATGTCACTAATAGTATGCAATCAGCAATATTATATAAAACATGCCTTGGGTGGTTGACGCTCAGGGTTCATTAGAGGCTGCTCTATAGATTCCCTAAGCTATCCAGGATTTGATCTCTTAGCCCTCCCACAGCAGAGTAGCTAACATTAACTGGATGTTTATGAAACATATTATACACTACCGGGTCAACCTGCAAATCAAATTAAGCAAGAATGTTCAAGGGTAGACAGATACAAATTCAATTTATACCATTATTAATAGAATCATAATTACCTCTCTTGGAAGAGCCCTCATGATAGTCAGACTAGTCATCTCCAAAACATTTACATTCAGACTTCTCAAACACAAAGCAGTTCTAACAAAATTACATTCACTGAAAGTTTCCATTTTCTATTTAGAGGCCGATCAATCCTAAAATCATAATCCCCATGAGTTTCCAGAAACTATGGTTATGTTCTTATCAAAGAAAGGTCCAAACTTCACTTACAGCGTTCATTATTGAGAGGTTTCAGAACTTTCCCTATAATATGACCAACACTTTGAAGCGACTTCAAATCATCTTCAGTTTTTTCAAACTCCTTCTTAGCTCCTCGCAAGTTTTCTTGCAATGCAAAATCCAAAACAAGCAATTCTGACCCAAACAAATTCCTCATACCATCTAAAATTTCTCAATTCACACAAAAACCCACTGCCCAAAAACTACATAACCCAAAATTAAGCTAGAGCTAGGGCACAAAATCGGCTAAACAGAAAATGAGAATCGAATCCCTAGACTAAAAATTGAACAGATTGGGAACATTTGTAGTTGGATAGAAGAGGGTTTGGAGTGCGAATTTGACCTGCGCGGATTCGGGAGTCGAGCTTCTTGCTGGAGTAACCTATTGGGTAATCGGTGATGGCGGTGCGACGTCATGCGGCCTCCTTCGTCTCGGTCTAGGTCTTCGAGGAGTTGCTGGGGTCTGAGAGGTTTTTGGGAGAAGAAGAAATCTGAGAGCTGCTGCATCTAATAAAGCTTCGTTTTTACATTTTATGGGGGGAGCTGAAAATTTGAGAGGAGGCAATCTGAAATTTGGGAGGGAATATGAAAATTTGGGATCCAAAACAAATTCTTGAACTTTATCAAAAAAGAACTATTTTTTTGGATCGTAGGTGTCCTTGTTAGTATCCTTTATTTCACTTAAACTTTCACCAGAATGCAGGTGTCCTTAATAACATTTGAGGACACTAAAATAATTGTGTGTCCTTATTTAGAGTCCTCATAGCAAATATTTCTAGTAGTGTCAGTAATAGAAAATCGTGGAAAGTGAACCTTAAAGGTAATTAACTTATACAGTAAAATGGGTGAATTGGATACCAAACATATTAGTGAAGAAGACCACGGAAGGCTATATATCTCACTCGAAGAGCGCTTTAGGAAAGTTCGTGACTTTGTACTTCCGGATTTAGAAGTGAGATGGCATGACCTCCAATTCTATGACTTCAAGTCAGTACTTGACTACAATTTGAAAGCCTTTCACATCAAATTCTTGGAAGAATTCTGTGGAAAGACATCACAAATGCGATGCTTATTAAGAAGATTTTCTCCACCTTTCCCATCTCTACTCTAATGGTTGCTAAGAAATATCAAATTGATGTTAATGCAAGACAAATCATAAGGTTTCATGAGCTAATTGGAGCCATGAATGGCGCTAAAAAGCATGACAGCTTCCTTATGAAGTAGGAACGAAAGCTATTCCATAGTCCAATTATAGTGGCGCCTTTAAGGGAAGATGCCGCGAAAGAAACTCTAAAACTAGGAATACTTCTGGATGTTCTAGTCCATATAAGCGCTCTGCTCAGGAAGGTCCCAAAATAAACGGACACGGAACCGAAGGGGCAACTATGGATAGAGAGAGGGTGGCAATGGCAACGACCTTGTTGGTGGCGTAACTAATCGCTCCTAATTTGCACCTCAATGAAAAGAGTTTGAGCATAAAGACACTTGTCTTCGATGTGGAGCATCTAGAAATTGAGTAAAGGTGTGCAAGGTTATTCAACCTTGATAGCCTACACAGCATCAGCACCCTCTCACAACAGCCTCATTGATCCCTCCATGACCCCTCGGCGAGCCTTGCTACCAGCAAGCATCAAAAACCACCGATGACTTCTCCAGCCACCAATGATTTTTTTGACCACTTTTGGCAACCTTTTCTAGGTGACTTTTTTCAAGGTAACTTTTTATAAATGTTTTCGCTTTCAAGTAATTTACTTTCTTTTCTTTTCTTGGACACTTTCAACCTCCTTTCTCCTATCCTCCACTTCTTCTTTTATGGGGAGACCTAAGCCGAACTGTGGGGGGGTGATGGGGGGGGTGGGGGTTGGGGTTTGCACTATCTCCAAGCAAACTTATAGTTTGTTGAGAATATATGATCGACCGCATACACATCAATGTTTCGATCTAATCCAATACTTCTTGGAATCGAATTTCTTAGGAGCAATTACACTAATAAATTCCTAGTTTCTTGGGGACGATTAGGCTCAGAAATTTCTTTTGTTTTCATGGTAGCCTTTTCGCTCTAAAGCTAACCCCTTTTCTTATTTCTTTTCATGATGAGTAACCTGAACAAACTAGATTTTGCTCCATTGGAGACAACTGGCTCTGGATATCACAAGCGTGTTCGTGATGTCCACTAGCATCTCAAGGCCCAAGGAATCCTAGAAACAATTCTTGAGCCTAGTCAGGACATGCTAACTATTGAGCAAGCTTAAGCTTTGGAAGCAAAATTGAGCAACCTTTGAGGCAAATAAGGAGAAATCCTTCATCCTAATGATTCGTCATATGAATAACTCAATCCAGTATGAGTATCTTAATAAAGAAGATCCCAGAAGGCTGTAGGTCTCACTCGAAGAACGCTTTAGCAATGTTTGTGACTCTCTACTTCTGACCTAGAAGTAAGATGACATAACCTCTGCTTATGTGATTTCAAGACACTTCTTGATTACAACTCGGAAGCATTTCGCATCAAATCCTTGATGAAATTTTATGGCAAAGAGATTACAGATGTGATGATGATTGAAAGGACTCTCTCTACCTTTCCTGTTTCTGCATTGATGGTTGCTAAGAACTATCGTATTGATGTTACTACATGACGTATCATAAGGTCTCATGAGCTAATTGGAGCTATAAACATAGTTGAGAAGCATGACAATAGCATAGATCCGTGGGAATCAAATCCATTTCGGAGTCCAATTATAGTCTCGATTCGGAATGAGGGTGCCAAAAGCAAAACCTTAAATCTAAGGATAATTCTGAACATTCTGGTCTATATTTTCACTCTAATGAGGAAGGTAACCTCCAAAATAGGTGGACACAAACTGAAGAGGTCAACGTGGAAAGTGAGAGTGAGATAATGCCTCTGGCCATATTGGTGGCGCCAGCAATACTAAGAGGCATCCTAATGATACTTTCAAAGTGCCTCGATCAAAAGAGCTTGACCATAGAGATGTTTGTCTTTGATGTGGAGTGCCCAGATATTAGCCAAAAGCATGTAACACATCCCAGAATGTTGGAAAAGCATACAGGGTGTATTGCAAAGCAAGGGAAGCAAACTACACTGAACAAAAGATTCAAGAAGGTGAACTCAAACTAAGGGGGGGAAGACTTCAAATTAGGCCAAGATCAAGAGACTCCCTATTTTGAATAAAGTCTTTATTTTCAAAGAGATGTAAGAGGCAATTGCCATATATTTTGTACTAAATGTCATTGGCTAAGTTTTTCTTCAACAAGGCTCATCCAAAGCAAGTATGATGTCTAGAAAGGTTTTCAGATAAGTGGTACTTAAGAGAGTTTTGCCCCACCGACATCTTTCTATTTACCTGGTCATATTTATTTTGAAGTTACTGAAAGAAGTTAAATGACTACCTTTGTTTTGCATTAGCTAGTTTCAGATTAGATTTTCTTTTGGTCAAAGAAACAACGATGTACACCATTGGCTTATGAATAAAATTTTGAGTTCTTTTCATTATGACTCCATTTGAAATTCTGAGCATATTACTTTGTGACTACAATGGTTAGGCCATCAGGATTAGTTCAAGGACATGGAATGACCCAAATTCCTCTTGCCAAGTGGTAACTTGATTACTGTCACAGAAACACTCTATGCTCCTAGGGCAAGTCGAATCCTATTGAGTTATTTGAGCTAATGGATTCCATGTAGAAATGCATATAAAAAATGGAAAAGAGTTCCTTTACACTACCTCTAATGATTGCGAATAAATGCCTATCTTATAGAAACTTATGTGTCTCTCTAGTAGATTTTATGTCACCACTATTCAAGTTACTAAATCCAATAAAGTTATGAGAGAATATCTCTTGGATTTAGACATATATTGGCTTTGCCACAATAGGATAGGTCATTATAGTCAAGATATGATGATCCGTCTACTAAAGACTTCACACGGACATCCATTCTTGCGAGAGAAATGAAGCAAGAATCAAAGGCTGATTCCTGGATTGAGTGTGACTGCCGCTGTCTCTGGTGTCACTGTTGTCCATCATTTGCTTAGGGGTGATGACATCTCTATCCATAATGTCATGGATGGCTTCCATCACGATAATGGCGCTCCAGGAGATGCTACAATAACTAATTTTGCTTCCACGTTTAAGACACCATGCCCAAGCAAAATCCTCATTAGTTGCTTCTTCTAAGGCCCCTCGCTCACTCTGCAAAGCTTGTTCCTCATGAAAATGAGGACCAAGACCGTCTTACGCAAAGGATACGAAAATACTCATTTTGTTCTTACATAGGAATTGACGGGATTCTGTGGACCAATCCAACCAATTTGCTGACGTTTAAGTATTTCATGATGTTACTTGACATGCAAACATGTTGGTCACGTGTTGTGCCATTGTCCACTTGTAATGTTGCTTATGCTATACTCCAATCATAGATTATATGGCGACGGGCTCACTCCCTAGATTATCCCATTCAGTCAATTGGACTTGACAATGCTAGAGAGTTTGCATTGAAAACTTTTGATGATTATTGCATTAGGACTGATGTTGGACATCATATCCTCATATACAGACACTAATAGTATCACAGAAACGGCTACGATGGTAGCGCGGAAATTGGTAATGCACACTAATTTCCTATATTCGTTTTGGGTTATGCAATATTGCATGTAGCTATGCTAATTCGTCTATGACCTACCACGACTCGATCTATCTTTACGTTATAGCTAGTGACTGGGTATAAGTATCTCGTACTTACACATATTTAAGTGTGCCAATTGCACCACCATAGGGCGCCATGATGGGTTCTCACTGATGAATGGGCACGTACGTTAGATTTGAGACTTCAACAATCGTCCACCACTTAATATCTTGCTAGCTTATCTCTTTGCCTCTAGATTTGTGGATTGTCACTTTGATGAGACAGTTTTCCTATAGGTATAGGGATAAGAATAGGGATGTTCAACAGGAACGACAGGAATTGTCATGGACAGTCCCCACTATGTCTCATATCAATCCCCGCTAAAGTGACAAAATCACACATATCTTCTGCAAACATGCCTGCAAGGATGGACGTCCATATGAGAGGACGTAGTGGCATCCTACGTAGAGGGAGGCATGGCACCAATGCCATAAAGAGTGATACTCTGGCGTTATATGCCATGGCCCCAGTTAGGATGCATGGGAGGGCCGTATGTTCGAAGGATACTATAGCACAACTCAATCTTTTGATCGTCAACACTCAAAATCTGTCTCATAAAAATGTTCAGGATTAAGGTTATTGTTATGGAACGCCTCAGTTTCAGAACATATTCCTTAGAACATAGAGCTCTTTCAAAATTACACTAGTGTACATGAGACTTGGGATATAAACTCCATTATGATTGATGATATATTCATGCATTTCATTGCGCATGAGTTTGTTGAGTCTGATGATATTGAACCATGCTTCATTGATGAATAAATGTAAACATAGAGAAAATTGGCCTGAATGGAAAGATGCGATCTAGGTTAAGCCTGAATGGAAAATTTCTCTTGCGAAGAGGAATTTTTTGAGCCAGTGATGCTGAAAGCTCCTAACATAAAACCTGTTGTCTAATGGATCTTCATTAGAAAGTGTGAAGAGAAAAGGAGATGGTAATCTCGCCCTATAGCGAAAGGCTTCTCACAACGTCTTGGAATCGACTACGAAGAGATATATTCTCCCGTATGTCATTGCACTCTACTACCTTGTTAGTTTGGTAGTTTGTGAATAATTGAATATGCAGCTTACAAATGTGGTCACTACGTATCTTATGGGGATCTAGATATAGAATATGCATGAAGGTTCCTGGTGAACTTCATTTACCCAAGTCAAGTGGCTCCATGGAGTGCGTTTGCAATAAGGATGAAACGCTCACTAAAGTGACTACTTGATTGGGAAGGGATATGCCCATGCATTTTCGCAACAAGTTTCGAATTCTATCACGGTTCATGTTGGTGACATGATATTTATTAGAAGCCCTTAAAGAGTTAAGGGAAACCACTGAACACTTGAAATCCGAGTTTGAGATGAAGGATCTTAGGAGAACATGATTTTGTCTCAGTTTGGAACTTGAGCACCGTCTTGATGCTTACGCGTTTTGACAAGGTCAATGACCTGCACAAAATTAGTGCTCAATTTAAAACTCTATCAATGTAGTAAGAATAAGTAGGGGTCGTTCTCAACAGGGGATTAGGGCCTAATTAATTCCTGAAAAATAAACGTTAGACAAAACAAAACTTTATATTATAAACATTATTTACGATTTACACAAGTCAAGGGGATTTAGGATTTATTTTCTAATTTAACAACTAAGTAATTATATACATATATGACACATCAAAACCAGAATCAAGTAAAATTTATGAATGGAACGAAATTAGATAGGATTAACTACTATTAACACGTAGGCAAGGTTTCAAACATCAAATCACGAATCAAAATATGTTATAGCGTAGACTCAATCAAGAACAAAGATGAACGCATACAAAGTCCTTTTTACTTTGTATAGAAATCGCATTTTTTAATAAGAAAACCTAAAACATGCTTCATAGTATTCAAAAATCATATAACTAAAATCAATCTTTCATCCACCATAGAAATCGCAAAACAAGAAACCAAGTAAGAAAACCAAATCGCAAATTTATCAAAACCCGAAATAGGTTTCTCATACAAAACCAAAAACAAAGTATGGTGTTCATGGTTATACTTTTTGATCCTCAAGGACGCAAAAAAGCTTCAAAAGGTGGTGGAATTGATGAGAATCACAGCAAGGATACTTGAATGGAGAAGACGATGCTTCACGGCCTGAACTTTGATTTTCTTGGATTGTTGCCGAAAGTATTGTGAAGACCCAAAATTTCATATAATAAATTTATGTAATCCAGTAATTGTCATATTAATTGAATTATGATAATTGGGATTAATTGGTATGTCGTGGTTTGAGAAAGTTTCTTTCGAATGATTTTATTTTCGAAAACGAACGTTATTTAGCGAGTCGTGAAAATCGACTTTTTATACATTCAAAATTTGGGAAAACTTCCTTCATAAAAGTTGTACAGCTCGTCGATACGAGTTCGTGCATATGTGGAACGTATTATTCGGAGTTCGTATGAATAAGTTATGAATATTTAAAAATTGGAAATTTTCTATAAATAGAATAAAAAATCAGAGTTTTTCATTAAGGACGAAAAAACTTGTTTATACACATCAGTCCCCCCCCCTCCCCCCGGGTTCTCTCTCTGTCGCGCGAAGCCCGTACCATTGTTTGCCGACCCGTCGACCCGACCCGACCGGAACAGAACGGAGCCTTCCCAACCTCGCCGCCGACGGACCCGGCGCCCTTCGGCATCGGTGCCCCTCGCCCAGCCGCTCCCCGTCCTCAGTTTCGCCAGCCATTGCCCCTAGCCTTGGATCGGAGCAACCCTAGACGAGGAAGGCCGACCCGATCGGACCTTCCCTTTGCCGGCGGTGCACGGGCCAACTGACCCCATTTTAGTGACGTGCTCTTCCTCCTGATCATCCCCATATGTGGCTTGCATCACGATTTTGAGTGTAGAGTGGTAGATCAAGAGTTGAAGGTTTCGACGTCCCTGATTCAATTTGGAAACTGATTAGAGGGCCGAGATTAATCCAACTTCAAAACCCGATCTAGGACGATCTAGACCTCATCTCGGAAAAAGTCAGGTATTAAACTTGTTCACAATTTCATTTTGAAGAAGTTTGTAGTTGACGACTTTTGCATCTGAGGTGGTTGACCGTCGCGTTGACCGCGGTCTGACCGCCGCGTGTGGCGGCGCGTCGAACCAAATTTTGAGCTTATATTATCTGGACGATGATCTATGCATCCATACGAGCGTTTTGATATATAACATGTTCATGCTAGAAAAAGTTGATAAATAGTCAATTTAAGTTTTTATGTTACTATTTACGGTTTTACAGTTTATCTTCGGTTTGTGATTTACGGAGATCAGACCATCGGTTTTACTTCAAATTTTAATATGATGTTCATATGACTGTCCCGATGACTTTATGTGGTCACAAGGCGAAGATCCGACCGTTGGATCTTCGTATAATTGTAAAACAGTGATTCGGGAGGAGATTAGTGAAGATCCGTCCGTCGGATTTTCGTATAATTTTAATAGGATGTTTCTAAGGGCGATTCGTGAGGAACTAACCGTTGGATCATCGTTTAAATTCGATCCAACCGTTGGATCATCATTTAAGTTTATTTCGTGCTTCGTTTGCTAAGTAAAGACCATACTTGATTAGGTACTTGACGGCTTAAGTTGACGAACATTTGGATTATTGTGATTTATATTTAAGGGAAGACACAGCGGGAGTTTCGAGTTGAGTAAAACTCACGTGGTTCATATTATGAACCGAATACTTAAATTATTTATTTTTGTAATTGTGTGGAAAATATTTATGGATTAAATATTTGTTTTTAAAATCATATAGACTTGATCAACTACGGTTCATAGTGAATTTTAACTATACAAACGAATTTCACTATTTTCTTGTGTGAACTATAGATGGTATTAGTGGTCATTCCTGAGTGGATGATTATGTATATATATATTTAAGTGGAATATATATATTGATTGGTGTGTTATTGAGTGATGATATGATTGAGTTGGAATGATGATTTGGTTTATATTTCAAATGCTTAAATTTCATAATAATAATATGTATGTTGGATGAGTTGATTTCATTGTGTGAAAACATATTGTTGTACTTATTATGGATTTAGGGTCAACGTAGTGACCAGTATGGGGGAATCGGACGCTCTAATCCTAGGTGGATGATGAGATAAGATTGGTTGAGTATGTACAATTATCAGACGTTCTAAATATGTATATAAGTAAACATATTGATGAAATACGATAATGATAAATATGTCGGATGCCATAACCTAGGCCAGGTGACGGGCTATGATTCAGTTAGAGCTCTAGTCTGTCAAATACCGTATTTTTATAAATACGATGTTGAGGTTTTGTGAAAAAGTATGTGAATTAGGGTTTGGTGTTGATTTGTTGATTGATTGAGATTGTTGGTTCCTTGTGGATGTGGAAAGTGTTGAGGGTTGATTTGAGTGGAAATAAATATGATTTAATTAAACAACCGTCCTTTCTTTTACTCATACGAGCTTTCATAAGCTTACCGGGTTTTGTGTTGTTGCAATCCCGGTACACTATTCAAATGGTGTAGCGGATATTCCTGCAGGTCAGGATAACCAGGGAGGTGACCGAGCTGTTTAGGTATTACAGCAATTATTTTTTATTTCATTGAGTTGTGAGGTTTGTATGCTCATTTAGAGCTTTACAATTCATTTTGTATTTGAGTTGTATTAATTAACCGAGACTAAATTCGGTTTTGAATTTATTTCGTGTGGCGAGGTTGTTAAGAAAAGAAATTTTTAGGATGACTATTTGAAGTTGTAGTAATTCATGTTTGGGATTTTGAATTTTTATTCTAAAATTCGGGGCGTGACAAGTATGGAGGAGAAAGGGGAGTGTTTGTGACTTTTGATTCTGAATTTAGTGGTGTGTTGAAGAGCTTCACAAACCTCTTTTATATAGTGAACGACAAGGGCTTGAGAATCTAGTTCGAAATCTACTTGTGACATCATTCAACCAATGAAAATATTCCATGAGAAGTAGAGAACAAGTCACC
This sequence comes from Rosa persica, assembly GCA_025331145.1. Lineage (NCBI taxonomy): Eukaryota > Viridiplantae > Streptophyta > Magnoliopsida > Rosales > Rosaceae > Rosa > Rosa persica. Next base: position 19,495,321 of record WFKR01000004.1, on the reverse strand, counting down.
TTCCTTTGCTTGCCAAAATCTCCATTGTATTTAATCCTAATTCGACCTCCTTGTATGTAGAGTCATAATTCAATACTTATTCCTCTATTTTCTCTCCAAAAAGTCCATAAAAAATCCAAGAATATCCCAAAAAGGATTTTGCCGAAATCTTCTATATTCTCCTTGTAATTCTCACGGCCAAAAGCAATCCTAATGGGCCAAGAATACCTCAAGACGTCAAGAAGCATCTAGAACCTCATGTGCAAGTCACATGCTTCAAACTTCAGGCCAAACTCTCCCAAAATGGGTCAATTCAAAATCCATGTTATGTATTGCCGAAATTTTTCAATAATCTAGAACATTCTTAAATTATCTTGAGTCATCTTCAAGACACAACATCTCCTAGCCTCACCAGGTCTCTTAACAATATCAAAACTTTTAGTGTGATCAGGTTTCCTAGTCCAACTGGGAATCTGTCATATCTTCATTTCCGAACATCATTTTTCCGAGCTCACTCCTAGTTGCATTAGGATTCCTACTTCAACTGGGATTCCTTTTCTTGGTAGAACTGGGAAAACTTCATTTCTCTATTGCTTTGTCATTTATGCGCCTCATTTCCTCCTTGCCTTCATTTCTTTCATTTCCAGCTCTTCTTAACTTATTTCTTGCTTTTGGAGCTCAAATATACCTAAAAACATAAAACTAAGTTAGAAATGATATTGTTAAGAAAATAACTACGAAAAATGTAGAAAGAAATGCACTAAAAACATAGAAAATATTAGTCAATCAGTCAAGCCTTCAAGCACACCCATCGTTCGTAGTCTTGATCCTGAAAATAATCCTTTTCATTCGAAGGATGATGACAAAGATGTGCCAGAGGTAGAAGTTCCCTACACAAGTACAATAGGCACATTATTTTACTTAGACTGGACATTAAAACCAGACATCTCATTTGCAGTGAACTTGTTAGGTAGATATAGCTCTATGCCAGCGCAACACTATTAGACTGGCGATATGGGCTTATTCAATCCTTACAGAGAGATGATGGATTTGGACCCATCACACACCAGGAATACAGCCAACACTAGCCTGCGTTCTCTATCTCCATCCCAAAACGATATTAATGTTTTAGAAGATTTTGCTGATGCTGGGTATCTCTCTGACTCACACAAAGGTCGTTCGCAAACTGGTTATGTATTCACCACGAATAAGACTGCGATATTTTGGAGCTCTGTAGAACAGACCCTAGTCGTTACTTCTTCTTGCAAAGATCATTGCTCTTCATAAAGCAGCCATGGATGTCTATGGATTGGATTCATAATTACGCATGTTCGAAGCATTGTGGTTTAAAGTCTACCACAGATGAGCCTACGAGTATTTATGAGGATAATGCTGCTTGCATTGATCAAATGAAGCAAGACTACACAAAGGCGACAACAGCATAATCAGCAACAACAGATCTCCTCAAGATCAAAATGAACTAGGTTTGATATGAGGACAATGTGACAGATTTGTTCACTAAGTCATTGCCTAATTCCACTTTCAAGAAACATGTTGGTAGCATCGTTTGCGGAAGTTATCCAAACTTTCATGACTGCAGTCATCAAAGGGAGATGCAGACATAAGGGGGATAAATGTGAAAGGTGTGTTATACTATCTTTGTCCTTACACTACTACAAAAAGGCCATGATGGTGGATTTCTGTTGTCTGATGACCAAGCTCACTGTGGTCTAAGTAAGTGTTGTGTGGTTAAAAAATCAGACAACGGTGATTCCACCGTTGTGTGATAACAGTTTGCTCAACAGAAAACTTATTTCCGTTGTGTGAATTCTGTGCAGGCATGTGCCTGGCATGGCATGAGCGGGGATGCCTCGACACATTCATACAACAGAAAGAAATTTTGTTGTTATCTGAGATTCATAACATACAATAGATATAACTCATTCTTTGTTGTCTGAGGTTCATAACACACAACAGATTTTACTCATTCTTTGTTGTCTGAGATATGTAACACATGACAGAAATAACTCAGTCTTTGTTGTCTGAGATATGTAACACACAACCAAAGTGAATTATCTCTCTTGTCTGTTAATTCACTCAGACAACAGAGATGATTTTATTTCTGTTGTGTGTTATGAATCTCACACATCAAAATTTTGTTTTCTTTTATTGTTAGTTGTTAGTTCACACAACAATTATATTTGGTTAGCTGCGGTCTGAATAACGTAATCAAATTGGGTAACAAACACTAACTGTTGTGGGAAAAGCCTTAATTTTGAACTCTTTTATAGTCATACAACACATTGTTTTGTATTGTGTTGTGTGAATGAAACTTGGACAACAAGAAGAATATCCATATAAACGTTTTTTTTTAGAAATAATGCTCAATATATGACCATAGAAACAGTACTATAATCCATATAATTCAAGCTAGGACAACATAGAGAATTGAGTCTGTACTTGTAAAATGTTCTAGCTAGAAAGACCTAAACTACATAGATTACTACTGCTTTCCTTTAATGCACCTTCATTTTTTCTTGCAGAAGCTCTCTTGTAGGCAAAGATGATAAGCAGACGTCTTTCGATCTCTTAAGGCATCAATCCTACACATGATGGACAAGGACCCTGCAGAAGCTCTAGTATTGACTCCAGTTCTGCTCACCCAATGACCTTACCCTTTGAAGACATTCAAGACTCCGGCTGATTGAAACATTCTTCAACAAGTCCTAAATGCTCTACCCACAGTGCCATTATGTACCCATATATCTGCAAGTCTGCAACCATGTAGAGTAGAATAATTTTTACATTAGTTTCTTGTGGCCATGCATTCAAAATGACATTAATTGCATGCTGCTGTTGAACACAAGTTTTGAGTGAGTACCTAGCAGGTTACCAACGAAATTAACAACTAGAGTATGTTGGAAACCATAGCTACTGGAAAAGAGAGACCAACAAAATATGCTTAATAGAATTGTAAGGGAACTTACTTCACGAGTGTTTGCTGCACTTGATAATACACAAACACACATTCTGAGTAGATTGACGAGTTTGCTAAAGAAAAAGAAATTTAAGCCTAATATAATTAATAAACATTAGAAATGAAGTAGAGCATTGACTAATTGGGAAAAAGCATATGAACATTACTCACATCTACTGCCACATAAAGTGATAAGTTAATACAATGAGTTTAGTGTGTGCAAATAACATTTCTCGTATTGTAATAATTGAAGTCTTAGAGCATGCAAAGATCGAGAAATTTTGAGTTGCAGCAAAACTCCAACTTAGCTGCACAACATTTCTGGCAAGTTCTGCATTCACAGCCATTGGTTTCATAGGAACCATAACCTTATAACAAAATATCCTAGGCTTCCACATGAACAACATTACCCGAAATCCAGAATGGTAATGGACTTTAGTACAAAATGTATGGAAATTTTCTATTACATCTCTAGGAAAAATAAAGACTTAAATAGATTTGGCGATCTATTGATCCCAGCTAGATTTGAAGTCTTCAACCCTTCACTCTGGATCATCTTCTTGATCTTCTTATTCCACATACTGAGCTTCTCTTACTTTACAATATGCTTTGTATGCGGTGACAATATCTCCACGAGCTCTACAAATGTGTGCCCAATGACTGGACACTCCACATCGGGAACATATATCTCTGTGCTCAAACTCCATTGATTGAGGCTCTTTGAAAGCAACATAAAGATGGCTTTTAGTGCCTCCCTCTCTATTTTAGTGGTTACCTTCCTTAGTCGAGCGATTATATGGACCAGAACGTCCAGAAATATCCCTAAGATTAGGGTTTCATTCTTGGCGCCCTCTGTTGGGGCGCGACTATAATTAGACTCCTGAATATGCTCTATTTCTACGGATCTTGAATGATAGTTCTTCACAAGGATGTTGTCATGCTTTTCATCGACATTCATAGCTCCATTGAGCTCATGAAACCTTGTGATCCATCCTGCAGTAACATCAATTCGATAGTTCTTAACAACCATCAAAGTAGAGACGAGGAAGGGAGAGAGAGTCACCTCAATCAGCATCGAATCTGTGATTTCTTGTCCACAGAATACCATTAAGGATTTAACGCGAAGCCCTTCCGAGTTGTAGTTAATGACTGACTAGAAATCATAAGAGCGGAGGCTATGCCATCTTACTTCTAGGTCAGGAAGCAAGGTGTCACGCTCCAAATTTTGAATAAATAAATTCAAATCCGAAACGCGAAAACTTAACAAGTACAAAAAAACACTTAGAAAATTTTCAATTAAACTAAGCAACAAAACAAAGCAAGCTCACCAATGTCAATACTGACTCGTTCTTTAGAGTCATATATTACATTATAGACATTTTACAAAATAAATTGAATAACAATTCAATAAGTAAACACACCCACCACAACTCACTACACAGCGGAACACTAAAACCAGAGTACCTTTCTACGTCCAAGCTATAAAACCTCATCTTTGATGACTGTTTATTTGATATTCTAACCTGCACAATAACCCTACATCATAGAATAGTTCACCGGGTTGAAACAACAAACCCGGTAAGCTTTTACAAGCCTATGAAAGTAACTCAAAAACAACTCAATTACGCATGCTTAAAATTTCTCAACTCGTGAGATAAATTAAAGCAACAACACTTAATCCACAGAACACAACCAAACATACAATCACACTAGGTAAAAATTAGTAATCCCTACACATAGAATTAGTTCAGGAGATCAGGAGATCACTTAAAATCATAGCAACTCCTACATTTTTTAGTTTAGTTAAGGAAATTACATTAAAACAACCACTTCAGAAGGTAGTAATCCCTGCATATAACTTAGTTTACAAAGAAACCATAGTCATGACAGCATATGGTTTAGTTCAGGATATTACATTAAAAATCAACAATAAAATGAAAAAGGAAAATAAATAAAGAAATCAAACACCTTCTGCCAAAACCAAGAAATCACCCTTCAACTCCAAATAAACGAATCCGACAATAACTCGTTTTCAAAACTCGACAACCTTACCTCATAAGGGTAACATAAATCACTAAAGTGACAAAATCATATTATTTTCAACTCACAATTTAATATGACATCAAGTCCCTCCTCAGAAAATTAAAGGAACATCCCAAATTCTCTTTTAAAAACACGTACTCATGAGTCGCAAGTAACCTACTTGGTACCCCCATGACATATAATGGCAAACAGATTAGAACTCTAACTGAGCCGTAATCATACTCCGGCCAAGGGCATGGTTCTGATAACCACCCTCAATCACTACTGTGACTTTCGATTTGTAGACCCTCAATCCGTAGACCAAAACATTTAAAAAGTCACTCAAGACTCAAAATGTTACACAACCTTAACACTTTCCAAAACGACATAATTGACTGCAACAATATTGTTTTTCAAAGTTCAACTCTCAACTCAAAAACAATATAGAAATCATATTGAAATATTGTTTTCACCACTTAAACCACCAGCACAATTTAACAAGTAACTCTCAATTACGAAACGTCAATAATATAATTGTTTCCATTCAAAAGAACCAAAACTCATTCATTTTCTTGGAAAATTAAATCACAACAATAGCAACATCGAACTCACAAAACATGTTAATTCCATCTCATTACATAACTGCACCAGTATATATTCGTAAATATATACACACACACACACACACAGTCATCCCAACTATAGTTCACGATCGCAAAATTCCAGAATATTATTTTTATACTTGAAAACTTATTTTACTATATCTGTGAACCGCAGTCCTATGAACCATAGTTGATCAAGTTAATATCATTTGAAAACAAAATCTTCATTTACGAAAACGATTTCACAATTTATCACATAATTTCGAATAATAAGTAAATCCGTTCATAAATGAACCATGTGAGATATACTCACCTCTAAATCCAGTTGCGTCTTCTCTAACAGCCAAGATAAATTACTGAATGTACTGTCAATCACCTAAAGAAAGTACAACCACGATTCAATACACTAGTCACCAAAAACAATTAAATTCGGAAAAACTCCCGAAACAATCCAAAAATCCGAAATTGACTCCAATCGAGGTGAAACCTCATCTAAGACCACCCAAAGTCTCCAGAACAGTTATACGGTCAATATATCAAAACTACAAGTGGATCGGACGACCAAATCCTCACGGATGAAAAACCGATCGAACTGAAAAGCCTAAAAATGCTAAAAATCATAACTTGCCGATACGATTTCTAAAAATTAAAAATTATATATCAAAATGCTAATATCGACAAGTAGATCGCAATGAGGAGCAGAAACTGCCCCAGAGGTGGCCAAAAGTCGTTGTACGGTGCCGCCACAAACAGTGGCAGAACCGTCGTCGACCACTGAGTTAGGTGGTGAAACCTATATGCATCTCTTCGTCTCAACATGCCCAACAATTTCCAAAACTAGCACAAAGCTTGAAAACGAACAGAAGTGGTTGAAAAATACCTTAACAGTAACCACGTCGGGTTTTTTTACCCAGTTTTCTGACGAGCCTCTGATTTCCGTCCGCACGTCAATTCAGCTCCGATCCTTCGAGGAGCATGACCAGCATCAACAGGTGACTCCAAAATCCAAGTGGTTTAAGCAATGGTGGTCGGACGAGAGAGAAACAGTCGTTGACCCAAAATGAGATTAGGATCGGTTCCTCCTTGCTGTGCCTTGTACACACTGAGATAGGCTACAAAGCCACCACTAGCAGCTGTGGAAGGAAGAGGCGGAGCTAAAGCAAGAAGTTTCACGTCGTCCAACGGTGGCCAGAGGATGAAGAAATCTCTGGTGGAAGGAAATCGGACGATTTTCGGTCGGGGAGAGAGAAGGAGGACTCGGTTTGGATTTCTGAATTTTCTGTCCTTGGCAAAAATCGGCAAATTTTGTCCTTTATACTAATTTGGTAATTTTTTTCCAAATGCGATAACTTCTTCATACGAACTCCAATTTTGGCATTCTGCATGTCCACGAACTCGTGTCGATGCGCTCTACAATTTCCGTGAAAGAAGTTTTCACAAAATCCTAATGTATGAAAGTCAACCCTTGAGATGAAGCATTTCGAGCGTATAATTGCTCGAAATAATTTCCGCTCCACCCTTGAACCACGAAATCACACTAACGAACACTTTATTAATTCCAGGAGATTCCAAGAAATTAATAACGAATTTTCGGGGTATTACACAGGGAGTCATGGACGTTGCCAAATCTTTCTTCGAGTGAAACTCACAGCCTTCTAGGATCTTCTTCATTCATATACTCGTACTAGAGCGAATCATCCATATGATGAGTCATTAGGATGATGGTTTTCGCCTTATTGCCTCTAAGGCTGCTCTATTTGCTTTCAAAGCTTGAGCTTGCTCAACAGTTAGCACGTCTTGGCTATGCTCAAGAATCATATCCAAGATTCCTTGGTCCTTGAGATGCTGGGGGACATCACGAACCATCTGTGATATCCAGAGCTAGTTGTTCCCAATGGAGCAAAGTCCAATTTGTTCAGGTTACTCATTTTGAAAAGGAACAAGAAAAAGGGTTAGTTTCAGAGTGGAAAAGCTACCATGGAAACAATAGAAATTTCTGAGCATAATCGCTCCCAAGAATTTAGGAATTTCTGAGCATAATCGCTTCCAAGAAATTCAATTCAAAGAAGTATTGGATTAGATTGAAACAATAATGTGTGTGGTCGATCATATATTCTCTAAAAACTGTTTTGTTTGGAGATCTCAACAAGCTCCAAGCTTGGAGGTATCACGAACCCCCATAGTTCGGCTAAAGTCTCCACATAAAGAAGAAAAGAGGGGGGGGTAGAAAAAGGGAGGTCGCAAGTCCCTGAGAAAAAGAAGAGAAATTGAAAAAACTCAAAAACGGGAATTTCTAGTAAAAAAATACCTCAAAATAGTGGTCAAAAAGTCGCCGAAAAGTCACCAAAAGCCAGAAAGTCACCAAAAGTCGTCGAAAAAATCGTTGGAAAAATCTGTCGGAGGTGGCGGGAAATTGCAGGTGGCTAGGCGTTGCTGGTAGCGAGGCTAACCAGCTGGGCAGCGTGTGTGCATGCGCGCGCTAGCGAAGCTGCTGCGCGAGGCTGGCAGGCTAATTGTTGACAAACGTCGGCAGGTGCGGGCAAGGCTAGCAGGAGCTGCAGGAAGATGAGCGCAGAGGCTTGCTGGGTTGAGAGTAGGGGTTGCGTGAGGGTAGGTGGGAGCTTTCGACAGTTAGAGAGGCTAGCTTGAGGGGGTGCGCTGGGATGCCAGCAGCTGCGCGCGGGGGCAAGCATGCAGCGCTGAAGCGAGGCTAACGAAATAGGTTCGGAACTTCAGGCGACTGGTTCGGTGTTTTTCTAGCCGGTTTCGGTGTTTCCGCTGCCGGTTCTAGGCTCCTAAGATCAAGGAATTTAAGGTGTGCTACGGTGGAAGCTAGGTTTAAGTTTACGATTTTAGGGTTTTAAGGTTAGGACTTCATGCTGATAACGTGTTTAAGGAAAATTGAAATTGGGAGAGAATTGAGTCATGCTTTCATTGATAATAGGGGTCTCTTTATATAGAGAATTACAAGCAGAGAATTAGAGTTGTACAAAGAAACATAATCATACATTGATTGGATATCTATAAAGATATCTCTGAGAATATCTCTAATATTAACCCTATTACAATGAGAGCAAGTAACCTAGAGTTTGGGCCAGATACATATTCTGGATTACTTGAAAATATTGATAATTTCCAAAAGAAAGAGTAATTTTTCATTAATTTTAAGTAAAATAACAAAAAATGGAGTAAGTGTTGATACGGAACAAATGCCTAGAACTAGGCCTGACGTTTAAACCCGTAACCCGCACGATACCCGCATGCTAAAAGCCCGCATGAACCCACCCGTTTAATAATCCATGCTGAGAAAAGTCCGCACGCAAAAGACCCGCAAATTAACCGGCCGTGCGTGCTGAACCCTTTTTTTTCGACAAAGAACCCGTTAGAACCCGTTTCTTATTTTCCTCTCTCTTTCGGGAACCAACAAAAATATGGTGCTCAACCCTTTCACCGTTAATTTCAAACGCTCTTTCGCGACAATCACTGTTCAAGCTTCTTCCACTGTAATACCCGTAATTTTCATTTTAAATTCGAGTAATTGTGTTGAACGATTATTGTACGATTTCACGAATGTTGTTCTATAATATTTCACTTTTTGAATTATCGAAGGTTTGAAACGATTATTTTAACGAAAAGCCCAAAATGCTCGATTTGAGAAATCGACTTTTTATACATGTAAAATTTGGGAAAACTTCCTTCATGAAAGTTGTAGAGCTCATCGATACGAGTCCGTGCGTATGTGGAACACACTGTCTGGATTTTTTTTGAATTTGTTATAGAATTTAGAAAATATTTCTATTTTGGTATAAATAGAAAAAACCCTAGGCTAATTTCAAAAGCTTTCCATTTTGGTCCGGCCTCCTTCCATTTTCGGAAGGTACTGTTCATCGTCTCCTTCCTCCGTTCCTTCGTCTGAAAACGACCAAGAGAGAGAGCAAAGTTCTCCATAATTGTTCTCCCTCCACAAACCACCTCTCGACCTCAAACCAAGTCTCAGGCATTCATCTCGAGCTGCTCTACCTCCTGGACGGCGTCGCTTCCACCGGCAAGGCCTCCAGCTCTGGCGAAACCGTCCGAAATAGTCGGACCCGAAAACAAACCAAACCAAGCTCCTTGCGTTTTCGACCTCCAAACCAAGTGAAACTCCTCCCTCTACATCGACTCAACCTCCTGAAACTCCCAGAAGCAGCTTCACAAGGCGGCGCGGCCTGTGGCTGCGGCTGGAAGCCAGCCCCGATCGGATCGAATGGAACTTTCGATCCAAATATCTCGAGTTATACACGATCATTTCATGTGATTCTTGGCGAGGTGAGTTCGCAAGGAAGTTCTGAACAAATTTCCAGAAGGGATCGAGGTATGAGGTTGCAGTTTTCACGTCGGTTTTCAAGCTCACCAATTCTAGAAAATTCCGGCCGCCGATTGTAATTGGTAATTTTTGATCCGTTCCCGTCGTTTTTTGGTCTTGTGCTAGTTATGAAAATTGCTCAGAATGATGAAATGAATGCGAGAAGCTTGGCCCCGACACCATTGGTGGTGGTCGGCGGCGGCTCTGTCCCTAACTCCGGCGACCCTTTACGGCCACCTTCAGAGGTCTAATATTTAGTTTTTGTCCATTTTATGATTCTACGTTTCAATACGATCATTTCGGTGTATTATACGCATTTTTCGGATATCGTATGAATTAGTTATGAATTTTGTGATTTCGATCGATTTCGATCGTTAGATTTATGATCTGTGAAATTAGGACCGTCCGATGAACTTGTAATTTTGATATAATGATCATATGACTGTCCCAGTGGCTTTGTGTGGTCATGGGCGAAGATCCTACCGTTGGATCTTCGTATATGTACAAAACGGTAATTAGGGGAGCGATTCGTGAGAATCCGCTCGTCGGATTTTATTATAAATTAGAATCCGGCCATTAAATGGTAGTTCAGTTATGTTTTGGAATTATTGGCTAAATTCGAATCACATTTGATTAGGTGATTGACGGATTTGATTTTGGTGAACTATTTCGGCGTGATTTGTATTTGTATTGAAGACGCAGCGGGAGTGTCGAGGTGAGTAAATCTCACGTGGTTCATATTATGAACCGAGTACTTAAATTAATTACTTTTGGTAATTGTGTGGAAAATATTTGTGGATTAAATATTTGTTTTTAAAATCTCATGGACTTGATCACTACGGTCCATAGGTAAGTAAAATGAATTTTAATTATACAAATGAATTTCACGATTTTCTTGTGTGAACTATATATGGTATTAGTGGTCATTCCTGAACGGATGATTACGTATATATATATTTACGTGGAATATATATATTGATTGGCGTGATTTTGAGTGATGATATGATTGAGTTGGAATGATGATTTGGATTATATTCAAATGCTTTAATTTCATAATAATATTATATATGTTGGATAAATTGATTTCTTTATGTGAAAATACATGTTGTGCTCATTTATGAATTTAGGGTCAACGTAGTGACCGGTATGGGGTAATCGGACGCTCTAATCCTAGGTGGATGATGGGATACGATTGGTTGAGTATGTACAATTATCGACGTTCTAAATATGTATATAAGTATACATATTGATGAAATACGATAAAGATAAATATGTCGGATGCCATAACCTAGGCCGGGTGACGGGCTACGATTCAGTTAGAGCTCTAGTATGTCAAATACCGTATTTTTATAAATATGATGATGGGGTATTGTGAAGAAAGATGTGAGTTAGGGTTTGATGTTGAGTTGTTGATTGATTGTGATTGTTGGTTTTTGTGGTTGTATAATTGTTGCATGTTGACTTAGGTAGAAATAAATATGATTTAATTAAGCAAACGTTCTTTCTTTTACTCATATGAGCTTCCATAAGCTTACTGGGTTTTGTATTATTGCAATCCCGGTACACTATTCAAATGGTGTAGCGGATATTCCTGCAGGTCAGGATAACCAGGGAGGTGACCGAGCTGCTTAGGTGTTACAGCAGTTATTTTTATTTCATTGAGCTGTGAGGTGTGTATGCTCATTTAGAGCTTTACAATTCATTATTTATTTGAGTTGTAATAATTAACCGAGACAAAATTCGGTTTTGATTTTATTTCGTGTGGTGAGGTTGTTAAGAAAAGAAATTTTCAGGATGATTATTTTGAGTTGTGATAATTTTCATGTTTTGGATTTAGAATTTTATTCTAAAATTCGGGACGTGACATCCACCGCCTTCGTCGAGACCACTCCAACTGTAAGTCGGCTTCTTTTTCAAGCTTGGATTTCAATGCAATCAGTCGAAATTGGAAAACCCAGTTTCAATTTCAAAGCACTGAGCTTTTGGATTGTGTGTTTTGCCACTTGTTTCAGTAACTTTCTAGTTTCTACTACTGTTATTGATGGTTGAGTCCTACTGTTGGTTTCAAGTTATTGCTTCCATTATATTTCCATATTGTTTGTCTCTGAAGTTTGATATCTATCACGGTAATTAGCAAGGGACATTGTGGTTAAATTATGTGGTTGGCATTTTGTTCTTGTTGGGTGCAAAAATATGCAAATCTGGGATTTGGTTTTTTTTTTTTTTTTCATTCAAATCTGGGAATTATGTGTTATTGGTTGTTGTCCATAATAGTTTGAATAGGTCACTTGTAGTGTTAAACACAAAAAGATTAAGGGTTGGTTGTTTGATTAAAGCTTGGACAGTGACGTTCTCAATATATATATATATATATATATATATAGAGAGGGCCATTCCAAGTTTTCGATCACATTTCATCATCTCAACTGTTCAGTTTTTAGGTCATAATGTGTATATCATTTATGCAAATTTTCAGCTAAATCGGTGATCGTTAAGGTATCAAACTAGATTAAAACAATAGACGAACCAAATCTGTCAAACTTGAACCGTTCATACTTATAATCTTAAATCGTCATTTTGAATGCCTTAACTATAATCAATTTGGCTGAAAATTTACAGAAATTATCTACATCTTAGGACCTAAAAATTGAACGGTTGAGATGCGAAAATATGATCAAAAAGTTGGTCAAATGCCCTATTCCTAAAAAGATCAAAAAATGAATCTCTCACTAAAAGGGCCCTGTATGTGTGTGTGTGTCTATATATATATATATATATATATATATATATATTACACAACCTCTGGGAGCAGCTTCTGATGGTGAAGTAAAGGCTTTGTTTAGCTGTTTCTACTTATGGGTCTGCGGGTTCCAATGGATTTGAAAGGGAAAAAAATTCTGTTCACAGGTCTTAACGGATTTTAACGGATTCCAACGGATAACCCACAAACCCGCCGGATTTAGCCCACAAAACGCGTTAAGTTAACGGGTTCTTACTGTATCAGTCCATTAAAAATCCGCACGGTACCCGCACTATATCCGCATGTTGACAGGCCTACCTGGAACCGGCTTCTTAGCATTTTTATTTACAGCTAGTAAAAGATGGTAGATTTCAAATAGCGGCTGGATCGGTTGCAAGTTAAAGATGGCAATTTAAGAAAAGGAGAAAAAAGAGAGACAAATTGGAAAGGAGAAGAAGGCTCTCTCCTCTCCGAAGCCTTTTGCTTTCCCAAAATCTGAGTGCAAAACCCTAATATCCGATTCCATTGATAATCTCTTCAATTAGGGTTTTCAGTTTCTCCCATTTCTCCTCCGCTTCTCAAGGTTAGGCTTTTCTGTCTGAAAACAGAGTTGGATTACTAGAGTATTTATGTGTTTGTTCCTTGCAGATAATTGCATCTTTTCTTTGTTACAATTATGGTGCTAATTTGTGTCAATGCCGAATTTGTAAAATAGTTTTTGAATTGGTTTGATTTGGTAAGAATCGTATGATTTCAGCTCATATTCGGGCTCATCGATTAGATTTTAAACTTTCTTTTGTAAAAAGATGAATATGGATGTAAGAAAATGGAGATTGGAGAAGAACATTCCAGTGGTTGTTTACAACAAATAGGGAAACATTATTCAAGAATGTGGATATCTTTGATTCTTATTAGCTTATCTTGTCATGTGCTAGGTTACCGCTGAAGGAAATAGCTCATGGCCAACACCGGAGCCGAAAGGGAGCCCGAATGGATACAAAGAGTGAGAGAAGAGGGAGCTGTTCCACTTGTTGATGCAGACACAGGTCAAAATGGCTGGGCTTCTCCACCTGGACACAAGTTCATGGTCAGAGGCCCAGATTATTTGTCGACCAAGGTTAAAATTCCTGCTGGTGCATGTCTTCTAAAGCCTATTGGTTTCGATTGGATTAAAAGCTCTACAAAGATTACAGAGATCTTAAAACATCCTAACAGTCGTGTCAGGAAGGCTATTGAGGATGAGTTTCGGTCAGGTAATGAGCCTTTTGTTTGGGCTTTCAATCTTCAAGTTCCGAGCAAGGATAACTATAGTGCAGTGGCATATTTTACAACCACAGAGCCTATCCCTGAGGGGTCTTTGATGGATCAGTTTCTGAAAGGTGATGATGGCTTTAGGAATTCGAGGCTTAAGTTGATTGCCAACATTGTCAAGGGCCCTTGGATTGTAAGAAAAGCAGTTGGGGAGCAGGCCATATGCATAATTGGTCGTGCCCTTTCTTGTAGCTATAGTGTATCAGATACTTTCCTAGAAGTAGATGTAGATATTGGATCTTCCATGGTTGCAAGTGCAATAGTTCATCTTGCATTTGGTTATATCACAACATTGACTGTAGACCTTGCCTTTCTGATCGAGGCTCAAACTGAGTCAGAGCTTCCAGAACAGCTCTTAGGTGCTGTAAGATTCTCTGACCTAGACCCTGCTGTGGCTCGGCCCGCTGAACCGTCATCTGATAGGAGTCTTGGCACTTTGCAGTCTTCTTTGCCTACACGACTATGGAAATCACTTGGGCAGGGTTTCTCCCATATTCTTCATCCAGGTGCCCAAGAAAATGGCTCTAGCTCAGGCTCACCACATGCTAATGGAACTGGGGATAATAAAGAAGGCAGTTTTGAAGAGGTTAACAAATGGTAAGTCTGAGCTTTGTTCGTTTCCCTTCTCATTAAATCTAGTTGCTGTTGCGAAAGAGAAGCTCATGTAAACGCAGCTTCCTCATCAAACAATTAAAATAATAATAATGATAAACTTTGGAGTGACTTTGCTGAACTTTTAAATATTTTTATTGCAGGTAGCATAGAATTTTTTGTTTATTTTCTCTGGTTTTTCTTTTTCTCTCTTGACATATCTTGAGAAGTGGTTGTCTGACAGGTTGGATGTGTAAATGACTGTTTTCCCAAAAGTAAGAATAAATCCATTTTTGCTTTGATTTTGTTCGAGTCTTTCCGGCCAGGGGATTTAATGATTGTTTGTTCTGTATGTGTATCTTTTTTTTTTCTTTTTCAATGTGTGTGTTCCCATTTAGTTCATTTTCTTTCCAGCCAGCAACTTGCTTATACCTTGATATTGCACATCCCAGTTGGCTCCGTAAAAGATCTATTTCTGCAATATTGCTGACAAATTGGTAAATTGGTTGTAAAGTTGTTTTCAGCTCAAGGGAGACTGATACTCATGTAGTATTGTCTTATGGTGATCTGTCTTCACCACATTTTCACCTTTTCTTCAAATGAGATGGTAGGAAATATTGGATAGGTGAACTAATCATCATATTATCCTTTCTACTGTGAGAATATTTAGATTACCATCATTCATTTACTGCTGTTAATAATGATGATCATCAAATATAACACCCTGCAAAGGGAAACTATGAAGTCCTAACATTTTTCCTTCTTCAATTTCTTCCCCTATTCTTGTTTATGTATTTTCGAACTTACCTCCTGAACCTTGGCAAAGTAGTCTGATGTTCTTCACACTATATCCCTGGTTAATCCCGTACTGAAAATTAATTAGAAGCCACAGGATATTCTTAAATTGTGAAAATTTGCCATTGTGCTGCCTAGATGGGATATCAATAACATTTTAAGCTCAGAGCTCAATCTGTAAATAGGTATCTCTTTAACTTTGCATAAAATTGTGGACATCAATTGATGTCTCTCTAAAAACGCAAGCTGGCCTGTCTGATTCAGAATGCATGCTTATGATTGCGGACAGGCATATCAGTCTTTCTTTATGTATTACATTCAATTTTTCAGGGCTTGCAAAAGGATTTTATTTGCCACACTAGTGCATTATGTTTAACCTTAGACATCCTTCTTGAAGCATCGAATTCTTGATCAGTACCATTCTACAAAACAAATTTTTGCATTTAATTACATTTAGGTTTTTTGAACACCAGCATCAACTCGTCTCTGTGCTGCTTAATATATCTGTCTCACCATTGGTACTTTTCTTCAATATGCAGATAAATCAAATGAATGTGATGAAGATAGCCGGAGATATTGAAAGAATTAGGAACTGTTGGACCATATCGTACAGACAAAACTACTCCACTTGGTCTCATCTGCTTGTCCCTACTTATCACATGCTGTGTCCATAGGTGGGCGCTCATGTCCTACTTCCCCTTGGCAAGATATTGTCATTTTTCTAATTTAATGGGTAAAATTAATTTTTTATATTTATTTATTTTATATCTCAAGAGTATACTGTATATATTAGAATGAGTGTCGCTGTGTAGCAATTTGTAGAACTTGGGATTGCGCTTCATGGCTTGTATATTTTCTTATTCACAGAATTCTATTCAGATTTTCCTTGGTGGTAGCTTTTATGAGTTAAGATTATGGAGAAGTCAGAAATGAAAAAGCAAAAGTTCAGAGATCATCTTCTCGGGAGCTTACTTTATTATTATTTCTGACAAAACCGTGGAAAAAAGACCCTCACGGTTGGTTAAAATTGAAACATTGAAAAAGTTATAAAACAAAATATGAGTTTGTTCACGTAAATAATATTTAGTCATGTTCTTATAATGTAAAACAATGTTTTTAAAAAACGAATGATGAGGCGAGGCATTTTGTTTAAGTCTTAAGTCTCAAAGCGACTCGAGGGGCTTTTAATGTGTTGAGGCATAAGCTTTTTGCACATTATATTTTATAATAAAAATCATATTGTAGGTAATAAATAGAAATAATTATAATTATTTTATTGGAAACTACTAAATATGTAAGAATGTAAAATAATTGTTTGTGTGAATCCAGGGACTAAGTAAGAAGTAGAATAGAGATAGAGAGAGATGACACAAGATGTATTTATTGTGGTTCAACCTGGCTATGAGGCAAGGCTATGTACACTTAGAGATTCCACTAAGAGTGAGGCTAAATAACCTTTGTAGTGATAAAAATGTAGTCTTTATTGTGGATCATGGATCTCACCCTCTTCTAAGTAGGGGAGGGGGAGGATTCTATTTTATAGTTAAGGGAGGTCCCTTCCTATTTACATATTTTTGATGTGAGACTAACAGGGCTCATCCCAAATTTTACCCTGAAATTCGAGGTGGCCATGTGGGGCCTAGTTTTCGAGAAAATTCTACTGAAAATTCGGCAGAACTTTCTCTAAAAGTGGACAACCCAAACCTTTGAAGGAAATAAAATCACACTTCTAAACATTTCCACCCTCAACTTCTAAAGCCAACCTGCTCCCCATAATCAACAACTATACCATCAGATTAAAATACATCCAAAGATGTCCAAACTGATAATTTAAAAGACCACATCCAACAATTTAAGTTCATAACATAATCTCCAGGAAATTATAAATCCATCCAAACCCATATTTTCGAACATCGATAAATAGCATTCCATGATTATTAGAGCACTCTAAGGAAAAATAGAAAGATTACACTAATTAGGTTAATGAGTAACCAACGAATGATAGCTGGCAATGGTGGTGCTAAGTCTCAACTTCTAATGCCGAACAGCTACATTGCGAACTGGGCATTTAAAACCAAATGGCCCAGGGGGAAGCATAAAAAACTTTAGCGTAAGTGGACAAAAATAAATATTTCATAAGCAATTGAAAATGAAAGGGATTTTATACTTTCCCACATCTATTCCTTTACAAAGTTCAATGCATGCAACAGTTAACAACAAAATACTTTGGAAAACAAAAATCTTGTAAAATTAGACCAGCCCCGCTAATAAAAGTATGGGAAAGAAATATCACCATACGATAAAGGGAGAATCCCAGGCTCTTGCTCAACTCACCCACAAACACAAAGAGGGAGTAGTACTAATGGGCTAGTTAGCAATAAAATAAAATGACCTATGTATGGTGAAGGAAAACGAACAAATCAAAAACCAATAAGACCAAAATCTAGCAGTGGAAGGTACGAGTACGATTCCCAACCGTACTCGGAAAGTCTCAAGAGAAAAACATATAATCATTGGCATGTCCCACACGCCGAGATATACTCAATAAGAGTACAACTCATAATAGAAATTCAAAGCAAGATTTAAGAAATTCATCATTTGATTTATTAATCACAATTGGGCATATTCATCGAAAAGTTCAAAACCAAACAAATCATAAAGCAATTCCATTCCTGAAAAATCATAATTGAAATTAGTAAACGAGTTTCCAATAATAAATCCAATATGTCCATAGAAACAAATGAAGCGTTCATTTTCTTTTTAAAATAATTGCATGCATATTTACTTTCAAAATAAAAAGTTCACACGGCTAAGCCTGTTGTCGATTCAACTAGCACTCATAAATAACTAATCAAAGACCGGAATTTAAATTTACGTTAAGTAGAAAGCAAATTCTAAACATCGCCTCCATGTGCCAAAACCTCCAATCTTCCTTGGATTCATCCCAAACTTCACCACTAATATCGATTCATCGGTATAAGTGAATTATAGTAGAAATGATGGAAATCCGAAGGTTGGATTCCTCATAATCAACACTCAAAACTCGAAACTTCGGAAATTCATGATCGGTACCAAACTTCCTATTTTCACCAAATTCATGTCTACACACTACAACCAACCCAACTAGCTAAAATAGAAGGCCAGAATCCTCCCCCACCCCCCAAACGCACCACAACATTAACAACAACCACAACATCCAATTTGAAACATGATGCCACCAAGTATAAGTGGCGTCCGTACAACGTCATACCCATACTAGTCCCTTGACTCCGTAAGCAAGAAGGGACTCTGCGGGCTTTGCAAAGTCTACATGTCAAGTCAGTGTCACGGGGGAT
This sequence comes from Rosa persica, assembly GCA_025331145.1. Lineage (NCBI taxonomy): Eukaryota > Viridiplantae > Streptophyta > Magnoliopsida > Rosales > Rosaceae > Rosa > Rosa persica. The sequence continues at coordinate 19,476,624 of WFKR01000004.1, read as the reverse complement.
CACTGTCGAGCTAGTACCTGCAAATAAAAATAAGAGTGTACAAGTAACATAGTGATGTTTCAAGTCAAATGCATCGAGTTAGCATAAATGGGTATATGAGATGCATGTTACACATTGAGTATATGTCTATATTGTCGAGTCTTAATACGATGTATGAGTCTAAAAATGCATGTGGTTGTGAGAGCATAATGAAGTGTATATGATGCACAGAGGTGTGATGAACACGATGGTACTTACACATAATGATGTGTATATGATATATGCATATGATGCACAAATATTAGGATCGGGAGCAGAGTTACTCAGTCGAGTGCCTTAAGTAATTATTTAGTAAAAAGAAAATTTGGATCTTAGGTTACCTTAGTAGGGTGTCTCGCTTGGGCTGAGGATTTGGGCATGAGTGTAGAGTAATAAGGCACGAGCATTAAGCCGGAGAGTGCCACTAAGGCACGAGCATTAAGCTTGAAGACGCCGATGAAGCATGAGGATAAAGCTCCTACTATCGAAGTACCCGCTGGTCACTCCGCTAAGTGAATTGTTACGTCTCATATCTCAATTTATTGGTTTACTAGTCATTTGGACAGTAAACGATAATTACTGCCACTTTTTATTTTGTTTCGATACTGTTAGTGGCCCAAAAAATTGACTTTTTGTTTGGGTCAGTTTTTGAGAAAATTTTCTTCGTGAAAATCGTAGAGGACATTAAACCGAGTTCGTACATATATAGTACACTTTAATCGAAGTTTGTATGTGAAAGTTATAAGCGAAAAACCAAAATTAACATTCACTCATATATAGGGAAAGTTATTGTGGTAGGTTTCTAGAACCTATCCACTCAGTATCTCTCTCTTTCCTCCCGCGTTTCCTCTCTCTCTCTCTCTCTCTCTCTCCCCAATAGAACGGGTTTTTGCTTTTTCCAGCGTTTCTCCGTTGTCCGGCCAAGAATCGTCATGCCACCAGTTGGGCTAGGACTGCCTCCTCCTCCCGCACACGCCCATAGTGGTGGTTCACGGCAATTTGGCTGGAAAAATGCGAATAAAGGCCAAGAACATCATTGTTGCAGTTTGGAGGTCAACGCCGATTTCTCCTGAATCCAGCCACCTCTGAGGACGAAACTTGTACTAGTAAAAGCGTCTTGGCATGCACTTGAAGCCGTCCAAGACTTTTGCAGCAAATCGGAGCGTGGAGAAAGAATTGAAGGTTTGAATTTTTCATTGTTCATGATACACTAAAAGTAAGCACGCAATTTAAACCCTGCATCAGATAATATAGAATAAGTAGGGTATCGTTCTAAGCCGGGGATTGAAGGTACACCTGTCATTTTAAAACAATTAAAGAATTAATAAAAATACAAATTATAATAATTACAAAAATATACAAGAGATATATACATGAGCAACGAAAAATGGGGGTTTTAGGTTTTAGGATTTCAGAAATTAAAATACAAAGAAAGAAAATATAAAAACACAAATACAAGAATGGAACGAAAGAAACAAAGATCAAAACCAATTCCATAATCAAATTCGATTCAACCCTACAATTGTTCATCTAAGTCATGAGAAAGAAGTTGATCATGTGAAACATTCGAAGCAAATGATTTCTCATATTTTACTTTCCTTAATTAATTAATCTAAATGAAAGCACCTAGATTAATCCTATCAAACATGCAATCAAAGTATAGAAAGCTAGCTAATCATAACATGTTCAACGCAATACACATAGAGAAAGGCTATCAACTTAAGTGCACAACCTAGTATGAAAAAGTTCATCTATTTGCAATCCTTTTCAATTAAATTCGACCTGTCCAAAGCCTTTAGTACTTTTGATATAAGTTCACAAAACTATTAGGTGAATCATAAACTTAAATCTTGCATCAATTATACATAAACCCTAAAAGTTTCGAACCAATTAGAATAAACATATAAAAGATATCAATCAAGCAAATTTAATTGAACAATCTCACAAAAGCAACTTAGAATCACAATTATAAGAATCGAAAACTTTATTCAATCATAGAAATTCGGAATTAAACTTTGGTCTAACATTGTTGTCAACTAGAAACAATTCCAACGAAAATCAAACAAGGATTACAAAGAAAGATGACGAATTACACTGTGAGATGGAGATGAGGATGGAGGCTTGACGTTTGGATTCTTGAATCTTGAAAGCAAGTCTTCAAGGTGGAGGATGGATGATGATGCTCACGACTCCTTCTTCTTCTTCTTCTTCCTTGCTTGAAATGTTGAAAGTGAACTAGAGGATGGAGAGAGGGAGACTTGATGTTATGAGAGAATATTTTCTGAATGGGGAGGTGTAAAGTGTGTAAGTCCTCAAGAATGAGGGACTATATATAGGAGCACGGCAAGGGTTGCTCTAGCTTCTTGATTATTCTATTATTTAATGAATTATCAGAAAATGCCACATAACTCCAACCAACTGAAAATTGCCATGTAAGCCCTATTGTGTTGTCCAACCAATCAAAACTCTCCAAAATAATTTCCTAGTGAATAGTACCGAATTTCCATGAATATATTCTGATTTTTCTCTTTCATTTCGGCCAAACTTCCTTTAGGGAATGTAGAAACGAACCTAGACGCATTTTGAGCTTTTTTCTTGTTGTCCACACTTCTTCTTTCCTTAAAACTCTCTCTAGAAAATCTCTTAGCGCAATCTTTTATTTTCTGCTTTATTTTCACGCCATCTCCTTCTTTCTCTCTTGGAATTTCACGGCAAACACATATAATTCTTCTCTTATGCATCACAAACCCTAATTCCATGGGCTTTTATCCATTTTGCCAAAAATCCATAGTCTCTTGAGAGTTTTTGGGCCTTTATGCGTCACCTTCAAGCCATGTCATCTTTTAATGTCTTCAAGAAGCTTCTTTCAACGCCATGACACTTCATTTTTCCGATTTCCTTTCTTGGTTGACTCAAGAGTCTTGTTTTGGCAGGGTTTCCTCTTCTGGATAGGATTTCTTAGTTGAAACAGGAAAACTTCTTTTCTTCATTTATGCTCACTTATGCAGCCCTTAGTGGCTTATCTTCACTCCCTCCAACGTTCTCTAGCTCATCTTTCCATTTGTGAGCTCATTTCAGCTCATTTATTCCAAAGTCCTAAAAATAGAAACTGTTACCAAAAATAGAAACTTTCCTAAAACAAGAAATGACAACTTTCCTAAACTAAAATGGGAAACTTACTAAAAATGAGAAATAGAAACTTTCTACAAAGAAAAACATGAAACTTCCTAAAAATAGAAATAGAAACTCTCCTAAAGGAATAACCAAGTAAATATGAGGAAATAACACTTAAAACGTCGCATTAAAATGCTCATATAAGTTCAAATTTGGAGATTTATTGTTGAGCTTGATTTCCGGCAATTCAAGATAGTTTTTGGTTTTGTGATAGTTGAGAAGGTTGTTGCAAATGTTGAGATGAACTTTGCTGGTAAAATTTGGTAACCCAGTTTGGAGTTGGCTGGCAACGGGTTGGGTTGCGGGCGGCACCTGGCGGCTCGTAGGGCCGGATTTTGACTTCTGGTTTTAGCTAGATAAATTATTTGAGAGTTGTAGAATCTGTAAATGTAATTTTGGTTGAAATTGGAGAAGTTTTTTATCGATCGTGAATTTCTGAAGTTTGGAGTTTCGGATATCAATTTATGAGAATCCGACCTTCGGATTTCCTTTGTTCCGCTATGGAATACTTTAATCGACGGATTGATATTAGTGGTGAAGTTTGGGTTGAATCCGGAAAGAGATGGAGATGTCGGTTTACGTGGGGTTTTCAGATTTCATTTTGGATTCGTATTTAATTGTCAAATTGTCGTTTACGGAATATAATTTTGTACAGGACGAGGTACCAACCCATCTGTGAAGACCCAGATTTTCATACAATAAATTTATGTAATTCAATAATTGTTATATAAATTGAATTGTGATATTTGAGATTATTTGGATTGTCGTGGGTTGAAAAAATTGGTTCCGAATGATTTTATTTTCAAAAACGAACGTTATTTAGGGGGTCGTGAAAATCGACTTTTTATACGTTCAAAATTTGGGAAAACTTCCTTCATGAAAGTTGTAGAGCTCGTCGATACGAGTCCGTGCATATGTGGAACGTATTATTAGGAGTTCGTATGAATAAGTTATGAATATTTGAAAATCGAAATTTTTCTATAAATAGTGGAAAAATCTGAGTTTGTTGTGAAGGACGAAAAAATTCCATTATTGCACATCAGTCCCCCGTCTCTCTCTCTCGGTCTGGTCACTGTGCCTTCCGACCCAGCGACCCGACCCGACTGGAAGTCGGGCCTCCCGACCCCGCCGCCGCCGGACCCGGCCCTCTCCCGCATCGCCGCCTCACGCCTGGTCGATCCCCGCCATCGCCACGCCCCGCCGCTGCCTCCAGACGTGGATCGAAGCTCCCTCCCGAAGTGAAAACCCGACCCGGCCGGAAAACCACTTTTCCGGTGGTGCACGGGCCGATCGTTCCCATTTTCGTGACGTGCTCTTCCTTCTGATCATCCCCATATATAGCTTGCATCACGATTTTGAGTGTAGAGTGGTAGATCAAGAGTTGAAGATTTCGACGTCCCTGATTCGATCTGGAGACTGATCAGAGGGCCGAGATTAATCCAACTTCAAAGCCCGATCTAGGACGATCCAGACCTCTTCTCCGAAAAAGTCAGGTATTAAAGTTGTTCAAAATTTCATTTTGAAGAAGTTTGTAGTTGACGACTTTTGCATCGGAGGTGGTTGACCGGCGTTGACCGCCGCGTTGACCACCGTCTGACCGCCGCGTGTGGCGGCGCGTCAGACCGAATTTTGAGTTTTTATTATCTGGACGATGATCTATGCATCCATACGAGCGTTTTGAGATATAACTTGGTCGTGTTAGAAAAAGTTGATAAATAGTCAATTTCTGTTTTAACGTTACTATTTACAGTTTTACAATTTACCTTCGGTTTGAGATTTACGAAGATCAGACCATCGGTTTTACTTCAAATTTTAATATGATGTTCCTATGACTGTCCCGATGACTTTGTGTAGTCACGGGGGAAGATCCGACTTTTGGATCTTCGTATAATTATAAAATAGTGATTCGGGAGGCGATTAACGAAGATCTGTCCATCGGATTTTCGTATAATTTTGATAGGATGTTTCCATGGGCAATCCGTGAGCATCTAACCGTTGGATTATCTTTATTTTAGAATCCGACCGTTGGATTATCTTTATTTTAGAAATCCAACCGTTGGATCATCAATTAGGTTTATTTCATGCTTCGTTGCTAAGTAAAGACCGTACTTGATTAGGTACTTGACGGCTTGAGTTGACGAGCATTGGATTTTTGTGAGTTATATATATATATAGAAGACGCAGCAGGAGTTCGAGGTGAGTAAAACTCACGTGGTTCATATTACGAACCGAGCATTTTAATTTATTTATTTTTGGTAATTGTGTGAAAAATATTTTCGGATTAAATATTTGTTTTAAAATTTCATGGACTTGAATTACCACAGTCCATAGGTAAGTAAAATGAATTTTAACTATACAAATGAATTTCATGATTACGTATATATATATTTACGTGGAAAATATATATTGATGAGTGGATTGTTTGATTGATGATATGATGGAGTTGATTATATTATAATTGTGTAATCCCATAATAATATGATATATCTTGGTGTGTTTGATTTCAGTATGTGATATTATATATTGGGTCATTTATGGGTTTAGGGTCAATGTAATGACGGGTGTGGGAAATCGGACGCTCTAATCCTAGTGTGGATGATGGGATACGATTGGTTGAGTATGTGGGATTATTGGACGTTCTAAATATGTATATAGGTATACATATTGATGAAATACAATAATTGATAAATATGTCGGATGCCATAACCTAGGCCAGGTGACGGGCTACGATTCAGTTAGAGCTCTAGTCTGTCAAGTACCGTATTTTTATAAATACGATGAAGAGAGTTGTGGGGAAAGTAGTGTGTGGGGTTGTCTTGTTATATTGAATTGGTGTTGATTGAGATTGTTATTATTTGTATATGTGGAAATATTTGAGTGTTGCTGTGTGTGAGAATAAATGAGTTTAAATTAAGTAACAGTTCCTTCTTTTACTCATACAAGCTTTCATAAGCTTACCGGGTTTTGTGTTGTTGCAATCCCGGTACACTATTCAATGGTGTAGCGGATATTCCTGCAGGTCAGGATAACCAGGGAGGTGACCGAGCTGCTTAGGTGTTACAGCAGTTTTGTTATTTATTTAGTTGTGAGGTGTGTGTGTATGCTCATTTAGAGCTTTACATTACATTTTGGATTTATGTTGTAATAATTAACCGAGACTAAGTCGGTTTGATTTTATTTCGTGTGGTGAGTGTGTTAAGAAAAGAAAAATTTTCATGTTTCGGATTATGAATAGTTATTCATAAAATTCGGGGCGTGACACCATCGCTCGACGATGATCCTTACGCTTGGCCACGTTAGCTTGATACTGTGAATGGACCTTTGATTTAATTGGGTGCATGAAAATATTTTCTGAATTATTGATTTATTTATTTATCTTTTCAATTATCGAGCATATATTTTGATCTCGAATTATAAATTGATTTCGGAAATGAATTTCAGATTTTAATTTGGATTTATGATTTATGATGATTTTTTTTTTGACGAGTTATTTCTCAATATGATTTCCGGAATTAAGTATATCTTTATTCATCGAGTTTGAGATTTCTGGAAGATTTTCGATGAGAGTATATCTATCTATTATTTCTCACTCATTGGTTTATGATTTCGAGAATATCTTGACGTGTGGGACACATCGTTGATTCATTTGTTTTCTCATGAGTTTTTTCGAGTACGGTTGCGAATCATACTCGTGATTTCATTTGCGAGATTTTGGGGAAGCTTTACTTGTTTTCTGTTTTCTATTGTTTTCTTCACCATGGGTCAATTTATTTAGTTCTCCTCCTCACGTGGGTGTAGTCGAGCATTATTAGTACTCCTCCCTGGTTACTATGTGTTTGTGGGTGAGTTGAGCATAGAGCTTGGGAGACTCCCTTCATTGCATGGTGATATTTTCTTCCCATATCCTTCTGTTACTTGACTAGTGGGACTAGTCCGATCTTGTTTAACCAGCAGGGATAGTCTTATTTTCTTGAGTATCGGAGTTTCAATCTGTTTTCTTGAGCTGAACATCAGTCAGATTGTTTTCCTTAATTGTTGCATGCATCGGGTTTTTAAAAGAATAAACGTGGGAAAGTATAAAATCCTTTTTCTTTATGATTACTTATTCTTGTCGACTCACGTTAACATTTTTATGTACTTTCCCCCTGGGCCTTTTAGTTTCAATTGTCCAGTCTGCAGAGTAGCTAGTTCGGCATAGTAGGATTCAGGGCATAGCATATGCTGCTGTTGTTTTCATATTGTAGGTTAATCGTTGAACCTACTTGTTTTTTAAATTCTTTTCCTTTTAGACTGCTCTTATCTCCTGTGGGACAATTGTTTTAAAGTTTGGTAGTTACATTTTGTGTATTTAGAATATATTGTATTTAGGTTTTTAGTTGCTTATTGTGGTGTTGTTTTGATTTGGAGAGTAATGTGGCTCCAGGAGATTAAGAATGGCATTTTAGAAGTGTAAATATGTTTATACATGTTTTTGGTAGTCTATTTTTATGAGTGACTCTGCCAAATTGTCGGTAGAGTAATTGTTAAAATGAGGTCCATAGGACCACCTCAAATTTCATAATGAAATTCGAGACGGGTCCTGTCATCAATAGTCAAGAAATGTCTTGACTGAGTATCGTGCTTTATACCCTGTTGGGATTCATCGCTCAGAGCGTGATGTTGCAAGGACAAGGCCTTCAATTTTACTCCAGATCTACATTAGATAGCCACCCAAGGCGGATAGCAGAAGTTTCCATTTCATACTGGTGACTAAAGGACCAAGTCTGTGACGGTCTAAACAGAAATGAGTCATAGCAGCAGAGTGCAGTCGGTCATAAAATTAGGTGACATACACGGTTGCAAAGCTTCTGTAGCATAAAGAAATAGAAAAATAAAAAGAAATAGTATGAGATGTGTTGTAGCCACAAGCACATGCGGAGTTGCTAATAACCATGCAGACTCCCAGTGGTCTCTACAGCCACAAGACGTAAGGCTGGTGGGCCCCCACACTCCACAGTTCTCAGTTCTCACCACACAACTTTGTACCTAAAATTCCATTTCTCTTGATTTTGATATGCGAAATCCAGACCCTTATCATCATCATCTCCAAATATCCTCCTCCTCCTCCTCCTCAGCCTGCTTGGATTCCATCTAGTTGGGTCAATTACAGTGCGTTTTCGATCTCGTTTGATAAATATCTAGGGGCTAGGAAGATGAAGATTCAGTGCGATGTGTGTGAGAAAACTCCGGCGACGGTGATCTGTTGCGCTGACGAGGCGGCACTGTGTGCCAAATGTGATGTTGAAGTGCACGCAGCCAATAAACTCGCAAGCAAGCACCAGAGGCTTCTTCTTGAATCTCTCTCCAACAAGCTCCCTAGATGTGATATATGCCAAGTAACTACTTTTTTCTCCCTTGCACTTTCTTTCTTTGATTGATTCACCCATATTAATTCAGGGATTTTATTAATCATACATCTTCTACAACTATTCCATATATATATATATATATATATATATAAATCCAGTTACATACCCTTTACCCGTATTGAGTAGACAGATCTGCTTCCACAACTCTTTTAACGTAAAGAATCGTGGAATCAAAGGCAGATGGGTCCTTCAAAGCCCAACCGACCTGCTTCAGTTTTTCTTGGTAATGTCATGCCATGAAAAGGGCCACTCAGTTAAGCTGCTAATTGCTTTATTTATCACATCTCTTAATCTTGCGCACCTTGCTCCTAACTTCTGAGGCTTAGACTGCAAACTGGACAAGACCAAGTTCACCCAATATTTCTTCCAATCCTCTTTTGTATAAAAGAATTGTAAAGTAGCTTCTAATAATTGTTCAACTTTCAATCTCTCTCTTACTCATTTGTATCTTCCAATTGGCAGGACAAGGCAGCTTTTATATTCTGTGTCGAAGACAGAGCCCTCTTTTGTCAGGATTGTGATGAATCAATTCATTCGGCCAATAGCCTCTCTGCCAACCACCAGAGGTTCCTCGCCACTGGAATCCGAGTTGCATTGAGCTCTCCTTGTACTAAGGACGCTGAAACAAGTAGCTTAGAGCCACCCAATCATAGTTCACAGCTGGTTTCAACAAAAGTGCCAACACCACATCCTTCTGTCTTCTCATCTCCTTGGGGCGTTGATGACTTGCTGCAATTATCAGATTTTGAATCTTCTGACAAGGTTAGAAATTTTTTTCATGTTTTCACATGACTCTGTTTTATTGAAGTTGCTTGAAAAGATGGTAGGGGGATGACCATAAAAAGATACACTCAAGTTTTCCCTCTTTTTTGTAGAAATGGTGGAAACTATCACAAAAGTAATAAGACAAGTACACAGTTCATGGGAACTTAATAAATGGGAACAATGAAAATAACATAACTGGAAAAGTATCGGGGTTAACTGGCTTGCATATACTACTGACATTTTGACCCAAAAAAAAAAAAAAAAATTAGATTTACAATATTATGGTTTTGAGTTCATTTTTCTTTGCATCCATGTTTTCAATTGTTATCGTTTATGGAGTGCTGAGGCAATGATCTTTTGAACTTCATTATTTTGGAATTCCGGGTATTATTCATGTTGTAAAGAAGGTAAAATATCATTGGTTCTGTCTTTAGTGGTGAGAGGTGTGGTAGGGCTGGGGTGGGCAATTCTTTAGTTCGTAACTTATTATAGCAATAATGTATAACAATTCATGCTAAAAGTAGTGGTATTTGCTTTTCCTTGCATTACTTATCTAAATTTCGAGTCTCTTGTGTGTGCTCTTCACAGAAAGAGTCGCTTGAGTTTGGAGAGCTTGAATGGATAGCAGATATGGGTCTTTTTGGTGAGCAGTTTCCTCAGGAGGCTCTGGCAGCAGCTGAAGTACCTCAGCTTCCGGTATCACAGTCGAGCAACTATACGTCATATAGACCCCCGAAATCAAACAGTCCATACAAGAAGCCTAGGATTGAAATCCCAGATGATGATGATGAGCATTTCACTGTTCCTGATCTTGGCATATTTTAGACATGTATCAACTTGATGGATTAGTTGATAGGTTGAATTACATATGTTTATACTTGAGTGAATACATACTAATATGTATTGATGTATGTATGAAACAATTTATGATGCACTTCATGATTTTATGATCTTGAGGTAGTAAATTTTCTACTTTAGGGGACTTGCTTCTCATTTCTGTGTTTTTATTGGATCCATTAATATGTAATCTTGCCTACTTGGCAATAAGACCATATAATGAGACAGATATGTGCCTGTTATGAAATGCCAAGTGAAAGCGGTACTTGATGTTTGTGAGGCAGAAGAGTGTTTAAATTTCAGGTCAGCGTTTCATAGGCATTCCGCCATGCTTTTTGTTTTTTTTTTTTTAATCAATGACAATGGACGTATATTTAGAATGTCTAGTTTACAACTTTAAGGGGGGTTAAGGTGCCCTTGTTGAAAATCTTGCTTGATTAGAGCAAGTAAAAAAGAGTACCACATACATCAACAGTTGCGATCAGCTATTACTATTTCCTGAAGCCAAGGTAGCCCCTGCTTGCATTCAAAGCCTTTTTTAGCTATATTATGAGCAGCTTGATTGCAGGCTCTGGGAATTTTCCTTCAACTGATAACATCATATGCTGGCATCAATAGTTGAATCTCGTCAAAAATTGCTCCCTCAACAGTTAAATCCAAATCAGTTGTGCATCAGACTAGTTCCAAAACCTCAGTCCAGACAAGGCTGCGAGTGAATCAACAGCTAACACAGATATTGTACCTGGTACTGGTTGAACCAGCATTCCCTTTAAAACTCCCAGATTGTCTCTTATCACTGCTCCCATTCTAGATTTCTTACACATGTTAGCGAAAGCTGCATCAACATTGAGTTTTTGACATTCAAGGTGGAAAATGGCAGCCTCTCTGTCTGGCCTGCCTTGAAACTCATATTTCTATGTAATTATTTTACTTATCTGTAAAGAAGGTGAAATGTTTGTGGATCGCCGATGAATTAGCACTTCGTGGTCATACTTCATATCAGATTAGTGTTTGGTTTTGTAATTTTTCCATCTGTTATTTTGTGTTTCTTTTTGACGTCTATCAAATCATCAAAAAAAAAAAAAAAAAAAACAAGAAAAAAGGGTAGATAAGAACAAGGAAGAGCGCTCATGGTGTACAACAAGATGGTTGGAATAAGCTAAGATTAGGTTGAATGTAGAAAGATACAAGTAAAGCTCCATTAAAACTTAATTGGTCCGAGTTCTTGGCATGACCATTTGAATTAACAAGAAAATCATTTTCTCATTCAAAGCTTCTTTGCGATGGTATTTACCTTCAAACTAATTATAAAGATGGACCATTTGGGAAGCCAAGCAAACCAACAACAAAGTCCCAAATAAATTCTGAGCTCCCTCCCTCCCTCACCCCCACCCTCCTCCCATTAGCAAGCCATGGGCAAGCTAATGCCTCTCTTTTGTCTAGTGTATTTCACCTTATGTTCCTCTCAATTGTTTACTAGTTCACTAACACTCCATTCCGATATTCAAGTTCTTCATGTCGTGAAGCGTTGCATAGATCTCAACTCCATCCCCCAAAATTCCTATTTGAGTAGCTGGGACTTCATACTCGATCCATGTGAAACTACAGGCGGGCAGTTTCTCGGAGTCTTATGCAGTTTCCCCCTAGACCAATCCCCAAGCAGAATAACTGCCATTGATCTTGATGGTGTGGGCTATGAGGGGTTCCTAACATCAGAAATTGGGAACCTAACCGAGCTCACCTTCATCAATCTAAGTAAAAACAACTTTCGAGGACCAATACCCGAATCCATTTCCAATCTAAAGAAGCTCACGAGACTTTCCCTGTCCAACAATTTCTTCACGGGCGGCATTCCCTTGGGATTGAACACACTCAAAAATCTAGAATCTCTGGACATTTCGTTCAACAAGCTTTCTGGTACAATACGTTCCAGCATCGGTGGATTACGAGGCTTGACATTCTTAAGCCTGTCCAACAATGGATTCACTGGCAGAATCCCAGACATCTCGGGGTTATGGCAGTTGAAGACATTAGATCTCAGCAGAAACCAGCTTTTCGGGAGTCTGCCAAATTTTCCAATAAGCTTGAGAACCCTAGTTCTGAGCCATAACATGCTTTCTGGCCGCCTTACACCTCTAATCATACTCAAAAACCTCAGAGCGCTGGATGTGAGCAACAACAGACTTTCAGGTGCTATAACTAGAGATTTTTTTACCATACCCAAGATGACTCGACTCAACGTTTCAAATAACCACTTCAATTGGTTAGAAATTATTAGATTTGTTGGACACGGAGCACGGCTTCAGGTGCTTGATGCTCAACGAAATCAGCTGCGAGGGCATTTGCCTGTAAGTTTGGCAACTATACAGAATCTAACAACAATCGACCTTTCCTACAACCAGTTCTTTGGTCATATACCAGAGGAATATGGAGCAAGAGTCGGAGCCTGGAGAACGCTCTACCTAGATCACAACTATTTGCTAGGAAGGCTTCCAGCGGAATTCATTAAAAGACCAGATAGAATCAAGGGTAGTCTTTCAAACAACTGCCTACAGTGTCCGGACAACATTCCGTTGTGCACCGGTGGCCAGAGGAAAATATCAGAATGTCAGGAACACAGAGACACCAGTGAGTAAGAAGAGACACCGGTGCCAAGCAACAGGGTTTGCTTCTTTGTTCTTGGATAATGTTAATTTGGAACTCTGATAATTCATTCCTAAACAGGTCAAATACACCTTCTTGATCACCCATAGAGGAGACAGAGGTTAAACTTCCAGTCAACTAAATAATAATTAGTAATAATATTTGTGGAAATGGGGAACCACTGGAATGCTTTGTCCTTCAGTAATGAATTTCCAGTCTAGTATTTCCCTCTTACCCAGAATACTAGTACATTCCTTGAGAAGCCCCAGCACTAAAAACACTTGAAAACTATAACTGTTAAACCTGGGAGCGCAAAAGTCATCATCGCTTGAAACAAATTCAAAGAAAATTGTATACAACGTTTCAGAAACTGCTATAAACAATGAATGGATCTTTCTCGATACAAAAGTAGTCTTATATCAGCCAATTAACACTAATGTTACCAAGCCAGGTAAAAACTGGGAACTGAGCCAAAGCAATGAAGAGCAGGAGATAATGGTGCTTGCTTGAATCGTAACTCCTCACCTCTGCAAAGAGGACTCTCTTCATAGTCTTCACCAAGAAGACTCCCATGCATAAACAGGTCCAAGGCATCAAAAAATAGTACGAATAATTCCACATAATCCGTCCAAGCACAGCCAAGCACAGCCCAGTGAAAGTATACCCTGCATATGCCACCATATCTAGCAAGGGCGCCTCACCACCACCCAATGAAAACAACGTGATTTTCAGAATTATAACTTGCACAAACCAGCCAAGCAATCCCTTGATGAATAACCAGTTCAGAGCCTCAGGGCTGAACCTGAAAATAAAAAGGATAAACAATTTGAGAAATAATAAGTATTAAAAGAGTTAAAAGTTTCTTAAGTTCAAAGAAAATCCAAATGCCAGCATGATGTAGTTCAGGAAACGAAAAAGAATACAGTGGTGATAAAACCTCAGGTAAGAATCAAAAGACCTAAGAAATCCTTCCAGATCTAATTTTATATAAAGCACAATGCATCAAGAAGTCGTCTTCATTTTCTAACAAAAATACTAAAATAGGCAATATATTGTCAATTTCTGATTGGAACCAAAAGAGTTACAAAATCAGATCGATAGCATAGGAGATGCATAGCTCCATAAACACATAGTAAAGATTTGTATTCCAAGTTTGCACAGTTGTATGTGTTGGTAGAAGAACAAGTAGAAGTATCTACTCAACTCCGTTAGATTCTTATATACCTACACTATACAAAATAACATTCTGAATCAAATGCCGGTTTTACATTCTAGGACCCGTTTCAATTCAAGATCAACTTGTCTTGAACGATCACACAATATCAATGGCAAATTAGAGCGTTAAGCCGAGCATGGCGGTGAGACTGAGAAGTGCGACACAAGCTACAGCAAGAAGCCCTCTCTCTTTGATGACGACCCTGAACAACTATACGTCTTCATTTAATAAAACAAAATGCATCAACAAGTCATCTTTATTTTTCTAACAAAAATACTAAAATTGGCCTCAACCTCCGGTACACCAATACCGGTAAAAAGGGTGTTTGGTTCTCTTTTCAATAAACTTGCTAATCTCCCAATTGATATACTGTTGACAGTTTAAGCCAAGAGCTAGCAAGAGACTTGCTCGAAGCTTGAACACCATCTTAGATTAAATTTTGAAAGCACCTCTTATTTTGAACCTTAATAAAAGATAGTGTTCAGATTTAACAATGAAATCATTTTAATGTTCTTCTTTATCTGTATTAACTTCTTTTTTTAATACCAAAAAAATATTGTTATACATTAGCACTTATTTGGATGACCATTGCCCTCCGGGAAAATTTGGCCATTTTCAAGGGGGAAAATGCAAATCCAACTATAAAGCAACAAATCAAACAAATATATTTACCAAATAAAAATAGATTTTCACTTATTTCTCTCATATATCTTCATGTACAGAGACCAGAGCAAAGAGAAAAGACTAATAGTAGAAGCATCATCGGCTAAGGGGAAATAATAACAGCATAGCTACTGAAAGAGAAATATTGATTTTCATTCTCAATTGAAAATGACTTGCCATCACTAAATCAACCAGAAAATAAAAGGAGTACAAGAAATTTCATAAAACTTACTTCCCATGACGACCCAATGAGAAGCCAGCCAAAACCACATAGGTACCAAATGCCATAAAGGGAATGTATAGGTCGGGTGCATTGATATCGTATATTGGGGGTTTATAAGAAAGTCTGCCTCCTACTGGCTCAGTTATCCGTGTCCAATGACCCTGAAACAAAAGGATTGTGAAAGGGGTGAAGGAGTGAATTCTGTGGCATGAACTTGATTCAACAAGCAAAAAACCAAATGAGGTTAGCACTTACCCTGTGCAGAAATGGAAATAGAACCACCTTCAATTTGTTCCGCACATACTGATCATTCACTTGGAAGTAATACTGAGGATCAGAGAAATATCTACTAATCTGCTCATTAAACGGAAGATATCAGAATGAAGCTCAATCACCTTAAACCAAATCACAAAGTTGCAACTCAAGAACAGCTTGTAAAATTTAAGAACTAAAGTTTACAAAGGTTAATTTAGTTATTGAAATAAGTTGATTAAATGCCATCATATAATTTTAAGTTGTTGAATGCCTTTTCCAACTTGGGCATCAGACTACTACATTACCATGGACTAACCTAGTTAAACATGGGCCATCGACCTTCGGCCACTGAAGGGCTGAGTAACATGAATTATGGAAAAAATAAGTATAAAATAAATAAATAAATAAATAAATAAAACAAAACAAAACAAATCAAATTTGTTCCAATGGAATCAAGCCTTTTCAAAAACAATCATCCAATAATTTCAGTTCATCCCTTTAATTCAAGTATCAGTCAATATAGTACTGAGCATAATTATTCCCCATTCATTATAACAAAAAGAAATCAAACAAAATACTGTACAGAACGTATCTATTATATGACCCCATTTATTATTACACCATACAGAGAAATAGTATTTCAGTCTGCTAAAATTATCATGGACCCAAGTTAGATGAAGGAGGGCCAACAAAGATGCAGTGATCTGTATGATATCTATGCTTGAATCACAAGCTTCATAATATGACCGAAACCAAAAGTAATAAGTTAACATTATAAATCCTTATCTTTTAAAGTAATAAGATGCCTTGGTCTGCTACTTACGTTGCTTTGTACATACTCAGAGCTTGATCCTAGAATTTTCTCTCCATAGGCACCCAATCCACCTCGGATAAGTCCTGAACCAGCACCATAAAACGTATTTCCAAACGGATTAGGCTGGGAATTTGCAGGTGGTCTCGGCACACCAGGCTGGGCTCCCGCATTATTGTACATTTCTGTAAAACAAAAATAAAATAAAAAAACATGAAATATATATCCAGATAAGAATTGCTTCGAGTAGATGGAGCCAACTGATAAGTATCTGTAAAACCTAAACTTTAATCCAGTAAGTTAAGAATTCTAACTCTTTAACCACAATTTTTCAGTCACGTAATTCTACTAGAAGAATTGTGCAGTAGCTCAAACAACAAAAACACATCCCAAGCAAAAGCAGACATAAAGGTAAGCAATCAAATTCGAATCCAGAATCATTGCACATATCCCATATTTTCTTCCTAGATTAAGAAATCAAGAAAGTCGAATCCGACAACTAAATTGAGAGAGCGAAAAAGATCGGAAAGAGAGGAAATTGAGAAACCTGAAGAAAAAAATGGACCGGCGACGCGAAGTGACTGGCGGGCAAGGGCAAAGTGAAGACTCAACGCGAAGCTTCAGTCTTCTCTCCCTATTCAAACATGTATTTATTTAATTATACAGTAATGTAATTTCTGGATTTTCAGACACAGCAAATACAATTTCATATTACACAGAGAGAGAGAGGATGGGATCTGAAAGTCTACCTACCGTTAATTCAGGAGACAAGAACTCCGGCGAAGAGATCTGAAATCCAGAAAACAAGGCAATCGGTTCGTTTCAGTGAAAACCGAGAGAAAGAAGAGAGAAGGTAATTGAAGCACCGCGACTATCACGTGACCGCACGTGCTTCCGCGTCTGCCCTTTGCTCTCTCTTGGAGGCTTCTTTCACCTTTTCAGCTCCTTCCCCTTTTCTTTTTTGCTCTATTTCATTCAACTTTTTTTTTTTTACTCCGTTGCATCATCTATCCAATGCATCTGCCCCACGCGATAATATACTACATCTTGATTTTTTCTTTTTTCATTCTTTTTTAGGTGATTCTATTTGGACATCTCAATTTACTCTTTAAACCTCTCTCTCAATTTTTTTCATCAAACTTCCTAATTTACCCTCATTCTTATTTTAAGCATTTTCAGTTTTCCTTCAACTGACTTTGGAAACTAACTATCTCGATCATCATCTCCAACCTATCTCTTCATTGCATGGTCTTCTGCAAGTCTAATCACAGACGCTGGGATTTTAGCCTTATTAATTTATCGTAAATCATCTTAAAATTCCACCATATTTCTTGATCGAAATGTGTAATCTTTTTAATTGGGTTTAGGGTCTTTCAAATAGAAACTGGACTTACAATCAATTTAAGTTTTTGATAATTTTCTCATTTACTGAATTCATGTTTTCGAATTAAAAGGTGAATAATGATCGAGATCAAAATCTTCACACACACATATATATAATTCATCTCCACCATTTGATTGCCTAGCCAAGATTTTCCGTGAAGCGGCCGTGGTTTGGTGGGTTAACACCTTGATGGAGAGACTTTATATTGGAAGTGAATTCTGATGGCAGTGCTGCAGTGGTCATAGATAAGTGAGGGATCCTTTGACCTGAGTTTGTGAAAATCATAGGCTGTGTGAAAAATTGAATAAGAACAAGGAAAAGGACGCCTTGGTTGGTTTGAATTTGAGAAAATGAGATTGTTTTGGGTTTGTAGGGATTAGGGACGATGATCAATTATAACTATTGTAGGTGGAGCATTTGGAACGAATGAACAGAGACTTCTCAGATACAAAGTTGCAACATTTTTTTCAATTTTGTTCAAGGGGTAAAATTGTGATTAAAATTTTACAAAAGATAAGGGAGGTCCAAATAGCAAATTAAGAGGTCTAACTAGAACCACCCTTCTTTTTTCTTTGACAATGGTTTTTCTCGGTCAATTTTTATATAAGTCGGTGGGTAAGATTGTACGAGTAGGGGTATTTAATTTTGATTTTAATATTTTTTAATTCATCATACTACTGCTCTTATTTTAATTAAGTTACCAATGGATCTAAGAAATCTGACCTGAGCACGCCTGTTAGGCTCCAAACTAACTCAATGTGAGATTAGGTACCTGACACGAATTCCAGGTGTGAACGTAGAAATGTAAAACAAAACTAAAAATACAACACTAAATATATTTTCTGAAATTGTCGAAAAATAAAACATTTGAACTAACAAAACCTTAATAAAGAGAAATTACATCCCGTTCTCAAATCTAACTCGCTCTTGTCTTTTGTATTCCTTTTCGACTCTCGTAAACGTAAGCAACGTCTCAGTTAGTTCTCTCGATAAACATGTCAAGCGTCCTGAACAAAGAAAAAATCTATAGAGGAGAGCTTCAGTAGGGGCAAACCTCTATAGATTATTCTTAACTACGTGACACAATCAAGTTATCAACAAATACATTATAAATGATAATAATTTGATGCATGTATGCCAAATGAACTCCACTTAATTACTCATTAATCCATATATCAAAACAAGAGAGCATTCACGTCTCATATCATATATTTTACCAACCAGGGGTGGCCCTAGATGTTCCAATATTGATTTAAAAATTGTAACAGTTCAATCCACATTCTCTTTTTATTAGTCATCTTGTTTACTCATGGTATTCAAACTCGAAACTTGGACATATTTTAGAATCATAGTTTCGAAACCCAAGTTGAACATAGATCTTGAATGCCACATGACGTAAACTCAACTATACAAAAGAATTTGTTTCTTTCCATCTCATTTGGATATCAATATCACCATTCTTCCATACTCATTTCCAATCCATATGCACCATTTCTATAATGCATATATATGATGAATGTCATTGTAATCATAATGCTTGTAAACCATTCTTCCATACTCATTTCCAATCCATATGCACCATTTCTATAATGCATATATATGATGAATGTCATTGTAATCATAATGCTTGTAAAATAATCGCTTACACATGCTGTTATAGAAAATGATAATATTCAACATGTAATTCATCGACTACACATGCTGTTATAGAAAATGATAACAGTCGAGATTTAAGTCGAACAATTCACTAATTTCAATTACAATACAAATTAACTTTTTAATAGTAAAGGTTCCCCGAGATACCCTACCTAAAATCCGATCTTCAAATCCAACGTTGCTAAAAGTTAATAACTGTGAAGACCCGAAATTTTAGTTAAATATTTCGTAATTCAATATTTCTTAAATTATATGAATTATGAGTTGTGAGTGTGATTCGAATGTCGTTATTTGAGAAATTTGGTTTCGAATGATTTTAGTATCGAAATTTAACGTTATTTAGGGTTATTAAAATTGACATATTTATACGTAAGGAATTTGAAGAAACTTCATTCATGAAAGTCGTAGAGCTCGTCGATACGAGTTCGTACATATGTGGAACGCAAGAATCGGAGTTCGTATGAGAAAGTTATCGCATTTGGAAAAGTTTCCATTTCAGATATATATAGGCTACTATTTCCGGAAATATCCGAAAATAGCATAATTATCCAAAAACGGAAACCACGGGTTACTGTTCATCTTCTCTCTCTCTCTTCCTCCGTCGACCGAAAACAAAGCAATTCTTTTGCCGGCCTTTTCTCACAGCTCCGGCCACCGTTTGAGGTGAAACGAAGCCCAGATCGACTCTACTCCTTCCTGTGAGTCGACTGATGGTCACGGTTTCCCCTCTCGTGGCGGCTACACGGCGGTGGAACTCAAAAATCAATCCAAGCCTTAAAACGAACCAGCGGCGATTTCTCCTAGCTCCGACCACGAAAACTTGAGTTCTTTATCTTGTTGAACTCGTATTAAGGAGTAGAACACGCAGCAAAAAGACCCAGACCAGAAGTGAAGCTTTTGACGCCGAACGGAGCAACTATCGGAAAATTTCGGTTTTCCGGCAAACCGGACTGTTTTTAGGTATTTTTACCACTTTCACTCGTTTTCTCACTTCGTGTTAGTTATGAAAGTTGCTCAAAATGATGAAATGAAGAGGATAAGCTCAGCCCCGACACCACTGGCGGTGGTCGACGGCGGCTCTGCTCTAAACTCCGGCGTCCCTTTCCGGCCACCTCCGGGGGTACCATGAGTAGTTTCTGCTCATTTTTAGATTCTACATGTCGATACGATCATTTTGATATATAGCATGTGAATTTTGGATATCGTATGAATTAGTTATGAATTTTACGATTTCAATTGATTTCGATCGCTCGATTTGTGATCTATGAAGTTTGGACAGTCCGATAGAATTCGAGTTTTGATATAATGATCGTAGGACTGTCCCGATGACCTTTTGTGGTCACGGGTGAAGATCCGACCGTTGGATCTTCATATAAGTGTGTTTTTGAAATTATACGCTAAGTTAATTATCGTTTTGATTAGGTGTTTGACGGATTTGTTAGCGGACGATTGTGAATCGTATTTTGGGCTGCAAGAAGACTCAGCGGGAGTTTAGAGGTGAGTGAATCTCACTTGGTTCATTTACGAACCGAATTTGCTTAATTGCCCAATTTATTGTTATGTGTGAGAAAATGGTTTTAAGAAATGAGTTTTAAAGTATATTAAAAATGAATTTCTTGATTTTGCATTGTGTGAACTATAGTTGGTATAGTGATCATTCCTGTGTGGATGGTTACGTATATATATATTTACGTGATTATAGATTGAATGGTGTGACATTGAGGTGTGGAATTGTATTAATGTTGTTGATAAATGTTGATAATATGATTTTATTATGTTGTTAATATTTGATAATTGTGTTCCATGTTGTTTCATGTGTGTTGGATTGATGTTTCTTGTGGTTGTTGAGATTGTTGGATGTTTACTTGAGATAAATGAGTTGTGGTTTAATAAATCAACTGTTCATTCTTATTTACTCACACGAGCTTTCAGAAAGCTTACCGGGTTTTGTGTTGTTGTAATCCCGGTACACTATTCAAATAGTGTAGCGGATAATCCTGCAGGTCAAGATAATCAGGGTGGTGAGGGAGCTGCGTAGGGCTGCAGGGTTGAGGCCAGCACTTGGTCTATTTTGGTGTGTTTTGTAGACTCTTTTGAGCATAACTTTGTATTTATATTAGTATTGTAATAATTGACTCGAGAGATAGTTTGTTACGAGGTTTGTATTATGGTTTGTGAAATGTTGGTTTTGAGAAAAAAATGCAGGACGTTATTTGTTTAGTTGTATTCATGTTTCGGATTTGAATTTATTATTCGAAATTCGGGGCGTGACAGTTTGGTATCGAAGCGTAAGGTACATATTTAGTGATAAGTTAATACCTTCCGAGTGATGGCCCGTCTGCAGCGGATCCCCATCGGGTCTTCGGTATTAACAATGTCATTGGGTATGTGGGAGTGTTGGGAGTTTTCTAGAACGTTAGGACGTATTAGGAGTTAAATTAACGTCTTTGTGTTAGTAGCTTGGTTAATATGGACTTGTATTTACTTATGCTTTGATTTAAGTGTTATACATGTATTAACCAGGTATGCTATTGTCACGCCTCGAAATTTTAGAATAACAATTCCAAAATCTGAAAACATGAAAATACTACAAACTCAAAATAATGATCCTGAAAATTTCTTTTATAACATCCTCACCACACGAATTAAAATCAAACCGAATTTAGTCTCGGTTAATTATTACAACTCAAATCCAAAATGAAATGTAAAGCTCTAAATGAGCATACACACCTCACAACTAAATAAAATAACAAAAACTGCTGTAACACCTAAGCAGCTCCGTCACCTCCATGATTATCCTGACCTGCAGGAATATCCGCTACACCTTTTAAATAGTGTACCGGGATTGCAACAACACAAAACCCGGTAAGCTTATGAAAGCTCGTATGAGTAAAACAAAAGAACTATTGCTTAATTCAATTCATAATTATTCTCACACACAACAACACTAAACAATTTCCACATCTACAAGTACTAACAATCTCAATCAACACCAATTCAATACATCAAGATAAACCCCAACACACATCTTTCTACACAACTCTCAACATCGTATTTATAAAAATACGGTACTTGACAGACTAGAGCTCTAACTGAATCGTAGCCCGTCACCTGGCCTAGGTTATGGCATCCGACATATGTATCATTATCGTATTTCATCAACATGTATACCTATATACATATTTAGAACGTCCAATAATTCCACATACTCAACCAATCGTATCCCATCATCCACCCAGGATTAGAGCGTCCGATTACCCCACACCGGTCACTACATCGACCCTAAACCCATAAATGAGGATAACATATAAAATCACATACTGAAATCAACCCAACCAAGATACACCATATTATTATGGAATTAACAATTGAAATATAATCATTCCATCAATTCAGTCAATCATATCTTCACTCAACAATATATATTTTCCACGTAAATATATATATATACGTAATCATCCACTCAAGAATGACCACTAATACCATCTATAGTTCACACAAGAAAATCATGATATTCATTTGTATAATTAAAAATTCATTTTACTTACCTATGGACCGTGGTGATTCAAGTCCACGAAATTTTAAAACAAATATTTAATCCGCAAATATTTTTCACACAATTACTAAAAATAAATAAATTTAAACGCTCGGTTCGTAATATGAACCATGTGAGTTTTACTCACCTCGAAATTCCCGCTGCGTCTTCAATATAATTATAATTATAATTAACGCCGAAATAGCCCACCAAATAAAATCCGTCAATCACCTAATAAAATATGATTCGAATTTAGCCAACAATTTCAACATATAAATTAACTACCATTTAACGGCCGGATTCTAATTTACATTAAAATCCGACGAGCGGTTTCTCACGAATCGCTCCCCTAATTACCGTTTTGCACATATACGAAGATCCAACGGTCGGATCTTCGCCCATGACCACACAAAGCCTCTGGAACAGTCATATGATCATCATAACAAATTTACAAGTTCATCCGACAGTCATAATTTCACAGATCAAAAATCTAACGATCGAAATCGATCGAAATCACAAAATTCACAACTAATTCATACGATATCCGAAAAATACGTATAATACGCCGAAATGATCGTATCGAAACATAGAATCATAAAATGGACAGAAACCAAATTTTAGACCTCCGGAGGTGGCCGGAAAGGGCCGCCGGAGTTAGGGACAGAGCCGCCACCGACCACCGCCAATGGTGTCGGGGCCGAGCTTGTCCCCTTCGTTTCATCATTCTGAGCAACTTTCATAACTAGCACAAGACCTAAAAATGACAGGAAGGGATCGAAAAGTACCTATTTACAGTCGGCGGCCGGAAAAATTCCCGAAACCGGTGAGCTTGAAAATCGACGTGAAAACTGCAACCTCAGGCCCCGATCCCTTCTGGAAACTTGTTCAGAACTTCCTTGCGAACTCAACAAGCCAAGAATCACAAGAAACGATCGTGTATAGCTCGAGATATCTTGATCGAAAGTTTCGGTGTTTCGATCCGTTCGGGTCGAGCTCCGACGAACGTGAAAACGTTCGACCCAGTTCCGGTCCTTCTTGGTGCTTGTAGAGGAAGTTGAGGCGAGCTCAATGAGCCAAGAATCAAATGAATTGGTGGTGTGTAGCTCGAGATATCAAGCTCGAACCGAAAATGGTGGTTTTTGTTTCGGGCCGTGCCGCCACCTTTACAGGCCGCGCTGCCTTGTAAAACTGCCTCTGGGAGCTAGAGCAGCTCGAGACGAACGCCTGGAACTTGGTTTGAGGTTGAGAGGTGGTCTATGGAGGGAGAACAATTAAGAAGAACTTTGTTCTCTTTTTCGGTCAATTTTCGTCGAGGTAGTGAGGTTGGGGACGATGAACAGTGTTTTATGGAAATGTAAGGAGGCCGGTCCAAATGGTAGGTTTCTGAAAAATTAGCTAGGGTTTTTTCCTATTTATACAAGTTTCAGAAAAACTTCTTAAATCGATAACTAATTCATAAAAAATCCGATCTTCGTGTTCCACACGTGTACGGACTCGTATCGACGAGCTCTACAACTTTCATGAAGGAAGTTTCTCCAAATTTTGTACGTAGAAAAGTCGATTACTCAAATCGAGCATTTCGAGCTTTTCGTTAAAAATAATCGTTTCGAAACTTCGATAATTGTAAAAATGAATTATTATCGAACATTAATCGTGAAATCGCATAATAATCGTTCAACACAATTACTCGAATTTAAAATGATAATTGCGGGTATTACAGCTATGCTCCTTAGGTAATGGATATTGTGGGAGGTAGAGGTAGGGGTCGAGGTAGACCCAAAGGTAGAGGTAGAGGCCGAGGTAGGGGTGAGATTCCACATGTGGGAGTACATGAGGTAGAGGTGGAGGCACCTTTTGTGGAGCAGCCTGTTCCACCTGAGGTTGTGGTTAATGATCTCGCTCGTCTGTTAGTGTTGGCGAGGGACATTAATCGGTTGGGAGCAACTAAATTTGCAGGAGGCACAGACTATATGGTGGCTGATCAATGGATCGAGGATTTGCAGACCTATTTTGAGTTGATTGTCTGTGATGAGATCGAGAAGAGGAAGCTAGCCACTTTCATCAAAGATGAGGCTAGGGTGTGGTGGAATTGCACTCAGAGGACTATTGATGTTTCTACCATGACTTGGGATGGATTTGTGAGGATCTTTAGAGAGAAATACTTCCCAGCATCGGTGAAAGAACAGCTGGAAAGGCAATTTCTCTCACTTACTCAAGGAAAGATGAATGTGAGAGAATATGAGGCAGAGTTCTCCAAGCTATATCGGTTTGTGAAACCATTAGATGCTGAAGACTTGGCTAAGAAGTTTCAGCGAGGGTTGAATGCCTCTATTGAGCGAGATGTGGCCATTATGGAGCTGAAGACAAAGGAGCAGATTTTAGCTAAAGCCCTGATCATTGAGCAGCAGAATCTGATCCACAAGGAGAAGCAGACAGTTAAGAGAGATTCTCAGGGAAAAGGGAAGGCAGTTGCAGGGAGTAGTGGGTCTAGAGATTATAGAGGTGGGCTCTGGAAGAGACAGCGGCCTTATTTTCATCATCAGGCTCCAGCCAGGATAGCAGCAGCACCTGTCCCTATTCAGGCACCACCTATCAGGCAAGTAGCACCAGCAGCCCCTATGAGATGTTATAGCTATAATGAGTTGGGTCATCTTGCTAGGACTTGCCCTAAACTCAGGCCTAGAGCATGTTTTCGATGCGGACAGACTGGACATATTGCCAGGGACTGTACTCAACCTCAGATTGTAGGACAGGGTAACCAGCAGAGAACCTTACCTCCAGCACCAGCCAGAGTATTTGCCATCGGCCAGAGATGCACCTGGGTGGAAGGTACCTTATCCGTTTATAACTATCTTGCTAGAGTACTGTTTGATACGGGTGCTTCCCACTCGTTCATATCTAGTTCTGTGGTAGATGTTTTGGGTTTGATTGTTATACCGCTTACTAGACCTTTGTGTGTTACATCGCCTCTTTGTGTATCTCTTGAGCTTAGCATGTTTTGTGATGATTGCCCTATTGCAATTTGTGGTAGAGAGTTCACTGCATCTTTGATTGTGATTCCGGATCACACGTATGATGTGATTTTAGGTTTGGATTGGTTGAGTCCGAACTATGCAGTGATTGATTGTTTTAGAATGATTGTGTCTTTTCATGCCCCTGGGCAACCAGTGTTTCATTATCGATGCCTGAGATTTGACGTTGCTATGAGGGCAGGGATCTTGGCACACATAGAATCAGTGAATAGCATTTCAGAAATTGCAGGGATTCCGGTAGTGGCAGAGTATGCTGATGTGTTCCAAGATATACCAGGATTTCCTCCGAAAAGGGTAATGGATTTGTCCATTGATGTGATACCAGGTACTGCACCGGTGTCGAGAGCACCTTATCGGATGGCTCCAGCTGAACTTCAGGAGTTAAAGGTTCAGATTGAAGGATTACTTGCACAAGGGTTCATACAGGCTAGTGTATCTCCTTGGGGCGCACCAGTACTATTCGTGAAGAAGAAGGATAATTCAATTCGGTTATGTGTGGATTATCGACAGCTGAACAAGGTGACCATCAAGAATAGGTACCCCTTGCCTAGGATTGATGACTTGTTCGATCAGCTTAGGGAGGCTACGGTGTTCTCCAAAATTGATTTGAGATCTGGATATCACCAGTTGAGGGTGAAGGATGAAGATATTTCTAAGACGGCATTTAGGACCAGGTATGGGCATTATGAATTTCTTGTCATACCTTTTGGTCTAACTAATGCACCTGCAGCATTCATGGACTTGATGAACCGCACATTTAGTCCTTACTTAGATAAGTGTGTGGTGGTGTTCGTTGATGACATCTTGATATATTCAAAGTCGTCTGACGAGCATGTGAAGCATTTGAGGATTGTGCTGCAAATTTTGAGAAGAGAAAAGTTAAATGCAAAGTTTGAGAAGTGCGAGTTTTGGCAAAAGGATATCAAGTTCCTTGGTCATGTAGTTTCGAAGGATGGAGTTTCTGTAGATCCTTCGAAGGTTGAAGCAGTGATGGGTTGGAGTCGCCCCACTACAGTTACAGAGATCCGTAGTTTCCTTGGTTTGGCAGGATACTACAGGCGATTCATTGAGGGGTTTTCTAGTATTGCTTCAGCTTTGACCAAGTTAACAAGGAAGGATACTCAGTTTGTGTGGACAGATGAATGTGAGAAGGCCTTTAGTGAGCTAAAGACTAGATTGACTACAGCTCCAGTGTTAACTGTCCCCTCTAGTGGCGGTGAGTTAGTTATCTACAATGATGCATCTCATGAGGGTTTGGGTTGTGTGTTGATGTAGAATGGGGGTGTAGTAGCATATGGTTCTAGACAGTTGAAGGTGCATGAGCGGAACTACCCCACTCATGATCTAGAGCTGGCTGCAGTGGTGTTTGCCTTCAAGATTTGGAGGCATTATCTTTATGGTGAGAAGTTCGAACTTTTTTCTGATCATAAGAGTATGAAGTATCTATTCTCCCAGAAGGAGTTGAACATGAGGCAGAGAAGATGGATGGAGCTCATCAAAGACTATGATTTCACCTTGGAGTATCATCCCGGAAAGGCCGATGTAGTGGAGGATGCTTTGAGCAGGAAACCCCGAGGGATCATAGCATCACTTATGGTTCAGGAGTGGCGTATGTTAGAGACTGTATCTGAGTTTGACCTTATACCCACAGGAGAAGGACATGGAATCTTTCTCGGTAGTATCACTTTACAGCCGACCTTGATTTCCAGGATCATTCAGAGTCAGACACATGATGAGTTCGCTCAAATGGTGATTTCAGAGATTATCCTTGATGCCAATGAGGAAGGTCCATCAGAGTGGACAGTTGGAAATGATGGTGGATTGAGATTTCGATTGAAATTGTATGTCCCGGGCGGTGATAACCTCAAGGAGGAGGTACTGCGGGAAGCACATTGATCTCGATATACGGTACACCCAGTGAGTACCAAGATGTATATGGACCTACGAAGACAGTTTTGGTGGATAGGGATGAAGAGGGATGTGGCTGAGTATGTATCCAGGTGCCTTACATGTCAACAAGTGAAGGCAGAGCATCAGAGGCCTGCGGGAATGTTGAAACCTTTGCCGATTCCAATATGGAAATGGGAAGAGATCTCCATGGACTTTGTGACTGGATTGCCTAGGTCCAGACAAAGTTATGATTCTATTTGGGTGATTGTTGATCGATTGACAAAGTCAGCACACGTTCTTCTTGTGGTAAAGACTTACTCAGGTGATGCTTTGTGTAAGTTGTATCTTAATGAGATTGTGAGGCTTCGTGGTGTGCCTGTATCGATTGTCTCCGATCGGGATGCTCGTTTCACTTCGAAATTTTGGCGTAGATTCCATAAGGCTTTCGGCACATCTTTGGCTATGAGCACTGCATTTCATCCACAGACTGATGGGCAGACAGAGAGGGTGAACCAAGTGATGGAGGATATGCTTAGAGCATGTGTTTTGGACTTCAAGGGAAGTTGGGCGGATCATCTGCCATTGGTAGAGTTTGCCTACAACAACAGCTATCACTCTGGTATATGCATGGCCCCATATGAGGCACTTTATGGTAGGCCATGTAGGACTCTTATCGTTGGGCGGATGTTGGAGAGAAACAGCTCTTGGGTCCTGCGCTTGTTCGGGAGACTATAGAGAAAGTTACTACCATCCGAGACAGGATCCGTATTGCACAGAGTAGACAGAAGAGTTATGCCGACCTTAGAAGGAGACCGTTGGACTTTGAGGTGGGTGATTACGTATTCTTGAAAGTCTCACCTATGAAAGGTGTGGTGAGATTTGGCAGGAAGGGGAAATTGGCACCGAGATACGTTGGACCCTTTGAGATTTTGGAAAGGGTCGGAGAATTGGCATATCGGCTTGCTTTACCTATTAGCATGGCCGGTGTACACAATGTTTTCCATGTGTCCATGCTTAGGAGGTACATTCGAGATGAGTCTCATGTGATTGATCACAGTACGGTCGAGGTGAGTCCGGATGTGACCTTCGTTGTTGAACCTGTTCGTATCTTGGATAGGTCCACGAAGAGGCTTCGTAGGAAGGAAGTTGAGTTGGTTAAGGTGTTGTGGAGTCATCATGATGAGGGTGATGCGTCATGGGAGTTAGGGTCTGACATAAGGGCTAAGTACCCACTACTGTTTGTTGATGAGTTTGCTTGAATTTCGGGACGAAATTCCTTTAAGGAGGGTAGACTGTGAAGACCCGAAATATCAGTTAAATATTTCGTAATTCAATATTACTCAAATTATTGAATTATGAGTTGTGAGTGTGATTCGAAGGTCGTTATTTGAGAAATTTGGTTTCAAATGATTTTAGTATCGAAATTTAACGTTATTTAGGGTTATTAAAATTGACTTATTTATACATAAGGAATTTGAAGAAACTTCATTCATGAAAGTCGTAGAGCTCGTCGATACGAGTTCGTGCATATGTAGAACGCAAGAATCGGAGTTCGTATGAGAAAGTTATCGCATTTGGAAAAGTTTTCATTTCGAGTATATATAGGCTACTATTTCCGGAAATATCCGAAAATAGCATAATTTTCCAAAAAAGGAAACCACGGGTTACTGTTCATCTTCTCTCTCTCTCTCTTCCTCCGTCTGTCGAAAACAGAGCAATTCTTTTGCAGGCCTTTTCTCACAGCTCCGGCCACCGTTTGAGGTGAAACGAAGCCCAGATCGACTCTACTCCTTCCTGTGAGTCGACTGGTGGTCACGGTTTCCCCTCTCGTGGCGGCTACACGGCGGTGGAACTCAAAAATCAATCCGAGCCCTAAAACGAACCAGCGGCGATTTCTCCTAGCTCCGACCACGAAAACTTGAGTTCTTTATCTTGTTGAACTCGTATTAAGGAGTAAAACACGCAGCAAAAAGACCCAGACCGAAAGTGAAGCTTTTGACGTCGAACGGAGCAACTATCGGAAAATTTCGGTTTTCAGGCAAACCGGACTGTTTTTAGGTATTTTTGACCACTTCCACTCGTTTTCTCACTTCGTGTTAGTTATGAAAGTTGCTCAAAATGATGAAACGAAGAGGATAAGCTCGGCTCCGACACCATTGGCAGTGGTTGGCGGCGGCTCTGCCCTAAAATCCGACCGGCCACCTCCGGGGGTACCATGGGTAGTTTCTGCTCATTTTTAGATTCTACATGTCGATACGATCATTTTGATATATAGCATGTGAATTTTGGATATCGTATGAATTAGTTATGAATTTTACAATTTCGATTGATTTCGATCGCTCGATTTGTGATCTATGAAGTTTGGACCGTCAGATAGAATTCTAGTTTTGATATAATGATCGTAGGACTGTCCCGATGACCTTGTGTGGTCACGGGTGAAGATCCGACCGTTGGATCTTCATATAAGTGTGTTTTTGAAATTATACGCTAAGTTAATTATCGTTTTGATTAGGTGTTTGACGGATTTGTTAGCGGACGATTGTGAATCTTATTTTGGGCTGTAAGAAGATGCAGCGGGAGTTTAGAGGTGAGTAAATCTCAGTTGGTTCATTTACGAACCGAATTTCCTTAATTTCCCAATTTATTGTTATGTGTGAGAAAATGGTTTTAAGAAATGAGTTTTAAAGTATATTAAAAATGAATTTCTTGATTTTGCATCGTGTGAACTATAGTTGGTATTAGTGATCATTCCTGTGTGGATGGTTACGTATATATATATATATATATTTACGTGATTATATATTGAATAGTGTGACATTGAGGTGTGGAATTGTATTAATATTGTTGATAAATGTTGATAATATGATTTTGTTATGTTGTTAATATTTGATAAGTGTTGGTGATAAGCATGTTGATTTTGTAAGTTGAATAGAAGGTCGAGAAAAGTAGGATTCCGAGGATCGAATGGTCAAAGGATCTTTGGTTAATGATAACCGGAGTGTATGTGTTCTGAGGACAGGGAGGTCCAAAGTTCGACCGTTAAATAATAACAGAGATATATTATTCTGAGGACATGAAATGGTCCAAAGTTTGCGAGTTACTGAGTAACATGGAGGTGCCGTTACTTGACCCTGGGCCAAGGTGTCAGAGGTAACGAGGCAGTTAGAGCTCTAACGTGGGGCCAAAGTGGCGATAGCTGTGATTAGGTGCCAAAGTGGCGAGAGTTGTGATTTGGTGATTCTGGAAATGTGTTCCATGTTGTTTCATGTGTGTTAGATTGATGTTTCTTGTGGTTGTTGAGATTGTTGGATATTTATTTGAGATAAATGAGTTGTGGTTTAATAAATCAACCGTTCATTCTTATTTACTCACACGAGCTTTCAGAAAGCTTACCGGGTTTTGTGTTGTTGCAATCCCGGTATACTATTCAAATGGTGTAGCGGATAATCCTGCAGGTCAGGATAATCATGGTGGTGAGGGAGCTGCGTAGGGCAGCAGGGTTGAGGCCAGCACTTGGGTCTATTTTGGTATGTTTTGTAGACTCTTTTGAGCATAACTTTGTATTTATGTTAGTATTGTAATAATTGACTCGAGAGATAGTTTGCTACGAGGTTTGTATTATGGTTTGTGAGATGTTGGTTTTGAGAAAAAAATGCAGGACGTTATTTGTTTAGTTGTATTCATGTTTCGGATTTGAATTTATTATTCGAAATTCGGGGCGTGACAATAACGCTACGACTTGCATTTTGAAATATGTATCCTTCTGCTTATGGGACTGCCAACATACCTTCAGTCTCGTATTGAATCAACTTCTCTAAAATTACTCTGAACACCCAAATGGCCAAATCAACTCAATCAAATCCTCATAATTTGCTATGGACACTGAAATCTTGTCAGTACTTTTCCAAATTGAATTCCAAATCAGTGTCCATTTTTATTCATCCTTTCTGACAAGGACCCGATACATCTCACCTCTTCGTCATAAATACGAAATTTCTTGCATCCAAATTTTGACACCATTCTAAATCCAAAGCAAGCTTCTCAAGTTTCAAAACTCCTATATCCCTCGAGCTTTCGGTGCATAATCACATAGCACCCACAAATTCTTGCTTCACTTCCAGCACAAACTCCACATTTTCGATTATTGAATTAACCAATTAACAAGTATGAATACCAAAAATCAATTGAAAACCTTAGCAACAATCAAATCGTGCTCTAAAGTTTCATTATGGTCAAAATTAACCAAAGAACTCTTAAATTTCCACTGCAAAAATTGAACCCGTAACAGCATCAAAACCCCAAATATCTAATTCTTGCAAATCCAACTAATTCTGAAATCAAATACACAATCATGTAGAGCTCATCAAATATACCAACTTTTAAGTAGGAAAAGAGAATTCGATATTCGAGAATGCTTCAATGTTTTATTCTTCTCCAATTGGACATATATATATATATACTGATACAAGTGGTATTCTAACAACAAAAACCTTCCTATAATTACAGGGTATAAATAACCATAACTATAAATATATCAACTATGTAAATAAGGATATGATCTCTATATAAATCATGTTAACTATACAATAGGTCAACTACGTAAATAAGAAAAGGATAATGACAATTAATATACAATAGGTCAACTATGTGAATAATTAAGGAAATGATCATTATAGCGATTCAATAGTCCCTCTCCAGTTGGAGTATAGATATTGATCATGCCCAACTTGTCAATTGAGCTGTCAAACAATCCTCTTGATACCCCCTTAGTAAGGACATTTGTTGATTGTTCTTCAGAGGGTACAAATGGGAAATGAATGATCCTCCGATCCAGAGTCTCTTTAATGAAGTGGCGATCGATTTCCACATGCTTAGTCTTGTCATGCTGAACTGGATTATGAGCAATCTCAATAGCAACTGTATTATCACAATGCAAGCCTGTAGGCTTTTTGAGTTTAAAACTTAGTTCCTTTAGAATATTCTGGATCCGCAACATTTCACATACTTTACGTGCCATACCTCAAAATTCTACCTCTGCACTTGACCTACAACAACCTTTTGCTTCTTACTCCAACAAAGGTGAAATATCCAGATGTTGACCTTCGGTCAGTCTTATCACCCGCCCAATCTGCATAAGTGTATCTTGTAACTTGTAGCTCATCATTTTGTGCACGCAATAAGCCTTTACTTGCTGCCATATTCAAATACCTCAGAATATGATACACTGGATCCATGTGCTCTTCACTAGAAAATGCATGAATTGATTGACCACACTAACAGCATAAGTAATGTCAGGTCTAGTATGAAAAAGATAAATTAGTCTTCTACTAATCGTGGTATTTCCTTTTATCTGTCAAAATTTGATTAGGGTAAATCACAAGCTTGTGGTTCTTCTTAATTGTTGTCTCACTTGGTTTGCAGTCAAGCATTCCAGTCTCTATTAACAAATCTAGAGCATACTTCTTTTGTGACAACGAGATTCCCCTCCTTGATCTTGTGACTTTAATGCCTAGAAAATACTTCAATTGTCCTAGATCCTTCATCTCAAACTCCTTCAAAATATATCTCTGTAGATCTTTCATCTCCCTTAGATCATCTCCTATGACAATCATATCATCAACATATACT
This sequence comes from Rosa persica, assembly GCA_025331145.1. Taxonomy (NCBI): domain Eukaryota; kingdom Viridiplantae; phylum Streptophyta; class Magnoliopsida; order Rosales; family Rosaceae; genus Rosa; species Rosa persica. The sequence continues at coordinate 19,443,486 of WFKR01000004.1, read as the reverse complement.
ATCAGTGCTATAATCTTACCACTGTTGCTTTGATAAACAAGGTATGATCAGAGTTACTTTGTTTGTATCCAAAAACTCTCATTGCTTTGGAGAATCTTCCAAACCAGGCTCTCGGAGACTGTTTCAATCCATACAAAGATTTCTTCAGTTTACACACTTTTCCAAATTTCCATTGAGGAAAGTTTTCTTACCTTGAATTTTGAATAAAGGAATTCAAAATCCGAAACGCAAAAAACTCAACAAGCACAAGAAAAATACTTAGAAAATTTTTCATTTAAATTAAGCAACTAAACAAACCAAGCTCACAATGTCAATATCGACTCGTTCTTTAGAGTTACATATTACATTACCGAGAGTTTGCAAATTAAACTGAATAACAATTCAATAAGTAAACGCACCTACCACACTCGCTACACAGTGGAAGACTAAAACCAAAGTACCCTACTATATCCAAGTTACGACCGCAACAAAACCTCAGCTTCGATGACTGTTACTCTGACCTGCACAATAATCCCTACACAATGGATTAGTGCACCAGGTTGAAACAACAAACCTAGTAAGCTTTTGCAAGCTCATGTGAGTAAACTTAAATAACCACAAAACATCTGATAAAATATTTCTCAACTCACTACGAGTCTCAACCACAACTGTAATCACAAATTAAACTAAATAAAAATCAGTAATCCCTGCATAGAAATTAGTTCAGGAGATCACCAAAAGGCACACAAACAAATTCATAGCAATCCCTGCATAAAGTTTAGTTTAGGAGACTACATTAAAATCAATAAATAGAAATCATAGTAATCCCTGCATTTGGTTTAGTTTAGGAGATTATATAAAAGTCAAACAATTCAAATTAAAAAGGAAAACTAAAAAGAAAATCAACAACTCACGTTGAAGCCAAGAAATCACCCTTTTAACTCCAATAAAATGATTCAAACAACACATGCTTAACAATTTCTCACTCATGAATAAATTGAAGCATGCCAAAACCAACTCCACAATTTAGAAAAGCCCAAGTCCCTTATGGACAATAATATGTCAATATGTCAATATGTACTCAAGAGCACGATAACACAAAATTATCCCCTACGCAGTACCTAGACACACAGACTAGAGCTCTAGCTGAATCGTAGCCCATCACCCGGCCAAATTATGGCATCCGATATACTTGCCTCAATCGTAGCCCGTCAGCCGTCAAGGTTATGGCATCTGATACAATCGCCTCAATCGTAGCCCCTTACCAGTCAAGGTTATGACATCCGATATACTCTCCTCGAACACCAATATGATAAAAGGTCTTTTGACCAAAAAACATTTACGAAGTCCACTTGACTCAAAAGTTACACTCAACTCTAGATACTCTTCACACAAACCAATCAACAAGACATGATATATTGCATTCCCACAAAGAGTATATGTTGACAACAATAATCTGAATCAAATCACAATTATCATGCTTCTCACAATGTCACACCATCAAGATATATATATACACATCTACTCAGAAATGCCATTAATACCAACTATAGTTTACAATCGCAAAACTCAAAAAAATCATTTTTATACTTTAAATCTCATTTTCTTACCCATAAACCGCGTCCTTTGAATCGTAGTCGATTAAGTTCATATTGTTTAAAACAAATATTCATTTCCGAAAATGATTTACAATTTATCACATAATTCCAACTAATAAGTAAATCTGTTCATAAATGAACTACGTGAGATTTACTCACCTCTAAATCCCACTGCATCTTCTCTAACAGCAAAGATAATTTACCATATGTATTGTCAATCACTTAAAGAAAGTACACCCTCGATTTAATACACGAATCACAAAAAACAATTAAATTCCAAAATTCCCGAAACAATCGAAAATCCGAAAGTGTCGCCAATTGAGGCGAAACATCATCCCAGACTACCCAAAGTCTCCGGAACCCTTCTAGAATGTATCAAAATTACAAGTCGATTGGACATTCGGATCCTCACAGATCGAGAACCGAGCGAACCAAAAACACTAATACCCTAACATGCTTATACAATCTCCAAAAATTGCAAACCATATATTAAAATGCTCGTATTGACGAGTCGATCGTAATTAGAAACATAGATTGTCCTTGAGGTGGCTGGAAGCTGCTAAAAAACATCGCCACAAATGGTGGCAGCACCGCCGTCAACCTCCGAATTGGGTAGCTAGACCTATGGCAAACTCTTCCTCTCAACATGTACATCAACATTTATAACTAGCACAAACTCTGAATCAAAGCCATATGGCCGGAATTTACCTCAAAAGCTCTGAAACTTGATGAACCCTAATGCTTGGGAACAATTCAAAGTCATGTACAGCAAGTGGAAGGATAAGAAAACCATCAATAGGGATTTCAAAAATCAGGTGAAGGGGTTAGCGATCTGTTGTTTTTATTGCAAAAAAAGACATCCTTGTTGGCCCAATCTTCAAAATTTGACTCCACACTTTGAATCGTTGCAAGCCATCTTGGGGGAAAGCTTCTACGTCCTTTGAGCTCCAAAAGCTCCCAAGAAATTCCACCTGAGGTTATCGGAATTGAGAGTTCCAAGTTGACCCCTGATTGCAGCGCCGCCTCCTCTTTCCGCCCTTGCTACGCCATCCACGACTTGACCTAGGCAACCAAGCTGCCACAAACTTGGACAGGGGAGTGAGGCGAAGAGAATAAGACAAGTGGCACATCAATTGGTGGTCGGAGGAGGGAGAAATCGCCAGATGAAAATCTGTCCCCAATAGAGGCTCAGGAGAGAAGAGAGAGAAACGTTTCCAAAAACAGAAACTTCGGTATTTTCTGAAATTTCCAATTTTTTTTCCTATTTAACCAAAATGGAAACTTTTTCCGATGACCATAACTTCTTCATACGAACTCCGATTTTCACTTTCCGCATGTCCACGAACTCGTATCGATGCATCTACAATTTTTTTGAAGGAAGTTGTCATAGAATCTTAATGCATAAACAGTCAACCCTTGACCCCTCAAAAATAAAATGTTTGATTTATTATTCATTTGAAACACTTTTGCTCCACCCTCGAACCACGAAATCGTCCCAACAATCAACTTAATAATTTTTGAAAAATCATCAGAAATTAATAATGAATTTTCGGGGTATTACAAAAGCGTTCTTCATATCAAACTTGTGTAAGGGCCACTCTTTACCTGCAGTAAGTGAAATAAGACTTCGGACAGTATTGATGTTTGCTACTGGTGCAAAGGTTTCTTCATAATAAATCCTATAGCGCTGTGTATCGTTGGCAACTAGTTTGGCTCTGTATCTATCAATGCTCCCATCATCCTTGAGTTTCATTGTGAACACCCATCGACATCCTACAGTCTTTTTTCCAGCTGGCGTGGATACGATATCCCATGTTGAGTTCTTCTGTAGAGCTTCCAACTCTTCATTCGTTGCCTTTGTCCACTTCGGATCCATCAAAGCATCTTGTACATTACTAAGAATAGATACAGTGGATAATTGATTAACAACAAGTGCATGTGACTCAAACAGCCTATGGTTAGACATAATGCTAGTAACAAGATATTTAGCTTTCGCCTTTATGTCTGGTTCATACTGTTTCTTGGGAACACCCTTATTAACCCTATGTGACCTCCTAGGTTATAAAATTTCAACCCCAGAAAACCCATTTAAATTGGGATGTACCTAAGGCAGATCATTTTGAGCAAACTCTTCAGTTGATGATTTAGAGAGGGGAATGTCTTGTGTACTAGCTTCAGATGTGTCGAAGACCGGTCTCACATCCTAAGCCGACTGGTCTCCATCATATGTAGAAGTCTCAGCATTCTCGGCATCTGAGACTGGTCTTATTGTTTCTTGAGACTGGTCATTCACTGATGTAGTAGCTTTATTGAGACCAATCTCAGCCTTTTCAGGCTCATTCATCGACGTTGAGACTGGTCTCACTTCTAGTTAAGACTAGTCTCCATCGTCCTATCCTCCAAAACAAGCCTCCAAATTCTCCAATTCTTCAAATTCTTCAAACTCAAATGTAGGCTGATAATTCCCTTCACACCCTCTCTCCCCCTGAAGGGAAGACTGAGAAACTCCCTCCGAATAATAAGGCTCGAATTCACAGAAGGAAACATCAAGAGACACATGAACTGTATCCGTGAGCGGATCATAATAATCATTTTGAAACTTTGCATAACCAACAAAAATACACTTCTTGGCACACAGATCAAACTTGCTACATTGATGTTGGGGAATATGGGCATAAACTGTGCATTTAAACACTCGGGGATCCAAATTAGGCATAGAAGCAAGTCAAGTAACAGAAAGAAGCTTCTAGAGTTTCTGTTAAGGATTTTGAAACTCAATTACTCGAGAAGGAGTATGATTGATGAGATATGCTGCTGATTTCACCACTTCCCCTAAAAAAGAATGAAGCACATTCATGCCAAACAAAGAAGCACGAATAACTTCCAACAACTGTCTATTTTCTGTTCTGCCAATCCGTTTTGTTAAGGAATATATGGGCAGGAGGTTTTATGACGAATTCTATGAGAACGTAGAAACTCTGTCATGGGACCATTAACATATTCTCCACAATTATCAGACTAAAAAACTCTGATGGATTGTTGATGCTGATTAGAAACCTTTTTGGGAAACTCCTTAAACATGTCAAACACATCACTCTTGTTCTTTAACAATGAAACCCAAGTCATCCAAGTACAGTCATCAATAAAAGTCACATAATAACGAGCTTCAGAAAAAGAATGAACATTAGCAGGCCCCCAAACATTAGAATGAATTTTTATAAATGGAATTAGACTTTTATTAATACCTCGAGAATATGAAATACAATGGCTCATAGACAGTTCATAGACATCACAATGAAAATCAAACTCGCAGACAACCGAAAACATATGAGGTTACAGCTTATTAAGATAACTGAAAGATAGATGACCTAAATGACGATGTCATAACCACACAACTTCCTTAGCACTCTCTACTCCACTGGTTTGATTGGCTTGACCTAAGCGATACAGCTGTTACTCTCCACTATCTGTTAGATCTAGGTAGTAGAGTTTCCCCTTTCTAACACTATAAGCAAGAATCTGCCGAGTCAAAATGCCTTGAAACACACAGAAAGATGAATAGAAGGTCACAATACATACAAGAGCTAAAATAATTTGATTCACAGATAGCCAAAGAGGGAACAACTAACACAGAATCAAGAGTCAGTGTATTAGATAAAACTACAGAACCTTCTCCGGTAACCGGAGTTGGAGTACCATCCATGTACTATTGGTAGATGCCTTACCCTTCATAACTGATTGTGCTACATTTGCGGAGACATTTGATGGACGCTCTTTCTTTTTAGTAGCAGCTGCACCTTTGCCCAATTTCTTCCAAGGTTTCTTGGCAAAATCCCACCAATCTGGATAGCCAATGACTTCATAACACTGTTCTTTAGAATGGCCAGTATCTCTATAATCAAATATAGTTGCGAACTATCGAGCTACTCAGTTAGCTTGTGGGGCGGTGAGGAGGAAGCCCAGAAAAACCAGGAGGAGGACCTGACCTAAATTGAGCAGCCTGAGTAGACGACTCGTTAGAGTGACCCATAGCTTGCCTGCCAAATTGCACCTTTCGATCATAGGCATAGCTCTAGCTCTAAATTAAAATTTGGGTCCTTGCGTAGAATCTTACCACGCACTTGATCATATTCTGAGTCTAGGCCACTCAGAAACACATGGACTCGCATCCGGGCAATGTTGGATCATAATTCATACATATTTGTTACCCTAAAACATGGAAATTACTTGTTCTAAAGCCCAATTTAATGTTGATAAATCCAATTCCATTATTTTCCTAATCTTATACTTTTGCTTAAGCTTTTTGTTTATTTATATAAGGGAAAATTACTGGTCCCCCCCTGTACTTTGGGTGCGTTGACAGTTCAGTCCCTCGCCTTTTAAATTAAACAGTTTAGTCCTTATTCTCTTTAGTTTTCACACAATAGGTAAAATGACTATTTTACTCCTCACTTGCTCTTATTTTTTAAAAAATTCTTCTCTCTTTTTTAATTATTTTTTCAGCTTCTCTCTCTCCTCCCCCCTTCCTAAAAACAAAAAGAGGAAACATTTTTATTTGTTGGTTAAGGAAGATATATATATATATATATATATATAGAGAGAGAGAGAGAGAGAGAGAGTGAGAGAGAGGTACATAACATAATTATAAGAAAAAAAAATGACTCCTCCTAAAAACAAAGAGAGGGGAACATTTTTATTTGTTGGTAGGGGAAGGTATATAAATATATATATATATATATATAGAGAGAGAGAGAGGCACAAAACATAATTACAAAAAAAATTTAAATAAAGGAAAAAAAAAAGGAATTGAGGGGTAAAATAGTCATTTTGGACCTATTATGTGAAAATTAAAGAGAATAAGGACTAAACTGTTTAGTTTAAAAAGCGAGGAGCTGAACTGTCAACGCACCCAAAGTACAAGGGGGGACCAGTAATTTCCCCTTTATATAAATATTTATTATGTTTTCTTTATCATATTAAGAAATGATGGAGAAGCATGGAAATGAAAATTCAACTTTAGCACATTTCCTACTCCAGCTAGGAAAAACCGAGCTAAACAAGGAAGGAGGGGCGGAAGCCTAACCAAACGAACTCCAAATGAGCTGAAACTTTCAAGATCCATTTTAGACATTCTAAGGATCATTTCTTCTAAATATTCAAGAATGATTTCGGAGTGGAAAGCTTTCAAAAGATCAGTCCAATTTTCTGCCTAAAAGATAGAAAAAAGCTGCAAAAGAGGCCTGTACGGATTCTTGTAGCAAATTCGACAAAACCATGGTGCTATAAATTCTAAAATTTACCAGAATAATCTGCACTTATCAATGAACATTTGGTATGAAGAAGTCAAAGACAAAATCTGAAATCTTTTTGGAGATTTAATTAAAGGAAGAAAGGTGAAGAAAACTGACATCTTGACTTTAGTGACCCAAAACCACTCCAACACTCTTCATTTTCATGTTTTTCCATGCATAATAAAAAGAGCAACTGCTACTCTCTTCTCCTAAAGCGTATTTTTCTACTCTACACTCTTATAGCTCATCATTATTTCCCTCTTTTTCTGTCACGCCCCGAATTTTTTTGAATAAAATTCAAAAATCCGAAACATGAAAAATACTACAACTCAAAATAATCATCTTGAAAATTTCTTTTTCTTAACAACCTCACCACCCAATTTAATTTCAAAACCCGAATTTAGTCTCGGGGGTAATTATTACAACTCACTCACAAAATAAATTGTGAAGCTCTAATTGAGCATAACAGACCTCACAGCTTAAAAGAAATCAAAATAAATGCTGCAATACCTAAACAGCACGGTCATCTCCCTGGTTATCCTGACCTGCAGGAATATCCGCTACACCATTTGAATAGTGTACCAGGATTGCAACAACACAAAACCCGGTAAGCTTTTGAAAGCTCGTATGAGTAAAAAGAAAGAACGGTTGTTTAATTAAATCATAATCATTTTCACCCAAGTCAACGCACAACAATTTCTACATCCACAAGAAAACAACACTCTCAATCAATCAACAACTCAACACCCAAACCCTAATTCACATCTTTCTTCACAAAACCCTAACATCGTATTTATAAAAATACGGTATTTGACAGACTAGAGCTCTAACTGAATCGTAGCCCGGCACCTGGCCTAGGTTATGGCATCCGACATATTTATCATTATCGTATTTCATCAATATGTATACTTATATACATATTTAGAACGTCCAATAATTGCACATACTTAACCAATCGTATCCCATCATCCACCCAGGATTAGAGCGTCCGATTACCCCACACTGGTCACCACGTTGACGCGAAATCCATAAATGAGCACAACATGCATTATCACATAATGAAATCAACCCAACCAAGATACACAATATTAATATGAAATTAAGCATTTGAAATATAATTCAAATCATCAATTCAACTCAATCATATCACCACTCGACAATCCACCAATCAATATGTATATTCCACGAAAATATATATATATACGTAATCATCCACTCAGGGATGACCACTAATACCATCTATAGTTCACACAAGAAAATCGTGAGATTCATTTGTATAATTAAAAAATCATTTTACTTACCTATGGACCGTAGTGATCAAGCCCATGTGATTTTAAAAATAAATATTTAATCCACAAATATTTTTCACACAATTACAAAAATAAATAATTTAAAGCGCTCGGTTCATAATATGAACCACGTGAGTTTTACTCATCTCGATACTCCCGCTACGTCTTCAATTTAACAAATTCACCCCGAAATCGTCCACCAAAGTAAAACTATCAATCACCTAATCAAATACGATAATTAACTTAGCGTACAATTCAAAAACGCACTTATATGAAGTCCAACGGTCGGATCTTCACATAAAGTCATCGGGACAGTTTTACGATCATTATATCAAAACTACACGTCTATCGGAATGTTCAATCTTCACATATCATAAATCGAACGATTGAAATCAATCGAAATCGTAAAATTCATAACTAATTCATACGATATCTAAAATTCACATGTTATATATCAAAATGATCGTATCGACATGTACAATCTAACAATGAGTAGAAACTGCTCTTGGGGTGGCCGGAGGTCACCGGAAACCACCACCAAGCCAATTGCCCCACTTGTGCTTCAAGCTTATGCAAACCTTGGGTAGTGGATGCCACCTCATTTCGAACACTTTGAATGATCTCATTTTGATTTGCTAGCACTTTGGCAAGCATCTCCTCTAGGCTAGACTTCAGTGCTTCCCCTTGAGGTGGAGGAATAGATGCTTGTACTTGAGGAATAGGAGCTTGGAAGGGAGGCCTTGCTTGATAAGGTGGCCTAGGATAAGCACCACCACCAAGTACACCCTTATTGCCTTGAAACCCTTGGCTTCCACTAGCCCCTCCATAATTACCGCCACAATAACCTACTCCTTGTGTACCTCCTTGATTGCCACCTTGATTGCCACCCCATGGAAAGTTAGGGTGGTTTCTCCACCCGACATTATATGTGTTGGAGTAGGGATCATTCTTGGGCCTTTGGTACCCCATTTGCTTGCACTCTTCGATAATATCCGGAAAACAATCTCCATGTGGACCAGAGAGAGTATCATGGTTCACCCCCTCACAAATCAAGCATACTTGTTGCCCTTGAACCTTATTGACTTGCTCACGGACCCCTTGCTTGCCTTGCTTCAAAAGTATATCAAACTTCTTATTAAGACTATCTTCCAACCTCTTGAACTCATGATGTACATCCAAGCTTGATGCCTTGATTTCATACATGCCATCAGTTTTTGGTTGAGTCGCTTCCCTTAGGGAGACATGTGAGGTAGAAGGCTTGCGACCTTGTGGGTTATTGTCCCACAATTGAGATCTTTCGGCTAGTTTCTCCAACACTTGATGTGCTTCTCTTGATGTCATATCCATGAAGTCACCGCCACTTGCATTATCAACCTTCCTTCTAGTTTCTGAAGACAACCCTTGATAGAAAAGGCTCATCAACATGTCTTGACTTTGACCATGGTTAGGGCAACCAAGCTTAAGGTCCTTGAACCTCTCCCATGCTTCGTGAAATAACTCATCTTGATCTTCTCTAAAAGTCATCAAAGCAGTCCTCCTTTCATTTACTTTTCCGGGTGGAAAGTACTTAGTGATAAACTTCCTTTGCATTTCTTCCCAAGAGTGGATACTATTAGAAGGCAACTTGTTGAGCCACATCTTTGCTTTCTCCTTCAAGGAACAAGGAAACAACCGAAGCTTCAAAGCATCCTCCGTCATTCCATTGAGCTTAATGTTTGCACAAGCCTCCTCAAACTCTAGTAGATGGTGATATGGATCATTGTTTGGCAATCCATAAAAGGTTGGAAGCGTTTGCAAGAAACTTGGCTTTATCTCAAATGAAGAGGCACATGGTGGAAAGACAATGCATCTTGAATGTGTGGACAATGATGGTAAGGCACAATCCCTTATTGGCCTTTGCTCTCCCCTTTCCTCTCTCTCCTCTTCGCCGACCATCACAATTTGATACTTTCTCGGTCCAAGGCTTGGATTTGCAACCCTTGCTTCTTGGTCTAGCTTGAATAATCTATCCAAGGTGGCTAGATTATTAACAACTAGAACCGGACTCCCTTTCTCCGAATTATCACTTGAACTACTTGAAACTTCCTCGGATGATTGAACCAACGGATTAGAATAGATAGTAGATGAAGAAGGGGCAGTGAGCTTAAGCGATTGCCCTTGCGGTGTCTCTTGATCGTTAGGCTCTAGAACGGTGTGTAAACCACTTCCAAATTGAGGGGACAAATTCATATACACCTATGAATCACACAAGTTGAAAGTGTTAATAAATATGAATACAAGAAACTATACAAATTAACACACTTAAAAGCAATCGCACAAATCTTTCTAACTTTTGCAAATTGCAATTGTTAGAGCTTGCTTAACTATTTACGCTTTTTACCCAAATAAGTGCAATTTGCTCAAAGACTTGTTTATTTTCAACCTCCCTTCCTTTATCAATAGAACTTTAATAGTGCTTCTAAGAGGTTAAGATTTTAGCAAGAACTTGCAAGTAGAAAAGCAAATGGGAGAAGGATTTCAAATTTGGCGTAGTTCCAAATTAGGTGTAACGAGCTTGGCGTAGTTCCAAGCTAAATGCAACGCTTGGCGTAGTTCCAAACTTAAGCTCAAAGTTCCACACTTTAAACTTTCGGTCACTCTTATCAAAGTACGACCAGGTAAGAGTAGGTGCGGCTTTGGTAGAGCGAGGCTCACTTAGTACACGGCACAACACCCGGGATAAATCCCTAGCCTCTTACCTAGACATCGCCTTCTTAAAGTGAGCCTAGTGGTGAAAAGCGATGAACCAATCCGTTACAAAGGTGAAATCCCGATCCAATTACTTAAAAGGGGAATAATAATCCATCTTTGGGTGTTGTCTAACACTCAACTTTTCGGTAACCCTCATGAATTAATTCAATCGGATGAGCCTACTTGTGAAGAGTGAATAAACTCGACGGTACAAAGATAAACTCCTACTCCACAAGTTCTAATTAAATTCAAACCTTAAAGAAGCAAAATTAAAATACCTTGACAAATTAAAAGAAATTTTAAACTTACAAGCTAAAAGCGAAATTGGTACAAGTTTTAAGTAAAAAAAATGAGTAATTAAGACTAACTTTCACAAGTACAATATGCTCCAATTACTCCAATTTTACTGCAATTACAAAATAAAGAAAAGATAAACTACAAGGATTCTCTAGTCCCACGGCAACCTATTAGCTAGGGATTGAGTTTTACCTCAATCCCCGGCAACTGCGCCAAAAACTTGTTGGAGACATCATGGAGTATGAAAGTGTGTGCAAATTTATGTATGATGTTCCTTACTTCCAAGTGTAGAAGGTCAAGTTTTAGTAAGGGAAAGTGTAGAGTATCGTACCCAAGGGATTGGGAGAAACTCCACCCTAGCTAGATTACCGAAAGAAAGCCTAGAAAAAGTATGCAATCTACCTTTTTACAAGTCACAACCTTAGCCCTTTGGAAGCTAAAGATCATGAGGGTGGTATTAACAATAATGGTAGTGAACGGCTTGATTGATTTTAATTTTTATGCGAACAAATTAAAGTAAACAAAAATAAAGTAAGCAAATAAAAATAGAGATTTTGATATAAGAGAGAAATAGAGGCTTAGGCATCACACCTAGTCTTACTCATGCACACAATATAATCCAAAATTAATGTAACAACATGTTTTGATAAATTCCCCCTTAGTGCGTTGATGAAGCTACCAAGAAACCAACTAGTCATGCAATTTAACAATCTCTTCCAAAGCAAAGCTAAATTACACAACCTTTATACCATCCAAATCTTCCGGATTATAAATGGCCTATGGTGCCATGAGCCTAAATTCTTCCGGAACCTAAACTCACAACATCATGCTTTAATTTCTAGGTAAGAAATTCAAGCAACTTAGTTCTTCCCGTAGGAATAAGCTAAGCCACCACCTATTTAGCTACATATGCTCACGAAATCAAGAGTTTATCAAGTTCACACTATGTCAATAAACTCATCAGACAACAGCCGAGGACTGTTGTCTGATTCAGAAAATTTCTGTTGTCTAGTAGCCTGATATCTCTTAAGCCTTCAGACGACAGCTATTACCCGTGATCTATATTTCATTCAAACAACATAGGCTGGCCAATAATCTGTTGTCTGATTATGTCGAGATATGCCGAATTATGGCTTTCTGAGGTTGAAGATGTAACCAAACGACAGTTATATGTTGTTATAAAAGATTCTGGACAACATCTTTTCATAAAACTCTATCATTTGTCTTTCATTAAGACGACAGAAATCTGTTGTTTGAATATATAGAGATTTGAACTATCTTGGATTTTTTCTGTTGTGTGAATCAATTGTGGACAACATATATTTTTTATGTTCTATTGTGTCTTTCTAATTAAAATGACATGAATACGTCGTCTGAGTATATAAAGGCTTGAACTTTCTTGGGTTTTTCTGTTGTGTGATTCATTTAGAAACCACAATTATCTGTTGTCTGACTAGCATAAAGAATATACTTGGTCTGCTTCATTTGTTGTTTATGGTGATTTCAAACAACAGACATTTGCTTAAATTCTGTTGTTTGATGTTGGTTTGGATGTCAACTTTAATTGGTTTTTATGTCTTAGAAAGAGCATTTGCACGACACAATTTTAGAAAAAATATTCTTTATTTGAATGTCATCATAATGAATCATTACAGTCATCGAAGTGAGTTCTAGCTATATGCACAACATGATTCCCTAACTACTGATCTACCATAGACATATTGCACTAGTGATCTGAAAATTTGTGAACATGCTAGCCCATTTAGCCCGGACTTGATCAATGTCCTAGTTATCTCCAACTCAGCAGCCATCCTGCATAAGAAATATTCATGTCTAAGATGGATATCAAATGGATATCAAAGTCTGCTCTACTCATAAGCTTAATACTAGTAAGTAAAATCAGATCAATGAAGCTTGATCATACAAGCCTACCTCAACTCGCTCATGTAGTAAAATGATCGGACCCAAAGTGCTTGAAGGTCCATATTCGACCTATAAACAACAAAATTGCAAACCAGAAACCTTGAAAAGAACCAAATAACAAAATTCAGTAATATAAACCACAACACTATTCTACCACTCAGGAATGTAGATAAATGCAAAGAGCAAAGCCTAATAGTGGACCTTACAGTTATCATAAACATGTCCTGGTTTCTCCTGGCTTATGAGACTCTCAGCCTCTCTCTTTTATAGCTTGGGTTTTGGATCACCTCCAAGAACTGCAAAATACTTTCTCGTTGTTTGTCATCCCCATCTAAATAGTTGACATTTGAAAGAGCAGGAGGGGTAGTGAGTTCAGATTTATAAACCAAAGACACAATTGAGAAACAAAGAAAATGTGATAAAACTGTAAGAGAAAGATACGTGACTTGAGTTGATTTTATACAAGAAGCTTATAACATCGACTAGATTTCATGTTTGGTGTACCACATGTTTAGAGATAATCTATATAGTAATAGACATCTCTATACAGAACTTGTCACATAGACATTGAATGCACAAGTCGTAAGAAACATTAGATACCTTTTCACGACTAGAAAGTTCAGTTGTTTTCTCAAGCTACAAAAGAAAAAGGTCAATCAGTATCATATGAACATATTAAATTTCTTGTATTAAAACTTTGGCTGGTACAGTCAGACCTCTGTTATCCAATACTATGCCAATAAACTCATCAGGAAAAATTAATTTTATAAAGTAATATTTAAAAGAAGAGTACTACAAATGCATCTTCTTCAATCATCTCTGTAACAGTTCCACACCTCTGCCTCATACAAGATGATTGTTTCATGCCTCAATGAAATGTGAAGAAGGGCAAAATATAGGTATTTCAAGTATACATCCCATAATTACTCATGTTGAAGGTAGGGATATCAAGTCTTTGAGGCCAGAGGTAGAGGCTGGCGACTTGTCTTTTGATGGTCTCCAGCAAAAGCACCGAATAGTGAGCACTAAAAAAAGAATTACTGGTGTAGCACCTGAATAAACGGGGCTTGGAATGGACAAGAAGTCCCCTCTCAATATATTCATCCCAAAATCTACATGTGGCTGCAACAAGATCACAGTACCACCTTATGAATATCACCTAAACTAAGAAGACTGTCGAAACTTGTGACTATAACTTTGACATGCTATGCTTAAATATTTGTATGACCATTGCTGATGTGGAGATGAACAGAAATACCAAAACGTGTTTAGGAAGTAAAAGATATAGCAACACATACTGCAACATGCTTGTTGCTTATGTCTTACAATTTAAGCATATTGAGAAGGCAAAAAAATTGCATATGAAATTTAACTAATCTTGGATTACAAAGTTAACTAACCCCAAAAACTAATAAATAAAGTCATTTATGTTATTAATGTCAGCACACTAACCATATATTATGGGTGGTAGAGTTCCAAGACTCAGTCACCGAATTCAATTGCCTTAATGTATTCTATAAAGATAGTTTGTGCCATGCTTCTTATTGTGGAGCAAATTCGCTGCACAGCAAATAAAATGAGTCCCAAATACCTTTTTTATCCCCTAATAAAATGAAACTATATTATCACCTTGTCAAGGTAAGGCCACATATATCCAAGACAAACTTGTTTAGCCAGTCTACCTGCACAAGGAAGCGCATAATGAGTATCGAGATATTTCTAGCAGCCGTTAGAGAAGGAAAGAGCAAAAGTTCAATGTAAAAGGATTGGATGGTGATACCAACTTGATCGCAATCGGGCCATTTTATCCACAATGGAATTTGAGTTAGAATATCTTCCAAGTTACTTTAAGCACTACGTAGACAAAGTAAGACCAAAACATTTCAGCTAATTTCTTCATAGTACTTTTGCTTAGCAGAGTTTAATGCTTGTACTCTAACCAGATTCTACTCAAATCCCAGAAAAACAGTACTAAAGGAAAAACAACCACATGTGATCCTCTATTCCTCTTGAAGATCAAACATATAGGGCTCTTGCGGTTCAATTAACACCATGAACTGGACAGTGATTTCATCATTCAAGCTTACACACATTGAAAAGTCAATAACAACTCTACCTAACATATAAATTTGGTTGCAATCAAAGAACTCAAATCCAAGATTAGAATTACAATTAAAGAATCAAAATTTCTCATACCTGTATAAGATGCAAATGATACCAAACACCATTGATACCCACTTCAGCACATATCAAGAAAAAGCATAGGATCCAAGATTCAACACTTGATCTTTGCACATAACTCCTTTTTATGTTCACGAGCTCTCATGTCTATCGGTACAAGCTCGAATTCAACCTCTTTCTCATAGGGAGCAGCCAAAATTCGTTTAATGAATACCTGACTCTCTGAATCAGGGTCTGAAACACCAACTTCTTCTAAAATTTCTTATTGAGGTTAGAGACAGTAAACACCAATTTCTTATATTCGATAACCCTGTATCCCCAATTCGACCATAACCCAGCGAAAACAGATCAAATTTTCAAATTAAAACCCAAAATCCCCAATCCAACAGAAACCCTAAATCGCTTAACAGTGAATCGAATGGCTTACCAGCATAGTGATCGAATACAGACCCAGACCCATGAAACGAGCATCACGATATGAAGTTTGGATGGTTTGGCTGCACAGTTTGAGAAAAACTCTCAGATGCGGAATGAGATTTTCTGTGTTTGTTGAATAGAGATGGAGGATGTCCTTCAAGGTTTTCAGTTTTCAGAGGAGATCGAGTTTGGATTTGGCAAGATATTTGGGTTCAAGGAGCTGGATTTTCAGTTCAATGGTTTTGGTTTGAGGAAGCGCACCGTAAAGAAAAGATAGTTTGTTCTGGGTTTTCAGTTTGATAAATTTGTCGGGAATAAAGATATTTCATCAAAGTATGGTTATAATTCCACTTCATGTTGTGCCAAAAAAAATCAGCTAGGACACAATCAAAATCAAATGAATCTTCATTAATTGCACAACAGAAAACTGTTGTCTGAAAACGAACCTTGTTTCCAACATTGACTTACCATGGTATATCACTATATTCAGACAACAGTTTTTTTCCATTCTGTTGTTAAAAAAAATCAGACAACAGAAAACAATCATTCTGTCGTCTGAGCTCTGTCGTGTGATGAGTTTATTGACATAGTGTCATGTTTCCGATTCATTAACTTCTTAAAGCATGTTTCTAGGTGATAAATCTATGAACACACTTAGGACATATTAAAGTATGGTAGCCAAAAGATTCAAAACATGCATAAACATCAAAGAACATAAGTATTACATTGTTTTGTGCACAAGCTTGGCTAGGGCTAAACCTTAGCCCCAAATTCAATTACTCACAACTCATGTTTACACAACTACAAGTCATAAACATCATAAATAACAAATAAAAGAGAGCATAGAGTGGAGAATAAGTAATATACCCACGGGTTTGACTCTTTTTGGAGCCAAATCAAAAACACAAGATGTCTCCCTTGTCTCCTAGATGCTATATGAGAAGAGAAATGCTTCAAAGTATAGGGATTTCGGTTTCTAGAACCCAAATCACTATACAAATCCACAAAATCTCAAGAACAAAGTAAGAACAAGGCTTGAATGTTTGAGAAACAAGAGAAGTGATTGATCAAAGTGTGTAGAACCTTTGGTTTTGAGGAAACCCAAGTGGCTACACACCTCTCTCTTACACAAAATCAAAGAACTATGAACTAGCTATGAAAAACTAGAGAGAAACTATGCTAGAACTAGAAAAAAGAGAGATTTTGATGTTGCAAAGTGAGGGAGTAAAGGGGTGAACGGTTTTGGGGAGAGATAATGGGCTATTTAAAGGCCAAGGCAATTCAAATCAAGGGTGGAGATCAAATGGAATCAATTGTGAGATGTGATGGACAAATGTGTAAGCACAAAATGTGGATCCAGTTTTTGACTCCACATAGAAATGACCTAGAAAGCCCATAGATATTTTGGTGGAGAAGAAAAAGTAAGGGTAGAAGGGTAATTGTGTGAGGGAACATGGTAATAAATGGGAGACAAATGTGTAAGGTGTAAGAATGGGACCATTTGTCATCTTGCAAATTTTGAATTTCAAAATAACCTAGACCTAAAGTCATCCCACCCAAAGTCTCTAACCCTAGTCAGATTTTTTCTTGTCCTCCACAACTGTTCTTGGTTGGCCAACTCGACTAGAAATGTCCGGAATCCGGCGTTGACCACCGTTGACCCATTTTTTTGTCCGTTTGAGCATTTTCTTCTCCTATTTTCCTTCAATTGAATCTCTACCAAGACTCCGAATTTGCCTTCGACTTCTTCATACCAAATGTTCCTGCATGAGTGTAGATCATCCAGGTAAAATTTCAGAGCTTCGTTCACAGTGGTTTGGCCGGAAATGTTGCCGGAATCCGTGCAGGTCCTGTTTTGCAGTTTTCGTCTTTTAGTCAGAAATTTGTGCCAATCGTTTGAAGGCCTTCCACTCCGAACTAGCTCTTGCACTCTTCATATGAAATGATCCTTAGGATGTCTAGAACGGATCTGGAAAGTTTCAACTCATTTGAAGTTCATTTGGTCAGTCTGCCGCTCCTCCTTCCTTGCGTAGCTTGGTTTCTCCTAGCCGGAGTAGGAAAATGTGCTAAAGTTGACTTTTTAGTGCATTTCCAAGCTTCTCCATCATTTCCTAGCATGATAAGGAAAACATAATAAATATATATAAATAAACACAAAGGTTAAGCAAAAGTGCAAGATTAGGGGAATATTTAGTAGGTAATTATGGAACTAACAATGCGACAAAAAGTAAAACATATATCTTTAAAATTCAGAACCTCATAAAAACACACCAGCCCCCACTGGTTAAGTGAAAAACTGGACTACCCTCGCTAGTCAAGGATAACTAAAGAATATGGGGAAATCATTGTCACCATACAGTAAAAATGTAGCCTCCCAAGCTCGGGTAGAAATGTCCCACACTCGTGAGCATCCCATGCTCTTGCTTAACTGACCACAAACACATAGTAAGCGAGGATGAGTACTAATAGGCTAGCTAGCGATAGAAATATATCGACCCCAGTATGGTGGGTTAAAACCACAAAACAAAATCGGAAAACAAAAAGGCTTCCCCAATATTTCACAAAAAATAATACATAAGTCAATGGTGTGACCTAGGACACTCAACGATACTCTCAACTCATAAATTAATAATCAAAAATAATAAAATTATCCTAAATTTACCTCAGAAGATACCTCAACCCAACTCTTCAACAAAAATATAATTCTCAATGCAAGTATAATGAATCTCAATTTAAAAGTCCAAGTCATATAACAAATATTTGAAACCGCAAGAATTGCCCGAAAATTAAATTGATAAGTAAAACAATTTCTTGCTTAAAAGAAAATATATTTGCATGCATTAATTAAAATTAAACGTCCACTCAAAGTACATGACTAAGTCTGCCATCGGTCTGTACCCTCCTCGTGTGAATCCTGTTAACATCATGTACAATATAACGTTCGTAAACCGATAATTACCGGATGGAAACTTAAATTTACGATAAATAAAAACTGAAACCTATAATTACTTTTACGTCCCAAAACCTCCAATCTTTACCACTAACATTGATTCTTAAATTTGAAGATTTTAGGGCAAAATCAAGGAAAATCCGATGGGTGGATTTCTCGTAGTTCAATTTACAAATTCCACACTTGGAATAATCGAAATCGATAACCACTCTTCTCCAATTCTACCCAAAGACACAATTAAGGAAACTACAACGCACAAGTGATTATCTAACTAAACAACAGAAGTTAGAAACCTGCCCTACACACTTCCACGTGCCACACACAGTGGCAGCGCATGGCGTCCACGCGTCGGCGACCACCTCCACATCCGGCTACCAATTTTCATGTACGATAACAACTTAACACACTTAACATTTTCTTAACTACAACAAATCCCAATTTCTTAACATTCCGACCCCTAGATTCGGAAATTTCTTCAATTCATCCTCCACATTGTGAATTAGAGCTAATAGCTTGAGGGCAATTGATCACTAGCTCGAGGCGCTCCTACTAGACTCGGTTTGGTGGTCGGAGACGGTCGAAAATGGCTGAATCGCCGGAAAAAGTCCAACTGCAACCGTGTTGGTTTTTACTTCAATTTGAGATTTTCCGGCCAAACCACCGCAACCCACGGTCACTATGGTGCAAAGGAGGAAGATAATCTCCTGGGATGCCGGTTGCACACTAGTTGGTGGCCGGACGACGGTGAATCGAGGGGAGGAAGAAGAAGACCGAAAGGGAAAGAGAGAGAGCTCGAGGGAGAGGAAAGAGAAACGTGGGTTTCCAGTTTTGGAAACCTACTACAGTAAAAAGCCAATTTTTATACCCCATTTACCATAAACAGTAATTTCAATATTTCACTCAGAACTTCCGCATACGAACTTCGATTCTTACATACCACATATGCTCGGGCTCAGTTTAACGTCCTCTACAACTTTCATGAAGAAAATTTTCTCGAAAACTGATCCGAAAAGAAGTCAACCTTTGTAGGGCCACTAAAAGTATCGAAACGAAGTAAAAGTGAAAAGTTAACCCACGTTTACCGTCTATAAGGTTATTAAACAGATAAATTAGATCTGGGACATAACAGTTCAGACCTGTTTGACATTCCTATCCCCACTTCCATGTAGTTTCATGAGCTTTAGATAGATAGTGAAGAAAACAGAGTATATGGTTAATCATAAGCATCCAACACTTCACCACCACACCAAATGCCACCCCCATCACCTTGTGAAGTTCTCGTTCTACCACCACCACCACCACCACCACCACCACCAATGGCTCTCACTGATAGGAGTATTTTAATGCGACGTTTTAATTGTTATTTCCTCATATTTACTAAGTTATTTCCTTTAATAAATCCTTCTTCTTTAGGAAAGTTCCTATTTCTAGGAAGTTTCTATTTTTAGTAATTTTAACATAAGTTTCTACTTTCAGGTCTCAAGGAGCAAATGAAGCTTAAATGAGCTCAAAAGAGAAAGGAAAGCTAGAGAACGTTGGAGAAGGCTAAGACAACGCACGAGGGCCGTAAGAATGAGCTGAAACAAAGAAATGAAGTTTTCCTGATCCAGCCAGGAAATCCTGTTTCAATCAGGAAATCCTGTTCAGAAGAGGAAACTTTGTCAAAACAAGACTCCTGAACCAACCAGGAAGAGTGATCGGAAAAATGAAGAAAAATGACGTTGAGAGAAGAATCCTAGAGGCATTAGGAGACCTTATGGCTTGGACTTGACACATGGAGGCCCAAGAACCTTCTGGGTTATTGTGGACTTTGGTAAAATGGTGAAAGCCCAATTAATTTTGGGTTGTTGGACGTAATGGAGATATTTTTGGAGCATTAAATCTGATTTTGCCTTGGGAAAGCATGAAGATAACGTGAAAAATCCCAATCAAGGGAAAATGTTGGAAATAAGCTAGGGAGAGTTTCAAGGGATTGTACAACAAGGAAAGACTCAAAACAAGTCCAGACGACGAAAATAAAGACTAAAATCTGCATTTTGACTTGAAAATCAAGAAAAAATCAAGGGGAGGCGTTAAAGATAAGGCCATGGAGAGATTTAAGGGAGAAAAGGTTCAAAATGCATCCAGATACGTTGTCTGGGTACATCTCCTGATATTTGGCCGAAAATGATGAATAAAATCAGAAATAATCCTTGGAAATTCGGCATAAATATACTTAAAGGAGTTATGGACTTTATTTTATGGATTTTTGATTGGTTGGTTGACACAAAAGAGCTGACATGGCATTGGGTGATTGATCGAAGCTGTGCGGCATTATTGGATAATTCTTTGAGAAATTAGAAGAAGATTCATGAAGGTTGGAGCATGCTTGGCTGTCCCCTATATATACCTCCCCATATGCATGACGTTTTAACCACTTCTCATTCAGAAAATTCTCCCATAACGTCAAAGCTCTCTCTCCCTCTCTCCATTCTCTAGTTCAAGTTCTGCGTTTTCAAGCAAGGAGAGGAAGAAGAAGGAGCCGTGAAGACTTGCTTTCAAGATTTAAGTTCAACGTTCAAGCTCTCCATCTCCATCTCCACTCATGGTGTAATTCATTCCTTTTCCTTGTAATCACTTTTGATTATTCCTTGTTTGAATTCGTATGAATTTGTTCTAGTTAACAATAACGTTTGGGGCAAAGTTTAAGTCTAATTTCTATGACTGAATAAAGTCGTTGAATTCCATAATTGTGATTCTAAGTTTCTTATCCTTGGAAATTCGGCATAAATATATTTAAAGGAGTTATGGACTTTATTTTATGGATTTTTGATTGGTTGGTTGACACAAAAGAGCTGACATGGCATTGGGTGATTGGTCGAAGCTGTGTGGCATTATTGGATAATTCTTTGAGAAATTAGAAGAAGATTCATGAAGGTTAGAGTATGCTTGGCCGTCCCCTATATATACCTCGCCATATGCTTGACATTTTGATCACTTCTCATTCAGAAAATTCTCCCATAACGTCGAAGCTTTCTCTCCCTCTCTCCATTCTTTAGTTCAAGTTCTGCGTTTTCAAGCAAGGAGAGGAACAAGAAGAATGAGCCGTGAAGACCAAGCCTCCATCATCCACCCTTAAAGCTGTGAAGACTTGAAGACTTGCTTTCAAGATTGAAGTTCAATGTTCAAGCTCTCCATCTCCATCTCCACTCATGGTGTAATTCATGCATTTTCCTTGTAATCACTTTTGATTATTCCTTGTTTGAATTCGTATGAATTTGTTCTAGTTAACAATAACATTTGGGGTAAAGTTTCAGCCCAATTTCTATGATTGAATAAAGTTGTCGAATTCCATAATTATGATTATAAGTTGCTTATGTGAGTTTGTTTGATTGAATTTGCTTAATTGATATCTTTTGTATGTTTATCTTATATGGTTCGAAACGTCTAGGGTTTATATATAATTGGTGGTAGATATAAGTTAGCAATTCACCTAATAGTTTTGTGAACTTAAATCAAAAGTAGTATGGGCTTTGGACAAAGGTCGAATTCAATTGAAGAGGACTACAAATAGATGAACTTATTCATACTAGGCTGTGCACTTAAGTTGATAACCTTTCTCTATGCTTCTTGCGTTGAACATGTGTTGATTAGCTAGTTTTCTAGACTTTGATTGCATGTTTAATGGGATTGATCAAGGTGCTTTCATTTAGATTAATTAGTAAAGTAAAATATGGGAAATCATTTGCTTCGAATGTTTCACATGATCAACTTCTCTCTCATGACTTAGATGATCAATTGTAGGTTTGAATTGGATTTGATTATATGGAATTGGTTTTTATCTTTGTTTCTTACATTTCATTCTTGTACATGTGTTTTTACATTTTCTTTCTTTTATTTATTTTAATTTTGAAATTCTATCTAAAACCCCCCTTGGTTTCGTTGTATATTCTTTGTATATTTTTGTAAATATTATACTTTGTAAATAATAATTCTTTATTTGTTTATGCAATTACAGGTGTACCCTCAATCCCCATATTTGAACGATCCCTATTTACCGTATGCTACACAGAGTACTATGAAAGGTTCAAGACTCTTATCACTCAATATCCTCAACATGACATGAAGGATGAGACCTTGCTCACTTGTTTTTATGATGGGCTCACAAGTTTGGAAAGAGATATGCTAGATGCAGCTTTTGGAGGCTCGTTTGTTGACAAGGAACCTGCAGCTAGAATGGTCTTAATTGAGATAGTGCCTTGAATCAACAACAATATGGAGGCTGATTCTGAATTGCCTGAAAAGATCATTAATGAGAATACTACTCATTCCCCTCCCATTGTGATAAAAGCACAAAGTGCGACGATTTTCATGAGTACACGCTCCATTCTAGCCTTATTTCTCCCCTTAGATTTGTGTTTTGAGTCATCAAAGTCATTTTGAGAGTCTTGTAGAGTGTTTGGAGTAAATAGGCAGAAAATGAAAAATTTATGAAAAAAATCCTAACGAGATCAGGATTCCTTACCGTCGATCTTTTTGCGGTCTTTACATTTTAATTCCCTTTATTTTCTCTAAAAAAATTCTGATATTCTCCACCTTTTTGTAGGAAATTTAAGATGTTTGACTAAGTAATGAAGAAGGGGAATAAAGGAGAAAAATATTTCAATTGGGAAATTAAAGGAATTGCCCCATTATTAAGAGGAATTAAGGCCATAAGTACCCCATTATGAGAAATTAAAAGGACAAGAAATAAGAAACAGAAAATTAAAGAGAAGATGAAGAAAGCTATGCAATCCCATCCGTCCAAATGATGAAGGGTACGATCGACAAAAGCCAACCACTGCTCCCCTATAAATAGGCAACATTTGGAACAGAATGGGGATCACTTCCTTGCCTATCACTCCCTGGCCAAAAACTCTTCCGAGACTCTACCCAATTTCACTCCTCAATCCTCCATCACCTACAAGACCGTGACCACCATCCATCCAGCAATCTACGAAGCTCTTAGACGTTGAGTCAAAGACGCACCACCACCATAGCAGATACGAGTTCACCACCTTGTTGCCAAGCCGCTGAGGAAAGCTTCAAAGTGTAACTATGACTCTACTTTCAATTTTTGTTTCGGTTTTGTGTGTTTGGATTTGCGAGTTGTGTAATTGGAGACATGAAATGTTCAGAATTTTTTATTAATATTTTTGAGATTTTCAGTTTATTATTGAGTTAATTTCGAGAATTCTTTGATGATGCATGTTACAATCTTGTGCCCTTTTACGTGTTTAGGTAATTTTTAGAGTTAGGTTAATAAGTTCCCATGCTAGAATCACGCTGAGTGTTCTTGTTTGTTTGCTTAATTTGCCAAGAATAATTGTTATTTGTTAAGACGCTGAGTTAAACAAGTAATAATTAGTTCTAAAGTGGTAAAAACCATGTTTCAATGGTTAAACAATTCTGGAAATTATGTGTTAAATTCTATGTGTAATGGTTAATTTGCATGTGTGAGTCGATTCGGGGGTTAGATAATACTACTGATTAAGAGAATTACGCTGAGTGTTCTAAAAGACCAGTAGTATTGGGCATGGTAAGGACTCTTCCGATCCAAGCCCACATTAGAACGAATTAGATAAATGGATTGATCCACTAAGGCTTTTCATTTGGGCTCTTATCTAGGCATTTAAGATGGGCACATTTTCGTAGCATGTTGAAATGGATTTTCTGTTTCTACACTTAGTAATTTCCGAGTGGTATTGGTCTAGGTTAGGGAAGTCGATCATTGTATATAGTTTTATTTATTTTGTTTTTATTCTATTTTAAGTAGATTAGTAACCAAATCCCATACCCCCCATTTTATTCTTTTATTTGTTAATTGACCTTTTTGTGTAGGTGTACCCTACAATCCCCGGACTGAACGATCCCTGCTTATCCTACTACACTAACAACTACATTTTGCAGGGTTAAATTGTGAGACTATTTCAGCCTCATCAATTTTTGGCGCCGTTGCCGGGGATTGTTAAAATCCCTAGCGCTTAAAGTGTCATCCATTTTGTTGTTTATATATAGAGTGCATGCTAAATTTTTGTACTACACTTGTGGAATGGTGACAAATTGCAATTTATGTTTGGCCATGGTATAATTGTGATTTAGTTTAAGTTTTGTGAGTGTTACAAGATTACGCATGTCTTTTATAATTGTTATACAATTTGTAGAAGTTGTTTTTTTTTTAAGCCTGTTGTAAATTGTATGTGTTTCACTTAGATTAATATACTTAGGTTGTTATAAATTTAGTTAAATACTTAATTATTGTAAGTGTGTAAAATCGTATGAGTAGACAAGGGCCCTTTTGTTAATATTGGCTTTAACCCTTCATTAGTACCTTGCTAAGGTCTCTTGAGGTTGAGAGCGGTCTTTATTAGCACTTGGAGAACGGTCTAACACATAAGTTAATTTCCCAGCTGAGTAAGGGGCATACAGATGGTGTCTTAGATTGGGACCCTGGGTGATGGGTTCAATTGGATCTCAGAAATACTATAGAATGAGCATAAACCACTATGTGGGAGTAGCCGATAGGGGCCTAAACCTCAATGAGGGAGTAGCCTCCGTAGTATCACCAAAATGAGTCCTCCCTCTCACTTACCTCTTAATCTGGCCATCCAGCCTTCTGAAACAAAGGAAAGAAACTTATGTCTAGGCGACTATCCCTATATCGTATCTCACCAGTAGTAGTGGTTTCTATTGGGCTCGACTTACAACTTGGGATCAATTGAGATATTAACTATGTATATAACAAACTCAAAAAAAAATGTAATGTGACATGCTTAAGATATATTGGATTAAACATGACCTTGTGGAGGGTAGCTGTTCTATAGTCCCATTGCATAAACGAGGTCCTCTGTTCCAGTACCTAAGTATGTGAATGTAAATGTACCTTAGAAAGTTAAGGAAAGGCATAATATTTGTATTCTGAGCCTTGTATATGTTACTAACACTTGATTTGGTCTTAAAGGTCCATGAATGTCCACTGTCTGTAATAAGACTAAGGAGCTCTCGGAAAAACTGGAACGTGCTAAGCAAAGGGTGAACCTCACTTTTTCAGATCGCCCTCCTCTAAAAAGGAGGGACTCTGAGGACTCTAGCTACTCAGGTTATAACTCCTCAAGATCAACCGAGGAGATCAACAAACCTGACCATTCAGAAGAAGGAGAAGAACAAGTCTTTGAAGAGGAAGAAGAGGAGGTCACTGAAGAGGATGTTACGGACATAGAAGAGGAAGAGCACGCCCCTGTTGAGCAAGTACAGGCACCAATGGCCGAGACTATTAGGCAACTATTTAATCCTACAGGTGGGGTTGCGGCACCCTTATGCATTGCCTATCCAGAACCAGGAGAGGGGCTTAATGATGATTTTGAGTTAAAAAGTGGGTTTTTGCATCACCTACCCAAGTTTCATGGGATGAATAGTGAAGACACTAGCAAGCATCTCAAGGTGTTCGAGTTTGTCTGTGGGAGTATGTGCCCTAAAGGAGCTGATATCAATATCTTGAAGATGAAGGCATCCCCCTTTACTTTGGAGGACAAGGCCAAGACTCGGCTATTTGAGCTGCCTGTTGGGAGTATCAACACTTGGGATAGGATGAAGGGCGAGTTCCTTACGAAGTACTTTCTTGCCTCAAAGGTCACTGTTTTGAGGAAGCAGATTAGTGGAATCACGCAAGGACATGAGGAGAATTTCTGCAATTATTGGGACAGGTTTAAGAGCCTTGTAGCATCATGCCCTAACCATGGGATGAGTGAGGGGTCCCTCCTTACCTAATTTTATGAAGGTCTCACTGCTAATGAGCGTGGTTTGTTAGATGCTGCTGCTGGAGGGTCTTTTATGGATAAGACACCTGATGAGGCCAAGGAGCTACTTAAAAATCGTGCACTAAATTATCAACAATATGAGGGGGTGCTTTTCTCTAAAAGGAGGGTACATGAGGTGTCCACTAACTCTGCCCTTGAAGACAAGGTCAACAAGATGTCTACTCTACTGTCTCAAGTCTTAAACGTTAATGGAAGAGGAGCAATGGCTGAAGTGTGTGGGATGTGCTCGACTCAAGGGCACCCCACTGATAAATGTCCCCAGCTTGCCTCTCCAGAAGGATGGGAATCTGTTAATGCCCTCGGGTATCAAGGAGGCCAAGGAGGCCCGAGGTATAACCCTTACTCCAATACGTACTATCCTGGGCTCAGAGACCACCCTAACTTTCGTTGGGCCAACAATGATAACACCTTGAGACCACCTCAAGGCCCAGGTCAGAATTCTCATCACCCACCAGGTTTGTTTTTGAGGCCTCAGGTACCTCAAACTTTTGGTATTCCTAATTCTGTCCCTCCACCTCCTGTTTCCAACACTTTGAGTGCCCCTAATTATGATGAACTGCTGAAGTCCCTTGCTACGGGACAACAACAACTTAACACTGCTACTCAAGCTTTGGTTGTAGGACAGGCGACCCATTCAAAGGATATTGTAGAGCTCAAGAATCAAATGGGCCAAGTAGTGGATTTCATGGGCCGGATTGCTGAAACAGGGAAGCTACCAAGCAACACGGTGCCTAACCCAAGGAATGAGCACACCCAAGCCATCATCACTAGGAGTGGGCGCATGCTACTAGACCCTCCCAGAGCCCACAAGAAGGCCCAAGTGGCCCCTAATGAAGAAGAAGATGTTGTGGAGGTGTCCAAGAAGGATGTTAAAAAGGACCTAGCTACATCAAGGGTGGAAGTTAACGTGCCCCAAACTGAGCCCAAAGGTACAATTCCTAACTCTACTGGTTTAGTTAAGACTAACCCAGTTGTTTCTATACCTTTCCCGAGCAGGTTTGCCAAGACAAAGAAAGATAAATCTGATCAAGAAATCTTGGAAATCTTCAAGAAGGTTCAAGTGAACATGCCCCTGATCGAGTGCATCAAACAGGTGCCTAAGTACGCTAAGTTCTTGAAGGAGCTATGCACCACAAGGAGGCAGACAAGAGAGAAGGAGGTGGTGAAAATGAGCGAGACGGTATCAGCAGTTATCCAGAGAAAACTACCCCCAAAGTTGAAGGACCCAGGGAGTTTTTGTGTTCCCTGTTTCATTGGTGACACCAGGTTTGAAAATGTGATGTTAGACTTAGGGGTGTCCGTAAATGTCATGCCTTATAATTTGTATGTGTCCCTAGGTCTAGGCCCTCTTCAAAGGGATAATGTTGTCATTCAACTTGCTGATAGGTCTAACAAATACCCTCAAGGGTATGTTGAGGATGTTCTTGTGCAGGTAAACCATCTGATATTCCCTGCGGATTTCTATGTTTTGGACATGGAGGAATCGCCCTTAAATACCACTCCATTACTTTTAGGGCGTCTCGTTATGAGGACTGCGAGAAAGAAGATCGACGTGTACAAAGGGACTCTCACCATGGAGTTTGATGGTGACGTTATACACTTCAACATTCTTGAAGCCATGAGGTACCCTGTTTCTGATTTGAAACCTTGCTTTGCTATTGATGTAGTTGATTCACTCGCACAGGTATTCTCCAAAGCAATGGTTGAGGATGAATTAGCTCTGACCCTAGAGGAGAGGGTCGGATATGATGCAAATGGGGATCCTATCCCTAAGGTTGAGTGGGATGTTGCGGAGCCCAGAGTGATTAAGACTGTGGCCTCACTCGAGGCTCATCCTGTAAAGAGGTCCATTTCCTATTTCTCAATTCCGGTTTCTACTAATAAAATGTTACCCTCTATGGTTCAGGCACCCAAGTTGGAATTAAAGGTACTCCCTGAACATTTGAAGTACGCGTACCTAGGAGAAAATGAGACCCTCCCAGTGATCATATCATCAGTAAAGCAAGAAAGGAAGTTGGTGGACGTGTTGAAGAAGCATAAGACTGCCATTGGTTGGACTCTAGCAAATATCAAGGGAATCAGCCCAACCACATGTGTCCACCAGATCTTGTTAGAAGATGGAGCCAAGCCCACAAGAGAAGCCCAAAGACGTCTACATCCTCCTATGATGAAGGTGGTCCAAGATGAGGTGATCAAGTTGCTCGATTGTGGGGTAATCTACCCCATTTCTGATAGTAAGTGGGTCTCTCCAGTGCAAGTGGTGCCCAAGAAGTCTGGGATGACTGTGGTAAAGAACGATGATAATGAGCTAGTGCCCCAAAGATTAGTGACAGGTTATAGGGTATGTATCGACTACCGGAAGCTGAATGCCACAACGAGGAAGGATCATATGCCCTTGCCTTTTATTGACCAGATGTTGGAGCACTTAGCGGGCCATTCCTACTATTGCTTCTTAGACGGATATAGTGGATACAACCAGATTTACATAGCCCACGAGGATCAGGAGAAGACGACCTTCACGTGCCCCTTTGGGACCTTCGCTTATAAGCACATACCCTTTGGCTTGTACAACGCACCAGGTACTTTTCAAAGATGTATGCTGTCCATTTTCTCAGAATACATTGAAATATTATTGAAGTCTTTATGGACGACTTTAGTGTCTTCTGTAAAGATTTTGATACTTATTTAGAGAATCTAGGATTGATACTGGAGAGGTGTATAGAAACTAACCTTGTACTGAATTGGGAGAAGTGTCACTTCATGGTAACACAAGGAATAGTGTTAGGACATATAATATCTGCTAGGGGCATTGAGGTAGATAAGGCTAAGGTTCATCTTGTATGTCACTTACCCTCCCCCACAACTGTGAGGGAGGTACGCTCTTTTCTTGGCCATGCAGGATTTTACAGGAGGTTCATCAAAGACTTCTCCAAGGTGGCGAGACCTATGTGTGCCCTATTGCAGAAGGACGTGCCCTTTGTGTTCAATGAGGATTGCAAGAAGGCGTTTGAGAAGCTCAAGGAGTTGTTGACCACGGCCCCCATCATTTGCCCTCCAGATTGGAGTCTACCCTTCGAGCTTATGTGTGATGCATCGGACTATGCTGTTGGAGTTGTGTTGGGCCAGAGGAAGGATAAGAAGCCCTATGCTATTTACTATGCTTCTCAGACCCTCAACAATGCTCAGCTCAACTACTCCACCACTGAAAAAGAACTCTTGGATGTAGTCTTTGCTTTAGATAAGTTTCGTTCTTATTTATTACACTCTAAAGTAATTGTTTACTCTGACCATGTAGCCTTGAGATATCTGATGATCAAGAAAGAGGCCAAGAACAGATTAATTCGATGGATCTTTTTGCTTCAGGAGTTTGATCTAGAGATCAAGGACAAGAAGGGCAATGAGAATGTGGTGGCAGGACCATTTGAGCAGGATAGTCCATGAGGAGGACGCCTAGCCCCTACAGGAAACTTTCCCAGATGAGCAGCTCTTTGGGATAGAGGTTAGTGTGCCCTGGTATGCTGATATAGTTAACTATTTAGTCACTAGGACATTTCCTGATACACTTTCCAAAGCTAGTAAGGATAAATTGAAGAAAAGGGCTAGGCACTTTATTTGGGATGAGCCCTATTTATGGAAACATTGTAGTGACCAAGTCATTAGGAGATGTGTCCCAGAGTCTGAGCATAGGTCAATTCTGTCATTTTGCCATAGTGAAGCATGTGGAGGCCACTTTGGCCCTCGTAGAACGGCCTTGAAGGTCTTAGATTGTGAATTTTATTGGCCTACTATCTTCAAGGATGCAAACTTTTTCTGTATTTCTTGTGATAGTTGCCAACGGACTGGTAATCTTGGCCCAAAAGATCAAATGCCCATGAACCCAATAATAAATGTAGAAATTTTTGATGTTTGGGGCATTGACTTTATGGGCCCATTTCCTTCATCTAATGGCTGTTTATATATACTACTAGCTGTGGACTATGTATCAAAGTGGGTGGAAGCAAAAGCCACCAAGACTAACGATTCAAAAGTGGTTGCAGGTTTCTTGAGAACTAACATATTTACCAGGTTTGGAGTGCCACGTGTGCTGATCAGTGATGGAGGTTCTCACTTTTGCAATCGTACAATCGAGGCTTTGCTAAAGAAGTATGGGGTAACCCATAAGGTGTCAACGCCCTACCACCCTCAGACCAGTGGCCAAGCGGAGGTGTCCAACAGGAAGATCAAGAGCATACTCGAGAAGACAGTGGGCCCAACAAGGAAGGATTGGAGCCAGAGATTGGATGATGCATTGTGGGCCTACAGAATGGCCTACAAGACGCCTATTGGGATGTCTCCCTTTAGGTTGGCCTCTGGAAAGGCATGCCACCTTCCAGTGGAGCTAGAGCACAAGGCTTGGTGGGCTGTCCAGATGTTCAACATGGATTATGATGAAGCCGGCCTATATAGGAAGCTACAGCTAAATGAGCTTGAGGAGATAAGGAATGAGGCCTACGATGCTTCATGGATCTACAAGTAGAAGACAAAGGCCTACCATGACAAAATGATCCGCAGAAAAAGCTTCCAAGTGGGCTAGAAAGTTCTGTTATTCCATTCCAAACTTAAGCTATTCCCAGGTAAACTTCGTTCTCGTTGGATTGGCCCATTTATAGTGACTAATGTGTTTTCTCATGGTGCTGTAGAGATCAAGAGTGAGAAGACAGGGAAGAAGTTCAAGGTTAATGGGCATCGTCTCAAGCCCTACTATGAGTCCTTTGTGGAGCACACATTGGAAGACATACCCCTCCATGAGGCACCCAAGACGTGTGAACAAGGAGGAGAGTCCAGGCTGATTGACTATAAATATTAAGCGCTGTGTGGGAGGCAACCCATTTCAACCGAAGCTGTGGAGGAGCCATCAATGAGAGTTTGACATTTCTATCCCTTCACTTACTTAGATTGAATTGTATATGTGTCTTTGTTTGTTTGTTTTACCCTTTCCTTATTTCCGTAGCCCCCCATATTTAGGGTCTATATACCATTTTTTTTCCTACATTGAGGACAATGTAGATTCTAAGTGTGGGGTGGGCTACACTTTTATTTTAGAATATTTTCAATTTTCAGTTTAAAAAAAAAAATTAAAAAAAATTAAAAAAAATTAAAAAAAATTAAAAAAAAAATTTTGTTGGTTTTATAGAGTTTTTGTTTGTTTGAGTCTTAGGATGCTCCTAACGTCTAGGATGAACATGTCTCTGAATTCATGGCGGAAGGTTTTCAAGATCGAAATAGGACTTAATTGAATTCTTTGGTTAATCAATATTGTGATACTTGTATGAAGATTTGAGATAGGATTGTAACTTGGTTCATTAAGCATGCTAGGATTAAGTCTGATTCATTTGACCCTAAGTGAGCTGTTGAGCTGAAATACTTTCTTTTTCGAGTGCTTAATTGATAAATTTAGAATTTCATAGCTGTATTTGCAAAACCTCATCATTCTTTGAAAATCCAATGATCATGTGCCATAGATTTTAATGGACTAGAGAGTACTAGAACTTGACTTTTGTGACTGTCAAAACTTGTATGCCATAATATGCCCTGATCTTGGATAGGATAGAAGGCATTAGGGAAACCACCATAGCCAAACAAGCATGTGTCCCCAATTGTGCCCATCGTGGGACTCCTTAGAATGAACCCCTTTGAGCCTACGTTGAAAACCTTTGTTTCATCACCCTCACTACCCTACCATGAGCTTAGTACAGGATATCTCTACCCTTGTGCTAGAGACTTAGTAGAACATGACATAGTGTGTAGGGGTGACGATGAAAGACAAGTGTGGGGTGGGGAAAACCCAAGAGAGAGAAAAAAAAAAAAAGAGATTGCCGTGAAAAAAAAAAATGAAAATGAAAGAAAATGAAAAAGGAAAGAAAGAAAAACGGCGAAAGAGAAGAAAAATTGAAAAAAAAAATCTCTTGGGAAATTGTTAAAGTGTGGTTCTGGACTTTCATATTTGAAGAAGGCTCAAAGTTGAAAATTAGGCCTTTGTCCATTTCCATGGTTAAAGTGAAGCTCGGGGCCAAAACAATGATAATTGGCCTACAAAAATGGTGACATAAGATCGTCCATATATGCTCTGCTAGGTCCTTAGGATTTTTGTATCCTTAATCTTCTTTTCAAAAAACCTAGCTTAGCCCCATTACCTTGAGATGGGCAACTTTGGTTAGTGGAGTCAGGTATAAAGTTGAGCTTATGGTTTATGTCCATTTGTGCTCTTAGTCATTTCTTGAGGTTGTTAAAAAAAATTCACAAAATGCTTTTGTTGATGAAATATGCAAGCTGTTTGTTGCCTTATAATTTGTTCTCTTGCATATACTTGAGCGTGAAGCTTTTAAGCATAGCCATTTCTGAGAGAAAAATCGAGAGTATGCCTTGTGAGTTTGGATTAGACTTGTTCGAAACATGCTATCATTCACTGTATAACCTAAGTTCTCCATATCTTGCTTCGTCATATGGGTGTCACATGTTTATTAACCTTGGAATTATCTATGTGATTTTGATTAAGTGTTTAACGTGAAAGCCATGAGTTTGGAGTCTCTGAGACAACAGTTAGGGGCAGTAGAGTCACTTACAAGCTTTTTGTCAAGTCTTTGTTTTGTTTTGTATTTTATTTTGCTAAGGGACTAGCAAAAGCTAAGTGCGGGGTAGTTGATAAAAGCACAAAGTGCGACGATTTTCATGAGTATATGCTCCATTCTAGCCTTATTTCTCCTTTAGATTTGTGTTTTGAGTCATTAAAGTCATTTTGAGAGTCTTGTAGAGTGTTTGGAGTAAAATAGGCGGAAAATGAAAAATTTATGAAAAAAATCCTAACGGGATCAGGATTCCTTACCGTCGATCTTTTTGCGGTCTTTACATTTTAATTCCCTTTATTTTCTCTAAAAAAATTCTGATATTCTCCACCGTTTTGTAAGAAATTTAAGACGTTTGACCAAGTAATGAAGAAGGGGAATAAATGAGAAAAATGTTTCAATTGGGAAATTAAAGGAATTGCCCTATTATTGAGAGGAATTAAGGCCATAAGTACCCCATTATGAGAAATTAAAAAGACAAGAAATAAGAAACAGAAAATTAAAGAGAAGATGAAGAAAGCTATGCAATCCCATCCGTCCAAATGATGAAGGGTACGATCGACAAAAGCCAACCACTGCTCCCCTATAAATAGGCAACATCCAGAACAGAATGGGGATCACTTCTTTGCCTATCACTTCCTGGCCAAAAACTCTTCCGAGACTCTGCCCAATTCACTCCTCAATCCTCCATCACCTACAAGACCGTGACCACCATCCATCCAGCAATCTACGAAGCTCTTAGGCGTTGAGTCAAAGACGCACCACCACCATAGCAGAGACGAGTTCACCACCTTGTTGCCAAGCCGCTGAGGAAAGCTTCAAAGTGTAACTATGACTCTACTTTCAATTTTTATTTCGGTTTTGTGTGTTTGGATTTGCGAGTTGTGTAATTGGAGACATGAAATGTTCATAATGTTTTTATTAATATTTTTGAGATTTTCAGTTTATTATTGAGTTAATTTCGAGAATTCTTTGATGATGCATGTTACAATCTTGTGCCATTTTACGTGTTTAGGTAATTTTTAGAGTTAGGTTAATAAGTTCCCATGCTAGAATCACGCTGAGTGTTCTTGTTTGTTTGCTTAATTTGCCAAGAATAATTGTTATTTGTTAAGACGCTGAGTTAAACAAGTAATAATTAGTTCTAAAGTGGTAAAAACCATGTTTCAATGGTTAAACAATTCTGGAAATTATGTGTTAAATTCTATGTGTAATGGTTAATTTGCATGTGTGAGTCGATTCGGGGGTTAGATAATACTACTGATTAAGAGAATTACGCTGAGTGTTCTAAAAGATTAGTAGTATTGGGCATGGTAAGGACTCTTCGGATCCAAGCCCACATTAGAACGAATTAGATAAATGGATTGATCCGCTGAGGCTTTTCATTTGGGCTCTTATCTAGGCATTTAAGATGGGCACGTTTTCGTAGCATGTTGAAATGGATTTTCTGTTTCCACACTTAGTAATTTCCGAGTGGTATTGGTCTAGGTTAGGGAAGTCGATCATTGTATATAGTTTTATTTATTTTGTTTTTATTTTATTTTAAGTAGATTAGTAACCAAATCCCATACCCCCCATTTTATTCTTTTATTTGTTAATTGACCTTTTTGTGTAGGTGTACCCTAGAATCCCCGGACTGAACGATCCCTGCTTATCCTATACTAACAACTACATTTTGTAGGGTTAAATTGTGAGGCTATTTCAGCCTCATCACATTGTGAAACTATGGCGAGTTTCCAAGAAAAAAAAATTCCAAGCCTTGTCAAGGATATGAATGCTGCTACCCGTGTTGGTACTTTCTTTGGTAAACAATCTGTTACTAAAAAAGCTACTTACCTCAATGAGTAACCTTTTGTTTCTAAATCTAAGAGTTTTTCTAGAGCTCCAATGAAAGATGTGTCCAATCTTGGAAGCAACAGTGGTTCTAAGTCTAATCTACACTACCAAAGGAAAACTAAAGTGTTCATGAATTCTATGTCCAAACTTTTAGCCTCTCTAATCTTTCTTGCATTTTAATTGGAGATTTTAATGAATTGGTATCTAATGTTGGCAAAAGTTGTGGTCCATTTACTGGTAGGTTTGGTGGTTTAAGAGATTGGATCAACATAAATGCTATGATTGATATGGGATTCAAGGGGTCTTGCTTCACTTGGAGTAGTAACAGAGTGAAAGAAGACTAGATAGAGCTTTTTGTAATTGCTTTTGGAGGTCTCTTTTCTTTGATGCTTTTATTCAACATCTTCCCAAAACAAGGTCTGATCACTACACTATCATTATGCAGCTATTTTCTAATAATCATGTTAATAGAGATGCTAGTCCATTTTGGTTCCATGCTATGTGGTTCTCTCATACTAGTTATTCTGATTTTGTATCTAACACCTGGAATGAGATGCATAGTGATTTTCATTTTAAGATTAAAGGTCTCTCTTCTACTCTCTCTAAATGGAAAGATGTCTTTGGACATTTATTTCAGAAAAAAAAAATTATTGGGATTGGTGGTATTCAAAGAGCTTGTGACAAATATGACAAACCTTCTTAATCAAGATTGAAGCTCAGCTTATCCATTAATATGAGAATATTTTAAATGAGGAAAATCTTTTTTGGAAGCAGAAATCAAGAGATAAATGGCTTCAAGGTGGTGACAGAAATATAAGATTTTTTCACTTGACTACTTTGGTCAGAAGAAGGAAAAATAAGATTGAGGGTTCGTTTGATAGTAATGGAAACTGGTTTTCTAATTCTGATTCTTTGAGAAATATTGCTGTTGATTTTTTCACCAATCTTTTCTCTTCCCAGAATGTTGAAGATATTAGATTTATAATTCCTTGGTTGTTCCCTGACATTGTTCAGGTGAGTTTGGGCAACATATGCAAACCTGTTACTCTCCTTAAAGTGAAGGATTCTCTCTTTGCCATTGGTATTCTCAAAGCCCCAGGTTTTGATGTCTTTCCTGCTATTTTTTTCCAACACCACTGGCAGCTCTACTCTTTTGAAATTTTCAATGTGGTGAATGAGGCTTTCACTTCTGGTACAATTCTTCCTGGCCTTTACAACACTATTATTTCTCTTATTCCCAAGATTGATGGCCCTCAGCACATGGCCATCTTTAGACCAATCAGCTTATGCATTACCATCTACAAGGTTATCTCCAAGATCATTGTGGCTCGAATTAGACTCTTGATGCAGAATCTTATCAGTCCCAATTAGGTTAGTTATATCCCTAGCAAAACTATTCCTAATAATCTTATGATTGCCCAAGAAATGTTCTTTAAGTTCAAAAAGTCTTGTGGATCTTTGGGATTTTTTGCTTGGAAAATCTAGGCTTATCTGAAGCTTATGATAGACTTAGCTGGACCTTTATTGCAATAGTGCTCTATGAAGCTCAATTTTCTCATTGTTTAGTTAATCTAATTATGAGTTTCCTCTACTAGTTTTCAGATTTGCTCTAATGGTGAACTGACTAGTTCTTTTAAAACTCAAAAGCGTATTAGGCAAGGTGATCCTCTCTCACCTTACATTTTTGTTCTATGCATAGAAAATCTTTCTCATCTCATTAAGTCTGCTGTTGATATTGGTAATTGGAAGCATGTTAGGGCCTCTCAATCTAGACCTAAAGTCTCCCACCTTTTCTTTACTAATGATCTCATACTATTTGCTGAAGCCTCCTCTTATCAAGCTTATATCTTAAGAAGTTGTCTTCTTGTTTTTTGTTCCCTTTCTAGTCAAATTGTTAGCTATGAGAAATCTCTCATCTATTGCTTTCCAAAGATGACCTTGGAAAGTGCTATAAGTTTCTGAAATTGCTAGAACGTGTGGCTCTCCTTTGACAGATGACCTTGGAAAATCCTTGTGAATGCCTCTATTTCATACTAGAGTGAATAACCACTGATTGTATCTTTGACAAAGTTCAAAACAGACTCTCTAGCTAGAAAAGCAAGGTTTTAAGAATGGGAGGTAGACATACTTTGATGTAGTCTGTTACATCTTCCATTCCCATTTATGCAATGCAAACTGCTAAACTTCTTGTAAGTCTATGATAGAATTGCCAAGTTGAATAAAGATTTTATTTGGGAAGACTCAAATGACAAGAAAAAAGTTCATCTTGTTAGCTGGGAAATTGTTTGTCAACCAAAAAAACTTAGTGGTTTAGGAATTAAAAAACTATTGACATGAATCAAGCTATACTAGTTAAAGCTAGTTGGAGAATATTTCAACATGATTCTGGTTTATGGACCTCCATTGACTCTGAGAAATATCTTAAAGATTGTTGCATCATTGATGATAACTATAAGTCCCCTCCTGATTGTTCTAGCACCTAGAGAATTATTTCCTATGGACTTGTTATGTTGAGGAAAAATTTAAAGTGGCGTGTTGGAGATGGTAAGAGAATGGTTTTGATATGATCCCTGGCTTTTCCCTACTGCTCTAATCAACTTTGCTTTACCTTCTGCTATCATTGATATTAATGCCACCATTTGTAAGTTTTGGGATGATACTGGTTGGGATCCAATTATTTTAGCTACTATGGTGCCAACTGATATTGTGAGCCTGATTATAAATGTCCTTACTGGTTTTGATGGTTGTGGTAATGATAAGCTTATCTAGAATGAAACCTTAAATGGATGCTTTTCTATTAAGTCTGCTTATAATTCCATGTTTGATGTTGCTGGTCCTCAAAATCCTCGATCGATTGCAATTTGGAAACTCAGCTACCCTCCCATGTTGAAAACTTTCATATGGACTATTTTTCATAGAAGAGATTTCACTTCCAACTCTGCCTGCCCTATCTGCAATTCTGTTGATGAAAGCCTTCTTCACTTCACAGTTATGTCATCTGAACGAATCAAAATATGTCGTCTAGTATGGTGTCGTGTCTTGGGGGTATCAGATGACAGAACACTTATGCCATCTGATTTTTCAGACTACAGAAACAAATAAAAGTCTTGTGTCATCTGACGAGTTTTGAATTTCAAGACCAATGCAATATGTATCTTTAAACGTTATCACACAACAGTTTTGTATTGTATGAGAAACAAAATAATACATTCTAATATAAATTCTATTATGTAAAGCATATTTGCAAGACAGATTTCTGTCATCTGAGGTTATTAACATGACGAATATTTGTGGTCTGAATATAAAAGGGACCACAAATTATAGGTCATTTATATTGTCTTTGGTTAAATCCAACCACACTTATTTGTTGTTGTTATACACTTTAGCCAATGTTTTCATCTATCTTTCTGTTGTTGTTTTGCCATTTAGACTATAATTTACTGTTGTACCAACGCGAAAAGGACAATACACTTCTAATTGGTCTTTGTGTTGTTTGTGTGCAGCTGCAACAACACATTTTGGTGTGCTTTTGTTGTAGCTTGCAATTTAAGATAACACATATTAGTTGTCCCCTATTACAATTGGTATGCATGCATTCTGGAAACTAAAATTGCCCATTCATGAAAGTATGAAACCATAAAATCCACATCCAAAATCATTCATTGCAATCTCCATTAATCTACCATTGTCTCATTTACACAAACCTAATCAAGAATATCAGTTCAAAATGATCCATATCTACTAATTTGGATATGCAGATAAGTCCAAATGCTTAAAGAAGGAAGAATTTCTGCTAGACACAAGTTAATAAAGGAACTAGGTAGCTATACTACTATACCAGTTTCACAATTTGATCATGAATGGAATCACCCAAACCATAGAAATGATCATAGAAGACAGAAGATATTCTGGGGTGCGTGAGTATATATGCATAAACTTGTAGATAATATGCACGTAGAATGAAGTTATATCCTTGTTTTGTTGGAGCAGATATCATGCGATCAAGGATAAAGAAGTTTAGCAGAATAATAAACAAAATAGCAAAACATCAAGCCACATTACTCAAGTGTCCTTAGCAAAGAAAAGAAAAGAAAAAAGCTTACCAAAGCATGATTAAATTTGTCTTTGCTATTGTGGGCATCCATGAGAATGATAGCTAGTAAATAAGGATCCATTTTCTTGCCAAGCCAGCACAAAGAGCAGAATGACGTCTTACAGTCCTTTGAAGCAAATCAAAGAACAGATTAGCTTGCAAGAAAACAACAAAAACCTTATGACAATGAGCCCAATTGGAGCAAGAACAGAGCAAGAAACAAGATGATACCTCTCACTAACAAGCTAACTAGAAGCAAAATCTTGACATCGATTATATTCAAACAAACATATTTCATGACTTAACGTGTTCCCTTATAAGAAAAAAATATATAAAAAAAATTAAAAGCTTTCAAACACCATAGTAAGAATGCTAAAATAAAGCAACAAGTGCATATTGATCGAATTGTATCAAATCATAACTTTTCTAGTACAAAAAAGTAGGTAGGAGGTGCGGATTACAAATTTTCCTAGATTAAAGCAATGATCAAAACTTACCTTATATAAAGCTAATACTGACTAGAGTCCTAAATCATGAAAAATTGGCCTAGTCTTTCGCTTGAAGCCAAAAGCTTCCCTAAATCAAGTTCAAGACAGTGAGTATATATAGCTTCCCTAGTCTTATCCTGGTTATTGCTTATCTATCGACATCTTGGAAACATAGTGCTTGCTCAGATCAATGGATGGCTAAATTGTACTTTTGCACTGAAAATAAACCATCCCCAGTACAAATTAAACCTAAATTAGGCATACATTAAGAGATTTCTTTTATAAATTCAGTGGTGTGATGAGTGTTATATGTCAGTGGTGTGATGAGCGTTATATATCATTGAAATTCAGTGGTGTGATGAGTGTTATATGTCAGAAAAAGATACGGAAAATTTTACAAAATCTTAAAAAAAAATTTGTGAAAGCAACATCAAATACATCAATTAATATTCCTAATATATGTCTCTACAAACCCCTTTTGATTATCGTCTCTGACAATTGAAAAGGCTAACTATGGCTATCTCGGAAAAACCAAAGTTGGTCAAGTGCTCACCAAACATATAAACACATCTTGTTGAGCATAACTACAAAATTTTTATAGAAATTTGTTTAACAGAAACTATAAAACATCAAGAGCGATTTGACAGAAATAGATAAGAATTGCAGCATCTTGTTTATCAAAAATATATGCTACATACTGTCAAAAATAGAACAATGCTAATTGTAAGAATATATGAATTCTTGTATAAGAAATAGTAAAGAGCAAGCTTTATAGCAAGATCAGGAATGAGGGAACAATAGTAGGTCAGTAGGATATATATACCTCTTTGCAAATGCCTCCTCCAACACAACTGTGATCTCAAGCTTTCTCCCCATCATTTGCAAACTTTTCAGCTGCAAATTCAGAAAAATATGTTTGATAGAGCCCATCAACCAGTTTTCTCTCAATTACCATGTATTCAATACCTCTCTTGTCGTCTATAGTAACATAAACCTGCAAATAGCATGCCATTAGGAAATTGATACTGGACACAATAAACTCCATGGCAAATGAGTCACATGAGGTAGGCATACAAAATACTGGTACAATACAGCATCTAGAGATTTTAGAGAAACTTTGAAGTGGTTTGAGAGCGATGGTATACGTTTCCTAATTGTTCTAGTACCAAGTGTCCTCATAATAAAAAACTTGAAAGAAATCACTACTTCAAGCTTGACATTGGGTGGAGGAGGTGGAGGGATCAAATTTATTTCCCCACCTGCCTTCCTCAGTACCAGCTACATTCACTGTCATTTAATTGAACAATATGATATGCAAACAATCAATGAAAGAAAAATTGAAGATAGTTTGGCAAGGAAATCATATAGAATTAGTGGGACTTTTACATACACTGAGATTGCGAAAAGATTATAACTCCGCACTAATTAAAAAGTTTTGAAATCCATCCATTCCTTCATCCCTTCCTCTTCTTCTTCTTCTCTTCTTCCTCCTCCCCTTCTTCTTTTCTTTTCTTTTCTTTTCGTCTGTTTCAACAAAATTCCAAAACAAACTGACACCAAGACAAGAGTCAATGAACCTTCACCATTCCGCCGCCGTCTACTGTTAAGGAGGTTTGAGAGAGAGAGAAAGAGAGGTCTAGGTTTTTAGTAATTGGAACACCATTCGGTGTTCGTCATTTTGACGAGGATAAAAGGAAAAATAATATTCAATCAACCCATCCCCAAATAGAAAAGAAAAAAAACTAATCGAAATCAAACACTAAAATCGATCGAACCCAGTTGAAACCCAAAACTAAAAACCGATTGAAACCCTAAATTGCTTACCAATATCTGAATCGAAAACAACTCTACTAGTTGTTGGAGAGCTCCATTAATCTGAACGTGAAAGACAAAATAGAGACTAAGAAGAAGAATCGAGAAAGTGAGAAGATGAATGAGAGAGTGAGAATCGAGATATGACAGAGCTAACTAAGAAGGAGAGAGCGAGGCCGGTGTTTGGGCTTTCGCGGGTTCTAGCTAAGAGAGTGAGAATGACAGAAAGTGACTTAATTGCTAGGGATCTATGTCAAAAAGCACAAGTCAAAATAACCTAGAAAATTTTAAAACAACCTCCACACTTAGACAACGTTTAAATGTTGTCTGAATGTCACAATATTTTCCAGTCAACTAGGGCTTGGCTATTTGAGAGGGAAAAAAATTGATTAATTTTGGATATCCCTCCAAATTCGAGATAAGAAATTAAATCACCATCTTCTACAACAACAAAAATGTGTTGTCTGAATGCTGACCATTTTTTCAAATTAAACCAGTATGGTTTTGGTCTATATTCAGACAACAGAAAAAAAAAATTATGTCGTCTGAAAAACTCAGACGACAGAAAACAATTTTTATGTTGTCTGAAGTGTATCGTCTGAATGACTTTTTGGCATAGTGACTTATTCAAAGACTGCGACAGGTCTAAGGCTATTTGGAAATTCTTTCTTCAACCTAGTTCCATTCTCAATTCCTTCTTCTTCGATTGGAATGGCTGGGTGGCTGCTCAGCTTCATTGTCATACTAGAATCGAGAACAATATCAAGTGTTGTAGTTTGTTTGCTTTTGTTTGCTAGTTTATTTGGAAATGGAGAAATAAGGTGATATTTGACCCTGATTTTTTTATCCATGTTTGCCCTGAGAAGATTATTTGGGTTTATGCTGAAGAATGGATCAGTGCTCAATCCAAGGCTAGTACTACTACTCTGTCCAGCTACACTATGCTGTCTTGGATTAGGCCTCCTATAAATTGCTTTAAGCTAATTGGTACTAGAGTTTTCACTCTAGAAAGATTAGTGATGGAGGGGTTATCAGAGATCATATTGGCAATTGGATTGATGGCTTTCAAATTAATCTAGGCATTGGTGAAATTTTAGATGTTGAAGCTTGGATGGATTGGATTGATGGCTCTCAATTGGTTAACCCCATATTGAAGGTGTGCCGAATAAAATCCTTGTTTGCTAACTCTTTAGTTAAAGGATCAACAAGCACGGAATGAATGGTAATGTAAGGTACAACAATTTCTCCATCTCGAGTATTCTTCTCACAACTAGATACTTGAGCTCAATCTACTTAGAATCAAAGGGATGCTTGTTGTTCTTAGCAAAGAACACTGCTGAAGCATTGTCACAATAAAGGGTCAAGGGACGAATAATGGAATTCAACAACTCCAGTTGTTTTGATAAAATCCCTTAGGCCTTAGCCATTATCCATGAACTGTGGCCGTCTGTAAAGCCATAAATCCAGCTTGCATGGTAGAGGTACATACGATAGTTTGCTTTGCAGACTTCCATGGAATAGCCCTACAGCCCCATCTGCAAGCATAAAAACAAAATCCATAAGTGGACTTGCCTTCATCCTTATCACCACCTGGATCAAATTTTGAGTAACCAATGAGTTTGAGATTCTCAACATTCCTATAAGTTACCATGTAGTCTCAGGTCTTCTTCAAGTACTTTTGAACTCTCTTGCCTGCAATCTAGTGAACTTCCAAGATTGGTTTGATATCTGCCAAGTATCCCACAATTATACATACATCTAAAGCCAAAACACTGTTCCACGCATTGTTCATCCAACTATTCATTTAACAGTGAAATGACCTTTTTGCCCTTCTATTGGAAGATGTTCTTTTCCCCGATTGGTCTGTTTTTATCCTGGAATGACTGTTTTACTCTCATTGTAATTTTTTGTACCGCTCTGCCATTGACCTGGGTATGCTAGATGCTTCTATCGGTTTCTTCTTTCTTCTACGGCTGTATAACAAATGATGAGAAGAGAGTAACTCCACCGCTCGGTCCATTTAGAATGTTGTTCATATGAATTCGGAAGGTGCAAACTCTTCTTCTTTATTTCTTCGATGCTCTTCGGCGGCATTTGAGGTAAAACTTCGGTCTTGGCTCCTTCTTCATCTACTTACAATCACAAATGTACTCAATTTGATTAACTTGGACCTCCATTCCCAAAGTTGATTTCAATTATGAATTTTTGTGAATTCACAGAGAGTTCAAACCCAAAGAATAGCTTGGAGAAGATCAAGCGCCGGTTTGCTTCCGGTTTCCGTCGGAACTTGTTCCATGGCCCTCTCCTCAAGCGATCCATGACTGTAAGCTCCTTTTTCCTTCACTTTAATGTTTAGTGATTTTTACTATTCAATTTTTGCTTTTGATTTTCGCATATGTGGTTGTTGATTGTCATACACAAAGTTAGAGAGACAGACAGAGAGTTGGTCTCAGAGAGAGAAGACCACCGGTTTGATGGTAGAAACTTAAGTAATGGACAAAAACAGTGTTGTAGTTTTGGGTAGTTCAGGAGAAATTAGAATAGGGAGGTGAAGAGAGACTCTGGAAAGAGATGTAAAGAACTACGACTTTTGGAAATGGTGAAATCTATTCGTCTTTTTAGGTCATGTCATTCAACCATAAAGTGAGTTGTTCACAAGATTTTCATAAAAATTACAAGTAGCCAAGGTAAACTGTGGGATTGTCTTAGATGCAATAAGTAAATAAGATAGCAAGGGGAATTCTCCCCTTAAAATACGTTTGTCAAGTTTAGTCAATGTGACTTCTTCATTCTTAGGGTGGAAGGATACCCTTCCCTTGATAAGCCTTAGAAAACACTAAGCTAATCATGGAGTGTTATCTCCAAGAGA
Source organism: Rosa persica (assembly GCA_025331145.1). Taxonomy (NCBI): domain Eukaryota; kingdom Viridiplantae; phylum Streptophyta; class Magnoliopsida; order Rosales; family Rosaceae; genus Rosa; species Rosa persica. The sequence goes on along the minus strand of WFKR01000004.1, from coordinate 19,399,296 downwards.
TTCAATTGGTTGTATGTACTGATATCTTTGCTTTACCTAGCGGCTTAAGAGAATATTAACACTCTTTAATAGTTATCCATTCATTAATTATTTATGATGTTCATCTTGCAGGTACAAACAAAGACTCTAAACAGATTAGCCACTTTATTTTCAGGTATACCTTCATTTTGCTTGAAAATGAGCTACTGTTTTTCAAGTTGCATCTCTATCAATATTTTGCATGTTGTTGCAAAACATATAGTAATCAGAGAGTATAATTGAGGAAAGTATTTTAGATTTAGGGTTTATGGTCACAGTTGCTCCAGTGTTGTTACAGTTTATTTTAATATGGTTATTCCTAAGGAAGCTGAAATTACATACCCATAATACAGGCTTCTCTCTAACCACTTCGTATCCTTGCTTTGTTTTTCCAGGGAGAGGAGACTAGAGTTGTTTGCAAACTGGAGAGCTAAGGGTGGTGTTTTCTTGATTGGCTACTCCATTTTCAGAAACTTATCCCTTGGGACCTGTAAGTTAATTTTATGCTAAATCCCTATATTATGGGATACTTTTGATTTCTTATTGTTACTATATTATACAAAGGAAAGGATTTTATTATGTGGTCCTTAAAAGTGCCGATTTTTTGTGTGTATTTTTCTGCAGTTGATTTTGTTATAGAAAAACTCTGTAGTTATGTCGAAAGTTAAAACAAATAAGAATTTGTGTCTTTATGGATACCTTAACTTCTTCAATATATCGGTCCCTGCTTCCCTATTATGTAGAAATTCATGCTATATTTCCCCATTTGTTTTCCAGTCTGTCGAACTTGATCGGCTTCACTTTATCTGGATTGTAATCTTGCTTCATCCTCCATGGCATGTTGACAAGCAATGGAAGGATGAATCCTTCAGAGTGGGTTCAAGTGTGCCCAATCAATTCTCTTTACTAGGTTGATCCATGGAACATGTGCACGCACAGACATATTTGAGTTTATATACGTTGTTTTTTTTGTTTTTTTTTTCCCAGTGGTTATATATTTACTTTAGGTTTTTTAGATTTGGTACTAAAGTTGGTAAACCAGTGAATAAATTGACCAAGAAGCATACTGATGTATTGGGACCCTTTTTTGGAAATACCAAGTATTCAAATCTACGACAAAAAAGAATTTGCTGATAGCGGTCAGCCTTTACATGAAGCAGCAGTTAATCTAGGTGATGTGACTATCTGTTTGCCACAAGTTCATTTTATTTTGTCTTCATCAGTCTGATTTAGTGCTCTAGGAGGTTATGTTTAATTATAATCATGTATAATTGATCATTTATTGTTTTTTTTTCTGTTTTCGTTTCTTTTTGCAGAGCGGATATAGGGATGCACAGAAGCTAGCTGATAACTTTGGGTCATTATTGCCCGCGTATCTCTGTAAAATATGATCCTAGGTCTTGGTTGAAGTATGCTTACAGAGTTGTTTCTGACCAAATGAAGAGGAAATGTATTACCATTTCCTTGATGAAGGAGCAGTGTGAATTATTTTGTGAATTGAGTAAGGATGCTCCAATCTATTTTGGTAAGGCTGAAAGCACTATGAACATCTCCTATAATTTATGTTTATTTGCATTTTTTCTCAGTTGCTCTGACATAGATTTGATACCAGCATCAAGGCTAGCTTTGAAATCTTTTTGGTCCCTATTCTGCTTTATCGTATAAAATGAGAAATTTCTCATGAATAAAAGTTGCTTTCTATCGAGTCAATGAAATCGAATGGAGTTAATGAACATGCTGTGTCATTAATGAATTGAAGATTGTAACTAAAAAAATGTTTTTTTTTTTTTTTCCTACTCTATTCAGGTCAGTTTCCTTTGAAGTTTAAAGTGATCTCATCATTCAAGTGAAAAGAAGCAGATATTTGCTTCACAAGGTACACTCATAAAGTTCCTCACAGATTCCAATGGTCACAGAGTTTCCACTTCTGTCAAAGCGTGTAAGGCTGCGGACGCTTTGCAGTAGAGCTGAGGCATTCGAGCACGGCACAGAATTCTGCTATGGAATCAAAATCACCCTCCCATTGTATAAAGCACGAAGTAGAAATTCTACCCCACGGCATCGCGCGGGTTCTAATTCGTAGTTATTATATTATAATCTGAAGACCAAAAACAGAAACATTATTCATAAGCACGGTGTTACTGTGTAGGAATTAAATGACGGTTTTGTCCTTTATTTTTGTCTCAATTACAGTTCGACATTCTTTTTAATATTCCTAGAGCTGGATTACTGTTCCTTAAACAGTTCACCTACTGTTCATAAGCACTGTTCGTAGAACAGTTACAATCTGTCTTCACTTACTGTCCACAGAACAGTTACAATCTGTTTTTTTTTTTCCTTTCAGTTTTTTTTAGAACAATTCTGTTTTGTATTTGTAAATTTCTACAAATTATAAAAAAAAAGTTTATTTATTGTTAATCTATTATTAACAACAAAACAAATTATATTCTAAGTAGCGTTGATATTTTTTAGATTGCGAATATTCATCTATTATATATAAAATTTGGAAAAATAAATAAATCGCAACATCATGCGGATGAATTTACTAGTACTCTATACTAAAACGCAAACCAAAAATACTGTTTATTACTGTTCAATAAATAGTGATGGGACGATTTTGCCCCTGTATTTTGTATGATTTACTTTTCTGTCATGTATTTGCAGCAAGTGTTCTCTCTACATGTGGGAAAAATCATTTCATTACCACTATGATAGTCCCAGCCAAGCCAAACAATTAAGGCAAAAATCAATCCCGCAGCAACAAGAGGGCTGTGCAACTAGTATGAGCTAAATCTGGATGCGTACAAACCTATGCGTACATCAATTACCAACCAATGAAGCATAGGGCTTGCTTTCCTTAAATTCCTTTTCCAAGTTATTCTCAAAACACTGACCCCCGTGATATTTGTCTCCCTCTGCCAGAGGCACATCAATTCCAAAACACTTCTCCATATCAAACCACTTACGAACACGGTGAATGTAGCTAGCTTGCGACAAACCCAACACCTTCTTTGATCTCTCTCTCCAAATTCTATCCCAAGAACAAATGCAGCTTCACCTAGATCTTAGTTCATTTCAAAAATACTTGCCAAGAACTTCGTCTCTGTATAGCATTCTCGAAACAGGACAATGTCCAGTATTCCAGCTTAAAAGATTATGTAATGAAACTGATACCAGATAACAGTCATAACACAACGTCCAGTATTGCAGCTTAAAAGATAATGTACTGAAACTGATACCAGATAATAGTCATTACACACTTATAAATGTCCAGAAAAGTACTAGCATCAGAGAGAATTTTCACTGTAATATTTACCACTAAATACAAAAGGAGAAATATATCACTACTTTATGATCAGTGTGATCAAGTTCCCACATAAAACATGTGGACCAGGCACACTGATTATCAGAAGATGTAGTCTGGCAGCTGGAGGGGAAAGCGTGCAGCTAGAACTCTAAATCCTCTGCCTTTTGGGTCCGCCAACCTAAAACAACAAACAGAATGAGCAATGTCAGTTTAGCCCTTTCAACAGATTAGCATGGGAAGTGCATGTGTCCATGTTTGTTGCAAGAAAGTTTGACGGACAAGGTTCATCATTATGTAATCATCTGAAGATTATAGATATAAGATCAGCCAAGTAGAACATTCTCAAACATCACTACTTTGATATGATGGAATCTGCTGCTTTGTAGCCCAAATTAATGACAGACTTCAGGATTAAACCTAGTCTTGCTATATTACTGTTAAAGTTCATTTTAATGAAGCCATCAATCATCAAAACCTTTTAAAATGTTGTGGGAGTTTCCTTTTCCACATGCTTGGCTTGTGAGTAGAACCACAAGGGAAAAGTGATAGAAACAGAGACAGAGACCCCAAAATAAAATATAAAATAAAAAACAAAAAGACAAAAATTTTATGCTCAAGTATAATTCAAACGGAAGAAAACTGTTCCCATGAAGAACTCCTTAGTCCAATGTAATGGCAAGATGCTTTTGAGTTCCACAAATTTCTTTTATTTATTTAATTATTTTGACAATTTGGTTGCACATAATTTCTTTAGGAAGAAAATACATAGGTTATATATAAAGCAAACTTCATCTTTTGGACTTCATATTCATGCCATGGCTTATTAACATGCAGAAGAATAACAATTTTATTGAAAGATGGAAAAACAGGAAAAACAAACATTGACCACAAAAAATGGAAAAACAAAACTACCCTTTTTTCTTCTTGCTGTAATTCATTGTTTATTTACTATTTTACATTTCTTTAAGAGAAAATGAAAGGCCAAATGGCATGCACGGAATGCATATCAAGAGGCTAGTATGTAATAAAAAAAAACATTCTGATGGGTGTAGATTGCGTACCTCCCCGGGACAAACACAAACGAACCTTCTATAGAACCTGACAAAGATGGCAGCGGCGTGCAACTCTCATACACAAATTCTGTCTCACCTGGACGCAAGAGAGGGTACTGCAACCACATAAAGAAGATAAGAATTCTGAAAGCAATAAATTCTCTTCTTTTGCATAGTTTGGCACTATCAGTACTAGAAGGCTGAGATCTTCAATACTTTTTCTATTCTTTTTCGAGAAGAAACATGAAATTCTTTTACAGCAGTCCACAACTAAACAAGGAGAGATGGTACCAAAATACAATATCCATCGCCAAAACAAGAGAGCATTATACTGCAGCTTTACAATCTAAGATAATACTTGATAGAGGATGTACTTGAAATCTGGTCAAATGGATGGCCAAAGTGCTGCCCAAACGCCAACCTTCAACCAATCTGGTGAAAGCAGTTGTGAGTTTTAGCTATGGGCATAGAAAGCGCTAGGATTTTCTAACCCTAGGGTTCCATGAAAATTAAAACTTTATCTTTCCACCACCCAAGGGCGGTTTACCAATGTTCTCCTGGTCAGTGAGAACATTACCATTGTTGTTGAAGTGGGAATTCATATCTAAGACAATTGTTTTGACCTAATTACTGAACATGATGTTGAGTTTTACCTGATCTGAGAAAGGATTTTAATGTGGTTTAGCCGACAACAAAAGACAACATAAGTCCAGATTTTACAATGTATCGTGCCAACAACAAAGGACCACAACTTTGGTTGTCCTAAATTACTAACCAAGGTAATAGCTGTGAATATAGAAACTCGGACTCAACCTCTAGGCTAACAGTCCATAATTATCCTTGATATTCATTATCATTTTTCTGTGCATGTGAATATCAAGTTTCGATAGGGTGATTCTAGTCAGACCTCCCGATTTGCTATTCAGACGTCCCATCTAAATTTTTTTTATCAAACATCCTATTTTACCCCTATACTTTACACTTTACACCTCCCTCCCCTCTACTTGCTCATCACCATCTTCACCTTCACACCATTCATGTTGTTGGGTCAGCCACATGAATTGGTTCAACATAATGGGAACCACTTCTCCTTTTTTTTTCATACATAAAGAGAACAAACTAACACTAAGGATGAACACAGTCAGTCAGTCAATCAACCTATTATAGTTCTTGCAACTGCTCACCTGACATCTTATTTTTACTCCTAATCTCAGTCCATTTGCACCTCGTCAAAGGCTTCCTACACAATTGTAAATTCCCTTCAAAGACATTTTTGAGCCAAATATTTATGGGAACTGACACATCTAACTGATTATATGAAACAAACTGTCAAAGAATCAACAAATTTAACTCTACGATAGACCAATTAAGCTGGGCCTCCTCCAAACTCAGGGCTACTACCCTTGCAAAATACTCCAGCATAATTTGAATGGAGCAATTATTTTCAGCCAGATGACTCTAGGCTGTGCAATTGAAAATCAAATCAAGAATTAACCTTGAAAGTACCTTATAATAGTGGTTCCATGTCTGCCATTCAGATTTCTAAGTTCTATTAGGATGGCCATATAGAAAAAGGGAGAGGGACAAGGAGACGACTATGGTGTCTCCTTCTTCAGTTTTTTTTTTTTTTTAGAAGGGTGAAAGAGGGATTAAATTTTTACAAAAATTATGGGAGGTTCAAATAGAAAATTAGGAGGTTTGAATAGACTCACCCTTGTCGATAAAAACAACATCTATGCCCCGAACATATACCCTAGTTTAACCAAATTCAGCACAAAACAAAATGTTTGGAACACATTAGGCTTTCAGCTAACAAGTTCAACTTCACTTTATAATTTCTGAATACCAAAAAGTATACACAAGATTATCAGAGGAATTGTAAGATAAACTTATGTTGGACAATCTTTTGGGATCAGAAACATACTTTCATTATCAGAGAAGTGTCCTCTGGCCAACGGGCTATGACTATCAATTTCTAAATAACAGTGAACTTGGTAATGAAATTCCAATCACTAAAATAAGCAATTTTCTCTAGATATCAGAAGAATAGATGTCATTTGAAATATGTTTTGAAGACATGACCCTAATGAAAACCCCTCAGTCAGAAGATCATGATAAGTCTCATCTCCACTAAAGGAAAAGGTTTAGAATGGTCAAATCCAAGAGATTTTGGAAGAATTAGACAGCAAATGTAATTGACAAGGTGAAATCATACCTTTCCTATAACAGCCTCTCCATTAACATTTCCTACCACAACATCACCAGCACGAATGACCCAGTGCCTCGAAAGCAGTTGGCAAGAGTTGAATCTCATTCCATTGATGCTACATCCTTCAGGTAGAAGCGACATGCGGATTGAATAGGAAAAATAGTACTTCTGGATGGTCTCTTGAAGGTCAGTAACCTCCGGGACAAAGACCGAAGAAGCACGAACCTGAGTTAAAAATCATAGAGGATAACTTTTAGATGACAAGAAACATATTAATAGTAGACACTTCTGTAATTGCATTCAGCATAAATTTGAAATAAGTTACTTGGAGGAATCAGACCTTGTAAGCTGAAAAACGTTCATGAACAAGAGCTATAAATGTAACGTATAGCATATCATGCCTAACAAGTTTAAAATTTTATATGGCCCAATAATTGAAATTGGAGAGATTTTGCAAGTAATAGCTTGGATCTAGCTTGCCTGGTAGTCATATCTAAAACTGATGCCTATGGTATGTATAACTTAATAACAAATGACACCACCACCCGCTGCTTTAAGGAAACTGCGGGTTTCATGACTTAAACCAAGTTGTTTTACAGACTAAGAGAGAAAGTTGTCAACAGAATTGAACCTTTTGATTCCACTATTGATTAATCACTAATATGTTTTTCACAATACCCATCTTCGGCCCCAGGCACAAAAGAATAACATGAAGGAAACTATATTGCAAAGAGTTGAACTATTTACAGTTGCTGCACAAACTAACAGAAGTGCCCACCTGTACGCCACTTGTTACGGCAGTGGAACAGAGAGGGGGTTCCTCTGGAAACTGACAGATGCTTCTCATAGTTTCTTGTTCACGGAGTTTAATAATTCCATTTTCTAGACGGCGACCGTGTTCTTCCAACCAAAGAAGCATGGCATCCTGTTGTTGATCACCATCGTAATCACGAACTGAATTAACCAACGCATGCGGTACACAAGGAAGCATTTCACCATCAGGTAGAATGTTGGCCGTACCAACAAAGAGTTGACCACTTGTACAGTTGAGGAAAAACAACTTTTGGCTATATGTAGAAGACGCGGCCACAACAATATAATCCGGTGTTGCTGAAAAATCAAGCTGTTCCATGATGTCCTTTGTTTCTAATACTATCTGATGTAAAGGCAACAAGCAGACATTTACCATGTGGTCATAAAAAGAATAACCACCTATGAGGCCCAGTAGAGTGCCATTTCGGCTACTTGACCAATTCTTGTCCCCTAAATCTTGACCGTCATGAAAACGATAAAGAATCCTGGTTGGGAGAGGAAGTTTTACTTTCAATGTGCTCTCCAACTCTTGAATGTCAGCTTCTGATGCACCTTTGTTAAGCGTAGACTGAGCCTCTGGGAAATTAAGAGTCAGCCAGTTTGTAATTTTACCCCAACACCTTTTGACTCGCTTGACAAGGGACCAAGGATACATATGAAAAGATTCCCGCCATGATTGATAACATGCCTGAACCAGGCAAGGGATGTTAGTACTAGTAGGGCATCAACACATAATGAAATTGAAAAGCGAGTCTCCTCTGTCTGTAATGAAATTCGAGAAATTAAATACAAGGACCTTGAAAGAAGGAGCAAGGTTGCCATGAGGATCCAAGGGTTGTGAGAGGTGGAGCTCCTGGGCACAGAAATGGGACCAGAGAGGGTCTTCAGAGGCCGAAGCTCTGAGTTGCTTGCTCACGCAGGCTGCTCTCCCTGACTCTTCAGCTCCTAACTTGCTCAGGATTATGTGTAGAGCTAGATCACCCACTGCCTCCAAGCCCATCTCTCTATCTCTCTCAGTCTGCCTCTCAGTTATCGTTTCCAGCTTCTTCTGCTATAAAGAGTGATTCGGTGAGGTCATCTCACATATATTCTTTTTTATTTTCTTCTTTTCTACGGTTGTGCCAAAAAAAAAGGATAACTATTCTATTGAAAAAAGAAAAGGATAGATTAGTTAAATAAAAGAAATTACACCCAAAAAAAAGAAAAGGATAACTGCCCTCTTTTCAATTTTTCCACATTATTTACTTTTCTGTTATATTATTTTGAAATTATTTTCCTTTTTTAAAATTAAATAAAAATTAAAATAAGAGAAGATAAAACTTTGAAGGACGGAAAAAAAAACAATAAAAAAAGAAGAGTGAAATTAGCACTCCCATTTTTATAAACTACACCCTCCCTCTTTCATTACTATAATTGAATATGTACATAACAAAACCAAAGATGGGTGTAGTTTGCATAAAAATGTGCCAATTTCATTGACCTAAAAGTTGGCACATTGTTTTTTTTTCTTTATCTGGAAAACAAAAAATACAAGAACATTCAAAAATGAAATACGTTGGAGCATTCGGTGGCTTGCTTGGCAGATTGGTTGGCTGGTCGTGGAATGTTCGTGGAGGTGCAAAGTGGAACTGATCGGACTAATCCGATCTGGGTTAGATCTCATGATTCTAATCTAGGGCTGGGTTTGATTTATTGGGCCGACGCTTATCCATAGCCCACAACAAGTATGTCAGAAGGTTCATGGCGGCTGGGCGGCGTACTGAGTGGTTTGGCTAGTGGCCAGTGGTCTTCCTCTTTCCTGAGTTGAGACTTGGGCTTGGGCCTAGCTTGGGCTGTTTTTTTAATTTATGTTTTTAGTCTTATCTTCATTAGTTGTTTAGTTTTGTCTCGCCTTTAGTGTGTAATGTCACGTCCCGAATTTTTAAATAAAGTTCAAAATCCGAAACATGAAAAATACCACAACTCAAAATAATCATCCTGAAAATTTTTTTTCTTAACAACCTCACCACACGAAATAAAATCTAACCGAATTTAGTCTCGGTTAATTATTACAACTCAAAAACAAAATGAATTGTAAAGCTCTAAATGAGCATACACACCTCACAACTCAATGAAATAAAAATAACTGCTGTAACACCTAAGCAGCTCGGTCACCTCCCTGGTTATCCTGACCTACAGGAATATCCGCTACACCATTTGAATAGTGTATCGGGATTGCAACAACACAAAACCCAGTAAGCTTATGAAAGCTCGTATGAGTAAAAGAAAGGACTGTTGTTTAATTTAATCATAAATAATTCCACCCAAATCAACACTCAACAATTTCCACAACCACGAAGTACTAACGATCTCAATCAAACACAAATTCCATAAATCAAAACAGACCCCAACTCACATCCTTCTTCACAGAACCTCAACATCGTATTTATAAAAATACGATACTCGACAGACTAGAGCTCTAATTGAATCGTAGCTCGTCACCTAGCCTAGGTTATGGCATCCGACATATTTATCATTATCGTATTTCATCAATATGTATACTTATATACATATTTAGAACGTCCGATAATTTCACATACTGAACCAATCATATCCCATCATCCACCCAAGATTAGAGCGTCCGATTACCCCACACCGGTCACTACGTTGACCCTAAATCCATAAACGAGCACAACATGTAATATCACATACTGAAATCAACCCAACCAAGATACACAATATTATTATGAAATTACATAATTCAAATATAATTCAAATCATCAATTCAACTCAATCATATCATCACTCAACAATCCACCCATCAATAAATATTTTCCACGTAAATATATATATACGTAATCATCCACTCAGGAATGACCACTAATACCATCTATAGTTCACACAAGAAAATCGTGAAATTCATTTGTATAATTAAAATTCATTTTACTTACCTATGGACCGTAGTGATCAAGTCCATGTAATTTTAAAAGCAAATATTTAATCCACAAATATTTTTCACACAATTACCAAAAATAAATAAACTTAAAATGCTTGGTTCGTAATATGAACCAGGTGAGTTTTACTCACCTCGATACTCCCGCTGCGTCTTCAATACAAATACAAATAACGCCGAAATAGCTCACCCACATAAAATCCGTCAATCACCTAATCAAATGTAATTCAAATTTAGCCAATAATTCTAAAACATAACTAAACTACTATTTAACGGCCGGATTCTAATTTATAATAAAATCCGACAAAAGGATTCTCATGAATCGCTCCCCTAATCATCATTTTGCACTTATACGAAGATCCAACGGTCGGATCTTCGCCCATGACCACATAAATCCACTGGAACAGTCATATGATCATCATATTAAAATTACAAGTTCATCGGAAGGTCCTAATTTCACAGATCATAAATCTAACGATCACAAAATTCATAACTAATTCATACGATATCCGAAAAATGCGTATAATACGCCGAAATAATCGTATTGAATTAGGGACAGAGCCGCCGCCGATCACTACCAATGGTGTCCAGGCCGAGCTTCTCCCTTTCGTTTCATCATTATGAGCAACTTTCATAACTAGCACAAGACCAAAAAATGATGGGAATGGATCAAAAAGTACCAATTACAGTTGGCGGCCGGAATTTTTTCAGAATCCGGCGAGCTTGAAAACCGATATGAAAACTGCAACAACTCGCTTCGATCTCTTCTGGAAACTTGTTCAGAACTTCATTGCGAACTCAACAGGCCAAGAATCACAAGAAACGATCGTGTATAACTCGAGATATTTGGATCGATAGGTTGTTTTTCGATCTAACGGGGTCGAGTTCCGACGAACGTGAAAACAATCGACCCAGTTCTGGTCCTTCTTGATGCTTGTTAAGGAAGTTGAGGCGAGTTCAATGAGCCAAGAATCAAGTGAAATGGTGACCTATAGCTCGAGATGTCGAGATCGAATCGAAAACGAGCCTTTTTTGTTCGGGCCTTGCCGCCGTCCCTGCCGGCCGTGTCGAGGCTTAAGGCTGCCTCTGGCAGCTGCGCAAGGTCGGGACGAAGCTCCTGGAGGTGGTTTGAGGTCGTGGGATGGCCGGATGAGGAGGAGGGAGCACAGTGAAGCCGTGCTCTGTTTCTGCGTCTTGGCCGCGCAGAAGAGAGAGAGAGCTACAGTTCCTTTCCAAAAAAAGAAAGGGAGGCCAGGGGAAAAAAAATAGGGTTTCCAAAAAAAATCTAGGGTTTTTTTTTTTCTATATATACATGTTTCGGAATTTCTTCTAAATGCGATAACTAATTCAGAAAAAATCCGATCTTTTTGTTCCGCATGTGTACGGACTCGTATCGACGAGCTTTACGACTTTCATGAAGGAAGTTTTCCCAAATTTTACACGTATAAAAAGTCGATTTCTCAAATCGAGCATTTCGAGTTTTTCAGTAAAAATAATCGTTTCGTACCTTTGATAATTCAAAAAGTGAAATATTATCGAACAACATTCGTGAAATCGTACAATAATCGTTCAACACAATTACTCGAATTTAAAATGAAAATTACGGGTATTACATGTAATATTAAGCCTCTGCATGTATCTTGTAGGACTAGTCGAGCTAAATGCATGTATGTGCACTCTAAATGCCTTGTTTGCCTAGCGAGGTGACGATCCATTCAAATGGTTAAATAGTCGCAACCTCTTAGAGTAAGATGAAACTAAGAAAGTTGTGATTGGTAATCACGCTTCGTTATAATCAAGTTAGTTTTTCATTATATCACTGCTATGTCAAAACAAATGGAATAGCCAATAGAACATTCTTTGCTAGTCAGTGCATGTTAGAATACATATATTTTGTAAAGACTCCTAATATCATTTCAGGATATTCTCTAGATGCTTATTGTAATCAGGGGTTATGACTCAATGTCTCTTCTTTATATTCGACAGTTTCATTAACCTAGTTTTGAAGCAACCGCACAAGTCTTTTTTTCAAAAAAAAAAAAAAAAAAAAAAAACTAACTTATCCAGATCTGAGAAGCATAAGAATAAAATTCTAAATACGGGGAATTCATTAAAACTTTGTTCCAACCAAGGGTGTAGTTATACATAGGTTGCGGTAGGCTATACACCACCTAAATTTAAAAAAAATATTAATTTATAACTTAATTTTAGTTTAAAAAAATTAAATATTAAAAAGTAATTCACCCTAAAGTTTTAAACTCACCTGGGCCATATGTTATTAAAATATTTTAGTTAGCCCACCCCATTCTAAATTCTAACTCCACCTTGTTTCCAACAATGTAAGCTTCTTGAACTACTTCCGAATTAGAGCTGCAAACATCCTCCCAAGCTGCTTTAGCAACGGCTCTACCCAAGCAAAAACCAAAGCAATAGCGAAGGTGAAAATCCATCATGATCTTCTTTCGAAGACCTAAATGAGAGGTCAAAAAACCTGAATGCTTTCCAACACTAATTTAATCAATTGTTATCTTGTTTCCCAGCTTTTTATACGAGCTTCGGTTTTATCAATCAAAGGAGAGCAATCTTGAATGCACAGCTTCAAGGTGATGAGAGTAATACCAAGGTAACAAACAGGGGTAGAGCCAATTGAGAAGCCAAAAAGCTGTAAGATACGGTCTTTGGAATGGTCATCCACCCCAGAAAAGAGAGTTGAAATTGCATAAGACTTTATAATAAATTGAATACTAGTTGAATCTTGTATTTCTAGCCAACACAGAAAGACTGAGATAGCTGAGAAAAACAGTCTGGTAAATTAGCATGCTAAGACGCCTGAAGGCACATAAACTCCCAAGTCTTTTATGCGCTCTATATACAGATAGTTGAAGCCTGAAGGGTACAAAAAAGAACAATTGTAATAGCACATGAGAATCAAAACTATTCCGGCTGCTATTAACTGACATGAGCGTGAAAGCAGATTTCTGCCATGGAAAATGTATACAATCTGCTCTGTCTAGAACCTTGCGGATACTCATGCCCTATTTGACCACAACTAGGCATATCCCTAATGACTTGGATATTATCATCTTTTACCGTTGAAAATGTGCTAAAGGACCCTGCCAATGCTTTCTGGTTGCTACAAGCCACACCAATGGAATTTAAACACCATCATAGCTCATGAACATGGAGGACCATATACAGTAGCTCCATCACTTGTTGCATACCTATGAAATACAACCCATCGTGGATTTTTGTCTCTCTTTTTTCTTGTTGCTGCACAGAGATGAATGGGATGAAAAAAAAGAAAAAAAAGGCATAAAGACATCATCTACTTTTGCTGGTTCTTGTGCATAGTGCTATATATTTGTTGAGGTCCATTCTGCCTGACTGCAACTTAAAAAGATATTTAACTATTGTTGACTCAAGTGGAATTTTTATCAAATCTCGCATCAGTAAAAGAGAAGAGAAAGAGAAGGAAGTATTGTTGTCCTTTCAATGAATATCACTTCCAAGATTTAGGGGCAAAAAAAAAAAAATGCATAACAACCAAAGCTGTAGTCATGTATTGCTCATGCATGCCTACCAAACCAATAACACATACCTCATGAGTGAGAAAATTGGGAACACAATTTTAATAGAAACCAAGTACTTTAAACAATAACGTACTCACTCTGTTAGAGAAGGCTATCCTCGCTGCGTAAGCTCCACATCTATGGACTCGAATTCTTTAAGATTGCTAACTACATTTTTCACTTTCAAGGATAACTGGTCATTATACTCTTCAACAATTTTCATAAATGCTGTTAGCTGTTCTTGATATGTTGTACACAAGCGTTTCTTATTCCGAAGCTCTGCAGATAATTCTTGAATTTTCTTATCCTTCTCATCCTGCAGAAGAGAACACGAACACAAAAGTAAGACGTGGGCCATACTTGATGCTTGAGAAACAAAACACTCATACAATAGGATCCTACAATATTTCAATAAAAGAAATCTAATGTTTATCTGGCATCATCACTCAAAAAAATCAAAATGTGCATGATTACACACTATTAGTCTATTTGCATCAAATATTTCATGTGTTTCTTAAATAATGCAAGGAATGTATACAGTGAGTAGGATAACTAAGCCCAGTGTTTGCAGGAAAAATTGAGAGCATAGGAAATATTATGTATGAACTTATGGCAAGCCAATATAGAAAATTTACTTTTCAACTTTATATCATACATAGCCACAATATATCTGAACTCACAGGTATTAGACATTAAGCTCATAAATATGATTCCATACATTTCCAAACTAATGCACAAAAAGAAACATTCAGTTTCCGAGGGGATGAATAAAATGCATCCTGCCTTGTATAGGGTTTGCAACACGTGTAATATCTTTGAATCAGTACACACAGACCATGACCACAATTCTCTAGCTCCCACCACTGTGATAATGGTCTGGCGCGTATGAATACTCCCCAAAATTTTGTAAGCAATCTACAATCTTGCAGTACTGAACACTAGTTCCTCAATGAGGACAACCCTATTTGTCGTCCTTTTGTTTATTAAATCATTAAGTCCCAATAACTCTCTTCATCGTAAATATTATATGAAAGAAATGTTTACATTGAACAAGGATAATAAACTTGAAAAATGACCAAGTCCTCATGTAAAAAAATAAGTAGATAAAAACATAAGGAGGTCAAATTAAAGCATGTTCTTTACATAGCAAGTAGACAATGGCAAACAAACACTACGGCTAGTAATCAGCAATTATGAAGCTCATAATTTCACTATATTTGCTTCCACGCTGGACAGCTTTACCAAGTAAAGCAGAATTCAAGGATATACTAGAGATATAACACATATAACGTAAAACTTTGAAATCTAATTGAGTAGCATTTTTTCCATCAATAAACCATAAGAGGTAATACCAAAGCAGTCCTTAGTCCTAAATTGTAACGCCACATGTGTGCTAAAAATAGGGTTGTGAGAAAAAAAATTTCATTTTCAACACCCTGAAAACATGTGAAGAGATTTTTTTCTTCCCACAATAAATTTCTTAGTAATTTGCAGATATCTCTGTGTGATATAATTAGTCTTCTTAAACAGCACACAGTGCTCCTACATGGAGTACCTGCATATATGCGTATATGAAATACATACATACATATATGGAAGAACATTCAGGCTAGGAACATAAGAATTCTTTCTAAAAGGGGGATACCAGTCAAGTAATCAACTCAAAACATGTGAGACATTAATAGAAAGTCCAATTATATATAGGAACTGGCAAATATTACTAAATATGAGAAAACTACTGACCATTGTTTGACGTGCTTCACGTGGAGAGACCACAAGTGGATGGTTATGTTCCTTAACAAATTTTGTAATCACCCATTTACCAGATTTATCATACTTGACATGAATCATTGCCTTACAACCCTCCCTTGTACTGGCTCGCGGTTTTCTGATGGGTCCAAATTTACCTCGAATACTAACACAGTGACCTTCCTTATTACAGCCAAGTCGACGAGCAAGAATCCTACCATCTCTTTCGGATCGACGACATGACATTACACGCATGACAAATCCAAGGCGTCTGGCATAGTCATCATAAAATATCTTAGCAGCATCTTCAGAATCAAATTCCATACCCTCGTATGGTTCTAAAATGGCCTCTCCTCCATATGCAATCACTTCCTGTGCTCTAACTCCCACATCTGAATCCACTGCCACACAGTGTCTGTTACTTAGCTTCTAATTCCAGCCAATCACAATAAACATGATGTTTGAAACACAGTGACGCCATCTTTTAGTATGATAATCCATGAGTGTTTCTTTTCATTTTTTGTCATTCAATTCCAATAAACCAAGTAAAGCCTTTCTCTATCAAACATATAGTAATCCTACAATAAATCTAACTCGCTTGACAGTCATAAAGTAAATTAAGTAGAGTAGAAGCAGCTTAAGCAATAAAAGAAGCACACGCGTAAGAGAAGAGCCGATTCAGTGTTTGGGTATCTCAGAAATGGAGAGATTCGAGCAGGAACACTTACTTGATTGGAGCAGAGCCAAAGGCGATGTTTGTTTCTCGGGAAGCCAAGGCAGCAAGCTGGAGTAAAAGCTTCAAAAGCAAACTAGAAACAAAGCAGTCTGTGGCCTTTTAACGTGACACCGCCACATATAAGCACAAAATAATCCGACGGCTGCAACTCTAGTCCCCCAAACCGTGCAAAATGGTTTGCCCATTAATGGAACAATATTGCCAAACAATTTCAATTTTACAAAGTTTATTTGTTTGGTTTTTTGTATTTGTGTTTTTGTGATAAGTGAAGAAAAATAGAAACACAACTAAGTACAATAGAAACCCTCTAGAAACACCCACTCCTACCTGATTCAAATGGAACGTTCCAAAAGGTAAAATAACTATGCCAAATAGCGGGGTCTTCATCTTTGCGATCAAAAGCAGCTAAATTATCAGTTATGAAATTGGCCTCACGAAAGATATACCTAAATCTGATAAAAGCAAAAAAGGTTGCAATCCTTTCGATATCTTCCACCAAGATCTTGATACGCCAAGGAACATAAACCTTTCCGAGAATGCAATCAATAACAGTTTGCCACTAAAGAAGTCAGTTATGCCTTGATCCATCTGATACGCCCTATATCTAGTTCAACTCCTTAATTACTGTGTTCAAGTCTTTTACTTTAAATTTTAATTTCCTCGATTTCTGTTTTAACGATTAAGAGGCCCAAGGATTTGACTTTTTATAGGATAACCATATGGCAAATTTTCTTCTTGAGAGTCGTAGGGAACGTTAAACCGAGTGTATAGACATATAACATGCCTAAAACGGAGTTTGTACTTGAAAGTTATGGTCAACAAATTAAATTTATTGTATTTAAAAAAGGAGTATAAATAGGAACTTACTGAAAATGGTAAGTCATTTTTCACCTCGGCCCAAATAATAGGTCTGGGATCGGTTCTAGTTTTGTCATTTTTTGCTGGAATTGGAATCGGAACCAATATGCTTTTGCCGGTCGATGTGCCTGTCTTTTTATTTTGCCGGAACCGTTACTTTTGGTTTGGATTCGGGTTGTAACCGGTTCCTAACCACAAAGAAAAGAAACCATTTTTTGCAGTTTCCCAACCTCATTTACCTGAGTACCCTTCTTCCCTTTGCCGGGATTGTGAGACTTCCTTCTTCATCTTTAGTTTCCCAGACCGAGAGTGACTACTTGAATTCAAATGAATGGAAGGAATGGAAGGAATTGAATGATTCGAAGCTATCTCTTTGAAAGTTCGAATTGGGAATGGTCGAGTTTGGATGAAGATGAACTGGAGGTTTATATCTTTCTGGCTTTTCGATTGAGTTGGGGCTTGGGGTAGCGTTTCTGAAATTGGATAAGAAGGTCGGGCTGGGTCTTGTTTGATAGAAAGAGGAGAAATCAATCAAATCATCACCCGTTGTATTTTTTTATTGTTTTTGGGTAAAAAGCATGGGCTAGTGGGGGTATTGTTTTGTAATTTTTGGAAACAAGGATCTTTGTTGGTCGGTGGTCTATTGGCTTTGCTTTAATTGTTATGTGTGCAAGGTAAAAGGGCATGAGCTAGGCTGCAAGTGGGTATTGTTTTATTGTTTTTGGGTAGAAAGGCATGGGCTAGTGGCTATTTATAATAGGCCTAGGGCATATTTCGGTTATTTCGGTTCCTGCATCAAACACAAACTTAGAACTAAAATCGAACCGGTAGGCGTAAAATGGTTCGGTTCTTAAAAAATGAACGTTTTTCACACAAGAAACCAAACCGAACCGTCTATTTCGGTGCGGTCCGAGCCAGTTCCACAGGTTTCCGGTTCAAAAATCCTAGCCCTACCAAATAAGAAACCCTAATTTTTCTCTCCAGCCAACCTGACACAAGCCAGATCACAAACCCAGTGGGTTCTCCACCGTTCGACCACCGATTAGCGCCACACCAGTCCCATTTGATTAGTTCTCCACCATGGAATAGTGTACCGTGTTTGAAACAACAACCTGGTAAGCTTGTGTAGCTCGTATGAGTAAACCTAAATAGCCACAATTGTACTCACAAATAAACTAAATAAACACAGTAATCCTTGCATAGAAAATTAGTTCAGGAGATCACCCAAAGCACTCAATCCAAAATCATGGTAATCCCTGCGTGTTTTAGTTCAAGAGATTACAATTAAATCACCAATCTCAGTTTAATCATCGAAATCAAATTAAAGCAACAAACGTCACTTCCACAATTCATTCAAAAACAAGTCCCACATGGAAGGTAAAAGAAAGGACACCGATACTCTTTTAAAACAAAATATACCCAAGGGCACACGATAACTCACAGTTATCCCCCAAGAAGTATATTGTACTCAAAGGCACGCGATAACTCAAAGTTATCCCCCAAGAAGTACATTTGCAGACAGACTAGAGTTCTACTGAATCATAACCTGTCACTTCGTGACTCAACACCTCATTGAACTCGACTACTCATTCAACACAATAAGTAACAGTTCAAAACAATATTCTGAATAAATCACAATTCACTCATATCACAATGTCACGCCATCAACATTGATATATTTCACGTAAATATATATACACATAGTCATCCACTCATCAATGCCTACTAATACCAACTATAGTTCGCACGCACCAAAAACTGAGAAATTCATTTTTATACTTAAAATCCATTTTCTTATAAGTGAACCGTAGTCCTATGAACCGTAGTCGATCGAGTTCATATCACTTGAAAAAAAAATCTTTATTTGCATAAAACGATTTCATGATTTAGAAATAAAACGAACGAAAAGTACTTCGGTTCGTATATGAACCACGTGAGATTTACTCACCTCAAAATCCCGCTGTGTCTTCTCTTACAACAAGGATAAGGTATTAACTAGTCTCCATCAATCACCTAAGGAATGTACGACACAACTTAGTACACGAATTGAAATCAATTAAGTGTCGAACCCCCATTTCCACTAAAATCTTGAAAGTAATGGCAATCGAGGTGAAACTTCATCCGAGACCACTCGAGGCCTCCGGAATACTTGTACGGTCAATCTATCAACATTACAAGTCGATAGGACAGCCGAATCCTCTCGGATCGAAAACCCTAAAATTTTGAACATTCATAACTTGCTTATACGATTTCCAAAAATTACAAACTATATATCGAAATGATCGTATCAATGTGTAGAATAAAAAGAGGAATAGATTCTATTCCAGGGGTGACGGGAAGTGGTCGGAAACCCCAACCACAGTGGCGGCGCCGTCGCCGGCCCAAAGTCAAAATTTGACAAAACTTCCAATACAAAAGATCTTCATCTTAACTCCAGTTACAACTTTCATAATTACAACAAAGTGAAATTTCAAGTCTAGACGCTGAAATTTACCTCAAAAAGAAAGAGGCCGAAGTCACTTCTGAAATTCGTCTTCCACAGGTTGAATTGAGATGTTAAACTTGGTGAGTTTGTAGAGCATGGAAAGGCGACAAAAGCCCAGTTGGTTTTCCCACCTAATTTGACCGGAGTTGGCCAGAATCGTGAGTTCAAATATAGCAAAATGTTGCAGCGCTACCACCACTTCTCGGCGTTTCTGCGCCTTGTACGGGGCGACCCACGTCGTAAAACTTCACAGAGTTATAGATGAGAGTGAGGCGAAGATATAGGGACAAGAATCCAGTCTATTGGTGGCCGGTGCTGAGAGATATCACAAGTCGGGCGGCTAAAATGGGGTCGGGCTAGAAGAGAGAGAAGGAGTTTCCAGATTTGGAAATTCTGATTTTCTGATATTTTTTTTCGGATTTTTCCTATATATCCCAAAATGGAAACTTTTTCCAAAAGCCATAACTTCTTCCTACGAACTCCGATTTTCACATTCCACATATGCACGAACTCATATCAACGCGCTCTACGACTTTCGTGAATGAAGTTTCTTAGAATCCTAAAGTATAAAAAGTTAACCCTTAAATCAAAGCATTCCGAGCAAATAATTATTCGAAATACTTTCCGCTCAATCCTCGAATCACGAAATCGTATTATTGAACACTTTAATAGTTCTCGAAACATTTAGGAATTAATAACGAATTTCTGGAGTCTTACAACAACAACCTAGTTACTGTACATTGAAAAAACAAAATCTAACACTTAAAGGAGGGAATTGAGCCAAGAGAAAAGGAGATCAATTGAACATTCTACAGAAGCTAGTGAACTCAAATCTAGTGCAAAAACCAAAGGCCAAATAGTAGATCCACAAGTACCAAAATCAGATTTGCAACAAAAAATGCAGTGTAAACAAAAACCTAATGCCAGATCATTTTTCCTTGAGGCAAACAAGTAAAGGTACATGAGACGAAGCGAGAATATCAAAACTGGTAGACTAACCAGTACCGATCTATGAATGACAATCTAGACTAGTAACCTTTAGTTATGAAATCTGGGTTCATTATTGGTCTACCTTTTAGCCTAATGGTAATAACAACAAAGAATCTGCAGCAAAGCTCATGACCACAAAGACTCACGGTAACATGAGAAAGCAAACCATTGACGGAGAACAAGGGAAAAAAAGGAAAAAGAAAAAAAAGACAATTAATAACTTGGTTTGCCACCAAATTCAAGTCTGATATACTAGAGGGACCGATCGGGCCACAGAGCCACAACTTCTTAATTCTTTCAACACATCTTATTTCCAAATCTGGGCTTATATGTTTCAGGTTATTACACTTGTGCAAATCAAGGATCTCGAGTTGAGGACAACAATCAAGAATTTTCACCATGATAGGATCTGCCCCGAATTTCACCCTGAAATCCAAGGTGGCCCTGTGGGGCCCACCTTAGGAAAACTCCACCAAAGGTTCGATAGAGTCACCCCTAAAATGGACTACCCAAAATCTTGTAGAAAACGCATTCACACTTCTAACAAATCATCCATAATCTCTTAGACCCTGCTCCACAAATCCCAACAACTCCACAAAAGCAACTGAAATCTGAAATAACATATTCTCAATCACACCAACGTAACTTTCAAACTTTAGGACAATTAACCCATAGATTATTAGAGCAATCTAAAAGATGAGAAAGAAAAAAAAAAATACAAGTAGATTCAACAGTTAACCTACAATATGAAAACAATAGCAGTAGATGCTATGCCTCAAATCCTACTATGTCGAACCAGCTACTCTGCAGACTGGGCAAAAGCAACCGAAGGCCTGAGTGGGAAAGTACATAAAAACGTTAGCGTGAGTGGACCGAAAATAAGTAATTGTAAAGAAAAAGAGGTTTTTATACTTTCCTACATTTATTCCTCTAAAAACCTGATGCATGCAACAATTAAAGAAAAATAATCCGAATAATGTTCAGCTCAAGAAAACCAACTAGCCCCGCTAGTCACAACAACCAAGTAAAAAGATTGAAACTCTGATACTCAAGAAAATAAGACAAGCCCCGCTGATTAAACAAAATCAGACAAGCCCCGCTGATTAAACAAAGTCATCACTATACGAGTAAGGGAGCCTCCTAGGCTCGGGTCGGAATATCAATCTCAACAATAATCCAATTCATTTACACAAAATCAACCACATCCTTTACACAAAATCAGTCATATCATTTACACAAAATCATCACACATATCACCACACTGGTTATCACATAATATTGTTTCTTCATCTCCAACAACCTCAAATAGTAGCGAAACCAATTCCAACATAATAAGTTCTCATCTCAAAACCATCATCAAAATAGTACACATTTCAATCAAAGCTCAACCGACAAAAACCTCTTTTCTTTCAAATTCCATTTATTTTTCTCAACATCACATCACACAACAAAAGTGAACAACATGTCCAATTCCACCAAAATACATATTTTTCACATAAATATATATATACACACACGCGTAGTTATTCACTCAAGGACGCCACTAATACTAACTATAGCTTTGCAAATTATACTTCTCAAAAATCAATTTATATTAAAACATTGTTTTAACTTACACATGAACAGTTGTCGATCAAGTTCATATATTATAGGATTAATTTCAGTTTAAACCCTTGAGGTTTGGGGGGTGTCATCATGTCACCCCCTCTATTTTCAATTTTGAATTTTTACCAACCAAACTTTCCAATTTCAAGCAGCCGTATCTAATTTCTTCCAAACTTTCCAAATTGGATGTTAACCTGACCTTGAGGGCTAAAATGATCATTTCAAGACAAAAAAAACACTAATTTTTTTTTTTAAATTTTGTCTTCAACCTATACACCACAAGTTATAATAGGTTTATAAAAACAAAAAGATACTCTTGGTGGTTAAAAGCGCTCGTTGGTCTACAATATTGTGATATATCTATAATAAAGTGAAGAATTTTAGGATATATCCCCAATAAAGTGAAGAAATGTCTATGTGAAATCATTTTTTTATAGATGTTTACAGATAAAGTGTAAAATCGTGAAGAAACATCTGTGTAAAATCATTTTTTACAGATATTTATAGAAAAATCGTTTTTTACATATATTTCCTCACTTTATTGGGGATATATCCTAAAATTCTTCACTTTATCGGGGATATATCACAAATATCGTAGACCAACGAGCGGCTTTCAACCACCTAGAGTATATAAAAACCTATTATAATTTGTGGTGTATAGGTTGAAGAAAAAATAAAAAATAAAAAAATAAAAATGAAAAAACAGAAAAGAAAAAAAAATTGTTTTAGAGAAACGGGAGTTGAGAGGAATTTACTGTGTATGCTCATTGATAATAGGGATCTCTTTATATAGAGGATTATAATGCATAGAATCCAAATTATACAAGGAAAGTAATTGTACATTGAATAGGAATCTAGATCCTTCTAATGTAACCATATTACCACTAGGTCAAGTAACCTAGAGTTTGGGCCAGATACATAGATTTACTTGAACACTCCTCCTTGTGTCGCCCAAATGTGATGCTTCTCTCGTTGCCTCATTAAAAACCTTGCCGAGTAACAAAAACCCAGTGGGACAAAAATAACCTCGGTCGAGGGAAAAAAGAGCACAACACACCCTTCACGTTTCGAGACCATACATATAGACATCTCCTCCTGATGTTGCATCTTCCCCTGATGACTATGGTCATGGAATTTCGGATAACTTCAGCAAACGATGCTACCAACATGTTTCTTAAAAGTGGAATTTAGGCAATAACTTAGTGAGCAAGTCTGCCACATTGTCCTTAGATCGAACCTAGTTCACTTTGATCTTGAGGAGAGTTTGCTGATTATTCTTAGTGTTATAGTTTTTGATGTAGCCTTGCTTTATTTGTTCAAGACAAACAACATTATCCTAAATGCTTGTAGGCTCATCTGTGGTAGACTTCAAACCACAATTGTTCGAACATGTGTAACTATAGATCCAATCCATATACATTCACGAACCACTTCGTGAAGAGTAATAATCAATGCATGGTTCAAAGATATAGCGATTAGGGTTTGTTCTATAGACCTCCAAGATATTGCGGTCTTATCCATGGTGAACACTTAAACCAGTTTTGGGAATGGCTTTTGTGTGGGCCAAAAAGATATCTAATATCAGCGAAACCTTCCAAAACACATGTCATTTTGGGATGGGGATAGAGGACGCAGGCTAGTGTTGGCGGCGTTTCTGGTGTGTGATGAGTCTGAATCCATCGTCTCTCTATAGGGATAGAACAAGCCCATGTCAATCGTACATCTCAAGTACTGAATGATATCTTTTATACCAATCCAATAGCGTCGCGTTGGCGCAAAGCTATTTCTAGCTAACAAGTTCACAATCATATGAGATGTCCAGTTTTGTACATGGAGCTAAGTATAATAATGCGACTATTGTACTTATGTAGGGCACTCCTACCTCTAGCACATCTTCGTCATCATCCTTTGAATGAATAAGATCTTTTTCAGGATCAAAACTACAGACGATCATGGGGGTGCTTGAAGGCTTGACCTTGTCAAAATGCCTAAGTATCTATCAACACGACGCTGAAGTTCAAAACCGAGACATAATTGTGTTCTTCCAAAATCATTTATCTCAAAATCGAATTTCAAGTGTTCAGCGGTTTCCCGTAAGTCTTTAAGGGCTTCCAATGAAGATCATGTCCAACATGAACCGCGATAGAATCTAAAACTTGTTATGGAAATGCGTGGGTATATCCCTTCCCAATCAAGTAGTCACTTTAGTGAGCGTTTCAACCTTATTGCAAACACGCTCTGTTGTCTAGAGCCACTTAACTTGGGTAAATGAAGTCCACCATGAACCTTCATGTATATTCTATATCTAGATCCTCATATAGATACGTAGTGACCACACTTGTAAGCTACATGTTCAGTTATTCGAAAACTACCAAACTGACAGGATAGTGGCGTGCATTGACATTCATTACGAGAGAATATGTCTCATCATAGTCGATTTCAGGGCATTTTGTGAGAAGCCTTGCGCCATAAGGCGAGATTGCTATATCTTTTTCTCACCACGCTTTCTAACGAAGACCCATTAGTCAACATGTTTGATATGCTAAAAGTAAGCATACAATTTAACCCTATAAGATATCATCGTTAGTATGCGGTAAATAGGGATCGTTCTAATCCGGGGATTGAGGGTACACCTGTCATTGTGAAACAAATAAAGAATTATTATTTACAAAGTATAATATTTACAAGTAACGAATTTAAGGGGGGTTTTAGACTTTAGGATTTCAGAAATTAAAATACAAAGAAAGAAAATACAAAAACACATATACAAGAAGGAAACGTAAGAAACAAAGATCAAAACCAATTCCATGTAAATTTGATTCAAACCCTTTAATTGATCATCTAAGTCTTGAGAAAGAAGTTGATCATGTGAAACATTTGAAGCAAATGATTTCCCATATTTTACTTTCCTTTATTAATTAACCTAAGTGAAAGCACTTAGATCAATCCTATTAAACATGCAATCACAGTCTAGAAAGCTAGCTAATCAAAACATGTTCAACGCAAGAAGCATAGAGAAAGGTTATCAACTTAAGTGCACAACCTAGTATGAATAAGTTCTCCTACTTGCAATCCTCTTCAATTGAATTCGACCTTTGTCCAAAGCCTTTACTACTTTTGATTTAAGTTCATAAAACTATTAGGTGAATCGTTAACTTAAATCTAGCACCAATTACATGCATATATCCTAAGTTGGCCACCAAAGAACATAAACATACAAAAGTTTTCTGTAAAGCAAATTCAATCGAACAAACTCACATAAACAACATAGAATCACAATCATAGAATTCGAAAACTTTATTTAAACATAGAATTGGGCTTAAACTTGGCCCTAAACGTTATTGTTAACTAGAAACAAGTTCCTACGAATTCAAACAAGGAAATCAAAAGATTACAAGGAAAAAAGAATGAATTACACCGTGAGGGGAGATGGAGATGGAGAGCTTGAACGTTGGATCTTGAATCTTGGAAGCAAGTCTTCAAGGTGGATGATGGAGGCTAGGGCTCACGGCTCCTTCTTCTTCTTCCTCTCCTTGTTTGAAAACGCAGAACTTGAAACTAGAGAATGGAGAGAGGGAGAGAGAGCTTTGACATTATGGAGTATTTTCTGAATGGAGAATGTGTGTAGAAAACGTCAAGCATAGGGGGGTTTATATAGGGGACGTTGGCCTTGGTCTCCAAGTCTTCATGATCTTCTATTATTTTCCAAGAAATTATCAGAAAATGCCACATAACTTCAACCAATCAAAAATTGCCATGTAAGCCTATTGTGTTGTCCAACCAATCAAAACTCTCCAAAATAATTCCCTAGTGAATAGTGTCGAATTTCCATGAATATATTCTGATTTTTCTCTTTAATTTTGGCCAAAATTCCTTTAGAGAATTTAGGAATGAATCTGGATCTGTTTTTGAACCTTCTCTTCTTAAATCTCTCCATGGATTACCTTTGACGTCATCTCCTTGATTTTCTCTTGATTTTCATGGCAAAAATCTGATTTATTCTCCCAATAATATCTCCAACGTGATCTTCTTATAATTCTCCCTTGAGAATTAATGGCAAAATGCATAAATCCTCCAAAAATATCTCTTTGTGCGTCACAAACCCTAAATCATATGGGCTTTTATCCATTTTGCCTAAATCCACAATAATCAAGAAGGATCTTGGGCCTTCTTGCATCATCTTCAAGCCTTAAGGTCTCTTAGGGTCATTTCCTTTCATTATTTCGATCATGCTTCTTGGTTGGCTTAAGAGTCTTGCTTTGTCAAAGTTTCCTCTTCCGAATAGGATTCCTGGTTGAAACAGGAAAACTTCTTTTCTTCATTTTAGCTCATTTATGCAGCCCTTTGTGACTTATCTTCACTCCCTCCAACGTTCTCTAGCTTCTCTTTCCATTTCTGAGCTCATTTCAGCTCATTTATTCCAAGGACATGAAAATAGAAACTATTACTAAAAATAGAAACTTTCTAAAAACAAGAAATGGAAACTTTCCTAAACTAAAATGGAAAAACTTTCTAAAATGAAAAATAGAAACTTTCTACAAATAAAACAGGAAATTTCCTAAAAATAGAAAATAGAAACTTTCCTAAAAGAATAACTAAGTAAATATGAGGAAATAACACTTAAAACGTCGCAATAAAATACTCCTATCAATGTTTTTATGTTAGGAGGTGTTGGCATCACTGGCTCGAAAACCTTCCTCTTTGTTAGAGAATCCAACTTAATCTAGATCACATCTTTTTATTTAGACCAAATTTCTCTACGTTGGCATTCATTCATCAACGGAGTGTGGTTCGATATCATTGGACTCAACAATTTTGATGGAGTTTCTATCCCACGTCTCATGTACAGCAGTGTAATTTTCAAAGAGCTCTATATTCTCAAGAATAGGTTCTGATGTTGAGGCATCCCCCAATGATAACCATAATCCGGAAGATTCTCATGAGACAGATTTTGAGTGTCGATGATCCAATGATTGGGTTGTGCCAAAGTATCCTTCCAATCCACGGGCCTCCCACGCATCCTAGCTGGGGCCATGGTCTGTAATGCCAGAGTGCCACTCTCTATGGCGTTGGCACCATGCCTACCTCTGTGTAGGGTGGCACTACATCCTCTCGTAGGGACGTTCATCCTTGCAGGCATATTTACAGTAGATATATGTGATCTCATCACTTTAGTAGAGATCGAGATGAGATAAATTGGGGACAGACCACAATAATTTATGTTGTTCCTGCTGAACATTCGTGTTCTTATCTCTCCCAAATGATGGGAAGACTGTCACATCAAAGTGACAACCTGCAAATCTAGCAGTAATGAAATCGCCTTGCAAGGGCATTAAGTGGCGGACGATTGTCGGAGTCCCAAATCCAATGCAGTTGCCCATTCGTCTGGAAGGACCTGTCATAGTGCGATGTGGCGGCGCAATTGGTACATAGATGGCTTACTCAAATATGCATAAGTATGATACTTGTACCCAGTCACTAGCTGTAACACAGAGGTAGATTGACTGGCGGTGGGTCGTAGACAAATTAGCATAGCTGCAAAAGATATTGCATCACCCCAAGCAGATATAAAGAGATTGGTGCGCATTACCAATGTCCTGATTACCATCGTAGTCATTTCCGCGAGATTATTTGGGTGTGTTCATGAGAATATAATGTCCAACAGCAACCCCATTACAATATCCATAAAAAGTGTTCGATGTAAACTCTCTAGCATAGTCAAATCTAATTGATTGAATAGGATGATTCAGGGAGTAAGCCCGTTGTCATATAATATATGCTAGAAGTGTAGCATAAGTAGTATTACAAGTGAACAATGGCACAACATATGACCAGCGTGTTTGCGTGTCAACCAACATCAAGAAATATTTAAACGTCCGCAAGTTGGTTGAATCAGTCCATAGAATCCCCACGGATTATATGTAAGAACAAAATGAGTATTTTTATATCCTTTGCATATGACGGTCTCAGTCCTAATTTCCCTAAGAAACAGGCTTTGTAAAACAAGCGAGAGGCCTTAGAAGCAATCAATGAGGATTTTCATTGGGCCTGAGCGTCTGAAACGCTATTTGAAGCAAAGTCAGTGATTGCAGCATCACGTAGTGCGTCATCACCATGATGTACGCTATCCATGGCATCATGGATAAGGACTATGCCAGCCCTAGGCTGGTGGACACACTTAGTCTAGTGGTCACACATAGTCTAGTGGTCACACTTAGTCTGGTGGTCACACTAGTCCAAGAATCAACCTTTGATTCATGCTTCGTTTCGCTCTAGAGAAATGATGTCCATGTGAAGTCTTTATTAGACAGATCATCATATCATGACTAGGATGACCTATCCTATTGTGACCAAGCCAATATGTGTCTAAATCCAAGAGATCTTCTCTCATGACTTTATTGGATTTAATAACTTGAATAGTGACATAGAGTCCACTAGAGAGACACATAAACTTCTCTAAGATGCGCCTTTGTTTGCAATCATTAGAGGTATTGCAAAGGAACTTATTTCCGTTCTCTACATGCATTTTTTCATGGAATCCGTTAGCAATTCATAGGTGGGATTTGCCCTAAGAGAGTTGAGAGTTTCTGTGACAATAATCAAGGTGCCATTTGGCAGGGGAACTTGGGCTATTCCATGTCCTTAAATTAATACTGATGGCCTAGCCATCGTAGTCACAAAGTAATATGCTCAGAATCAAAATGGAGTCATAATGAAAAGAACTCGGAATTTTATTCATAAGCCAACGGAGTTACATCATTGTCTCTTTGACGAATGAAAATCTAATCCAAAATATTAGGTAATGCAAAACAATGGTAATCGTCTAACTTCTTTCAGTAATTCGAAAATAAATATGACCAGGTGAGTAGGGAGATGTCGGTGGAGCAAGGCTCGCTTAAGTACCATTAATCTCAAAACCTTCCCAGACATCACACTTACTTTGGGTGAGCCTACTTTGAAGAAAGACTAAACCATTGGCATTTACTACAAAGTATATGGCAATTGGCTATTACATCTCTTGGAAAATAAAGACTTAAACAGAATTGGCGATCTATTAATCCCAGCCAGATTTATAGTCTTCAACCCTTCACTCTAGATCATCTTCTTGATCTATTTGTTCCACATAGTGAGCTTCTCTTGCTTCACAATATGCTTTATAGGCGGTAACAATTTCTTCATGAGCTCCACAAATGTGTGCCCAATGACCGGATACTCCACATTGAGAACATACATCTCTTTGCTCAGACTCTATTGATTGAGGTGCTTTGAAAGAGTCATTAGGATGACTTAGTGTTGGTGGCGCCACCAACATGGTCAAAGGCGTTGCCTCTCTCTCTCTCTCTCTCTCTCTCTCTCTCTCTCTTCCACGTTAACCTTTACCTTCCTCATTAGAGAAATATTATAGACCAGAACGTCTAGAATTGTCCCTAGATTTAGGGTTTTGCTCTTGGCACCCTCCCTTAGGGACGCCACTATAATTGGACTCTGGAATATGCTTTGTTACCACGGGTCTCGAATTATAGCTTTTCACAAGGATATTGTCATGTTTTTCAACGAAATTCATAGCTCCAATGAGCTCATGAAACCTTGTGATCAGTCCTGCATTAACATCTGTTCGATAGTTCTTAGCAACCATCATTGCATAGACGGGGAAGGTAGAGAGAGTCTTCTCAATCAACATCGCATCTGTGATCTCTTTACCACATAATTTCATTAAGGATTTAATGCGAAGTGCTTCCGAGTTGTAGTAAAAAACTGACTTGAATAACAGAAGCGGAGGCTATGCCATCTCACTTCTAGGTCAGGAAGCAGGGAGTCACGGACGTTGCCAAATCTTTCTTCGAGTGAGACCTACAGCCTTCTGGGGTCTTCTTCCTTCATACACTTATACTGGAGCGAATCATCCAAACTTAGAGTGAGCACAAACCCCCACAGTTCGGCTTAATTAGGTCTCCCCTATGATGAAGAAAGGGGGGTAGAAGAAGGGAGTTTGCAAGTCCCCGAGAAAAAGAAGAGAAAAGAAATAAAAACTTCAAAAGCGGAAACTTTTAGTCAAAAAATACCTCAAAATAGGTCGCTGGAAAATTTGACAGGAAAAATGTCGCCGAAAAATTAGCTGGAAAGTGGTCGAAAAGTTGACCGAAAATGGTCAACCGCTGACTGGATGACTTGGCTGGCTGAGGGCTGATGTAGCTTGCTGACACGTCGGGCTGACATGGCAGGGGCTGCGTCAGTGGGCTTTTGTCGTTGGGCTTCTGGCGTTGGGCTGGATCCTACTCCTTTTTTTTTTCTCTCGACCCAGGCCTGTTTCTCTTTTTCTTTTTTCTCTAGGCTGCGTCTGTGGGCTGTAGGTGGGCCGCATCTGTGGGTTGCACGTGGACTGCGACTCTCTGTTCTTTTTTCTTTTTCTTTTTTGTCGGTTTTTCTGCCGGACGTTCAATTGGCCGGTTTGGTACTTTTTAGACCGGTTTTCTGGGTTTTTCTTCCGGTTCCTAAATTTTGGGATCAATGTGCTGCTGCTTCTTGCAAAATTTTGTAGAAATTGGATGTCCGGAAGATGGTGAACCGGTGAAATATTTTCCGCGGATGGTTTGGAGCTTCCGGTGGCCTGTTCGGTAGGTTTCCGGCCCGTTCTGGTGGTTCTGCCACTGGTTCTGGACTCCTGCTGTGTAGGGCTTCAAGATGTGAGGTGGAGACAGAAAAGGATTCAAGATTTTGTATTCGAATTTAGGGTTTATTCTTCTTGAATCAGGGTTTGGCTATTTGTTTCAGGGTTAGGGCTTCGTGCTGATAACGTATTTTAGAGAAACATGAATTGAGAGGAATTTGCTGTACATTCTCATTGATAATTGGGGTCTCTTTATATAGAGGATTACAATGCATAGAATCTGAATCATACAAGAAAAGTAATCGTACATTGAATAGGAATCTAGATCCTTCTAATGTAACCTTATTACCAGTAGGTCCAGTAACCTAGAGTTTGAACTAGACACAGAATAGAGATTTACTTGAATAAAAATAATTTTTTTTCTTTTTGGTTTTTTGGTCTTGAAATAATCATTTTAGGCCTCAAAGGTCAGAGTAGCGTCCAATTTGGACAGGTGATGATAAATTGGACACGGCAGATTGAAATTAGAAAGTTTGGGGGGTAAAAAATCAAAATTGAAAATAGAGGCCTTAGGGGGGTAAACTGAAATTAATTATATATTTCAAAACAAATAATTTATTTCGATAAATACAATTTTGCATGCTAACAATTAGATCTACTAAATTAAAACATAACTGATTTATCAACCGAAACACCGTGAGATTTACTCACCTCTAATTCCAGCAGCGTCTTCTGTAGCAGTCAAGATCACACAATCACCAAATGTTCGCCTAGTACAATTCTGTCAAGCACCGAATCACATATGGTCTCAACTTAGCACACAAATCACAAAACACAATTATACAATGATCCAATAGTCAGATCCTCATCTGAGACCATCTAACATCTTCGGAACACTTCTACGATCAATACAATCAAAACCACAAGTCGATCGGACGGCCTAATCTTCACATCTCGAAAACCGAAACGAATCGAAACAGTAAAAACCCTAAATTAAACATACGATCTCCAAAAATTACTTGTTGTATATCACAATGCTCGTATCGACGAGTAGATTGAAATCAGGAACAGAAACTGTCCCTAGGTTGGCGGAAGCTGCCGAAAAGTGCCTCCACCGTCTTATCGCCGACCTCCTAATTGGGTGGCGAAACCTATGCTAAAATCTTGCCCACAACATGTACATAAACTTTAATAACTAGGACGAAGTCTAGTTCTAAGCTATATGGCCGGAAAGTACCTCAACAACCATAAGATCGGAATTTTGCCCAATCTTCTTATTTGCTTGATTTCTTCCTCCTCGCGTCAATTCGTTTCACACCACTTGGGGAGCATGATCAACTATTGAGGGGACCATAAAATGGTTAGTGGCTCAAGCTATGGTGGCCAGAGGAGGGAGAACTTGCAGTTGACCAAAAACTAATATCAGATCTAGTTTTTGTTCCACCGCCACGTAGAGGCCGAGAGGGGAGGAAAAGCTACCACAGATCACTGGAGGAGGAAAAGGTGAAGCTAACAAGCCTGGTGGCTCGTCCAACAGTGGTCGGACGGCGAAGATATGGCCGGAAGAAGAGAGAGAGAGAGAGAGAGGCTCTGAGTTTCCAATTTTAGAAATTCAGTCCTTCTTTGCAATTTCTGAAAATTTCGTCCTTTATACAAAAATGGAAAGTTTTTCCGAAAGCCATAACTTCTTCATACGAACTCTGATTTTTGCGTTCCGCATATGCACAAACTTATATCGACGCGCTCTACAATTTTCGTGAAGGAAGTTTTCATAGAATCCTAACATATAAAAATAATTCTTGAATCGAAGCGTTTCGAGCAAATAATTATCCGAAATACTTTCACATCAATCTCAAACTACGTACTCATACCAACGATCACTGAATAAATTCTGAAAAATCCTCAAAAAATAACAATGAATTTAAGGGGTATTACATTCTACCCTCCTTAAAGAAATTTAGTCCTGAAATGTAAGCACACGGTTAACTCATCCTCACATCCAATCCTTGCTCCCCAGCAAGTAATGTTCTCGTCATGAAGCCTCCACAAGATATTGAGCAAGTCAATTTCCCTCAATCCAACTTGTTCTGTAGTACCGTCTAGAATACAAGCGGAACGTCAACAAGGTTCGCAGCAACATCCTCTCCAATTGTACCACAATCATCCTCTGCCCTAGGCGCAATCACCCTGCCAACTAGATAAAAGAACAAGGCTGCAAGTGTTGCCGCACCAGCCTCTCCAAACTCCACCACTGAATCCTCCGTCAAAGCAAGTGCCATAACCAAACGAGCCGCCATTTCTTCTGGTATCAAACCCCAGATCTAAAAGAACCAAAGGCCTCGTATGCTATAAGCCTCAGATCGACGAGACCCTAGGGTGCCGACCTTTACCCTGGATTTCAAAGAAAACTAGTTTTTTTTTTTTTTTTGGGTTTTTGTCAATTTACCCCATTTCGAAGGATTTTTTCCCTCATTTACCCCATTAAGTTTTTTTAATTCTTGCTTTACCAAAACTCTCTACGAAAGTCTTCCCTAATACCCCATTAAGTTTTTTTTTGTTTCTTGTTTTTTTAATACTATTTTACCCTTACCCCTTTGTTACTTAGAGAGAGAGAGAGAGAGAATGGAAGAGAGAGAAACCATAGGAGACTTTGCTGGAGCCCGATCACCGGCTGCCTGATTTCGCTCAACTTTCTGATATGCTAAAAGTAGTATCCAACTTAACCCTATAAAATATCATCGTTAGTATACAGTAAATAGGGATCATTCAAATCTGGGAATTGAGGGTACACCTGTCATTGTAAAACAATTAAAGAATTAATATAATTACAAAGTATAATATTTACAAAAATATATACAAATAACAAAAAGGGGGATTTTAAACTTAGGATTTCGAAAATTAAAATAAAGAAAATACAAAAATGCATATACAAGTAGGAAACGTAAGAAACAAAGATCAAAATCAATTCCATGTAATCAAACTCAATTCAAACCCTATAATCGAATATACCTAAGATGGTAAATACCGAATCTACATCTCACCACAATTGTAACAGGTCCAGCATACCTCAATCCTAACTTCACTTGGAGGTTCAAAATAATTGCCCTCAACATACCTCCATCAATCCACGGATAGAATGCTGCACTCCCACATAGAGTAATCTTTCGTAGCTTCTAGAACATCTTAAATCATCGAAGTAAAACATGTCTAGATTAAATAACTAATACAGGTACAATACCTAGTATCACCACACTAAGACACCCAACCACTCCATTTAGGGGTAATTCAAACATTTAATAAATCTTGTCCCTGCACACAACACCACAACAACTCTGCTAACTATAGCACTGCACACAGAATACCCAAGAATTCAGAATCATGTTCTCAAACAGCATATGCATCAACACATTGATAATGCAGCCCTAGCATTCCTAGAATTGAAAATAACAACATCATTTCAAATCACTCAATCAACACATATTTGCCACAGTGAAACCATTTCAAATCACAAGGGATTTGTTTCACCAATCAAAACTACACCAAGGTCTCAATCACCATCAAAATAAGCATGCACAATCACTCATCAATTCCTACCATCTCATAACCAAAATCACAGTAAGGTTTAGCCTTAGCTAACCTACACATAGGTCATCACAAGCCATTCCATAAACCAAATCAAATCTCATAAAATCTCTACCACAACAACAATGAGAAGCCTTATTCCACAAATCATTCTCAATACCACACAAAGAAGTCAAGCTACATACAAGGATCTAGCTAGGGACACCTAAGCTACTCCAAATACAAAATGGATGTGCAGAAATAAAATGCCCTACTATATCACAACACTATCACCAAGCAACTAATAACCGCTAAGTACCTTCCAACCCAAAACATATGTTGATCCAACTCAGGAAAAGCACACCAACCACTGGTCAAATACTTATACCAATTCTAGATACAAGCATTAGTCAAACACAATGACCCCAACAACCAAACAACTACACCGCACAAAAGGATACAGTTTTCCATAAAAACCATCCTCGACAACTCCATTAGAATTTAATCCAGATGTTCTCATTCCTCAAAGGCTACAACTCAAAGAAGCTACACAAAGCTCTACCACTTCACCTACAGGGCAAACATAAAGTTCTAAAGACTTACACCCTGACCGACACCTAACACTACGACATGTCCAATGATTATACCAGTACTGAAGAGTATTAGATTGGGATCCACTCCAGATGGGCCATCACTCGAATAGTATTGATTATCGCCAAATATGTGACCTTACACTCTGATGGGCCATCACTCGAATAGTATTGATTATCGCCAAATATGTGACCTTACACTCTGATGGGCCATCACTCGTATCCCATCATCCACGTTAACGATGATTCCCCCATACCGGTCACTATGTTGACCCTAAATCCATAATGAGCACAACAATATGTTTTCACATAATGAAATCAACTCATCCAACATACACAATATTATTATGAAATTTAAGCGTTTGAAATATAATCCAAATCATCATTCCAACTCAATCATATCATCACTCAACAACACACCAATCAATATATATATATATATATATTCCAAGTAAATATATATATATATATACACGTAATCACCTACTCAGGAATGACCACTAATACCATTATAGTTTACACAAGAAAATCGTGAAATTCATTTGTATAATTAAAATTCATTTTACTTACTTATGGACCATAGTTGATCAAGTCCATGTGATTTTAAAAGCAAATATTTAATCCATAAATATTTTTCACACAATTACAAAAATAAATAATTTAAAACACTCGATTCGTATTATGAACCACGTGAGTTTTACTCACCTCGAAACTCCCGCTGCGTCTTCAATTAAAATACAAATCACAATAATCCAAATGTTCGTCACCTCAAGCCATCAAGTACCTAATCAAGTATGGTCTTTACTTAGCAAACGAAGTGTGAAATAAAATTAAATGATGATCCAGCTGTCGGATTCTAAAATAAAAACGATCCAACGGTTGGATAGAATTTAAACGATGATCCAACGGTTAGATCCTCACGAATCATCCTTGGAAACATCCTAAATAGTAACGTCAAAACTTAAATTGACTATTTATCAACTTTTTCTAATATGACCATGTTATATATCAAAACGCTCGTATGGATGCATAGATCATCGTCCAGATAATATAAACTCAAAATTTGGTCCGACGAGCCGCCACACACGGCGGTCAGACGGTGGTCAACGCAGCGGTTAACACCGGTCAACCACCTCAGATGCAAAAGTTGTCAACTACAAACTTCTTCAAAATGAAATTATGAACAACTTTAATACCTGACTTTTTTCGAGATAAAGTCTAGATCGTCCTAGATCGAGCTTTGAAGTTGGATTAATCTCGGCCCTTGATCACGTTTCCAGATCCATCCAGAGCCATCAATTTTTAATCCTTGATCTACAACTCTACACTCAAAATCGTGATACAAGGCACAAATGGTGATGATCAGGATGATGAGGAGATCACGAAAATGCCAACCATCGGTCAAGGAGATGTCGGAAAATGAAATTTCTGGCCGGATTCGTTTGCACTTGGGTCGGCGTCTGATCTCTTCTTGGAAGCAGCGGCGGGGCGGGACGAGGCCAGGGGGCGGCTGGGCTCAGCAAGGCGCGCGGGTTCGGAGGCGGCGGCGGCCCGTTCCGACCGAGTCGGGTAAGTGAAGGGGTCGCGTGAGAGAAAGCCGGGGGGGGGGAGGAGGACTGAAATGTAAAATGTGATTTTTTCGTCCTTCATGAAAAAAATCTGATTTTCATGATATTTATAGAAAAAATTTAATTTTCAAATATTCATAACTTATTCATACGAACTCCGAATAATGCGTTCCACATATGCACGAGATCGTATCGATGAGATCTATAACTTTCATGAAGGAAGCTTTTCCAAATTTCGAACATATAAACAATCAATTTTCACGACCCCCTAAATAACGTTCGTTTCGAAAATAAAATTCGTTCGTAACCCATTTTCTCACACAACGACATATGAAGCAAGCCAAAAATTCATAATTCATATTATTGAACAAATATTGAATTACATTTAATTTATTTAAATTAAATTTCGGGTCTTCACACTTTTAGCTAGAAACGGTGAGAATCTGATTCAGATTGTTGTGGGTTTGAGCTTTTGAGTCACCGATTGAATCTAATTCAGAATCTAATTCAATTCTCCAATTGGAAGAGAAGCAACAAAGAAAGGTTCGATTCTTGTTTCCCTCTACAAATCTTCGCTAGGTTTTCGTGTGTCCAATTTTTAGTTTCTTTCTAATTTTTGGAATTTCAGGAAGCTTGGTGTACGAATAGGCGAGGTTAGAGAACATGTTAGTTTATGTGCCTTTTTCATCCTTTTTTCACCCTTTAGCTCAGTTCACAGTTTGTTGTTGTTATCGCTCAATTGTAGAATGTAGCAGTAGGGTTTCTGTGTGATTTGGTTTCAGTTTTATGTGAGAGTTGTCTGGGTTTGGTTTTATGAAAATTTTACTAATTTAGGTTTCCTGGGTTCGTCATTAGTTTTGTGTTTTTTGGGTCAAATTAATGTTGGCATTTGTTGTGATTTGTGAAGATAAACTTGAAATGATGTTTAGGATTGTGAGTGAGTGAGTCTATTTTAGGTTAATGGGGTTGGGTCGTGCTTGTCTGGATTTGGTTGTACAGAGCTAAATTTAGAAAGATGGTAACATCCAAAATCAATAAAGCCATCATTAACTTTGTAAGGCCAGCATACATTTCTTCAATAATTGTGAATTCTCAACCCCAAGGTTGAATAAAAAAAACGTTTCTCTTTCTTCATCTTCAATCTTTGTTTCTATTAAAGTGTGAAATTGTGAAAGGTGTTTTTTAGTTGGATTAGAATAAAAGTTTTGATAGCCTGTGTTTGGAGTAGTACCATCTTTGAAAAATCCAAGATTTGCATTATAATACTATGGCCACTGGTTTTTTGTGGGTTTGTGTTTATCTTCCACATTTGTGAATTAAAAAGGAGGCGGAGAAATTCAGTTCCATAGTTGAAACAAAACAGTGAATATAACACGCAGTGACAAATGATTAATTTGTTGGTGCAGATGATGATTGTGGGTGTGTAGCTTTGGTGGTGAGAGTACTAGGTAATTGAATTTTCGATCCATCTCTGAAATGGTCGTTGGTTGTATATTAGGAGCTAGCTAGTTGCCTGCTACTTTGAGAACAACAGAACATTGTCCTGTTTGCAGCGCCAACAACACCATCAATTCTCATCTGGGTATTTTTTTTTTTTTTAACTACTCAAGTTTTTTTTACTCTCTGATTATATCTTACACATGAGTCACTGTCTGTCCCTGCCTTTCTCAACAACAATAGTGGAGTAGATTGTGTATGTCGGCTGCCAATTTATTATTTCAGTTATTTGAATTCCACTGAGCTCATTGTGTACATTTGCTGATATTTATATATGCTGGTCCTTTTGTTGAATTGGTATATATGTATGAATTGGTAGATATATAGATGCTTTGATTAATTGGAAAAGCATGTCATCATCTAAGAAAGGATTTTAATTATATGAGTACTGCTACACACCCTAAAAAATTACTACCAAATGATGTGGCATATGCCATGTCATCAGCTTGTATTTTGAAATTTAATGAGGTGGATATATTTTATTAATTTTGTTGTTTAGATAAATAAAACCACTGAAATCCTCCACTTTGAAGGAGTTTGCTTTTCTTGAAGGTCAGCTGCAAATCTTATGTTGCTTCTCCATATTACAATCCCTTGCTTCAAACTTCATGACTCGTGCTTTGCAATGATCAAGAAGACAATAGTTGTCGATTCTTTAGTTTAGAGGAGAAAAGGGTTTACACTGTCAAGAACTTGTTTGAAGGCTTCCATTTGGAATTGTTGGTAAATTGTTTAAACCACGAGGCTACCCCCATTGACAATTCACTAGTAAGGATATTTGAATTGATTAATATTAAAGTGCAGCTAGTGCTTCAATCAAAATCCAATGCAGAGAGCAAGCTTACGAAGGGAAAGGAGACCTGCAAATGATAAGAGGGCAATCACAATGCTAGTGCAGATGGAGAGAGTCCAGGAAGCATTTTCCTAATTATATATTAGAGATAAATTTAAATGGTTGCTTTTGATTTCCAACCAATAATGTCATAGCAAGCTATGTCTAATACATTGTGTACATCTACTAGAGCAGATCACCTTTCATTTTGCTTTATTAAAAGTGACCATCTTTAGTATAATATAATATGGTAAAAGAATATACTCTATAGTTTTCACTCCCGCACCATTATCTATCTTCAGCAATTTCTCATTTTGATAATTTTGAGTTTGGTTAATTTTAGGATTGCTCACTCATTCAAGAATCAGATTTGGAGTTTCAAAAGCTTAAGTGATCTTTTTGAGTAAATGAGGTAGGTTCGGTACTTTCTTGCTAAACCATATTCTTAGTCACTTTTACTGGTAATCAATCCTGTTACTATAGCATCTTCTTGTGCATTATCACCCACTGAACATCATGGCAAGAAAATATACTTAAAATTTTATTTTGTTTGAAATGCATTTTGATTCGAAGTGAGGTAATGATTTTATGGTTGATATTGTTTGCAGATATCGGCGTGGAGAAGCAGATGATGTATTCCTATGTGATTGAAGTTACATCTTCAATAATTGAATTTCACAAAAAAGATGCTGACTTTAGGTGCCTCCTATGACTCTTATGAAATTTGACTCAAACCTTGACCTGTAAATCATGTATTATTATTATATTTTCTTTGTTTGCTTGGGGGGGGGGGGGGGGGGTTTCATCACTTGTGCAAAGAATTACCAAGCTGCTCAATAGATTTTTAACTGTTGCTTTTCTTTAATTTGGGCCCTGGTTCTTTATTTAACACAATCAGCACAGTCCCAATAGTGATATAAGTGCATTTTAATTCAATCATTGGATATTTATTCGTTTATTTGGGCATGGATTTTTAATTGACGCATTGTTTTGCTCTATGTCATGTATTCTTTTAAAAAGGTGATTAATTGAATAAGTAATCCACTATGCTACTTTTGTATATACTTTGCACAGTAAGTAATGTTTATGGCCATAGTAAGTAATGTTTATGGCCTCTTTTTATGCTTTTAGGAAGACTTAAAATTTTCTTCTTTCATGTCATTATTAGGTATGACCACTTGATGGCTTTGGATTAGTGGATGATTGACTAAGCGTAAAGAAGATTATATTGTTAAAGGTACATCTCTAATTGAATTATCTTTGCATCGAATTTTGTTCATATCACTTTGTGGCTTTTGTTATTGAATTGCTACTTTATGTTTTGTTATTACTCTATGATGACAGCATGATATTTGCAGATCATATTATTTTTGGTTGCTTGCTTCTGATATATTTATGATACTTGCAGATAATGATATTTTTCCTTGCTTTCTTCTAACAACATGTTGCTTCTAATATATTCTCTATTTCCCTCTATTCATTTTAGAAGCATTGTAAAGCATGAAAAACAACC
This sequence comes from Rosa persica, assembly GCA_025331145.1. Taxonomy (NCBI): domain Eukaryota; kingdom Viridiplantae; phylum Streptophyta; class Magnoliopsida; order Rosales; family Rosaceae; genus Rosa; species Rosa persica. The sequence goes on along the minus strand of WFKR01000004.1, from coordinate 19,358,804 downwards.
AGCCATTATTGCTTTTTTAATAGACATATTTCAAACATTTTCCACTTCGTAATGAGAAAAACTGAATTAAAATTTGTCTTCTTATTTGGGTGTTATTGCATATTACTGTATGCTGAAGGTATATAGGGTAAAACATAATCTTGGATTGGTAGCTGTTTCAGCCCATTGCACACCGAGATTCCCTATTTCAGTACCTATCAGTTTAAAAGAAACCAACAAATATAAATGAGTTCATGTTGATATATCTGCAATTAAGTTTATCTTCCTGTTTGCTTTTCTTTTTGTGTGCAGTATAAATGGATAGAACATGGATGGTTGCGGATAGGAGATCTCGTCAATATAAAAGGGGTGACATAGTTCTGTAAATTTACCTTGGATAATGCTAGAGACCCTAACCATATTTCTTATCCTTGTACAAAATGTGGAAATGTTGACTACTTTTCCGCTTCTATAATAAGGGACCAAGGTTTTAAATTTCTCCGAAATTGTTGAAATTTCCCTAATTTTTTCCTTAATTTTGAAGTACCGAAACGAAATTCATATGCTATATCATTTCCGTCAGAAGTTTCCCAAAATTTTCCGTACATTTCCACGAAATTTTTAATTTCTAAAATATCTACACACAATATATATTTAAAAATTCATACCGAAATTTCTCTAAAATTTTTGTTAAATTTTTATGTCACCTACCATGAATTTCTTACTTCATACTTTCACAGATAAAATATGAAATTTTAATTTTTTTTTTTTTTTTTGCAATCAAGTTGAATACAAGCAAAAACATTTTTGCTTTTATTTGCTACAGAGTTGAATGCTCTAACCACAATATGATTCTCTTTTTTCTTCGTCTCAAATATTGTATGCTTCATACACTAAAACATCATATCAGGTAATTCCACAATATCCGATATATGGATTGCATGTGGAAAGGGAACAACACGTACAGATGCAATACCCATGTGATGAAGTACGAAAATCATTTCCAAAATTCATGCACTTGGGAGTGGTGTTGTATGATACTAAATGAAAAAAATTCAACCAACTAAATTGAACCACATCGTAGTAGCATTTATATTCTTTTTGTTGTACTTGTTCATTTTCATTCACAGGGTTTTAATTTTACTTGCCCAACCTCGTTGTAATTTTCTAATTATTAAAAACAGTACATCATACTTACATTATCAATATACAACACATTATCAATACGCATAAATAAAAACACTAATTTAGCAACCTACTACAGTACAAGTTATTTACTCGTCCATATAAAATACATAATTATATTATAAATGTATAATTTTAGAGAGGTTACATTGTAAATAGGTTTATTATAGGTTAGTTTAGTCTATGTAAAAGTTTCATTCAAAAATATCATTTATAAATGCAATTAATTTGATTTCTTTATTTTTAACCGAAATTTCCACCGAAATCAAAACTTTCTCTGAAATTTTCTTAAATTTGAAGTATCGAAATCGAAACCGAAACCGAAATTTGAAACCTTGTAAGGGACCATCTATTTGTGATTGGTATTAATGAGAGTTATGATAAATGGAATGAGCATGGGGAGGCCGTATTGGATTCAGGAATAAAGGAATCTACTGATGATGCAGTAGTAGATTCAGATTCACATAGTTCTTACTCTGTGAACGGCAATGAGATACCTGAATATGAAGTAGGGTTAAGTAGTGATGCAGACGTGGAAAGTGATGAGTGTAACGAGTTTAGACAGTTTATCGATGACGTTAATAATCTGTTATACCCTGGTTGTGATAGGCACACAAGGTTGAATGTTCTAGTGAGTCTTCACAACTTGAAAGCGAAGTATGGTATAAGTGATGTTGCTTTCTCTGAGTGGTTGATTACGTTTGCGGAGTTTCTTCCAGTAGGCAATGAGATATATGCCTCTGTCTATGAGGCAAAGAAGACATTGAGTTCTCTAGGAATGGATTACACAAAAATTCATGCCTGCCCAAATGATTGTGTTATGAATAGAAAAGAGTATACTAATGCAATTAAGTGCCTTAAATGTGGTATTTTAAGATGGAAAGTATGTAAAAACTTGAAAGAGAGGAAAGGCGTACCTACAAAGATACTATGGTACTTTCCTCCTATTCTTAAGTTCAAAAAAATGTTTCAGTTAAAGGGTACATCTAATAGTCTGACTTGGCATGCTATTGACAGAAAACACGATGGCTTGATGCGTCATCCAACTGATGCAGCTTCATGGAAGTTAGTAGATGAAAAATGGCCGGATTTTGGTTTTGACCCTAGAAACTAAAGACTCGCATTGCCATCAGACGGGTTTAATCCCCATAGTTCATTAAGCAGCAAGTACAGCTGTTGGCCTATTATTCTGGTCGCATATAATCTGCCTCCATGGCTCATAATGAAGAGGGAACACATGTTGTTAACTTTATTGATTTCTAGGCCAAAAAAACCAGGAAATGATATCAATGTCTACTTGGAACCTTTGATAGATGACTTGAAACTGTTATGGGAAAGAGTTAGTGGTGTCTACGGTGCAAGACAAAGTGAACACTTTACTCTTAGAGGTTTACTATTCTGGAAAATCAACGATTTTCCGGCTTATGGTAACTTTTCTGGGAGTATAGTTAAAGGGTATAATGCATGCCCTATTTGCCTTGAAAAAACCAAACCAACAAGACTAGTTAATAGAAATTTGTATTTGAAGATAAAATTCCTGCTTTTTTGGGTGTTTCAGGTACGAGGAGCTGAGATTGGGGCCAAGTTTGCATTAGATTCAGTTGATCATATTGTAGCTCTTGGCACTCTGATGGAACACAATGACCCCTCCCAAGTTTGTCATGGTCATCTATTAGGGGATAATAATTTGTGTGTTTTAGTCTATGTTGCAATTGAGGAGAACACCTTAGTTCTGTTTCCTGTGGGTGATGAAATATGAACTGTTAGGTAGGCAATGGAGAGTTGGGTAGCATGGCCGAAAGAGCTTGTCATAATGTCACCTCTGAAGGTAAGTTCTCATAATAATTGAAATATATCCAGATCTTGATTTGTCCATATTCTTATTTGCTCAAGATTGCAGCTATAAGATTAGAAAATAAAATCATCAATTATGTATGTGTAGAAACCTGAGAAGAGGAGAAAAAAGAAAGTGGTACAGGAAGACGAACTCTCTGAGGATGAGTTTAGCCTACAATCATTGGCGGCTTCCTTACCAAATTCATTAAGAATGTTGTGTACGTGGGGTGAGGTCGGATTCAAAGATGGGAAGGCTATCACCATTCAAATTGAGGCTGAAGTGTGGGCGTGCACGGAAAACATTTATACTATGGCAAGATGTGCGCAGAATTGCAACCATGAACGAAATATCTGGGAACTGCATAGTGATATACCAGAGGTAAAAAAAAAAGACTGATTTATTTCTAGTAAATACCATGTGTTATCTCATTGGTATATAAATTTGAATAATCTGAGCTGAATTCAAATTGATGTATATGCTTGTAATTAGGTACCTCTATGATGTCCTGAGTCAATATAAAATGTTAGATATGGTTGCTTTTGTTGACCGTGCGATGAATGATGCAATTGGATGTGGGAAAGGTCAAGAAAGGTCCCAACATATAAAGGAGAGGCTGGTATCTGCAAAACCTGGATAGATTTTCATGCTGCCGTATAACTCAGAGTAAGTAATTTGATAACTGAATGCTAGCTACTGTTATATATGTAATAACTTGCTAGTAGTGATACATATGGACTGATGATAAAAATCATATCATATTGTTATGTAGTAAACATTGAGTGCTAACTATTGTGGATCTCGAACAAGAAATTGTTTATTTTATGGATCCCATGAAGAGGCGGTTACCCACCGGAGAATGGGTTTCCATTGTTGATAGGTAAGTTATTGTCACGCCCCGAATTTTTAAATAAATTTCAAAATCCGAAACATGAAAATTACTATAACTCAAAATAGTCATCCTGAAAATTTCTTTTCCTCATCACACGAAGTAAAATAAAAACCGAATTTAGCCTCGGTTAATTATTACAACTCAAATACAGAATGAACTGTAAAGCTCTAAATGAGCATACACACCTCACAACTAAATGAAATAACAATAACTGCTGTAACACCTAAGTAGCTCAGGTCACCTCCCTGGTTATCTTGACCTGCAGGAATATCCGCTACACCATTTGAATAGTGTACTGGAATTGCAACAACACAAAACCCGGTAAGCTTATGAAAGCTTGTATGAGTAAAAAGAAAGGATTGTTATTTAATTTAATCATAAATAATTCCACTCAAATCCACACTCAACAATTTCCACAACTACGAAGTACTAACAATCTCAATCTAACACCAATTCAATAAATCAAAACAAACCCCAACTCACATCTTTCTTCACAAAACCTCAACATCGTATTTATAAAAATACAGTACTTGACAGACTACAGCTCTAACTGAATCGTAGCCCGACCTGGCTTAGGTTATGGCATCCGACATATTTATCATTATCGTATTTCATCAATATGTATACTTATATACATATTTTGAACGTCCGATAATTTCACATACTCAACCAATTGTATCCCATCATCCACCTAGGATTAGAAAGTCCGATTACCCCACACAGGTCACTACGTTGACCCTAAATCCATAAATGAGCACAACATGTAATATCACATACTGAAATCAACCCAACCAAGATACACAATATTATTATGAAATTACGCAATTGAAATATAATTCAAATCATCAATTCAACTCAATCATATCATCACTCAACAATCTACCCATCAATAAATATTTTCCACGTAAATATATATATATACGTAATCATCCACTCAGGAATGACCACTAATACCATCTATAGTTCACACAAGAAAATCGTGAAATTCATTTGTATAATTAAAATTCATTTTACATACTTATAGACCGTAGTGATCAAATCCATGTAATTTTAAAAGCAAATACTTAATCCACAAATATTTTTCACACAATTACCAAAAATAAATAAACTTAAAATGCTTGGTTAGTAATATGAACCACGTGAGTTTTACTCACCTCGATACTCCCACTGCATCTTCAATACAAATACAAATCACGCCGAAATAGCTCACCCAAATAAAATCCGTCAATCACCTAATCAAATGTGATTCGAATTTAGCCAATAATTCCAAAACATAACTGAACTACCATTTAACAGCTGGATTCTAATTTATAATAAAATCCGACGAAAGGATTCTCACGAATCGCTCCCCTAATCACCGTTTTGCACTTATACGAAGATCCAACGGTCGGATCTTCCCCTATGATCATACGAAGCCACTGGGACAGTCATATGATCATCATATCAAAATTACAAGTTCATCTGACGGTCCTAATTTCACAGATCATAAATCTAAAGATCGAAATCGATCGAAATCATAAAATTCATAACTAATTCATATGATATCCGAAAAATGCGTATAATACGCTGAAATGATCGTATTGAAACGTAGAGTCATAAAATGGACATAAACTAAATTTTAGACCTCCGAAGGTGGCTGGAAAGGACTGCCGCTGACCACCACCAATGGTGTCGGGGTCGAGTTTTTACCCTTCGTTTCATCATTCTGAGCAACTTTCATAACTAGCACAAGACCAAAAAATGATGGGAAGGGATCAAAGAGTACAAATTGCAGTCTGCGGCCGGAATTTTTCCAGAATCCTGCGAGCTTGAAAACCGACGTGAAAACTACAACAACTCACTTCGATCTCTTCTGGAAACGTGTTCAGAACTTCATTGCGAACTCACCTGGCCAAGAATCACAAGAAACGATCGTGTATAACTCGAGATATTTGGATCGATAGGTTATTTTTTGATCTAACGGGGTCGAGCTCTGACGAACGTGAAAACAATCGACCAAGTTCCAGTCCTTCTTGGTGCTTATTAAGGAAGTTGAGGCGAGTTCAATGAGCCAAGAATCAAGTGAAATGGTGACCTATAGCTCGAGATATCGAGATAGAACCGAAAACGAGCCTTTTTGGTTCGGGCCTTGCCGCTGCCGCTGCCGGCCGTGTCGCGGCACAAGGCTGCCTCTGGCAGCTGCACAAGGTCGGGACAAAGCTCCTGGAGGTGGTTTGAGGTCGTGGGGTGGCAAGATGAGGAGAAGGGAGCACGGTGAAGCCGTGCTCTGTTTCTGCGTCTCGGCCACACGGAAGGAGAGAGAGAGAGAGCTACAGTTCCTTTCCAAAAAAAGAAAGGGAGGCCGAGGAAAAAAAATAGGGTTTCCAAAAAAAATCTAGGGTTTTTTCTATATATACATGTTTCAGAATTTCTTCTAAATGAGATAACTAATTCAGAAAAAATCTGATATTTGTGTTCTGCACGTGTACGGACTCGTATCGACGAGCTTTACGACTTTCATGAATGAAGTTTTCCCAAATTTGCACGTATAAAAAGTCGATTTCTCAAATCGAGCATTTCTGTAAAAATAATCGTTTCGTACCTTCGATAATTCAAAAAGTTCAATATTATCGAACAACATTCGTAAAATCGTACAATAATCTTTCAACACAATTACTCGAATTTAAAGTGAAAATTGCGGGTATTACAGTTACAGTAATACAAGTTTGAATAATGCATGTTGAGTACAATGGCTATTTCTTGGAACCTGATAGTGTGTGCATCTGTTCTGTTTTAGTGCAATATCTATGTATGATGCACACAAGGGTAAGAAAGGCCGAAGTTCACCTATATGCAAAAATTTGTCGGTATCTATGTCTTTCTTATGGAGGATTTTGGAAGAAAATTTGTATTAGTTCCATAATTATTAATTTTGGGTTCTTTTTTTTCGCTATATTGGATTCACTGCTTTGAGGGCATTCCCCCTCAACCGAACAGCAAGCAGTGCGGCTACTTTGTCATGTGATACGTGCAAAAGCTACGCCAATTTAAACCCTGAAAAATATCATCATTAGTATAGAGCAAATAGGGTATCGTTCAAAACCGGGGATTGAGGGTACAAACATGTGAAACGAAAACAAAGAAATTAAAGAGAAGAATTTACAAGTTACGAAATTATTAGAACACTTTACAAGTTTACAATTACAAGCATGCTTTAAAGTTAGAACAACAAAGAGTTAGAGAGAAGAACATACATGTATCACATGAAAGTAAGAAAGAAAGAATGAGAGAGAGAAACGAAAATCACAAGTATATATATACACATAATTCGAAAGGAAGAGAGAATTCAAGTTAGAAAAGGTTTTGGAAATCCTACTCCTATTTATACACAATTTACAAGTCATAATCACATTAGAAAACCATAAACAACAAGGATACAAAGTCTAAATCAAGTCAAACAAGAAATCCTAAGTCAAAACTAACTCTAACTGCTTTTCCTAAAAAACACCAAAAGAATTCCTATGTTTTAGCAAATCCTAAAAAACACAAAACAAATCCCTAAAAACCACCAAATTAATTGCTAGAAAACACTAACACATATTTACTATTCACGGAGACACTATTCACGAATTTTTAAAAACATTTATTTTATTCTATTTATTTTATTATTTTCATGAACATGCTACCTAAGAATCTAAGTTAAATTTAATTATTTACAAATATAAACGAACAAGAAAACATAAAGATAGGGGGGTTTTTGAAGATTAAAATGTAAATTTTCAGAAAACAAATAAAAGAATAAAAGCAAAGAAATCATTTTATATACATAGGTGGGAAAAGAAGAATTTTTGGAAAACAATTCATCAAGAACAATTCAAGAACAACATATTCATGCATCCCTTAATCTTGTTTATTACCAAGAACGTCATCAATCAAGACACAAAGATCAAAGCAACCAATGTCCCTTTTAACTTTCTTTCTTAAGTTAATCGAAATAGCAAAGCACCAAATCAATTTATTTTGAAAACCCGAATACACACATACGTTGAAAATTCGTTTTCAAATCATTAAGTTCAAGAAAGAATTGATAAACATGCAAATCCAAGCGTGTCAAAACTATTCATCACATGCATAATCTGATTTACGACTCAAAGCAAGCCTTCACTACATATTGAATTAGAGTTTACAAAGCAAACCTAATTACTAGCAAGTTACATGCAATTCATCCTATTATGTTTGTCAGACCAAGTGAATCGTTGACATGTACTGAAGCACAAAATCAGATCATCATTCTATCAATTCGGCAATTAACAAAGATCAAGAACACATAAACATATCAAACACGAAAAGAACTATCTAAATTGAATCCAAAAATAGGTTTGTCACATCATAGTTTCGGTTTAAACAACAGAAATTCCAAAGCAGAAATTCTAACTACAAGAAAGCCATAACCGCAAATTAACATGAGAAGATGATGGTATGAACAACCCTTGATCACGTCCCAAGGTCCAAAGCAGATCCAAGATGATCCACAAGTGATGAACACGGCTGGAAAGGTGGATGGTCACTGCTATGCTCCTTGAAGACTGCAAAAACTGAAACTTAGAGAGAACAAGTGAGAAATCGAAATTGTGGAGAAAGAATGTGTCACCCATGAGACGTCAAATACACTAGGTATATATAGGAGAACGTCTCAAGGCACTGCCAATTCGTTCCTACTTGACTTCTCCAAGTTCTTGTTGATTTAGGACTTCTTTGACACAAAACAGTTTCCCGGCAGACTTGACCTCTGTGTATCAAATCGGCCATAACTTCTTCGAGAAAATATATATCACTAAGCTGTAAAATGTTCTGGAAACTAGACATCTGTAGCTTTCCAACCATATAAAGATCATAATTTTCTGAGCTCTGAGCTGTTTTTGACACTCCGTTGAAGTTGACTGATCTGCACATGCAGATTTCCGAATCTGTAATGGATTTGACTTTCAAAGCACAACTCTTGTCCATTTAGGATTTCCTTCACATCACATGCCTCTCACATGTCTTCCACGCCTTGTTGAAGAATGAAACATCAAGAACTCCCTAGAACCTTCAAGAATCTCACGGAAAATCCAATCCAAACTCAACTAGAAATCCAAACTCCTCATTGCTTTGAAATCCGAATTCTTTGAGACTTCCTCCAAGTGTGCACAGCACATGATCTTCTTGAGACTTCTAGATGCTTCATGAACGTTCCAAGGACTTCTCCTAGCTTCCACAGGTCTCCTAGTGTGAGTAGAACTCCATATGCAAGTAGGTTTCCTAGTCAAATACGAACTTCTTTTCCGAGATGCTTCTACACTTTTCCGGAAACTTCTTAAGTAATCCTTATCCAACAGGGACTCCTTATCACACTAGTATTCCTTATCTGAGTAGAATTGGGTTTCCTTATCCAAGTAGAACTCCTAGTCCAAGTCAGCTTCAGATTCCTACTCCAACTGGGATTCCTTTTCCTAGTCAAACTGGGAAAACTTCCATTTCTTCATTTCTTTCCATTTCTGCGCCACTTGTGCTTCCTGAGCCATTTTCGGACTTTGAGACTCCATTTTACCTGAAAAACACTAACTAAGTTAAATTGATTAAGTTAAAAGAAATAACTTAGCAAAATATAGGGTTTAGATACTTATAACGTCACATTTCATGCTCCTATCATCATGCGATACATGAGAGACATCATTGAGGATAAAGACTTTTCATTTCTTAACAAGGTACAAAAGCTTGTTTATTCTGTTTGTGTTCCAATGGGTTACTTCAATTTTTTTTAGTGGGAGAGAAGAAGCAGTTTTTTTTATACCCAAGTGGATACCGATGAGATAAGGAATAAGTGGGCTAGGTATATGGTTAATAGATACGTGTAGGAGCCATCACTAATGTTTTTGGAAAGCATGATGAAATTTTGCTTGTGCTAATGGATATCATATGAAACAATTATCAGCTTTTGGTTCATTCATGCATCGGTCTAGCTAGACTATGAATGCTTTCTTTTTTTGTTTAGTAGATTAATTATCTAGTTAGATGTTTGGTTGTACTTGACAAATGCAACTATATAGTTACACTAATTATTTGGATCAATGTGGCTTTATATGTACTGTTCATTTGGTAATATATATATATATATATAGGTGTACTATTTCTGTGGTAATATATATGCTGCATTGTTTCTGAAAAATTGTTCCAATCTAGCTAGGTAATGAATGAACAAACAACAGATCACAACAAGTTGTGAGAACCAAGCTCAAACGACGGAACCTCAAATAACCACACAACTTGTTTATAATGCTCAGACAATGGTTGATAAAAAGAATATGTTGTCTAAGAGAACCTCACACAATTTGTTAAGGCAATCCAAGTTGTCCAAGGTTCATACAATACAATACAAAACAATGTGTTGTATGACGGTAAAAGAGTTCAAAATTGAGGCTTCTCCTACAACAGTCACTGGTTGTTATCCAATTTGATTACAATATTCACACCATGGATAACTAAATATAGTTGTTGAACTAACAACTAACAACAAAAGAAAACAAAATTCTGTTGTGTGAAATTCATAACACACAACAGAAATAAAATGATCTCTGTTGTCTGAGTAAATCAATAGACAATGGAGACAGTTTTACTTCAGTTGTGTGTTACACACCTCAGACAACGAAAAATAAGTTATATCTGTTGTCTGTTATTAGTCTCAGACAACCAAGAATGAGTTATACATGTTGTGTGTTATGAATCACAGACAACAAAAAATGAGTTATACTTCTTGTTTGTTATGAATCTCAGACAATGGTAAATTTCTTTTTCTATTGTTTGACTGTGCCGAGGCATCTCCGCGCATGCCATGCCAGGCACATGCCTGCGCAGAATTCACACAACTGAAACAGATATTCTGTTGAGCAAAGTATTATCACATAATGGTGAAATCACCGTTGTCTGATTTTTCAATCACACAACACTCACTTAGACCATGGTGAGTTTGGTCATCACACAACAGAAATCCACCGTCGTCTGATGACATTTTTGTAGCAGTGATTTCTGTATAGAGCTTTAGTTCAGGAAATTACATTAAACAAACAATTCAAAAAGTAGTATTCCCTACATATAATTTAGTTCTGGAGATCACATTAAAACAATCAATAGAAATCATAATAATCTCTTCTTAGAGTTTAGTTCTAGAGATTACATTAAAAAACAATCAATTCTAAAACAGTACTCCCTATGTATAATTTAGTTAAAAAGATTACGAAGGAAAACAAGTAATTCAATGATAGAAATAAACTAGAAAACAATACACAATCATCCATTTATAACTCTAATCGCCACAACATCAATCTCAACAACAATCCAATTCATTTACACAAAATCAACCACGTCCTTTACACAAAATCAGCCGCACCACTTACACAAAATCATCACCCAGATCACCACATTTGTTATCACATAATATTGTTTCCTCATCTCCAACAACCTCAAACATTAGCGAAACCAATTCCAAAATAATAAGTTCTCATCTCAAAACCATCATCAAAATCGTACACATTCAATCAAAGCTCAACTGATAAAAACCTCTTTTCTTTCAAATTCTATTTATTTTCCTCAACATCATATCTCACAACAAAAGTGAACAACACGCCCAATTCCACCAAGATATATATTTTCCACGTAAATGAATACATATATATACATATTCATTCACTTAGGGATGCCTACCAACTATAGTTTTACAAATTATACTTCTCGAAAATCATTTTATATCAAAACATTGTTTTAACTTACCCATGAATAGTTGTCGATCAAGTTCATATATTTAAAAATAAATAATTTATTTCGATAAATATGATTTTGCATGCTAACAATTAAATCTACTAAATTAAAACATAACTAATTTATCAACAGAAACACCGTGAGATTTACTCACCTCTAATTCCAGCTACTTCTTCTCTAACATCCAAGATCACACAATCACAAAATGTTCGCCCAGTTCAATTCCGTCAAGCACCTAATCACATACACTCAACTTAGCACACAAATCACAAAACACAATTATACGACAATCCAACAGTTGGATTCTCATCTGAGACCATTCAGAGAGGGAGAGAGAGGCTGGGTTTCCAATTTTGGAAATTCGGTCCTTTTTTGCAGTTTCTGAAAATTTTGTCCCCTATGCAAAAATGGAAAGTTTTTCAGAAAGCCATAACTTCTTCATACGAACTCCGATTTTCGTGTTCCGCATATGCACGAACTCGTATAGACGCGCTCTACAACTTTCTTGAAGGAAGTTTTCATAGAATTCTAACATATAAAAATCAATTCTTAAATCGAAGCATTTCAAGCAAATAATTATCCGAAATACTTTCACATCAACCTCGAACTACGCACTTGTACCAACGATCACCGAATAAATTCCGGGAAATCCTCAGAAAATAATAATAAATTTATGGGGTATTACAATTAGAGCCTAGGACGTATCCAAAAGACCGTTGAAAGTAAATAAGGTTAGAATAGACTTGATATAGAACCAAGGACAGCAATTAACAATTTGAACCATCTCTTTCAATCGAAAATTTGAAAACATACCGGTCACCATGATCACGAATAGATAACCTATTCTTGAAAACATACCAGTCACCATGATCACGAATAGATAACCTATTCTTGAGATTTAAATAGTTGATATAGTGCCTATAAAAGCATTGAGATCGACCTTCTTCCTTACCAAAAGCAGTTGACCCACTAGATAAAAATCTTGGATCACCATAGTGATGCCAAACCCACCCAAGGTAACCCCTTCCCCTTCTTAGTAATAGCAAGCAACGTCGTCAACCGACAAAGGCCTCATCAACCTTTACAACAAAGAAAAAGGCCATGCTAAGAAAAGAGAAAACCCTAGTTGTGTTTGAATGAAAGGAAAAAAAAATTAATGAAAATGAGGAATTCATAACTCCTAAACATGAATAACCTTGTTTGGCATTCTAAACTAGGAAATTATGAATTTTTCTGTGGAAAGAAATGAAGGAATTGATTGTTTGATTTCCTCACTTCAATTTCCATCAAAATATGTGTTATTTCGAATTTCCTTGTAAATGTTTCTTTTTATTAGTTTCCATAACAATGTCTTTTTTGTTTTTAAAATTTTAATTTCTTTACAATTTTCTTAATTTATTACACATTCCAAATTCTAAATAGATACAACCAAACAATTGACATTTTAATTAATGGAATTTTAATTGATGAAGTTGTATATTCCATCATTTTAAAATTTCTCAAGAATTTATAATTTTCTTATTCAAACGCAGCGTATAGATGCTCTCTTGTTTTCTCTGTTTGTCTTTTTCTTTAGAGAAATTAAAGTAGAGGTTATTTTGTGTGAATATGGTTTAATTAATTGTTGTTTACTCAATATAATCTAGTGGTATAATCCATACAATTTTGTAAATTTACTATTAGTTGAATAAAGCCGCAGCCGCTCTCTCTCTATAACCTAGGGTTAGGGTTCTTTTTTTAACTGCCTAGTCCTCTTTGTCGCATCAATGGCAAGGATCGATGCAATGGCAGCCTGCCTGGCCTCCTCCGTAGCCTTGGCTGACAGGAAGAAACCAGTGGATTTGCGCCCATCCAAGGGGTTGAGACGACCCGAAGCTTTCATGGTTGGCAAGTTACTTACGGTGAGGGAATACTCTCGCCGATCGTTTCTGGGAATGTTCCGGTCTACATGGAGGATTAATGGCAGTCTCCGAGTTGAGGAAGTCGGAGAAGATGACAGAGTACTATTCTCATTCACAGACCCGAATGATGTTGATTGGGTTTGGAAAGGCGAACCATGGGGCTACAACAGAGCTCCGATAGCACCGTATGACGGTGTAAGCTTGGCGGTGGATGTACCGCTGAAGAAGTCATCATATTGGATGACGCTGCAAGGAGTATCGCCGACATTCAGATTGGAGCGCATCATGTGCCTTATCGGAAGCACACTCGGCGATTTCAAAGAGATCGATCGTCCAACATTCAGGAATTGAGTCATGCGCATCCGAGTTGAGATCGACTACAGGAAGCCTTTGTTGTTTTGTCGTCGATTCTGGGTAGAAGATGAAGCCCAATTCATGGTGCAGTTTAGATATGACAAGACTTTTGGTCGTTGTGGCACATGTGGTTTGGTTACTCATGTTGGCCTTCCCACCTCCGGACCAAAACTAATTGAAGACAATGATGCGCCAGTGGGGGTAGTGGCGCCACCCACGGCGTTGGCTGTTATGCGGGGACAAACTAAACCAAACCCTAATTTCAATAGGGTGGTGGTGAATAACCAAACCCTAATCTTCAAAGCTCAAGTACCAAGGAGTATGCCCGAAGCATTTCTTCCTTAATCAGTGGTGAACATGCGATGTCACTGAAGACGTGCAAATTAGAGAACTGACTGAACCAAGGCACCATGAAAATCCAATCACAGGACAACGCAGGGTTAGAGAAAATGATGAGGTAACAGTCTATCCTACAAAACTCCGTTTGAGTCTTGCTATTGGAAAGAAAAATCTAGATGCAGTGAGCATGGGATCACTAGAGGGACCTTCCAACAATACTGAACAGCCTAAGAGAAAGAGAGGGCGTCCAACTGGCAGTGTGAACAAACTACCATATGGGACAGCATGAAAAGGTAAGAATGCGAAAAAAGATGGAGAATCTGACAAGGCAAATAGTAAGAAGACCAACCTGATGCCAAGGTTGTTAGCTGTTGATGAGCCTGAGGCAAGCACTAACTCTGACCCTAAGGGGAAAGAGAAGGTACTTGCTTAAGGCACCAAAAATCCAGACTTTCTGAACTTCAAGCCTTCTCAAGTGGGAGTGATTTCTATATGCTTCTCTAAGATGTTTCTAGTTGATATGTGTACCACAATTGAGTATTAACATATTAGACTAGTTAATTGAGTTTGCCTTAAAAAGAGAGATTATTCTTAGTTTGTTGGCTTGCTGTTTCAACGAGCGACCATTTAGACTACAATTAGTTTTTGTGCCACTTAGATAGGTTATCGGGACTAGTTCTTGGATGTTCTTATGTAAATTCTGTTAAACTCTGACCTGTTTTCATGGCTTTCATCATTATAATTTGATTTCAGTTTTTAACTTTTATGAAATTCTCACTCTGGAGGTCATCAACAAATGGGAAACTTTAAAAAGTTCCAACTTAAAATGACATATATTCTGCTATACAAAATAGAGGATTCAACTTTCCTTGGGACATCCTAGTACTTTTTAAAATTATTGCATTGTTAAGCATTTTGATAAGGATGGCCCACAGGTAAACTGTACATGGATTCGACAAATTTCCTACAGAACATTTGCGGTAGGAAACATTTGCTGTAGACAACACATTATGCAAAGCAGTCCAATGAATGCCATTGACTAAAACATGCCAAACTACAAAACTAACTAGTTACCTAAACCTAGGCGAAGCACAAGGTATCGTAAACCAACACTGAAACCAAAACAATGTCTGCTTCATCCTGTATCATTCTCCACAACATAGCTTGATTCTACGCTTCACAAACAGAAGGTGCTTTACATTGCCCAAGGCAGACTATCTGTAAACTTGCTGCTCCTTACTTTCAATCTCCTTCACACTATCAACTATGTGTTGGATCTTCTTTGATAGGCTCTCATTGTGCTCTTCAATATGCTCAAATATTAGGTCAAGATGTCTTTTATATGTTGCAGCACGTTTCTTCTCTACGGCCAGCTGCTGGGATAGTTCCCGAATCTTGTCATGTTCATTCTGCATAAGAAATAAAAAGGTATTGAGAATACAAACTAAGATTAACATTATGAACTTTTTAAACAAAAAAAAAAAAAATTACCGTTATGATTCTTAAAACTTCAAGGTCATTTTTGGAGTTTCTCACACATGACAAGGAATACATCATAATTATAAAAAACCACCATTTACGCTCTCATTTAAAAAAAGAAATTGCATTCAGAAATGACAGTACTACTGATAAGTAATCAAATAATCTAAAAAGGTACAAAAATATTTCAGTTCTAAGAAACCATATTAACTGGACAGTTGTTTAGCCTATATGTCAACCATAATTGTTCATAAGAACTTTGAGTAGAGTAACACAGAAAATGGAGAAAGCAATCTATACAAAGACATAGCAGAACCCAATTGATAGCATTAAGTACGTCCGAATTTCCTGCAAACTACTACAAACTGGTAAAACTAAGTTTCAAAAAGGAAAGAAAGTTGTAAATGCTTAGGACTATATGAAAAGACATTCAAACAAACAATGAACTAATGGCATATTGGAGAAACAATATCACATTCTTGGCACACTACCAAACTACCCGAAGATAAGGAGTTACTTCAATACTGAGCATTACAATATAGTAGCTTCTCATACTTTTACATAAAAATAAGTTGTCAACGAGTATAAAGGATCCAAAACAATTGTACATCTTCTAGAAGTTTGGGTAGTATATACAAAACTCATTTAACTATGTCATTGTGAAAGATAAGAAAACTACATAATAACTCAACTCGATCTAGAGAACCAAATGAAGCGCAAGACCAAAGCATGATATTCAAAGAGTACAGACAAATTCCTTTTCCAAAGTAAGTATCTTCGAGGCCAATTACAATGAACAGCAATTATACTATACATCTTGCTTAGTTTTGAACTTCTTAAATTACCATCTTTTTAACAGCATGAAACAAGTTGTAAATAACAGAATTAATGGGGGAATGACCTAGCAGTGTTCACCTGTTCAGTACCTGACCATGGAATTTTTGATCAACTACCGTTAGATATAGATCCAAGTGTGGAAAGACAGATTTTTGAATTTGGAGATGTTTTAGATAATAATATTCTAAAGTGGTATCTCGACATATTAAGAAAGGATTATACGTCAGAAATTTGCAAGGTACAATAATGAACCAAAAGCCAAAAAAGAAAAACAAGAACTAACCGGATATTGATCATAAATGCAATCCCTTCGACCTTTCCCAGGTGTCAAAGGATGAGTGTGCTCCTTTACAAATTTTGTGACAACCCATTTACCAGAACTTACTTTTCTCACCAAAATCATTGCTCTGCAACCAACCCTGGTCTCTGCTCTTTGCCTTACAATTTTTTCACGCTTGTCAGGCATTCTATAACCCTCTTTATTACAAACAAGTGCACGGCCAATGGCAGTTCCATCCCGCCTTGATCGAGAGAGTTTGCTTACACGAATTATGAATCCAACATGAGTGGCATATGCATTATAAAATGCGTGAGCAGCTGCTTCCGTTTCAAACTCTTGACCAACATATGGCTCATCTGCTGAAACAACTGATACTACAGGAATTGCCGATGGAATTATATTCCTTCCAGATGAATCTAGAATTATCTTTTCTTCCTGACCCAGTTGGAATGCTCCTTCAACAGAACTTGCACCAGTTTCATTTTCATCACCTGCTCTACTTCCTTCCATCTCAGCAGAACTGCCCACGACCTCACCATCAACATCACCATCAACTGTAAACTCCACTGCAGTCATAAGAATACTTTTTCAATACTTTTTACTTGGCACACAAATGATGTTTCAGCAGACAGAGTCACAAAAGTGTCATTGATTGCCAGTTATGACGTGGAAAATAATCTAACAAGATTCCATACTCTATATAGACCCCAAAAAGAATCCAGCAATTAAAAGTCAAGCATTAACGGATGAAGCTCATTTCTATGTATTCTTTTCATGTCTTCTTCATTACACAGTTTTTTTTTTTTTTTTTTCGTTCTTTTTTAAGCTACACTGTCTGTATAAATTTCAACTCACTGTCTCAAAGTCCTATCTAATAAAAATCCGAATTCTTTGTTTAATTGCCAAACAGCCTAAAAGAGAAGAAGAAAGTGACATTTCTGTTTATGTTTTCTATGTAAATTAGGCTACATGAAAGGAGGAACACAGAAATTCAAACAAACCAATTAGCAACTGAATTGGCATAGTTGAGTGGACACACTTATGCTAAAGGGTGGTCAAAAACGATGATCAGTGGCATTTTTTACATTGCCTCACAGTTATAAAAGACCCAAATTGAAAATGAAAAGCAGACCAAAACAATCAGAAATAAAAAGAAAATTGTAGCAAGTTGAATATCACACATATCTTAGCAACCTAACAGGAAACAAATCCAGAATAACAAACAAGCAATATAGACGAGTTGAGGCAAATTACCCAGTAAAGAGTTATTATTGATTGATGGAATCTCTAACCCTAAATACTCAAACGCTGGGACAATTACAAAAATTTAAAAAAAAAATGAAAAAGACTCACTGGAATTGTTCTTGTTTAGATGATCATGATGAACATGGAAAAAAGCTTTGTTTTTGGGGGTCGCCAGAGCCAGAGAGAGAGAGAGAGAGAGAGAGAGAGAGCGCGAGAGGGCGAGAAGGGGCAAGGGTTCAGGAAATACAGATGAGGGCTCAATTTCATTTGACGTGGTGGAATACTATTGGCCGAGTAAGGATATGAAAGTCAACATTATGTTTTAAACCCACCTGCCGCCTTGACACGTGGCGACCTGGGTGGACCTGGCCTTGGACAATCCCTCCCCCCCTCTCTCTCTGTCTTTCTTTCTGTGAGAGAATTGAGAATTTGCAGAGTGAAATGGCAAAAGCTGTGTTTCGTCTAGCATCTTCGGTTCTTAAATCTTCGCCTCCTAAACTTGTTCTCTTTGGAATTCGAAGGTACTCTTTCTCTCTCTCATATTTTTGCAATTCGGAACTGTTTTACGTATCGAATCCCATTAATTGGCTTCTTTGCTTGGTTCTAGATCGGGTTTTCTAAGCCATGATTACTTGCGGCGCCCAAATGTACCAGACCCAGGTTGGGTTTTCAGAAACATGAGCCATGGGTCGGTGAGTTTGGTGATATCTCAAGGTAAGCCCAAGTTTGAGACGTACCAAGTTGATCGTCCGAAGAAGCACAAGTGGTTGACAAAGAAGAGGTTGAAGATTCAGAGGAAGAGGGAGAAGCAGGAGAGGAAAGCAGCGAACAAGAGGGACCCCCGTCGGCTTCGCATTAAGGGGAACAAGAAAAGCCACAAGTTTGCTAATGCTGAGGACAAAATCAAGTTCAAGCTTGAAAAGGTACCAGACTTATTTCCCTATGGATGCAACTTGGTTTTTTTTTTTTTTTTTACTGTCCACTCGTGCTGCAAATAGCTTTGGTATGGATAGTACCTATATCTTTGTTCTTGCACAAGGTTGTTAGGTGAGGCTTGTTAAACCTATAGGGAACTATAGTCGGTGGCACCAAGGTAGTACATTGTCTAGTCTTTTGTTGAGGGATGATTTTCTGAGGGGTGCGATTATACCACCAATAATGCACGGATGAGTGACCTCCAGGCAAGTCCTCATGTTGTACCACCTTTTCTGTGGTTCTGAAAAGAAAAAGAAAGGTGGACTTTCTGAGTGAAATCTTTGCATTTATCCACACTAATTTTGTTAACCGGTAATATCTATTCGGAGGTTGTTTTTGTTTTGTTTGGCTTCCTCTGTATTGCTTGGCTGGACATGTTTTTTGCATTACATATCTTTTCACATTGCTCTATCTTATATTTGCTTGTGAAAATAAAAATTTGTTCACTTAGGACGGAAGCTTCCTCTCCAACCATATTTTGCTCACTCCATCATTAAAGGAAACTGATGGACTGCACACAAACTCTTATCAGTAGGATGGAAACTCTTCACTTTCTTTTTTCTTGGGTACGCCAGCCTTATAGAGTTGTTTTGGAATTTGCAGCTTTTGTAGATTTCTGTCATTTTTCCCTCTAGCTCCTGCTTTGTTTTTCGATTTCAGTAAGGTAATGTCTTCCCCATAGTTCGTTGTACACTCTTTAGTCTTTACTAAGTCTAGCTTTCTTTCTATTAAAAGGGAGACTGGGTTTAGCTGGAGGAAATGATTGAACCTGGGTTTCCTCTTGGTTTAGTTTCTCCGCAAGGTATCTAAGCCCTTTTAAGGTCCAAGGAAACACTGGACATATAGTCCTCCTATCTCACAATTACTATTATCAAATAAGTCCCTTGGGTTGCCCTGTGAATACTAACATAGCTATCAGTGATGGTAAGTCTGCAGTTACATTGATTACTAAGCCTTCACATATATGAACAATTTAGGCCTGAGTTTGGAAAACAACAGAAGAGTAAGAGTACCATGTTCTGAACCAATCTTTTTTCACCATAGTATTCAAAAAAAAAAAAAAAAAGCCACTTGGGAACAACTCTTCTCTATTTGTTGGGATCCCGTTGTTTAATGGTTCAACATTACCCTCATGGCAAGAGTTTGACTGAGTCATCCCCCTTTTCCGGCTTATAAAAGAAAAATGGATGAGTTTTAAAGAATTGTGTCAAAATCTTTCAGAAGATGGTACATTGCATTAATTCTCTCTCATTACAGAAGATCCCTGAGCTTGTATTAATTGATTACAGAATCATCTGGTCTTGGGGAGATAGATATGTGGTAGTATAACACTTCACTGGATTTGGAAGCTACTACCAATGGACTGAAATTGGGAACTTGCAAATTATGTTTAGCTTTTGTAATTTTACTTGGGCAAGTAACTATCATCAGCTAGTTTGATTTTATCTTATTTTTTTGCATGCATGTTTTTCTTGCGATGACTAGGTTTTTTATTCTTGCTTCTTATCCCACTTGGAGATTACCTGATATTGTCGCCCTGCTCTGCAGCCAGCAAAGAAACTTTTTCATTCATATTCTTGTTATTTTGTTAGTCATTTGTTTCCATGGTTGGTAGGCGTCGAAGTCACTGATACGCTGTGAAACCAGCATTTGAATGCGTTCAAAAACAGATATTGTTCCCCCTGTCCAGCTGGCTTTTGTCATTCCTTTAAAATCTATCCTATGCCACTGTTCTTGTGAAGATTATTGTTGATTTATATAATAATTGTAGTCATTCCTTTCTAACTTTGGTTCTTGTTCAGGCCAGAGTTAAGGAGGCTTTACTGATTGAAAGACTTAAGCGGTATGAAATTCCAAAAGTTCAGGGTCCTGTGGTACAACCAAATTATCTGACAGGTGAGGAGCGGTTTTATATGAAGAAAATGGCCCAAAAGAAGTCTAACTATGCCCCAATTGGCAAACGAGGAATTTTTGGAGGTGTTATTCTGAATATGCATATGCATTGGAAGAAACATGAAACAGTAAAGGTTATTTGCAAGCCGTGTAAGCCTGGCCAAGTGCATGAGTATGCACAGGAAATTGCTAGACTGAGCGGGGGAATCCCAATTCAGATTGTTGGAGATGACACCATAATATTTTATCGAGGAAAGAACTATGTGCAGCCGGAAGTAATGTCACCCGTAGATACTTTATCCAAAAAAAGGGTGAGTAGCTTTCTCTACAAATGCTTCATATGACAATTTTTCTTTTCTTTTTTATGAAATCTATACTATAAACTCAAATCATGGCATGTCTTTTGAGTTCAAAGAATGACAAGCACTGGTATTGCACTAGGAGCTATTCCAATTTAGTAATTTTTTTCTCAGCATGGTATAATTTGAACTATTCTAGCAGCTCTTTCTATTTCACCTTACTGCCCACCATCTCATTTGACTTTACTAGACAGCAGTCCTAACATTTTGACCAACAGCGAGCACCAATAGCTCTGAAACAGTCAAACCTATCGTCTTTTTTTCTCATGCTCTCTTATACTCTCTCGATCTCTCTACACATCTCTCTCTTCTTTCAGTTGTCAACATGCTCTCTTATTCTCATTACATTATTCATTGGAATGTTTTTGCAATTCTGAGTATGTATTCAGGTTCACTTAAATCATTTGGCGTTGCATCAACGACTAGTGTTCCACACATCATTTATAAATAGTGTTCTCTTACCTTTAGATTAAGTATTTAGTGATTAAAACCTTGTGGGCGGTCCAGTTCCTGTGGGCCACAATCTGTAGCCCTCTAGAGGCCTGATCACCGCTTTAGCCTGTCGATAGGGCCGTAGGCGGCCTGATTCTCCCTCAGTCATGAGTTTTTATTTGGCTTGAACCATGCTTGCCCAGCTGATTGATTACTTGACCTCCACCTCAATCTTTCTGATGTGGCTAAAACACAGATGTATAGTAGTACAACTGCTGCTTTTTCTCCAGCTTATTTGCATCTCTCACAAAATTATCTCAAAAATGATCAACATTTGATGCTTGAACATGTTAGTAACTGATATTTGCTTGACACTCAATACTTTGGCATTCCATCCTTTATCTATGGGTTTAACTAGCAAAAATAGAATATTTCATTGAGGCCACTTTGAATTCTTTCAGCGGCATAGTTGTAAATTAATATTGACTCAGGACAATATGAGTACAATTAAGTGGCATGAGGCCATGGAATTAAGTTTTTATGACAAAGAATTGATTAAATTCTGAAGGTTAAGTTAGATGTATGCTTCTCTCTCTCTCTCTCTCTCTCTCTCTCTCTCTCTCTCTCTCTCTCTCTCTCTCTCTCTCTCTCTCCCTCCCTCCCTCCCTCCCTCCCTCCCTCCCTCCCTCTCAATCTGGTAGGCCTAGTTTTGAATCTATTCAAGACTGTCATGCTGTTTGTTCTGATCTATCTAAACGAATTTATTCTCGATTTTAGTATTGGTTTCGATTAAGACTGTAGAACTTGATGAGGTACCCTTAATCCACAATTTCTCCTTATATGGGGAATGATGCATTTTCTGTTAAGCAGCTTTGATAAACAGTGGTTAGCAAGTTTTAAATTTATTACTCTTGTATTTTAAGGGATTGGAGAGCAGCAGCAGTTTAGGAGTACCTTTTGTTTTCTCTTTTGCGAGTTCCGTGAGGGGTCTTTGGTTCATGTTGCTTTTTTTTTGAGTTTTTGCTATATCTCTTTTTTGTGGACTCCTTGTCCACTGTGTTTGTATTCATCTTCTTTTTAATAAAATCTGTTTCTTTTCAAAAATTAAAAAAAAAAAAAATGAAAGAAAGATACACACACACACACATATATATAAATATATAAAACAGTAGTTAGCTGGGTTTTGTGATACATGTTGCTTTTTGAATATCTTTTATCCAAAAATATTCTAGATTATTTTTTATGGTGAGTTGCAATATTAATGAAAGTTGAAATTTCTGCGTCGCTCATTCTACTGAGTTTATTTTCCCCTGTTAATAGGCACTGGAGAAATCCAAATACGAGCAATCGCTAGAGTCTGTGCGGCACTTCATTGCTATTGCTGAGAAGGAGTTGGAGCTCTATTACAGGCACATTGCACTTTATGGTAACCCAAATGATGGAAATCCCATTTCAGTTTTGGATGGTCCTACAAAAGAAACTGAGGCATCGGAGAAACATAAAATACTAGAAAACCAAATTCTAGACTCTGCCAGTGATTTCTTTTCTGCAGGTCTTCTTGAGACAGAATCAGACTCCTCAGATTCAGAGCTGTTAAAAGCTGATGATTTTGAAGATCACAACTAATCAGTAAGAGAATCAGATTCTGTGACCTACGTTGACATGACACCCATCTTGGAATTGGGTGATTTTTCGTTTTTGGGTAAGGAAATTGAGATAGTTGTCTTTCCAGTTTTAAACCTTTTGGGCAAAGGATCGCAAATATCTAATTTTTGGGATGTTCAGATTCATCTGAGTCATATTCTGTGTTCTGTTGTGGTTTTTCCGTAGAAGATCCTTTCTTTATTTAAGGGTCATTAGTTGGTCCTAATGTGAGTTCATTGCAATATTGCATTATATAAGATCTGGGGATGTTGTGCTTTTGTGTTGTTTCAGTTTGCGGAAATTAATCGCGTTCTGATGTCTGGTTTGATGTAGGAAGACTTTTTGGACTATTGGTCAGAGTGCCCATCGGAAGATGATCAGTGTACCCAAAACATGTATATGGCATGCCAGCGAATAGTCATTGTACCCAGCCTGACACTCATACAATGAGGCAACTATACCAAATCTATGCACTGCTCATCAAAAGTCCAGAACCCCAAGTTTTAAACCCTTGGCTGGGATATCTAGCAAACTCTTCTGCACCACGAAATGCTGTTTCACTGTATAACCAAATGCTCCCCCACTGAACTTCCCATAATCACAACACATTCATTTATTCTCACAAGGCATGTTGCTTGCTCCATGCACTCCATAAAGGCCAAGAAATCCAAGCCCACGTCATGAAATCCGGTCACTTATTTGATACCTTCATCCAAAAACTTCTTGCTCATTTTTTTTGTAGTTCAAAGTAGCACTGCTACCCATGTTTTTGATTTGAAACCGATCCTGGATGTTGTTTCCTGGACTTTGATCATTTCGGGTCCTTCCAAGTGTGGGTTTGCAGAGGAAGCAATTGTTAAGTATAAGCCCATGGACGTAGAACCCAATATTACTACTCTTGTGACTGTTTTGTCTTCGTGTTCTAGTTGAAGAGCTTTCAGGTTAGGTAAAGCTGTTCATGGCCATTGTTTGAGGAACTTACACAAGCGTAATTTGATTTTGGACAATGTAGTGTTGGATTTCTATCTGAGATGTGGGTCTTCGGTGGCTGCAAGATACTTGTTTGTCATTATGCCCAAGAGAGATTTTGTTTCTTGGACTAGCATGGTGGGTGATTATGCACATAGAGGTTTATGTGACGAGGCAATGAGACTTTTCCAACAACTGGTGCAGGGTGGCAAAGCTGAGCCGAATGAGGCTACCATTGTCAATGTATTGTCAGCATGTTCTTCTGTTTGTTCCTTGAGTTCAAGCCAGCAGGTGCATTCCTATATGAGTACTCAGCCAGATCTCATGGTGAATGGCAATGTGGGAAATGCCTTGATCAACATTTATGTCAGGAGTGGACATTTGGGTATGGCTATTTCGGTTTTTAAGGCCTTGAAGTGCAAAGATATCATTTCATGGAGTATCATAATAAGCGGTATGGCATACATGTGTTGCAGCTCTTTTCCCAAATGCTAGTCAGTGAGGTTTCTCCTGATGGTGTAACCTTCCTTGGGTTATTAATAGCATGCAGTCGTGCAGGCCTGGTAAACTAAGGGTTGATATTCTTCAATGCTATGAAGAAAGTTTACCGTTTTGTCCCTGAAAAACACTCATGCTTGTTTGGTCGATATGTACGGTCAAGCTGGGCTCTTAGAGAAAACGGAGGCTTTTATTAAAGAAATGCCTATGAAAGCTGATGGTTCTATTTGGGGAGCTGTGCTTAGTGCTTGCAAAATTCATGGGAATGAGACGATGGTTGAGAGAAT
Organism: Rosa persica; assembly: GCA_025331145.1. Lineage (NCBI taxonomy): Eukaryota > Viridiplantae > Streptophyta > Magnoliopsida > Rosales > Rosaceae > Rosa > Rosa persica. The sequence goes on along the minus strand of WFKR01000004.1, from coordinate 19,333,649 downwards.
CAGACAAGGATTCCCAAATAATGCAGGAGTGAGCATTGGAACTTATGCCCTGTTATTAAATGCTTTTGCGTTGGGATGATTCTTATATAAGGGTCGTGATGAAATAACAAGTATGGGGTTAAAGACACAGCCAGGTTGTAGCTGGAATGAGACTGGTCCATCTATTTGACCTATATGCAGTACGATCCCCATGTTGGCCATTGGGTAATACCAAACCAATTATGGTTTTCAGAAACTTGAGTGAATATGGTGATATCGGAAGATGAACTCAAGTTTGAAATAATGAAATCGTTCCTCCGAAAAATGGGAACCAGAAGAGGTTGAAGCTGCAGAGGAACATAGAAGCAGGAATCAAAACAGCCAATAAGAGGGACCCAAATCTGCTCAGGGTCAAGGGGCAGAGTCAAATGGCAGAAATTTGCTAATGCTGAGGAGAATTTCGAGAGAATCAAGTACAAGGTCAAAAGGGTGAGCTGATCAGTTGAATTACTATTCTTCTTGTGATATTGTGCTTATGGATGTAACCGTGTCCTTGTCTTTACATCTTAGTTAAAGCTGTAGTAATACTTCTGTGTTTATGGTCCACTTTCCTAAACCCTAGAAATCCCACAGACAGCTATAGTACACCCAAGTGTAGGTTCCCTAAAACCTACCAGACTTTCATTTTTTCCCTACAGTAAGTTTTGAAAAAAAAAAAAAGTCAACAAGCAGTGGATGAGGGCTTTAGTGTGCTCTCAGGCGCTTGTTACTTGTAGAGTTCAACGGTTCAACCACTAGTTATTAGGTTGGTAAGCTGCACTGACTTAATGACGAGTTTATCTTGCAGTTTATACTTCATTATTATTGGTAGGTCATCTCTAATGGAGAAGTGCATAAAATGATAAAATTGCAGTAGTCTAAAAAATGCACCCAAAATGTCCACTGCTTGTCCAAATCGTGGGCTTATTATTTTGCCCATCTTTAACTGATTGGTTAAAAGTTTTAGCCTCCGAAATAATTATTTTTATTTAATTATATTATTGAAAAATCAATCATTAGAGTTTGTTGTTCTAATAGTATTGCCACAGGGGTGCTCACTTGGTGGGGCCATTACCGTGGTAGGTTTTTTTGTACTATACATTTATCAACAGATCTCTCATCTGAAAAAAAAAAGTACTGGTCGTCTGCTGCGAGTAAGGCACAGCCTGTGGCTGTGTTTTTAGAGCCCTGGGCTGTCCTTGTTCGTCTTGTTTGGGTATACTGCGAGGCCAATCCAACAAGATGTTTCTCATGTGGCATGAATTACATTGCAGATGCATATTGCAGTTGAATGCTATGTTTTGCTGATCTGCATTCATGATCAATACAAGTTATGTTGCTCTTATGCATGCCTTTCTTAAAGAGAAATGAAGGCTGAAACTTAAGGAGGCATTGGTATTACTAAGAAGGAGCAAGTCTGTACTTTATGATATTGGTGACAAAAACGGCAGAATCTCAATTCAGTCTTTGATAGTGCTATGAAAGAGACGGGGTGATTTTTAGATTCTTGCTAGTGATTTCTTTTCTGCACGACTCCTAGAGATAGAAGCAGATTACTCAGATTCAGAGCTATCACAAAGTCATGGTTCTGAAGATGACAACTATCAATAGGTGAACCGGATTCCCAAGATGATAGGAGTCTTGATTCTGATGATGAAGAAGCAAGCTCGCCAAGAGGCATAATAACACATCGAATGTTTGGTATTATTTAACAAGATATTTTTGATCAAAATTTAACTTTTTTTTATTCCTTGTTCGTTATGATTATTGAGATGTGATCTTATCAATTTAGTAGTTATGATAATGTTAGATGTTTGCTCGAAGTATCAAATGTCGATCAAATTATTCCCCTAAATTAGCTAGTGTTTATGACTTTATCCATAGCCGTTGAAGTCCGTCCACTAACGTGTGACTACTTTTCTGATCCATAGAATAACACACACCTTGTAATTGATATATTTAACAAATTACCGGATTCCTTTTCTTTTTTGCCCCTTTCTGTGATAGAATTTTATAATACTATATCAACAGCCAAGTGGGAAAGAACCAACTTTCTATCCAAGCACTCATTACAATTAAGGGCCGTTCGCATAAAAGCAAGTTTAATACAAGTAAGAATAATCTTGCTTCTTAAGGAAAAATTGATAATTTAAATCTCACTTGTCTACACTCAATTGTGGTCCACGTGAAGAATATAAACATCTTAGAAATCTATTAAAAACTACTCTTATACATATTAGACTTGAAAAAATCAGAAACTAAGTAAGTAATAGATGAGGGTGGCAAGGTACCCTAGTTGATAGCCCATAACTCAGGCCCAATCAGCCCAAAACAGAAAAGAAAAAAAAAATCATCTTCTAGCCCTCCATCCTCTAGGCACACAATTATGGTAAAAAAACAAAAAAGCTACTTCCCAGCCAATAAATATGAGCCAATTCCTCGTCCATAAGCCGCTTACTCTAATTTAAATTGGAGGTAATACCAATTTTACTAGAATCAAGATATGAACTAAATTGGCTCTTTAAAGACCATAGAAAGGCAAAAAGAAAAAAGAAAAAAAAGGCCCGAGGAGGTCAAAACTCTCAGGCCAGGCCAGCTCAAAGCATTAAGTAACATATGAGGGCGGCAAGGCACCCTCCCACCTAGCTCAATTCTTAGAAGGATCAGACCTACTAACATGGGCCAAAAAAATGCACATGTACAGCCCATGTAATACCCGCAATTTTCATTTTAAATTCGAGTAATTGTGTTGAACAATTATTATACGATTTCACAAATATTATTCGATAATAATTCACTTTTGGAATTATCGAAGTTTCGAAACGATTATTTTTAACGAAAAGCTCGAAATGCTCGGTTTGAGAAATCGACTTTTTCTACGTGCAAAATTTGGGGAAACTTCCTTCGTAAAAGTTGTAGAGCTCGTCGATATGAGTCTGTGCGTATGCGGAACACGTTGTCCGGATTTTTTTTGAATTAGTTATAGAATTTAGAAATTATTTCTATTTGGAATAAATAGGAAAAAAACCCTACCTATTTTCAGAAGCCTTCTATTTTGGTCCGGCCTCCTTCCATTTTCTGAAAGCACTATTCATCATCTCCTACCTCTGTTCCTCGACCGAAAGAGACCGAGAGAGAGAGCAAAGTTCACCATAATCGTTCTCCCTCCACAGGCCACCTCTCGACCTCAAACCAAGTCCCAGGCATTCGTCTCGAGCTGCTCTACCTCCTGGACGGCGTCCCTTCCACCGGCAAGGTCTCTAGCTCCGACGAAACCGTCCGAAACAGTCGGACCCGAAAACAAACCAAAACAAGCTCCTTACGTTTTCGACCACCAAACCAAGTGAAACTCGTTCCTCTACATCAACTCAACCTCCTGAAGCTCCCAGAAGCAGTTTTACAAGACGGCATGACCTGCAGCGGCGGCGGCATGGCTTGAACCGGAAAGGTTCGTTTTCGGTTCGATCTCGATATCTCGAGCTACAGACCACCATTTCACTTGATTCTTGACTCATTGAACTCGCCTCAACTTCCTCTACAAGCACCAAGAAGGGCCGGAACTGGATCGAACGTTTTCAATTTCGTCGGAGCTCGACCCCGTACGGATCGAAACAACCAACTTTCGATCCAAATATCTCGAGCTATACACGATCGTTTCTTGTGATTCTTGGCTTGTTGAGTTCGCAAGGAAGTTCTGAACAAGTTTCCAGAAGGGATCGAGGCGTGAGGTTGCAGTTTTCACTTCGGTTTTCAAGCTCGCCGGTTTCTGGAAATTTTCCAACCGCCGACTATAATTGGTACTTTTCGATCCCTTCCCATCATTTTTTGGTCTTGTGCTAGTTATGAAAGTTGCTCAGAATGATGAAACGAATGGGACAAGCTCAGCCCCAACACCATTGGTGGTGGTCGGTGGAGGCTCTGTCCCTAACTCCGACGGCCCTTTCCGGCCACCTCCGGAGGTCTAAAATTTGGTTTCTGTCCATTTTACCATTCTATGTTTCAATACGATCATTTCAGCGTATTATACGCATTTTTCGGATATCGTATGAATTAGTTATGAATTTTGTGATTTCGATCGATTTCGATCGTTAGATTTTTTATCTGTGAAATTTAGACCGTCCGATGAACTTGTAAATTTGATATGATGATCATATGACTGTCCCAGAGGCTTTTTGTGGTCATGGGCGAAGATCCGACCGTTGGATCTTCGTATATGTGCAAAACGGTAATTAGGGGAGCGATTCGTGAGAATCCGTTCGTCGGATTTTATTGTAAATTAGAATCCGGCCGTTAAATGGTAGTTCAATTATGTGTTGGAATTATTGGCTAAATTCGAATCACATTTGATTAGGTGATTGACGGATTGTATTTGAGCAGGCTATTTTGGCGTTAATTATATTTGTATTGAAGACACAGCGGGAGTATCGAGGTAAGTAAAACTCATGTGGTTCATATTACGAACCGAGTGTTTAAGTTTATTTATTTTTGGTAATTGTGTGAAAAATATTACGGATTTAATATTTGTTTTAAAATTACATGGACTTGAATCACCACGGTCCATAGGTAAGTAAAATGAATTTTAATTATACAAATGAATTTCACGATTTTCTTGTGTGAACTATAGATGGTATTAGTGATCATTCCTGAGTGGATGATTATGTATATATATATTTACATGGAAAATATATATTGATGAGTGGATTGTTGAGTGATGACATGATTGAGTTGAATTGTTGAATTGATATATTTCAATTGTGTAATTTCATAATAATATTGGGTATCTTGGTTGGGTTGATTTCAGTATGTGATATTACATGTTGTGCACATTTATGGGTTTAGGTCAACGTAGTGACCGGTGTGGGATAATCGGACGCTTTAATCCTGGGTGGATAATGGGATATGATTGGTTGAGTATGTGGAATTATTGGACGTTCTAAATATGTATATAAGTATACATATTGATGAAATACGATAATGATAAATATGTCGGATGCCATAACCTAGGCCATGTACCGTATTTTTATAAATACGATGTGTGAGGTTTTGTGGAGAAAGATGTGAGTTGGGGTTGTCTTGATTTATTGTATTGGTATTTGATTGAGATTGTTAGTACTTCGTGGTTGTGGAAACGGATGAGTGTTGACTTGAGTAGAATGATTATGATTAAATTAAACAACAGTCTTTCCTTTTACTCATACAAGCTTTCATAAGCTTACCGGGTTTTGTGTTGTTGCAATCCCGATACACTATTCAAATGGTGTAGCGGATATTCCTGCAGGTCAGGATAATGAGGGTGGTGACCGAGCTGCTTAGTGTTACAGCAGTTTTTGTTATTTCATTTAGTTGTGAGGGTTGTATGCTCGTATAGAGCTTTACAGTTCATTTTGGATTTGAGTTGTAATAATTAACCGAGACTAAATTCGGTTTTGATTTTATTTCGTGTGGTGAGGATGTTAAGAAAAGAAATTTTCAGGATGATTATTTGAGTTTGTAGTAATTTCATGTTTCGGATTTTGAATTTTTATTCTAAAATTCGGGGCGTGACAGTTTGGTATCAGAGCGTAAGGTACATATTTGGTGATATGTATACTTATCGAGTGATGGCCCGTCTGTAGCGGATCCCCATCGTGTGCTCTTCGATATTGACAATGTCATTGGGTATGTGAGTGCGTTAGGTTGGCTAGGAACGTTAGTACATTTAAGAAATTTAGGCATGCATGCTTAGTACTTGGTTAATATGGACTTGCATTTGATTTATGCTTTGTTTAAGTGTTATGCTTGTATTAATCAAGTATATCATGCTTATTAGGTAATGGAGATTGAGGGAAATGAAGCCAGAGGTCGAGGTAGAGGTAGACCTCGTGGCAGGGATAGAGGCCGAGGAAGGGGTAGGGCCCCTCTGGTCGAAGAAGCATCCGAGACGGAGGTAGAGGCACCATATGAGGATCAGCCTATTCCTCCCGTGGCTGTGGTTGATAATCCTGCTCGCTTGCTGATGCTAGCAAGGGAAATTACTCGCTTGGGAGCAACCAAGTTTGGAGGAGGCACTGATTATATGGGGGCGGATCAATGGATAGAGGATTTTCAGACCTATCTCGATCTGCTTGATTGCACTGAGACCGACAAGAGGAAGCTAGCCGCTTTCATGCTGAAGGATGAGGCTAGGGTGTGATGGAACGTCACACAGAGGAGCATTGAGATGTCTACCTTGACATGGGACGGCTTTGAGAGGCTGTTCAAGGAGAAGTACTTTCCACCAGCAGTGAAGGAGAGGTTGGAACGAGAGTTCCTTGCACTTGTACAGGGGAAGATGACCGTAATTGAGTATGATGCGGAGTTCTCCAGACTGTACAAGTATGTGAGGCAGATGGAGGCTGAGGACTTGGCCAAAAAGTTTCAGAGAGGGTTGAGTCCTTCGATTGAGCGTGATGTGGCCATCTTAGAGCTGAAGACCAAGAGAGAGATCTTGGCTAAGGCACAGATCATTGAGCAGCAGAACCTGATTCGTAGAGAGAAGGAGTCTGCTGAGAGAGACTTCCAGGGCAAGGGAAAGGCCATAGCAGGAAGCAGTAGAGCTAAAGACTTCAGGGGTGGGTTCTGGAAGAGACAGAGAACTCAGTTCCAACATCAGGCTCCAGCTAGGGCAGTAGTAGCTCCTCCTGTTCAGGCTATGCCTATTAGGCAGATAGCACCAGCAGCTCCGGTGAAGTCCTTTAACTGTGGCGAGCCGGGCCACATCTCTCGTGCATGCATGAAACCACGGGGTAGGATATACTATAGCTGTGGATAGGCAGGGCATCAGGCTAGGGAGTGTCCCCGAAATCAAGGTAGAGTGCAGGGTAACCAGCAGAGGCAGCTACCACCTACACATGCTAGAGTCTTTACCATCGGTCAGGCAGGCACTGGAGTGGAAGGTACCTTATCTGTTTATCACTATCTTGCTAGAGTACTGTTTGATACGGGAGCCTCACACTCTTTCATATCTAGTTCGGTTATGTATTGGGTTTGATTGCTATGCCTCTGACTAGATCATTATGTGTTACATCACCTCTCAGTGTGTCTCTTGAGCTTAGCATGTTTTGTGATGATTGCCCTATTGGGATTGGTGGCAGAGAGTTCTCTGCGTCTTTGATTGTGATTCCGGATCACACGTATGATGTGATTTTGGGTATGGATTGGTTGAGCCCGAACCATGCTGTTATTGATTGCTTTAGGATGATTGTGTCCTTCCATGTTCCGGGACAACCGGTGTTTCATTACCGTTGTCTGAAGTCTGACATCGCCATGAGGACAGGGATTTTGGCCCATATTGAATCAGGGAGTAGTATTCAAAGATTACAGGGATTCCTGTAGTTTCAGAGTATGTAGACATGTTTCAGGAGATCCCTGGGTTACCTCCGAAAAGGGTAATGGACTTCTCCATTGATGTGATACCAGGTACTTCACCTGTGTCGAAAGCACCATATCGAATGGCTCCAGCTGAACTTCAGGAGTTGAAGGTTCAGATTGAGGGCTTACTTGCACAAGGGTTCATTCAGGCAAGTGTGTCTCCTTGGGGCGCGCCAGTGTTGTTTGTGAAGAAGAAGGATAATTCACTTCGTTTATGTGTGGATTATCGATAGTTGAACAAGGTGACCATCAAGAATAGGTACCCTTTACCTAGGATTGATGACTTGTTCGATTAGCTTAGAGAAGCTACTGTGTTCTCGAAGATTGACTTTACCCTAGTATTTATGTGGGTTAACGTCCTGCGTCGTCTGAGCACGCACCACCGTCACCACCTAGTCCGGGGGACATCCAACCCAGGCAGCCATCCCCGCAACCATTCACCTTATGATCAAAACCAGTTAAACCTTCGATCAGAGGAGGGAAAGCACCAAAGAGTGCAGAGCACAGCCGCGCGGGCTCCAAGCCCAAACCAACACCACAGATCAGGAAAATCTGATCACCTCAACGTTGATCTTGATGACGATCGATCTAGCACCTGGATTTAGGGGTGGGCGTCCAGACCCGAAAGACCGAGGACCCGACCCGAACCGAGGAAAAAAGCCCGATTCGGTTCGGTTTTAGAATAGAAATTTTCGGTTCGGTCTAAAGCCCGACCCGAATTCATGTAATCGGTTCGGTCTCGGGTTTCATATTTTCAGGGCCCGAAAGCCCAAACCGAACCAAATACTGTAGCAGTTGCCACATGTCAATCCATGATTGGGTGTTATAATAATAAGTTAAATATTAAAAAAAAAAAAAAAAAACCCTAAAGGCTCCTCCAGACTCCAGTCGACTAACTCGACCTCAGCCTCCATCTCTTTGCTTGTCGATACTATCGATGGGTATCGATACCATCTCAGCCGCCCTCCCTCTCTTTGCTGAAAATCTGAAATCTCCATCTCACTCTCTCAGTCCCTCCCTCACCCTTCTCTGAGTTGTCTATCTCTCTCCTTCCATTACCAGTTCGACAGTTCCTACTCCATTCTCGATCTCCGGAAATCGAAATCCTCCTCCACTGAAGCTTTCGAAGTTCGTCGTCGCTGTCAATTGTCCCTGAGCCTCGATGTTCTGCAATCTACACTTCGCTCCTCGCAGCGAATTTCGGTGAGTAATCTTGTGGGTTATAAAGTTATGATCTTTCTGGGTTTTTCTGTTTTGTTCAAACTAGCGATAATGATTAATTCTTAGGTTCAAATCTTCTTGGGTTTTATTATGATGCGGAGAAGAATAGGTACTTCCCCGACAAGGGCCCAGTACCCGGTTCTCGTAATACTGCTGCTGCTGCTTCTTCTAGTGCTCAAAAACTGAACCAGTTGTCATTCTCCTGTGCCTTGGCTTTCTCTCTCTCTCTCTCTAGGGCTTTAGCACTTCCTCCAGGTTTGATTTTCTTTCCCTTTTTATCGATAAGCTTTAGTTGCTTGCTGTTGATCATCTAGATTACTCATATTGCGATGTTCAAATTCGATTTCGTTTTGCATCTCTCTCTGTTTTTTTTTTTTATGTGTGAGAGGACTCTGTTTTCGAATTTGTATTTGGCTCAATTGTAAACCTTGCTGGCTGATTTTGATGTTTTTGTTAGCTTAATTATGAATCTCATTTGATTGTTGTCTGATGATGATGGGACTGATTTTAACCTCTGTATGTTTTACTGTTTCAGCTACTGTGATAGATTTATCAAAATCTCTTGTTTTAGTAGAATTGAAGTTTATTTCAGTGTATGTTATATGTTGGTGGATCGTTTCTGTTCCGAGTCTAATTTAATCCGATGAGTCTACTGAATTTAGTTTAGTATTTCTGCCAATTCCTGATTTTGTTACTCTTTTTTTTATGAGAAAAGAAGAGATATTAGGCCGCTTGTGATCCTGATTTTCGGTATTCAATTATCTCTAAATAATAAATATGGAAGAAAAAAAATTGTAGTACTTTTTTTAATGATTACGCAACTTGACATAGCAGCTCTGATTATGAGTTGAGCTTCCTTATATGAATCTATCATAGGCTCTAATTCTGGTATGCGGTGTTATCTATTATTGCAGTTCTTGTTGGTAGATTCCATTGATTGATTTGGAGTCTGTTTTTTTATTTTTTATTTTTTGCTCAACTTGGTTCTTCTGAGTTGATATATTTGGTATATTTGGTGCTTACATTTGGGTTCTTAGAATTGGGTGTTTGAAGTTGCATTGTATTTGCTTTGGTGAAGTTGCTTATTGTTGGATTTTGGGAAAAACTTGTTTCTTTGGGTTTTCTGGGTCTGATTTGAGTTGGCGTGGGATTGCAGGATCTGGATTAGGTCTTCGAAACTCAATCGGAGGGGTTTGGGATATTGAGGTAACTTGCTCAATTTGCTATGCTGCACTTGGTTTTGTTGGAAAGTTTTTTTTTTTTTTTTTTGTTTCCTTTTTTTTCATTGGAAGTTGAATTCATATGGTAAAAGATCTAAAGCTTCGGTTTTTTTTTTTTTGGTTCTTTGTTGAGATGCTGCATCTCTTTCTTGTGATCCTGATTTTCGGTATTCAATTATCTCTAAATAATAAATATGGAAGAAAAAAAAGTGTAGTACTTTTTTAATGATTACGCAACTTGACATAGCAGCTCTGATTATGAGTTGAGCTTCCTTATATGAATCGATCACAGGCTCTAATTCTGGTATCCGATGTATCTATTATTGCAGTTCTTGTTGATAAATGCCATTGATTGATATGGGGTCTGTTTTTTTATTTTTTATTTTTTGCTCAACTTGGTTCTTCTGAGTTCTGATCATAGGATTTTCACCAAAAAATTGGCAGTAGCATGCTTATCAATCCTCATTGTTTATTGTTTATAAAAAATTAACAATTAACAATTCTTTGTTTACTATTTGTGTAGGCCATTCTCAATTGAATTTGAAGTTGTCATAGTCATATCATTTCATGGCTTCTCGTCAGAATTCATCCCACAGTTCCGATTCCAATTCATCCCAAAGTTCTGATTCCAATTCCAATTCAAAAGCCATTGCTCTTCCAACACCAACTGATGCTTTAAGGATTCAAACGATTCCCAAAACATTCAAACGCTCGAAGAGGAAGGCTGGTGTGAAGAGAAAACATGGTGAAGCTGCAGCTGTTGGACCGAGCAATGCTGGAGACGATGAAAATGAAGAAGCAAAAGATGAAAAACCTGTTGGAAGATCTTAGGTGTGGTTGCACTTCAAGAAGATTGAGAAGCCTCAGTTCGAGATTAAGGATGGTAAGAAAGTTCAAACTTGTGTTAAACAGAGAGCTAAGTGCAATTACTGTGGAACTGATCTTGCATGTGATAGTTATGGAAATGGAACTAGTTCACTTAGGAGACATATACAGGAAGTGTGCAAAAAATATCCGAGTAGAGTTGATTTAGAAAGTGGGCAGCAAGTATTAAGTACCGGTGGCACTAAGGAGTTGGTGATGGTGAAATGGAGTCAAGAAGCTTGCAGGGAAGCAGCCTACAAGATGATAGTAATGGATGAACTGCCTTTCAGTTTCATTGAAAGGCCGGGATTTAGATACTTTTGTAGTGTGGCTGTACCTAGGTGGGATGTGCCTTCTAGGAGGGTTATTGTGAAACTGTTTCTGTCCATGTATAAAGCAGCTAGATTAGAGTTGAAGAAAGAGTTAAGGAATCATTGCCTTTTCTTGACCACCGATACATGGACATCAGTGCAAAATATCAACTACATGGTGGCGACTGCCCATTTTATTGATGCTGGTTGGACATTGCACAAAAGAATACTGAATTTTCGGGTGATTCCTGATCATTAGGGCAATAGCATAGGGAAGTTATTGGAGGCATGTTTGCTTGATTGGGAAGTTAAGAGAGTGTTGACAATTTTCGTTGACAATGCAAGTGCAAATAAGGTTGCAATTGAGTACGTTAGGAAGAAGATGTTAGGCTGGGAGAAACAGCCTGTTCTTGGAGGCAAGTACCTGCATGTTAGGTGCCTTGCACATATTCTGAACCTCATTGTCAGATCAGGCCTAAAAATGATGGAGAAATCAATTGCTTCAATTAGGAATGCGATACGCTATGTTCGGAGTAGTGGACAAAGACTCGATGTTTTTAAACAGTGTGCAGAGAATGAGAAGGTTAAGTCGAAGAAAGTATTCATTCTTGATGTGCCAACAAGGTGGAACTCTACCTTTCTAATGCTAGACACTGCATTACAGCTGCAAAAAGCCTTTGATAGAATGGCCGATAAGGAGGACAGCAAGTACACGCGGTACTTTGATGAGGATGAAGACATCGATGATGAAGTTGATGAGCTGCAAGTTGGAGGGTCTGATTTAAGGAAGAAACATAAGATAAAAAGGGTGGGGCCACCGGTTAAAGAAGACTGGGAAAAGGCAACAGTTTTTGTGAGGTTTTTAAAGATCTTTTATGATGTGACAATGAGGATTAGTGCCTCAAATCACCCAACATCATGGAAAGCTTTTCATAGTGGCCATCAAATCGGAGATCGATGAATTGTTTAATAAACCGTATGATTTCACTGGTTCAGAGACTGAAATGATCTTGTTCGATATGGCTGTAAAGATGAGAGGGAAGTTTGATAAGTATTTTGGAACCTTGGAAGACTGCAATCAGCTTTTATTCATTGCCTTGGTGTTAAACCCAAGGTTCAAGATCAGAAATTTTGAAAGTATCTACAATAAGTGGCTGAAAATGAAGTCCGATGACATTAAGAAGAAGTCTGTCGATGTTAAAGAGCTTCTAGTGGCCCTTTGTGACCTGTACAGCTCCTCAATGATGTCTTCAAAGGCTGGAAATGGAAAAGCTAGAAGTGGAGAGAGCTCAATTAGCCAAGGCAGCAAATCCAGCTCCAAAAGGACAGTTGAGCCTACTGGAAAAATAGCCGACATGGAACAAGATTGGGAGAAAGAATTGGAAGACTCTGACAAGCTGTTGTTGCACATGAAGTGGATAGATACTTATTAGACCCGATTAAGAAGCCTGCAATTCCTCATAAGTGGGATATATTGGAGTGGTGGAAGTTGAATGGTGCCAAGTATCCTAATCTTGCTGCCCTTGCCAAGGATGTTTTGGCAATACAAGTGAGCACAGTGACAAGTGAGTCTTGCTTTAGCACAGGCCGAAGGGTCATTGATCCCTTTAGGAGTTCTCTAACTCCCAAAACGGTGGAAGCATTGATATGCTACCAAAATTGGATCGGATCTGAAATCATCAACAACATTCAATATGTTCCTAGTATCGAGGACATTGAATTTTTATGAAAGTGTGGAGGATGGTATGATTTTTATTTTTGGAATGGCTGCCTTGTTAATTTATTTCAAGTTTATAATACAATGTAGTAATGTGTACCAAAATCTGGACAGTTTTTGTCTAAACTTTGCACTTTTGTTGCTTTGCAGAACATGCAAGGGAGGAAGGTGCTAGTACAATTGATCAGCTTGAAAAGCCATCTACGTCTAAATCACCTAAAGCTTCAAAGAATTCAAGGGTCCGTAATGCAAGCAAAAGTAAAGCAGAAAAATAAGGTACTGCCCCAGTTTTTGTTTAAAACTGTGCGTTTCTGCATTTAGTTAGCAATATGCATTTATTTAGTTAATGTTCTGCATTTCTACATTTGGCCTTAATGATATTAATTTATGCATTTTATTGGTTATTGACTTGTTGCTTTAAAGATATTGGATTATTGATTACTGCTTTAATGTTGTGTTGCTGTGTCGGTATCTTTGTGATTTGGTATCTATGTGATTTGTGCATCATGATATAGTGGCCATCAAATCTCTAATGTGAAATTGTGCATAATGTTGCAAAATGCAGAGTTGCATCATGTTCATCTTATTTGGTATCTATGTGATTTGGTATTGTGTTGATGTTTGTAATAATGTAATCTCGTATGTGAAATTGGGAACCTGCATTGTTGATTTGGAATGCAGTCCTAGTTTCAAGTTTGTATGGGAACCTGCATATTTTAGATCATTATACATGTTATTGCTTTACTTTTTAACTTTGTATAATTGTATTTGTAAACTGATCAAGTTTGAAATGTGAATGCACAGAGTTGCAGACGTGCAGATTTGTGCACTTGTCGAATTGTCATGGAGGTTTGGACTTGTGGAGCAAGGCAGCAGGCCGAGCAACTAGAGCCTAAAGGCCTAGAGCAGTGCAGCTTCAGTTATTTCTTAGTTGGACAGTTTGACTATTTGTGCAAAACTGTAAATTGTGTTTATGTTTCTGTCGGACAATTTGGATTGTTTTATGTTGGACAATGTATTCTGAAATCTAGACTCTTGAGTTTGTGTTGTAAACTGTAAACTGTGGCTAAACCTGATTATTGCAAATTGATTACAGTTATGTTAATGAGTTTATTTCATAGCATTATAATTTGATATGCATTCCAGTCTTCAGCTACCAAAACTGGCAAAACAGGCAAAGCTGAATAGCACAGCCAGAAAAGCCCGAAAAGCCAGAAAAGCTGGAAAAGCCCAAAAAGCCCGAACAGCCCGAAAAGCTCGAACCGACCGAAAACCGAACCGGCCCGAATGGGTTCGGTTTCTGTCGGTTTTTAGTTTACAAAAAGCCCGAACCGGCCCGAACCGACAGTTTCAGGTACGGTCTCAGTCTCAGTAATTTTCGGACCCCGACCTACCCGAGCCCAGCCCTACCTGGATTGTCACCCCTCGATTTTCAAACACAGTTAATAAACAATAAACAAACATACTTCGGGCGTGATGGTTCAGATATCAATATCAAATACCTGAAAAAAAATTCATTGAAGAACAACAAAGATGCCTCGAACCCACAATGTCAATACAGACTCATTCTTTAGAGTCATTTATTACAATACGCTAAGTTTACAAATTAAATTGAGTTTACAATTCAATAAGTAAACAAACTCACCGCACTCATTACACACGGAAGACTAACGAGTTTCTAAACCTAACTATAACTACAACAGCAAGATACCTCACAGCTCTGATAATGTTCACCCTACCGTGCAAGATAAACTCCTACACCATTAAATAGTGCACCGGATTGCAAACAACAAACCCGGTAGACTCATGAAAGCTCGTGTGAGTAAACTCCAACCACAATAGTAGGCCAGAATAATAAAGTCAAACAATTCAAAATAATATAGTATTCCCTGCATATGACTTAGTTCAGGTGATTACATGAAAATCAAACAATACAAAGAAATTGTAATCCATGTAGATAACTTAGTTCATGTGATTACATGAAGATAAAACAATATAAAGAAATAGTAATTCCTTCAAATATTTAGTTTAGGTGATCACATGAAGATCAAACAATATAAAGAAATTGTAATACTTGCAGATAACTTAGTTCAAGTGATCACATGAAAATAAAACAATATAAAGAAATAGTAATCCCTGCAGATACTTAGTTCAGGAGATTACGAATAAAGGCACACAATTCAATACTAGAAATAAACTAGAAATCAAAACACATTTATATTATAACATTAATCACCACATCAATCTCAAGATTAATCACTCAATTTCATTCCAAATATGTAATTAATTCTTCCTTTAGCTGAACTCACAACAACAATCCAATTCATTTACACAAACTCATACACGTCCTTTACACAAAATCATCACATATCACCACTCTGATTATCACATATTATTGGTTCCTCATCTCCAACAACCTCAAGACAATAGTGAAACCAATTTCAAAATACTAAGCTCACAACTCAAAACCATCATCAAAATCATACACACTTCAATCAAAGCTCTTACCAACAAAACTATGTGTTCTTTCCAATTACATTTATTTTCCTCAAAATCACATCGCACAATAAAGTGAACAAAACACCCGATTTCACTAATATATATATATATATATATATATATGTATCACATAAATACACACACACACACACACACACACACACACACACACGTAGTCATCCACTCAGGGATGCCACTAATACCAACTATAGTTTTACAAATTACACTACTCGAAAATCATTTTATAACAAAACATTGTTTTTTTAACTTACCCATAAACAGTTGACGATTAATATTGTTAAACAAATAATTATTTGATAAATAAGATTTTAATGCTAACGATTTAATCTATAAATTAAAACATAACAAATTTAACAATCGAAACACCGTGAGATTTACTCATCTCAAAATCCCGCTGCATCTTCTCTCACAGCTAAGATAATGTACAGAACACTCTCAGTCAATCACCAAAGTAAAATCAAGCCTCGATACTCAACCAAAAACGAAAACGGTTACGGTTCAAACCGAGCACTTGAACCAAAAATCGAAGATTTCGTCAATCAAGACAGAACTTCCTCCGGAACCTCACAAGGTCTCCGCAACACTTCTAGGATTAATTTATCAAAATTATACGACGGTCCAACAGTCCGATCCTCACATATCGCAAATCGAGAAAACCAAAACTACGAAAATCTAGCATGCTTCAAATGATCACAACATGACCCCATAATATAACAACATGCTCATATTGACGAGTAGAACACAACTATGGAAACAGAACCCCAAAACCTAGTCGGACGCGCTGCTAGCAATGGCTGAGTGTAGGCTCCATGCGCCCCGACAGTAGTGCCAAAATGTTTTTCTCAAAACCTAGCCTGACGCGCTGCTAGCAGTGGCTGACTTTTACAACTAGCAAAAAGTCTGAATCAAACCCATTTGGCCGGAGTTTACCTCGAAAAATCTAAGAAATCGGTGAAACCCTAGAATTCCAAATCCTCAATTCGACATCCACACTTCAAATCGCTACAATATGCTTGGTGGGAAGCATGTACGTCTCCTGGGCTTGAAAAACCCCCCAAGAATTGACTCTGGAGGTGGTCGGAATCGTGAGTTCTGACGTTGACTCTGAAGCAGCGCCGCCACCCCAATTCTCTGCCTTGTTACGCCTTCTACGGCTCAAATCGAGCCACCAAACTGTCACAGACTTGCAGACGAAGAAGACACAAATCGAATCGGACTGGTGGAGCGGCCAACGGTGGCCGGATGGAAGAGAATTGGCCGGAACAAGAAATGCGGTGATTTCCAGCTCGGGGAAAGAGAAAAGAGTCAGGTTTCCAAAAATGGAAAATGGGGTTTTTTTTTTTTTTTTTGAAATTTTCTGATTTTTTTCTATTTTTCCCAAAAATTTTTCCGATGGCCATAACTTCTCCATATGAACTCCAATTTTTGTGTTCCGCATGTCCACGAACTCGTATCGATGTGCTCTACAACTTTCATGAAGGAAGCTTTTAGAGAAACTCAATGAATAAAAGTCAACCCTTTGATCCTCGAAAATAAAACGTTTTGAGTAATTATTTGTTTGAAACACTTGTACTCCACTCTCGAACAAGGAAATCATCCTAACAGCTACTTAATAATTTCTGAAAAATCATCAGAAATTAATAATGGAAATTTGGGGTGTTACATGGATCCAATTCCACCTACCATCAAAAACGCCTTTCCTAAAAGAAAACCAGAGCAGAACAGCATATCTACTCCTTCGCGAAAACTAGCAAGCTGGTCTCTCGTCTCAATCCTCCGACAAAAGCCCCCGAAGGCTGATGTTCCATAATTACCTACTAAATATTCTCATAATCTTGCACTTTTGCTTAACCTTTGTGTTTATTTATATATATTTATTATGTTTTCCTTATCATGCTAGGAAATGATAGAGAAGCTTGGAAATGCACTAAAAAGTCAACTTTAGCACATTTTCCTACTCCGGCTAGGAGAAACCAAGCTAGGCAAGGAAGGAGGAGCGGCAGACTGACCAAATGAACTTCAAATGAGTTGAAACTTTCTAGATCCATTCTAGACATCCTAAGGATCATTTCGTATGAAGAGTGCAAGAGCTAGTTCGGAGTGGAAGGCCTTCAAACGATCGGCACAAATTTCTGACTAAAAGACGAAAACTGCAAAACCGGACCTATACGGATTCCGGCAGCATTTCCGGCCAAACCACGGCAAACGAAGCTCTGAAATTTTACCTGGATGATCTACACTCATGGAGGAACATTTGGTATGAAGAAGTTGAAGGCAAATTCGGAAGTCTTGATAGAGATTCAATTGAAGGAAGATAGGAGAAGAAAGTGCGCAAACGGACAAAAAAATGGGTCAACGATGGTCAACACCGGATTCCGGACATTTTCGGTCGAGTTGGCCAACCAAGAACAATTGTGGAGGACAAGAAAGAGCTGGCTAGGGTTAGAGACTTTGGGTGGGAAGACTTTAGGTCTAGGTTATTTTGAAATTCAAAATTTACAAGATGACAAATGGTCTCATTCTTACACCTTACACCTTTGTCTCCAATTTATTACCATGTTCCCTCACACAATTACCCTTCTACCCTTACTTTTTCTTCTCCACCAAAATATCTATGGGCTTTCTAGGTCATTTATGTGGAGTCAAAAACTAGATCCACATTTTATGCTTACACATTTGTCCATCACATCTCACCATTGATTTGAATTGCCTTGGCCTTTAAATAGCTCATTCTCTCTCCCCAAAACCGTTCACCCCTTTACTCCCTCACTTTGCAACATCAAAATCTCTCTTTTTTCTAGTTCTAGCATAGTTTCTCTCTAGTTTTTCATAGCTAGTTCATAGTTCTTTGATTTTGTGTAAGAGAGAGGTGTGTAGCCACTTGGGTTTCACCAAAACCAAAGGTTCTACACACTTTGATCAATCACTTCTCTTGTTTCTCACACATTCAAGCCTTGTTCTTACTTTGTTCTTGAGATTTTGTGGATTTGTATAGTGATTTGGGTTCTAGAAACCAAAATCCCTATACTTTGAAGCATTTCTCTTCTCATATAGCATCTAGGAGACAAGGGAGACATCTTGTGTTTTTGGTTTGGCTCCAAAAATAGTCAAACCCGTGAGTATATTACTTGTTCTCCACTCTTTGCTCTCTTTTATTTGTTATTTATGATGTTTATGGCTTGTAGTTGTGTAAACATGAGTTGTGAATAGTTGAATTTGGGGCTAGGGTTTAGCCCTAGCCAAGCTTGTGCACAAAACAATGTAATATTTATGTTCTTTGATGTTTATGCATGTTTTGAATCTTTTGGCTACCATACTTTAATATATCCTAAGTGTGTTCATAGATTTATCACCTAGAAGCATGTTTTAGGAAGTTAATGAATCGGAAACATGAACTTGATAAACTCTTGATTTCGTGAGCATATGTAGCTAAATAGGTGGTGGCTTAGCTTATTCCTACGGGAAGAACTAAGTTGCTTGAATTTCTTACCTAGAAATTAAAGCATGATGTTGTGAGTTTAGGTTCCAGAAGAATTTAGGCTCATGGCACCATAGGCCATTTATAATCCGGAAGATTTGAATGGTATAAAGATTGTGTAATTTAGCTTTGCTTTGGAAGAGATTGTTAAATTGCATGACTAGTTGGTTTCTTGGTAGCTTCATCAAGGCACTAAGGAGGAATTTATCAAAACATGTTGTTACATTAATTTTGGGTTATATTGTGTGCATGAGTAAGGCTAGGTGTGATGCCTAAACCTCTATTTCTCTCTTATATCAAAATCTCTATTTTTATTTGCTTACTTTATTTTTGTTGTCACGCCCCGAATTTCGAATAATAAATTCAAATCCGAAACATGAATACAACTAAACAAATCACGTCCTAAATTTTTTTCTCAAAACCAATATCTCATAAACCATAACACAAATCTCGTAGCAACTATCTCTCGAGTCAATTATTACAATACTAACATAAATAAAATGTTCTGCTCACAAGAGTCTACAAAAACACACCAAAATAGACCAAGTGCTGGTCTCAACCCTGCTGTCCTACGCAGCTCTCTCACCACCCTGATTATCCTGACCTGCAGGATTATCCGCTACACTATTTGAATAGTATACCGGGATTGCAACAACACAAAACCCGGTAAGCTTTCTGAAAGCTAGTGTGAGTAAATAAGAATGAACGGTTGATTTATTAGACCACAACTCATTTATCTCAAGTAAACATCCAACAATCTCAACAACCACAAGAAACATCAATCCAACACACATGAACAACATGGAACACATATCCACAATCACCAAATCACAACTCTCGTCACTTTCGGCACCTAATCACAACTATCGCCACTTTGGCACCCACGTTAGAGCTCTAACTGCCTCGTTACCTCTGACACCCTGGCCCAGGGTCAAGTAACGGCACCTCCAGGTTACTCAGTAACCCGCGAACTTTGGACCATTTCATGTCCTCAGAACAATATATCCCCGTTATTATTTAACGGTCGAACTTTGGACCTCCCTGTCCTCAGAACACATACACTCCGGTTATCATTAACCAAAGATCCTTGGATCATTCGATCCTCGGAATCCTACGTTTCTCTACCTTCTATTCAACTCACAAAATCACATGCTTATCACCAACATTTATCAAATATTAACAACATAATAAAATCATACTATCAACAATTATCAACAACATATTATCACAATTCCACACCTCAATGTCACACCATTCAATATATAATCACGTAAATATATATATATATATGTAACCATCCACACAGGAATGATCACTAATACCAACTATAGTTCACACGATGCAAAATCAAGAAATTCATTTTTAATATACTTTAAAACACATTTCTTAAAAACCATTTTCTCACACATAACAATAAATTGAGCAATTAAGGAAATTCGGTTCGTAAATGAACCAAGTGAGATTTACTCACCTCTAAACTCCCGTTGCGTCTTCTTACAGCCCAAAATACGATTCACAATCGTCCGCCAACAAATCCGTCAAATACCTAATCAAAACGATAATTAACTTAGCGTATAATTTCAAAAACACACTTATATGAAGATCCAACGGTCGGATCTTCACCCGTGACCACACAAGGTCACCGGGGCAGTCCTACGATCATTATATCAAAACTAGAATTCTATCGGATGGTCCAAACTTCATAAATCACAAATTGAGCGATCGAAATCAATCGAAATCGTAAAATTCATAACTAATTCATACGATATCCAAAATTCGCATGCTATATATCAAAATGATCGTATCGACATGTAGAATCTAAAAATGAGCAGAAACTGCACATGATACCCCCGGAGGTGGCCGGAAAGGGCCGCCGGAGTTTAGGGCAGAGCCGCTGCCGACCACCACCAATGGTGTCGGGGCCGAGCTTATCCCCTTCGTTTCATCATTTTGAGCAACTTTCATAACTAACACGAAGTGAGAAAATGAGTGGAAGTGGCCGAAACTTACCAAAAACAGTCCGGTTTGGCCGGAAAAACTGCAGAAACCGATATGTGCTCCGACAAGCGTGAAAACCTCCACTTCAGGTGCTGTCCTTTTTACTGCGTGTTCTACTCCTCAATAAGAGTTCAACGAGATAAAGAACTCGTAATTTGGTGGTCTAGAACTCGAGATATTCGCTTCGCACTCAAAACGGCCGAAAAAGGAAAACCAGCTTCCCACCGCAGCTACAATCCGTGCCACGGAGCAAGGCTGCCTCCGGCAGCTGCGCAAGGTCAAGGCGAAGCCGTGGGAGGTGGTTTGGCGTCAAACGGTGGCCGGAGGAGCAAGAACTCGGCTGGAGAAGTTTGGCTCTATTTTTGCTTTCGGTTCGGTGCCGCGCGAGAGAGAGAGAGAGAGAAAAAAATCTAAGTTTTCTGATTTTTCAGATTTTTTCCAAAAATGTTAACCTATATATATACAAAATCGAAAACTTCTAAGTGTCATAACTTCTTCCTACAAACTCCGATTCTTGTGTTTTGCATATGCACGAACTCGTATCGACGAGCTCTACGACTTTCATGAATGAAGTTTCTTCAAATTCCTTACGTAAAAAAAGTCGATTTTTAGTAACCCTTAAATAACGTTGAATTTCGAAACTATAATCATTCGAAACCAAATTTCTCAATTAACGATATTCGAATCACACTCACAACTCATAATTCATATAATTTGAGAAATATTGAATTACGAAATATTTAACTGAAATTTCGGGTCTTTACATTTGTGTACTTTAATTTGTTCGCATAAAAATTAAAATCAATCAAGCCGTTCACTACCATAATTGTTAATACCACCCTCATGATCTTTAGCTTCCAAAGGGCTAAGGTTGTGACTTGTAAAAAGGTAGATTGCATACTTTTTCTAGGCTTTCTTTCGGTAATCTAGCTAGGGTGGAGTTTCCCCCAATCCCTTGGGTACGATACTCTACACTTTCCCTTACTAAAACTTGACCTTCTACACTTGGAAGTAAGGAACATCATACACAAATTTGCACACATTTTCATACTCCATGATATCTCCAACAGCTGAAGTCTTAAGCATAACGAAATCCAGCCGAAAGTGCGGCGCCGCTGACCCTAGGTTTCGCTCTTGATGGTAGCACAATTCTAATTTAAAAATAGTTTTGACACACATCTACAAAATTATGTTATATCTATAATTGAAAAAAATATTTTGACACAAACATATAACAATAATACCAGCTCCATTCTTAATTGTTCTCAGGACAATTTATTTTAGTACCTCTGTTTGTGTTTGGTTCTTTTCATGGAAATGTCAATATATTACTTTAGGTCAATAAATGAGATAATTTTTTTCGTTGAAACAATTAATGAGATTAATCAATGAATGTGGTAGGTAAATCTAGATATTCACCAATCTTCATTTCTAGCTCTTCGTTTTAACAACTTTTTTTTATTATTTTATTTTTTTTATCATATCAACAACTAGTACCTCCCACTTGCGAAGAGTATACTTATGTCACTACACTAAATGGTACAAGACTTTTCTTTTTACAACTTAGTATAATAAAAAAAAATTGTAAATAGACGAAAGTACTATAGGGGCTAATGGTGAGAAAATACAGGTACCAACCAAACTCTTAAAATTTTGTTGGTACTAAAAAGTGTGTTTTATAATAATTTAGCTACCTTAATTATGAGGATTTACCCTCAAAGTGAGTGATAATTTGGTAAGTGTCTTCTTATTTTCTACAAGTAACAAAATATATATATATATATATATATGAAAATATGAGAGCTCCTCCAAGGATTTATCTCTTTTCTCAACATTGCGTCATCGTTTAGAGACGGTTGATGAGGTCATTGTCCGGTTAATGTCGCCACTCGCCATATCTAAAAGGGGAAGGACAACTTTGGTGGTGGGTGGCAAAGTTTTGTTGTCCCAACAACACTATGGTGTGAGTTATTTACTTTTGCTAAGGAAGAAGATCGATCTCAAAGTTTTCATGGGTACGTAGTCATGTCCTCTCTATTTGTGATCATGAGGATTGGTATATGCTCAATTTTTTGGCATTGAAGGAACGGGACCGGATTATAAATGGAGGTCTTTGGCTGGCTCAATAGTACGTCTCTACTAGTCACGTTTGCTTTTAATTGATAGAGTGCTTATAGCCGGAATCAAATTTTTTTTTTGTTTGAACTTGGACTATTTCTCAATTTATGCGTGTCATCCTTGTGCATGGGTTATGCTAATCTTCTCTGTATCGGATGTGTTCCGAAGAGACATAACCAAAATATATTGTACAACAAGAATTGGATAATACTTGTTAGTCATCATTCATATGCCAATAAAACCTTTTTTTCTGCATGTGTCACGACAGAGTAGATGTAGATAAACTCGTTCTATTCATTTGCCAAGAAAAAGAAAATCTATTAATTGATCATAAAAATCTAAATAACAAAGGTAATTAATTAATTAATTAAACTCTAATAATAACAATCCATTTAGTCAAGTAATTACCATTGTTTTTCCTCATTGGTCACAAATGAAGACGAGACGTTAGAAAAAGTAGGTACACTAATTTGCTTTTAAACAGTTTCTCTCTGCCTTGTTCAAAAAAAGAAAAAGAAACTCTATGATACTCTTGTATTGGAGCTTCAACCCCATCCAATGGTAAGTCAAAGTCAAAACGAAATATTTTAGGGCGGTGTCAAAAAGTAAAAAGATAATTACATTTTGAATAGTGACATAAATAGAAGATTATATTAGTATTGATTAGAAAGAGTGAGGAGTATAGTCTCTCCTATAAATACACTGCATGCTTTGCGGTTAGATCCCTCCTCTATCTTGCTGTACCCACCAAACCCTCCTCTCTCTCTCTCTCTCTCTCTCTCTCTCTCTCGGTCTCTGTTTCCGTCTCCCTCTCAGAAATCAAGTCATGGCTAACGACAAGGGTCTGATCGTGAGTTTCGGGGAGATGCTGATCGACTTCGTGCCCACCGCTTCGGGCGTTTCGCTGGCGGAAGCCCCGGGGTTCTTGAAAGCCCCCGGTGGCGCTCCTGCCAACGTCGCCATCGCCGTGGCTCGGCTCGGCGGGCACGCCTCCTTCGTCGGCAAACTCGGCGACGACGAGTTCGGCCACATGCTCGCCGGAATCTTGAAGGAGAACGGCGTGTTGGGGGATGGCATCCTGTTCGACCAGGGCGCGCGCACCGCTCTGGCCTTCGTGACCCTACGCGCCGACGGAGAGCGTGAGTTCATGTTCTACCGGAACCCTAGCGCCGATATGCTGCTCAAGCCCGAAGAGCTCAATTTCGAGCTCATCAGATCGGTAAGTCTAGTCTTTTGATCCCTCTATGAATAGAATTGGTTGGTTGTTTGCTGACTTTACCGACACGTCAGTCGTAGGTCCCGATACTAGATCTGAATCATTGAATATACACCACGTGGGATCTTACTTCATTTTTTCTCCTTGTTTTATTTTATTTTTCAATTTTTTTAAATATATATATCATGATGATGGATGGATCAGTGTATGGTGCTTTGTCTTTTTTTTTTTTTTTTGTTGGTTCCTAATTTCATGATAATGATTATGTTGCAAAAAAAAAAAAAAAATCAAATGATTGTATGGTGCTGCTTGGCGGTGGATCCCGCCACTTGTGGATCTAATGTTTATTCCAAAACATCATGGAGTTAAGAAGATATTCTGAGCAAGATTAAGATTGTTTTTTGTTTGTTTTTCTTTTACTGTGGATTTGGGAGGGAGTGGGATATATTTGTTTGTGTCTTGTGTGTTTTGTTGCCATCTGAATGGTGGGTTTTACTTTGACCAATGTTTGCGTCTGCTCACACCATATATCACGCGCACCTGAATAGATGCCATTATTTTCAGACCACCACCAAAAACATGACGACGTTTATTTTATTTTTATTGTTTTTACTTGTTAAATTACATTCAGATGACTAGATTACAGAGCATGTATTAGCCAGTGACATCATCAGTGCTTGGACTTTTTCTTTACAAGGTGCTTCGTGCTTGGACTGATAATTGGGGACAATCGAACGGTTTTTCTTCTTTCTTTTTGTAAATAACATTACTTTGTGATTCACCTGGGGTCATATGCACAGTTATTTTAATGCCAAATTGATTACAGTGTACTCCTCCCCTCCAGCCTAGCAACCACATGCTGTGGGCCAATACAGTTTAATCCGTATACAAGAATTAAATAAATAAAATTTAAAAGAAAAATGGTTAGGGTTGTTCACCTGTTCTTCAAATATCTGATTTTTTTCATGTTTGTTTGATATATGTCGTTTGTGTATTATCTTACAGGCCAAAGTGTTCCACTATGGATCAATAAGCTTGATCGTGGAGCCATGCAGGTCGGCACATCTAAAGGCAATGGAGGTTGCCAAAGATGCTGGTGCCTTGCTCTCTTATGACCCGAACCTCCGGCTACCACTGTGGCCCTCACCTAAGGAGGCACGCGAGCAGATATTGAGTATATGGGAAAAGGCAGAAGTGATCAAGGTCAGTGATGTGGAGCTCGAGTTCCTCACAGGAAATGACAGTATTGATGATGAAAATGCACTGACTCTATGGCACTCTAACTTGAAGCTTCTCCTTGTCACTCTTGGTGAGAAGGGTTGCAAATACTACACTAAGGTCAGCAGTACTTTGCATACAGTTGTGCTTTTGAGTAATTCTGACTTTCAGTTGCTTGCTTGCATTCATTGCGCATTAGGAGGTGGTTCTTTGTTATAATTTTCTTTTGCTTGCAGTTGTGGGCAAAGGAGGTTGGATAGGGCCCAAATCTTAATAGTTATTGATTATAAAAGCCAAAAAAAAAAAAAAAAAAAAAAGGTGCGGTTTGCTGTGCCAAAAGTACTTTCACAATCAAACTAAGTTTTCTAGAACAATAATTCTTTACGAAAATGGGGAGTAAATTTAGCATCATATTTTTGACTTTAATTTGATGAAGTTATGCTGCTCTCACGAGAGTAGAGAAGCACTGTTCTGACTCATTTCTTTTGCTGATAATCAAACATAGAATTTCCGTGGATCTGTGGAAGCTTTCCATGTAACTGCAGTAGATACTACTGGTGCTGGTGATTCATTTGTGGGTGCTCTTCTCACAAGGATTGTTGATGACCAATCCGTTCTTGAGGTAAATTAAGTAGTAGCTAGATAGATGGAGATATCACCTAGTTCATAATATATTTACAGGATGAATGTATTCTTGTATTTGATTGCAGGATGAGCCAAGATTGAGGGAAGTACTCAAATTTGCAAATGCATGTGGAGCAATTACAACTACTAAGAAGGGAGCAATTCCTGCACTCCCCACTGAGTCTGATGCCCTCGCCCTAATCAAAGGGGCATAGATCCATTTTTGTTGTTCATCTTTCTTTCTAGGGCTTTTGTTCTAAGCTTCTTTGCTTTTGATTGGAGAGTGTTTTTCAACCTCAGTAATTCTTCTCATCTTGCGTGTATTAACGGTAAACTTAACTCAAGCATCACTGAATAAAATATTTATTTTTTGGCTGCTATTACATTTTGTTTTTATAGCTCAAAGTAATTCGAGTTCTATTTGGCCGATTGAGTAATAGGGTCTAAGTTGGAGACTTTAGGATCTGGTCTGCTCTCAATTATATGGACCTAACAGATGGAAAAATTTCTCAACAAGCAGTAGTAACAAGGAAGAAAGTTATCCGGTTCTCCTAAATTCAACCAGAGCTATGTCTAAAGAGTTGTTCCTCTAAGCCATATGTACTCTTAGATCCTTGCCTGCTGCAACCTCAAAGCACCCTCACTATACCACTGATCATTTTCTGCAGACCACTCCCCTCTGCATCCCACATCCAACCCCATAACCCAAACTCATTCACCTCCCAAACCGCCAGGTCAAATCTACATGTTTGGAGGAATGAATCAATTTCTAGAAAAGGACCTCTCTCTTCTGTTGGTATGTAGATCATGGACGCCATTTTCTTCTAATAAACTTACAAGACCTGCGTGCGGTAACAATTAGTAAACCTTTCAAATTAGCTAGCAAGCTTTAGTGAATGTGAATGTGTGGAAATGGTGACATTGAATTGAATGTAGATAGTCTGGAGGCCCCCTTCTCCTTCTCCCCTCGTAGGAAATTATTATAGTAAAGAATTTATCTGTGCAGTATCAGTGGAGAAAAAAGAAATGCATTGAATCACAGTTTGGAAGAGTTCAGGTTCTACGGAATGGGGAGTAAAATGCGTCCCAGGTGAGGTATAGGTAGCCGCATCTTCGACTTATTAATGATGAAAAACAACAAAAGGACCCTTGCTTCAAAATTGTATAGATGGTAATGAAGTAGCAAAGATAAAGTAGAAAAGTTTTGCTTCGATCCAGGGTTCCTGCTAGTCAAATTACACTAGAATCAGAACTATTTCAATGACTGTGTCAAAGCCTAGGCTAAATCTAATAGATCGAGCAGATATGCAAGGATGCTGTGCTAGTCTCCATTCCACATGTTAGTCCAGTCTCATTCTGAAGCATAAATACAGCAAGCAATGGATCTTGCATGACAAATCTCCATTACTAGTTTAACTCTACTTCAAAGGATTCCAGTATTCAAATGTCCTTGATTTAATACATTATTTCATTGTGTAAGATAAGGAAAATATTCTTCATCAAACTCCTTCCTAGCATTTTTATAAGAGTTGAATCAATTTTCCTCTACCAACTGTAATTGTAAGGATGTGAGGTGATGGGTGAAGAGGTCATTTACAACACAATGGCCTGTGGATTTAATTCACTAACCTCCAGCCGCAAAGATCTCCAAGCATTCTTGCATCTTTCCCACTTCTCCTGCAGATGAGAGAACAATGCCTCCGCCCATTCTTCTTTGCTCCCTCCCATGCCTAACTGTAAGGCACCGAGAAACTATTCAACCATTAACAAAAGCAAATGCTTTTCAGGACGCTTATGATAATCTTCAACATATATCATCATAGTTTTTTGAATGGTGGTCTAAATGTTATAAGTGGTTGTCCAAAAATTTAGTAATCAATAACTTCTGTACAATCTGTTCTATTTTACTACGATTTTTCAGTACAAGCTTTCTCTGAGTTCAATTATTTGGCCTAATTGTCCGCATCGAAGTAATGCTTTCCCAGTTTGTATTCTAACTGTTCTTTTTGGTGGCAGTACATCAAATCTCTGTGTGAAAAATGAAAACTAACATCTTAATGATACATCTGAATTTGGCAATAATTTCTTAGGGTAGTAATAGTTTGTATATAAAGAAAAGTCTGATATGTAATTTCCCAAATTTGAAATACACTGACGACACCGAACACACAAGTGAGCACACTGTGATATAGTTTCTGCGTGAAATAAGTTATGCAAACACGTTATGCAAGTTTACAAATATCCTCATACTCAACAGCTTTAAGCACCCTACCATCATACACGCCCTTCTCTATCTGCACCTTAGCGCAAAACTTACCCGTGTCCACTGCCAGCAACCTTGCATTCGATCCTCTGTACGCGCCACTCACTATCTTCACAAGGCACCCAATTTGAGGAATCACCGTCTCAAGTTCCTGCTGATCAACTCTCAAGACATGTTTGCTTTCAAGCATTTCAATCTCCCCAACATACTTGTCAATCACTTTCTTCACAACCCCCTTTTGCTTATAGTAACCCTTCTCCGCCAAAGCTTTACTCATAACTTTCACAATGATCCCCTCACACACCCAATAGTCCTTCCTATTAACCCTCTCCTTCTTCCATTCCTCTTCCCTCATCAACTCCTCCAATGCCAAACCCCCTGCACCACCAGTACCACCCCCGGTTTTCGCCTTCTTACTCATCCTCTCATCCTCCACCTCCTCAAACACCAATTTCGAACTCTCCCCCTTGTCTTTCTTCAATCCCCCAAGCGCAAACCCGATTTTCACACCACTCTCCACTTTCAACTCCCTATGCACCTCCTGACCCTCTACATTATCCGCATTCGGCGGCATTGACTGATAAACCCTGCTTCTTAATCTCCCTCTCCTGCTTCTCCTCCTCCGCCAAATCGGCCTTGACTCTCTTCATCTTCTCCCTCTCCTTAAACAGAGTCTCGGAATCCCTATCAATATAAGTAATGAACCAGCCCTTGGGCGTCTCCTCCACCTTACACTTGCCGGTCCTCCCCAAATGCTTCACAAACTCCATCAGCGTGGCCCGCTCCTTGGAGTTCATGTGGACGTGGTGGCGGTCGTTGATGTACTCGTTGTAAACGACGGTGGCGGCGATGCGGCTGAAGCGGTGGCTGCGCTTCATGTGCTCCAAGAAACTGGTCTCGAACTCCTCAGAGTAGCCCTCGACGACGCGGTTGGGGTTCTCGCCGAAGATGAGCATCTGGCGCTGGTGGCTCTCTCTCGCTCATGCAGTGGCACTTGAAGCCGTTTTCGTCGCGGCATTGCTTCTGGCACATCTGGCAGTACCACTGCAGCTTCTGCAGCCCCTTGGCTTTGATTCGGTTCGCGATTGCCATGGGCGTCAGGAAGTCGTTCTTCCCCATGCTGAAATTGGGGGAAAATTCGGAATGGAAAACCCTAACCCTAGGCGCGGTCTTTGATAGAGAAAAGGTTGGAAACAGAGCAGGGCGTTCTTATTTTAATAATTAAATTAATTAATTAATATAAAAAAACAAAATACTTCTGAATTGATCTCACCCATTCTTTAATAATTTCAATTCTTCTTCGTTGAGAAATAACTTAATTCTTCAATAAAATACTTCTTGTAGAAATATAACTAGCCCGTCGTTTTTACTTATGAAAAAGAATTCCATATTAATTCATGAATTATGATACATATTCTATATATGAATATGGATATGGAAAAGGAAAAAAAAAGATATTTTTTTATTCAAATTGGGTTTCTTTTTTTTTTTTTTTTTCATTCCTATTCTTCTTTCTATTTCTGAAAAAAAGATTTGGAGTCGGAATAAGCTACCGGACGTGAAAGATTGACAGGAAGAAGAAGAATATCGGAGAGAGAGGGAGATTGTTCCTATTGGCTTCTCACTTTCTGCGTTTGGGGGAGCTTTTCAGCTCTTGTGCTTACAAGCAAAGGCTTGGTTGGTGTTTGGTAAACACCCTAAGAGGCTGCTTCTGTAATAAGCCGTGGCTTTTTGGAAAGAAAAGCCGAAGCAGCCGAGGGCCTCCTTTTGGAAGCAGAGGAATTTTCGAAATTCCAATGGGTACCCTCATGAACTTGAAGTAATTACACGACCCAACCTGCCTCTTCTCTTCCTCAACTCTCCGTCTCTTCTTCGTCAACTCTCTCTCTCTCTCTCTCTCTCTCAGTGGTCTAAGGACGACGTCGTTCCTCTATCGGCGCCTCCATCTTCACTCTCCCCTGTGGCCACCTCGAGTTCGGTAAGGGTTATTGTTTGTGATTTTGATTTCATGGGTTTGATTTCACTTCTCCTTGTTAATTTCTTCTGCCAATTTTGAGACTTTTAAATTGGATAGTTATTTTGTTGTTGTGTTGTTATTAAATGGAGCCTCGTTTTTCTCAATGCTCGGTCTTTGTCACTTGGTTCTTTCTTGTGCTTAAATGGAGCCTCGTTTTCAATTTAGCTCAACTTTACTGAGGCCTTAAGGATTTTACAGTCCTGTAAAGTTAATAACTGACGTAGGCAATATTGGGTTTTCAATCGGCACTCTTCAATTTCATACCTTTCTAGCAGTGGTGGGTGGGAATTCATCAAAACCTCACCAATCTAGTTCAATTTTACTCATTGTTGGCTAAAACCAGAGTAAGAAGCAGTTAACTCCAATGGCAGACTTCTCTCTCCCCCAGGATTCTTATTTCCTTGGATTTGACAGTTCTACCCAGTAAGTTCCTGCTTTTCTTTATTTCTTTCCATGCATTCTCACAAAATCAGAAAACCAAATCACTCATTGACAACGTTGATTATTCTCATAGTCTTACCGCATTTCCATGACACCAAGTTAATGCATGAGAAAATGAATTATCATATTTGTACGAGAGTGAAATTTGCACTCTTCAAATTGTAAACCACACTTCTATTTAATTTTATAATATTATTACAACTGATGATATTGTTGTATTCCATAATTACCCTCATTCGTCTCTTCCTCTCCTGTTCAGTCAAACTCTGTCTTGAAAAACAATGGATACCAAACCAGAGGAAACTTCGCCTCATAGACCTTGTTAAATAGTTACTCCACCGTCCTCGGCTACTGGTTCACATTCTCCCTCACCGATCGAATCAGCCAGTTCCCGATCCAACTCGGCGGCTTCCTTCTCATGTCAATCTTCATAGCCATTCTTGGATCCAATACTAGAATCTCAGGGGACATAAAGTGTCCTGCTGTGCTCCACTGCTTGACTTCGTTTTTGCTCCACTGTCCAGCAAAGCTTCGTTGATGAATGCTTCTCCGAGCTGGTCTTTTTGGCGAGTCTTGGATGATGCCAAAGCTGTTATGGTCGAGAGCACTCAGATATCCAGAATTGGATCAATCTCATATACCCAGAACTCAAATTTGTGCAAGTAAGTCAAATTTTTGATTTTGGGTATCTGATTTTGTGTTAAAGCTAGAGACTTTGAATAGAGATCATCTGAAAAAGTTGAATATTTGGGGCAGTGTTACAGTGAATGTGTGGAGTAGAGATTTAATTGTAGAGGGTGGTGTAGAAGAGACGCCTAATATGAAGGAATTGGGCTGGGGTGCTTTAATTTGATCACAAGCTTGAGAATGAAAAAGGAGGAGCAGACATATATGAATCCATTTTCAGAAGGAGCTGAAGCTTTCTCTTTGAATACCATTGATGAGACTATGAGAGAAGACAAGGGTATTTTTGCAACAGAAAACATATCACCATTAAAATAATATTATAAAATCAAATGGGAGTGTGGTTTACAATTTGAGGAGTGCAAATTTCACTCCTTATTTGTATTGCCATTATCTGTGATCTGACCCGAAACATGGAATTTCACTTATTATTTAAGTATAAACGTAAATTAACAGAAAGAGGAAGATAATTTAGATGTAAAGAATGGAGAGTAATGTGTGCTTATTTTTCTCACAAAAGAGGGTATTTATAGGAATACATTGTAGCGTGAATGCTCTAAGAGAAAACCAATTTGGTAACCATGATCATCATGGCTGCAACTCCATATGGTTGTTTCAATGATGATAATTGTCATGCTTGTTACCTCTTTACAAGCTTTATGCCACACAAGTCTTTATATCTACATTTATATACTCAAGTACTATATCTATACACTCAAGTACCTATTACATGATATAGACATTTATACTATAATACATTTATACTACAACACTCCCCCTTGGGTATTTCATGTCAATAGTATTGTTTAGGCCGTGTGTGAAGACCCGAAATTTCATTTAAATAAATTTATGTAATTCAATATTTGTTCAATAATATGAATTATGAATTTTGGGCTTGCTTCATATGTCGTTGTATGAGGAGAGGGGTTTCGAACGAATTTTATTTTCGAAACGAACGTTATGTAAGGGGTTGTGAAAATTGACTTTTTATATGTTCGAAATTTGGAAAAAACTTCCTTTATGAAAGTTGTAGAGCTCGTCGATATAATCTTGTGCATATGTGGAACGCAATATTCTGAGTTCTTATGAATAACTTATGAATATTTGAAAGTTGAATTTTTTCTATAAATAGCAAAAAAATCCGAAATTTTTTGGAGAGGACAGAGTTTTCTCATTTTTGCGGATCAGTTCCCCCAACCTTCTCTCTATCTCTCCCGTGCGCACCCCCCCCCCCTTCCGACCCTCCAACCCGACCGGGGGATTTCTCCCCCCTTCGGCCTCCTCCGGCCCCGGACCCGGCCTCCCCGCCTCCCCGCCTTCGCCCCGAGCAGCCCAGCCACCTGGTGCCCTCGCCTCGCCGCGCCGCCGCCCCAGGAGCTGGATCGAAGCTTCTCCCCGAGCCCAAAACCCGACCCGGCAGGAAATTGATTTTTCCGGCGATGCACGGGCCGATCATTCCCATTTTCATGATCAACTCTTCCCCGTGATCATCCCCATATAAGCCTTGCATCACGATTTTGACTGTGGAGCAAAAGATCAAGAGTTGAAGTTTTTGACGTCCTTGATTCGATCTGGAAACTGATCGTGCGACCGAGATTAATCCAATTTCCAAGCTTGATCTAGGACGATCTAGACCAAATCTCGCTTAGCTCCAGGTATGAAAGTTGATCACCCTTTTATTTTGAAGAAGTTTGTAGTTGACAACTTTTGCGTCAGGAGGTGATTGACCAGCGTTGACCGCCGCGTTGACCACCGTCTAAACTCCATGTGTGGCGGCGGGTCAGACCATATTTTGAGTTTATATTATTTGGACTATGATCTATGCATCCTTACGAGCGATTTGATATATCACATGGTTATTTTAGAAAAAATTGATAAATAGTGGATTTACGTTTTGACGTTACTATTTACGGTTTATCTTCGATTTACAATATGTGGAGATCAGACCATCAGTTTTACTTCAAATTTTAGTATATTGATCGTATGACTGTCCCGATGACTTTGTGAGGTCACAGGCGAAGATCCGATCGTTGGATTTTAGTATAATTGAAAAACAATGATTTGGGGGGCGATTGATATGAGCATTTCAATGCGACGTTTTAAGTTTTATTTCCTCATATTTACTTAGTTATTCCTTCAGGAAAGTTTCTATTTTCTATTTTTAGGAAGGTTCCTATTTTATTTGTAGAAAGTTTCTATTTTTATTTTTAGAAAGTTTTCCCATTTTAGTTTAGGAAAGTTGTCATTTCTTGTTTTAGGAAAGTTTCTATTTGTGGTAACAGTTTCTGAATTGGGAATAAAAGAGCTGAAATGAGCTCATAAATGGAAAGAGGAGCTAGCCAACGTTGGAGGGAGACAAGATGAGATACATAGGGCTGCATAAATGAGCAGAAATGAAGAAAAGAAGTTTTTCTGTTTCAACCAGGAACTCCTGTCCAAGAAAGGAAATGGCTTCTAGGCCGTCCAAGAAGTGTGATCGAAATGATGAAGTGTCATGGCGTGAGAGAAGCTTCTTGAAGACCTTAGAAGATGACATGGCAAGGAGGTGATGCATAAAGGCCTAAGAACTCTCAAGTATACTTTGGATTTTCGGCAAAATTGATCAAGGCCCATGGAATTAGGGTTTGTGACGCATAAGAAAAGAATTATATGTGTTTGCCGTGAACTACCAAGAGAGAAACAAGGAGATGGCGTGAAAATAAAGAGGAAAATAAAAGATTACGCCAAGAGATTTTCTAGGGAGAGTTTTAAGGAAGGAAATATTCTTGTAGGAGTTAATTGTGTTGTTTGCCGTGAAATACCAAGAGAAAAGAAGGAGCCAACGTGAAAATCAAGAAAAATAAAGAAGATTGATGCCACACAAGGAAGGATATGCCATGGAGATTTCCTAGGGAGAGTTTTAAGGAAAGAAAAAGTGTGGACACCCAGAAAAGGCTCAAAATGCGTCTAGATTCATCCCTACATTCTCTAAAGGAATTTTGGCTGAAATTAAAGAGAAAAATCAGAATATATTCATGGGAATTAGGCACTATTCACTAGGGAATTATTTTGAAGAGTTTTGATTGGTTGGACAACACAATAGGGCTTACATGGTAATTTTTCGGTTGGTTGGAGTTATGTGGCATTTTATGATAATTCATTGAAAAATAATAGAAGAATCAAGAAGTTAGGGCAACCATTGCCGTGCTCCTATATATACTCCCTCATTCTTGACGTTTTACAGAACTCCCCATTCAGAAATTACTCTCTCATAAACGTCTATCCTTTCCTCCTCTCTCCATCCTCTAGTGCACTCCACAGATTTCAAGCAAGGAAGAAGAAGAGAAGAAGAAGCCGTGAGCAATTCATCCATCATCCACCTTTGCAGACTTGCTTTCAAGCTTCAAGGATCCAAACGTCAAGCCTCCATCTTCATCTTCCATCAACGGTGTTATTCGACCTCTTTCTTTGTAACCTTGTTTGATTTCCGTTGGATTTGTTTCTAGTTGACATTGATGTTTGAACAAAGTTTAATTCTGAAATTTTTATGATTGAATGAGATTTTTGATTCCTATATTGTGATTCCAAAGTTGCTTTTGTGAGATTGTTCAATTAAATTTGTTTGATTGAAATCCTTTATGTGTTAATCTTATGTGGTTCGAAACATATAGGGTTTATATATAATTGTTGCTAGATTTAAGAACATGATTCACCTAATCGTTTTGTGAACTTGAATCAAAAGTAGTAAAGGTTTTAGACAAAAATCGAATTTAATTGAAAAGGATTGCAATTAGATGAACTTTTTCGTACTAAGTTGTACACTTGAGTTGATATCCTTTCTCGTGTTCTTCGTGCGTTAAACATATGTTGATGATCTAGCTTTCTAGAATTTGATTGCATGTTTGATAGGATTAATCTTTGTGTTTTCACTTAGGTTAATTAGTAATGGAAAGTAAAAAATGGGAAATCATTTGTTTTGAATGTTTCACATGATCAATTCTTTCTCATGACTTAGATGAATAATTGTGGGTTGAATCGAATTTGATTATGGAATTGGTTTTGATCTTTGTTTCTTTCATTTCATTCTTATACTTGTGTTTTTATATTGTTTTCCTTTTTATTTTAATTTTCAAAAACTAAAACCTAAAACCCCCATTTTTCGTTAATTATGTATGTATCTTTTGTAAATATTTTATTTGTATATATTTTAATTG
Source organism: Rosa persica (assembly GCA_025331145.1). Taxonomy (NCBI): domain Eukaryota; kingdom Viridiplantae; phylum Streptophyta; class Magnoliopsida; order Rosales; family Rosaceae; genus Rosa; species Rosa persica. Next base: position 19,298,139 of record WFKR01000004.1, on the reverse strand, counting down.
TTTAATTGTTTTAAAATGACAGGTGTACCCTCAATCCCCGGATTAGAAAGATCCCTATTTACCGCATACTAACGATGATATCTTATAGGGTTAAATTATATGCTTATTTTTAGCGTATCAATTTTTGGCGCAGTTGCCGGATATTGAAAAATCACTTGTTGTTGTTTATAATTGTTGTACATAAATTGTTTGAAACTTAGTTTAAATTAACTAGGTTTTTTTTATATATATATTTGAATACGAGTTTTAATTGTAAGTTGTAAATTGAATGGAATAGGTGAAGTCTCTTTTGTTAATATTGGCCTAAACCCCTTATTGGTACCTAGTTCAGGTTATTTAAGGTTGAGGGCGGCCTTTATTAACACTTATTGAGCTGTCTTCATATTTATGACCTTTTTCATCTTAGTAAGTATAGCCTATGTGGAATGGTGTCTAGGAAGGGAACAACGATCATGACGGTTTTTTGAATCCAGAAGTGCTTACAAATGGGCCTAAACCACTATATGGGAGTAGCTCATGCTAAAATGGATTTTATCTCTCGTGTTCGCCCTCCCCCACCTAGCCATTTCAGTAAGGTTGCCCAAAGGATGCTTAATGGAATTTGTGTCTAGACGACTATACTTGGGTCGCACGTCCACTTGATTTACCGCTTGGAATTAGATTTGATATCAGCAATATTTATAACAAAAGAAAATGTTGTTATATACTAAGGTATATTGGAAAAAAAACAGTCTTAAAAAAGAGTAGCTGTTTTAGTCCCATTGCACATCGAGACTCCCTGTTCCCATACCCAAGTGTTGAAAATAAATTGAACTCTTGACCAAAAAAATAAAAAAATTTGCAATTTACACTTGTAAAAATATTTTTCACGTGTTTTACTCACTTTTGTACTTAACTTGTGTTTTATGTACAATGTACTTGCTAATTATACTTGTAGTTTGTAATTCGTAATTCATAGTTACTTGTTTGCCTATTTTGTAATTCTTTGTTAATTATAGCCACTAACATTATTTAATGGAGGTACCGTCTGGCTGAAAGATGTTAAAACTCAAGCGCTGCTTGGGAGGCAACCCAATTCAGAAGTAGCCGTGAAGGAGTCGACAAATGCAGATTTGCTTTCTCTTTCCCTATTTCTTTTATTTTCAATTTTTCTCCTTTTTTTATTTCAGAATTTGTTTTTGTAAATGCCTTCTTTCTATGCTTACTTGTTTCATTGCATGCTTATAATTGATTACATTGAGGAAAATGCAATATTTAAGTGTGGGGGAAGGGATTTATATTTTTGTCTTTTATTTTGAGTCCTATATATTGAAAAATACAAAAAAAATAAAAAAAATGTCAAAAAAAAAAATTCTGTTTTAGTTTTTGAGTCATAGGATGTCTTTCAACTGTCTAGGATGAGCTTATATCTCTGAAATTATGGCTAAGAGAGGATCACAATATTGAGATGATTTTAAATGGTATTCTTTGGTTAATTGAGATATATGAAAAGCATGTGCATCTGTAGTGGATATGGATTTCGTGACCCTAGTACAGAATATGAGCATGTTAAGATGAGTTTTGATTCATAAAAGCCATGTGAGATATTGAGTCCATGTCCCTTTTTTTTTTGAGTGATTAATGAAAAAAATGAATTATACTCTTATTTTCTTGGCGATGATTTTGTTGATCTCATTATTTTTTCATTTGATTAATTGCTTGCCATAGATTAAGTTTAATGGATTAGAGAATGCTAGAATTTTTTCTTATACTTGTTGAGACGTTTTATCAATACATGACCCTGATTCTAGAAAGGATAGAGGCACCCTAGGAATTACCACCATTGCCAAATAAACTTGTGTCCACATTTGTGCCCGTCGTGGGATCCCCCTAGATAAACCATTTTGAGCCTACATTAAGCATTTTCTTTTATCACCCTTAAAATCCATAAGTCCTGAACCTTAGTATAGTCACAACTTTACCCTTTGTTCTAAAAACTTGGTAGAGCTATCTTTTGAAGACTTACTACATGGATTTGGCACAAGAATGAAGATTGAGAAGAGGTGAAAGTTCAAGTGTGGGGTAGACTTGTCCATGAAAAGAAAAATTAAGTGAAAGCCGTGAAAAAATGAAAAGAAAAGAAAAAAAATTGTGTACGGCTAAAAAGAAAAAGAAGAAAAAAAAAATATGTTTATGGATTTTAGTCCCCCGTACTTGGTGAGTTTGGAGTTTGTTTTGAATTGAAGGCCCACTACAGAAAAATTTGGTCTCTGTCCAACGCACAAGAGTTCAAGGGAAGCTTAGAGTGAAGTTTGGGCCCAACATGAAGACATTAGGCCCTTTTATGTTGCATTTATGTGGTGATGACGTTTTTGCAATGCCTTGGTGAATTTCTTGAAGTCTGTACATTTACATGAGCTCTGCTAGGTTTGTAGGACACTTTGTTAAATCCTTACCTTTCATTTCTTAAAACCTTGAGCCTTGACCCCATTACAAACTTTTGTAAGACCTTAATCCTTAAGATGGGACAGCCTTTGATGTGGAGATGAGTTACAAGAGTTGTACCTATGCCTTGGGTCCATTCATGCAAGTAGTTCGTATCTTTCATGAGATCTTTGAAAAAAAATTATATTCACAAAGTGCTTTTCGTTTCTTATATATGTGAGCTATATGATTGCCTTAAAATATGTTCTCTCACATATAATTGAGTGATTATAAGCTTCTAAACATTGCCTTGATCTGAGAGAAGAAAGAGTGGATATACCTTGTGAGGATCTGAATCATACTTGTCTGAAACATGCTGAGCTCCACCACATCACCATTGTTACAACCAAGTCCTACTTGTGTATGTGTGGATTATATGTTTCAATTAACTCTCGAATGCTTAAACATTGATTCTTGGTTGAGTGCTAATCTTGGTGTTGTGAAAGTAAGAGATTTATGAGACAAAATGTTGAAGGGCAATAGAGTCTTGTATGTTTCTCTTTCTTTAAATTTCCTGAGTCTTAGTTGTGTCTTTGTGTGATTTTGCTAAGGGACTAGCAAAAGCTAAGTGTGGGGGAATTTGATAGGAGCATTTCAATGCGACGTTTTAAGTGTTATTTCCTCATATTTACTTAGTTATTCCTTTAAGAAAGTTTCTATTTTCTATTTTTAGGAAGTTTCCTATTTTATTTGTCTAAAGTTTTTATTTTTATTTTTAGAAAGTTTTCCCATTTTAGTTTAGGAAAGTTGTCATTTCTTGTTTTAGGAAAGTTTTTATTTTTGGTAACAGTTTCTATTTTCAAGACTTGGGAATAAATGAGCTGAAATGAGCTCATAAATGGAAAGAGGAGCTAGCCAACGTTAGAGGGAGACAAGATGAGATACAAAGGGCTGCATAAATAAGCAGAAATGAAGAAAAGAAGTTTTCCTGTTTCAACCAAGAAATCCTGTCCAAGAAAGGAAATGGCTCCTATGCCGTCCAAGAAGTGTGATCGGATGAAGTGTCATGGCGTGAGAGAAGCTTCTTGAAGACTTTAGAAGATGACATGGCAAGGAGGTGACGCATAAAGGCCTAAGAAATCTCAAGTATACTTTGGATTTTCGGCAAAATGGATCAACGCCCATGGAATTAGGGTTTGTGAAGCATAAGAGAAGAATTATATGTGTTTGCCATGAACTACCAAAAGAGAAACAAGAGATGGCGTGAAAATAAAGAGGAAAATAAAATATTACGCCAAGAGATTTTCTAGGGAGAGTTTTAAGGAAGGAAATATTATTGGAGGAGTTAATTGTGTTGATTGCCGTGAAATACCAAGAGGAAAAGAAAAAGCCAACGTGAAAATCAAGAAAAATAAAGAAGATTGATGCCACACAAGGAAGGATATGCCATGGAGATTTCCTAGGGAGAGTTTTAAGGAAAGAAGAAGTGTGGACACCAAGAAAAGGCTCAAAATGCGTCTAGATTCATCCTTACATTTTCTAAAGGAATATTGGCCGAAATTAAAGAGAAAAATCAGAATATATTCATGAGAATTCGGCACTATTCACTAGGGAATTATTTTGGAGATTTTTGATTGGTCAACACAATAGGGCTTACATGACAATTTTCGGTTGGTTGGAGTTATGTGGCATTTTCTGATAATTCATTAGAAAATAATAGAAGAATCAAGAAGCTAGGGCAACCCTGGCCGTGCTCCTATATATACTCCCTCATTCTTGACGTTTTACAGAACTCCCTATTCAGAAATTACTCTCTCATAAACGTCTAGCCTCTCCTCCTCTCTCCATCCTCTAGTGCACTCCACGGATTTCAAGCAAGGAAGAAGAAGAGAAGAAGAAGCCGTGAGCAATTCATCCATCATCCACCTTTGAAGACTTGCTTTCAAGCTTCAAGGATCCAAACGTCAAGCCTCCATCTTCATCTTCCATCCACGGTGTTATTCGACCTCTTTCTTTGTAACCTTGTTTGATTTCCGTTGGATTTGTTTCTAGTTGACATTGATGTTTGAACAAAGTTTAATTCTGAAATTTTTATGATTGAATGAGATTTTTGATTCCTATATTGTGATTCCAAAGTTGCTTTTGTGAGATTGTTCAATTAAATTTGTTTGATTGAAATCTTTTATGTGTTAATCTTATGTGGTTCGAAACATATAGGGTTTATCTATAATTGTTGCTAGATTTAAGAACATGATTCACCTAATCGTTTTGTGAACTTGAATCAAAAGTAGTAAAGATTTTAGACAAAAACCGAATTTAATTGAAAATGATTGCAATTAGATGAACTTTTTCATACTAAGTTGTACACTTAAGTTGATATCCTTTCTCGTGTTCTTCATGCGTTAAACATATGTTGATGATCTAGCTTTTTAGAATTTGATTACATGTTTGATAGGATTAATCTTTGTGCTTTCACTTAGGTTAATTAGTAATGGAAAGTAAAAAATGGGAAATCATTTGCTTTGAATGTTTCACATGATCAATTCTTTCTCATGACTTAGATGAACAATTATAGGGTTGAATCGAATTTGATTATGGAATTGGTTTTGATCTTTGTTTCTTTCATTTCATTCTTGTACTTGTGTTTTTATATTGTTTTCCTTTTTATTTTAATTTTCGAAAACTAAAACCTAAAGCCCCCATTTTTCGTTAATTATGTATGTATCTTTTGTAAATATTTTACTTGTATATATTTTAATTGTTTAATTGTTTTAAAATGACAGGTGTACCCTCAATCCCCGGATTAGAACGATCCCTATTTATTGCATACTAACGATGATATCTTATAGGGTCAAATTATATGCTTCTTTTTAGCGTATCAGCGATTAGTGAAAATCCGTCCGTCGGATTTTCGTATAATTTTGATAGTATGTGTCCATGGGCGATCCGTGAGAATCCATACATTGGATCATCGTTTAAATTCGATCTGACCTTTGGATCGTATTTATTTTAAAATCCGACCGTTGAATCGTCGTTTAAGTTTATTTCTTGTTTCGTACTAAGTAATGACCATACTTGATTAGGTACTTGACGGTTTGAGTTGATAAGAGTTTTTGGATTATTGTGATATTGATTGATAGAAGATGCAGCTGGACAAGAGGTGAATAAATCGCACATGGTTCATTTACAAACCGAATTTAGTAATTTATATTGATTTGGTAATAATAGGCATTCCTGTGTGAATGTCTATGTATATATATATTATTTATGTGATGATATATATATATATATATATATATTTGTTGATGGATTGTGTTGATGAAACAATATGCATGATTGTGTTGCTATTATAGTTTTGATTTTTACTTTTCGAGAACGATATATTGAGAAAGGTGTTGAGTATTATTGTTTGAGAAACAATAAATTGTTTTGATCTGTGGAGATCAATAGGTCACGAGTGTGACCATGACATACTATCAGTGAACCACGCTCTTTTATCGGGCTGGTGGTTACTAATAGCATTATAATCGTGAACCACGCTCTCGCGTCGGGCTGGTGGTTGCAATCAGTTAGAACTCTAGTTTGTCTGCCAAATGTGAGTGGTCTTATGAGGGTAACGTTGAGGTTACTTGTGACTCATGAGTTTTAAAAGAGAGTCTTGAGAATATTCATTCATTTATATTTTAGGATATTTTGGAGTTACCTTGTGTGTTTATATTTATTAACTTAAATTATGCAATCTTTAAATTTACTCATACAGGCTTTCAAAAACTTACCGGTTTTTATGTTGTTGCAATCCCGGTACACTATTCAAACGGTGTAGCGGATAATCTTGCAGATCAGGAGAATCAGGGTGGTGATCGAGCTGTTTAGTGTAGCAGTATTTGTTTTATCGTATTTGCTTTTGTGAGGTTTGTTATGCTCATTGAGCTTTACAATTTAAGTTTGTGAAAGTGTGATATAATAAGTAATTTGAAGATTTGGTTTTCGTATTATTGAGTTGGTGACGTGTGGTTGTTTATGAAAAAATCCAGGACATTAATTTGATTAAGTTCCTTAATTCATATTTCGGATTTGAATTTATTTATTCAAAATCAGGGCATGACACCGTGCGCTTCTAAGTTGCCTCATTAAAAACCTTGCCAAGTAATAAAAACCCTATCGGAAAAAACAATCTTGTCGAAGGAGAAAAAGAGCACAACACGCGCTGAGTGTGGAGTATGTTTCTGGATACTCCCCTTGATTTTGACTCCCCCTTGTGTCGCCCAAACATGGTGCTTCTCTCGTTGCCTCATTAAAAACCTTGCCGAGTAACAAAAACTTAGTGGAACAAAAATAACCTAGGTCAAAAGGGAAAAAGAGCACAACACACCCTTCACGTTTCGAGACCATATATGTAGATATCTCCCCCTGATTGATCTTTGAGGAGAGTCCTGTTATTTCTGATTATGCTTGGTGTTTGTCGCTTTTGATGTAGCATTGCTTCATTTGTTCAAAACAAGCAGCATTATCCTAAATGCTTGTAGGCTCATCTGTGGTAAACTTTAAACCACAACTGTTCGAACATGCATAACTGTAATACCCTAAAAATTCAGATTAATTTCCGATGACCTTTTGGGAAATGATTTCGTGGTCATAGGCACAAGTACGAAGTTTGGAAAGGTGATGGAATTAGTTCGGACGATTTTATTTCGCAAACGAACGTTAGTTAGGGTTTACGAAAAATTGACTTTTTATACATACAAAATTTGGGAAAACTTCCTTCATGAAAGTTGTAGAGCTCGTCGATACGAGTCCGTGTATATACGGAACACAAGAATAGGAATTTTATGAATTAGTTATCACATGGGCTATATATATTTTTGAAATTTTCCCAAAATAGGGTTTCTATTTTGGTCAGCCGTCACTATTCATCTTCATCCTCTTCCTCTCTCCCCGCGTCTGCCACCCTCATTTCTGGGCTCTCTTTTGTCCGGCCATATCTCCCTCCACAGACCTCCGATCGACTTGATTTCAAAAGCATTATCGTTCGCCTTGAAGTCATTTAAAACTTCCTAGAAGACATCGAAGTGAAAAAAGAACCGTGGGAGGCGCTAGGAGGCTGAGAAGCCGCATAGCTCGAGCTGGAACTCACCCGAGCTGCTCTCCATTCACCGGCCGATATCTCTCTCATCCGACCTCCAATGGACTTGATTCCAAAAGAAATTTTGCTCGCCTTAAGTTCATTTAAAACTTTCAAGAAGACATGGATAGGAAATAACCATCGTGGTGGCCGCTGCAAGTCGAAGAACATAGTGCAGCCGAGTTGGAAATCGTCTTCATCCTTCACCGATCGAGTTCTCCCTCCTCAGGCGAGCTTTTGACATGAAACAAAGCCCATACCAGCTCGCCTCCTCCCATGAGTGGACTGTTGGTCTCCTTTCCTCCCCAAAGGGCGGCTACGTGGCGGAGGAACCCGAAAGAGATTCGAGCTCGATTTGAGGTCAATCACGATATCTCACATTTTCAGCCCGAAAGAGTTTCTTAGCTTGTTGAACTCGCATCAAGGTGATGATCAAACCCCAAGAAGGATTGCTCAAGAGGAGGACGTTTTCACTTTGAACGGACCTTCACCGGTTTCTGGAAAAATTTTGGCCAAACCGAAGCTTCTAAGGTAATTTTCGATATCTTCCTGATGTTTTTTGATAGCATGCCTTTGGAGTTTTTTGATAAGCTTGATGAGATGTAAAAGAGCAGCCTGGCCCCGACACATTTCCAGCCACTCCAGGGGTCACAAGAACAGTTTCTATGCATTTTTAGATTCTACATTTCAATATTGTCGTTTCGATATATTATACGTAATTTTTGGATATCGTATGATTTAGTTATGAATTTTTAAGTTTCGATCTATTTCGATCGTTCAATTCGTGATCTGTGAAGATAGGTCCGTCCGATGAACTTGTGGTTTTGATATGTTGATTGTATGACTGTCCCAGTGACTTTGTGTGGTCATGGGCGAAGATCCGACTTTTGGATCTTCGTATAATTGCAAAAACAGTGATTCGAGAGGCGATTCATGAGAATCCGTCAGTCAGATTTTCATATAACTTAGAATCAGACCGTTGAATTTTCATTTGAGTATATTTTTGAGTTATTGTCTAAGTTAAGGTCATGTTTGATTAGGTGATTGATGGACTTACTTGGGTGAGCAAGTTCGGTTATGAATGGTGCTAATTTGAAGACGCAGCGAGAATATAGAGGTGAGTAAATCTCACGGTGATTCATATTACGAATCGAATGCCATTATTTACTTTAATTATATTGTTTCGGAAGTGAAAATGTTTTATGAAAATAAATGTTTGTTTTAAAATCATATGGACTTGATCAACTATGGTCCATAGGTAAGTAAAATGATTTTAATTATACAAAATGAATTTCACGATTTCCTTGTGTGAACTATAGATGGTATTAGTGATCATTCCTGAGTAAGTGATTACGTGTATATATATATATATATATATATATATATATATATTTACGTGATTATATATGAATTGGTATGACATTGAAGAGTGTGGAATTGTGATGATTTAGTGTTTTTTATGGATTGAAATGTGACTTACCATATTTATGTGAGGTATATATATCTGGAAGATGTGGTATTGAGTGATGAAATAATGCTTATTTTAGTTTGAATAATATTTCGAGTAATTACTATTTGAGAATATGCACAAGTGATTTTGTGGTGATTTCTCTGTTTCAGTGATTTTATTTAGATTATTGAATTGAATATTTACTTATGGGGGAAACACATATATATTTACGTGAAATATATATTGGTTGGTGTTGTTGAGTGATGATATGATTGAGTTTGGAATGGTGAGTTTGAGTTATAATTGGGTGCTTAAATTCATAATAATAATCTGTATATTGAATTTGTTGATCCTGTTGTGGGTAAGAATATTGTTGTACTCGATTATAGATTTAGGGTCGACGTAGTGACTAGTATGAGGGAATCAGACGCTCTAATCTTGGTTGGATGATGGGCTACGATTGGTTGAGTAAATTGGATGTCACCACTCTTTTAGGGTAATGGGGCTAGATTGAGTATGCGTGTCGGATGTTCTAAATCTATATTGATGAACTATGATAGTGACAACCATGTCGGATGCCATAACCTAGGCCAAGTGACGGGCTACGATACAGTTAGAGCTCTAGTCTGTTTGCCAATATGTCCAGGTTGGACCAAATTTCATATTGATTTGTTAGGTTAACATTTCCTATGATTTTGTTACTATGCGACTTGTAAGAATCCTTTTGGTATAAGGTGTTGAGTTTTTGATGAATTTAAAAGAGTGAGTTGACAATGCTTGTGATTAATTTTCTGGTGATTCCTTTTGTTTAAATTTCTCTTCTTTTTCTTTCCCGTCTATATTGTTTGATATCTCCATTTATTTTCATTGTTTATTTCTATCATTTGATTTTCCATTTATTTCTCTCTTTCATTTTATTGTTTGATTTTAATGTAATCTCCTAAACTAAATTATATGCAGGGATTACTATGATTTTGATTGTATGCATTTTGGTTATTCCTGCATTAATTTTCTATGCATGAGTTGTGTTTTATTTAGTTTAATTGGGGAGTGCAGTGATGGATGCGACCCATGGAAAGTTGAGAAATATCATGTAGTATTGTGAGGATAAATGCATCTTGTTAAGAGGAGAGATGAGTGATTCATTGGATTTTATTGAGATTCAAATTATTTGAGTTGTCACGGGTGTGACTTGTTTATCCTTTGATTTTAGATATGCCCATTGTTTTGTTTAGATATTGTGAAGACCCAGATTTTCATACAATAAATTTATGTAATTCAATAATTGTTATATTAATTGAATTGTGATATTTGGGATTATTTGGATTGTCGTGGGTTGAGAAAATTGGTTCCGAATGATTTTATTTTCGAAAACGAACGTTATTTAGGGGGTCGTGAAAATCGACTTTTTATACGTTCAAAATTTGGGAAAACTTCCTTCATAAAAGTTGTAGAGCTCGTCGATACGAGTCCGTGCATATATGGAACGTATTATTCGGAGTTCGTATGAATAAGTTATGAATATTTGAAAATCGAAATTTTTCTATAAATAGTGGAAAAATCTGAGTTTGTTGTGAAGGACGAAAAAATCCTATTTTTGCACATCAGCCCCCGTCTCTCTCTCGGCCTGGTCACTGTGCTTGCAGACCCGCCGACCCGACCCGACTGGAAGTCTGCCTTCCCGGCAGCGCTGCCGCCGGACCCGGCCCCCGTCCGCTTCGCCGCCTCACGCCCGGTCGATCCCCGCCGTCGTCACACCCAGCCGCCGCTCCTAGGCTTGGATCGAAGCCTCTATCCGAAGCCCAAACCCGACCCGGCCGGAAAACCATTTTTCCGGCGGTGCACGGGCCGATCTTCCCCATTTTCGTGACGTGCTCTTCCTTCTGATCATCCCCATATATGGCTTGCATCACGATTTTGAGTGTAGAGTGGTAGATCAAGAGTTGAAGATTTCGACGTCCCTGATTCGATCTGGAGACTGATCGAGAGCCGAGATTAATCCAATTTCAAAGCCCGATCTAGGACGATCCAGACCTCATCACCGAAAAAGTCAGGTATTAAAGTTGTTCAAAATTTCATTTTGAAGAAGTTTGTAGTTGACGACTTTTGCATCGGAGGTGGTTGACCGGCGTTGACCGCCGCGTTGACCATCGTCTGACCGCCGCGTGTGGCGGCGCGTCGGACCACATTTTGAGTTTTTATTATCTGGACGATGATCTATGCATCCATACGAGCGTTTTGAGATATAACTTGGTCATGTTAGAAAAAGTTGATAAATAGTCAATTTCTGTTTTGACGTTACTATTTACGGTTTTACAATTTACCTTCGGTTTGAGATTTACAAAGATCAGACCATCGGTTTTACTTCAAATTTTAATATGATGTTCATATGACTGTCCCGATGACCTTGTGTGGTCACGGGCAAAGATCCGACCGTTGGATCTTCGTATAATTGTAAAATAGTGATTCGGGAGGCAATTAGTGAAGATCCGTTCATCGGATTTTCGTATAATTTTGATAGGATATTTCCAAGGGCAATCCGTGAGGATCTAACCGTTGGATTATCATTTAAATTCAATCCGCCCGTCAGATTGTCTTTATTTTAGAATCCGACCGTTGGATTGTCGTTATTTTGAAATCCGACCGTTGGATCATCATTTAGGTTTATTTCATGCTTCGTTGCTAAGTAAAGACCGTACTTGATTAGGTACTTGACGGCTTGAGTTGACGAGCATTGATGAGCTCATTAAGAGGATGTTGTCTTGTTTTTCAGCTATCGACATAACATTGATGAGCTCATTAAACCTCGTAATTCGTCCAGCATTGACTTCAGTACGATACTGCTTTGATAGCAAAAGTGCTGCGACGGGGAAGGTGGAGAAAGTCTTCTCAATTAGTTCTTCTTTTGTGAGAGGCTTTTCACAGAACCTCAACATGGCTTTGAGGCGAAGAGCTTCTGAATTGTATTCAGCAACATACTTGAAGTCGAAGAAACGTATATTGTTCCACTAAATCTTCAAGTCAGGGAGGAGGGAATCTTAGATATTGCCAAAACGCTCTTCTAGCGCTCTCCATAGGTCCCTTGCATCTTTGATTGACATGTACTCTAATCTGAGTGCTTTATCCATATGGCATCGCATCAAGATAATTGATTGTGTATGCTTTGTGGTTGTTCGTTGGTACACAAGACCCGCATTAGGTGCCTGGATTATGGGCAATATCCCTCTTAATGTGAGATGGTTCTCAACATAGGTTTTCCAACTGTGGTAATTCGAGCCTGTTGAGTTAAGGATTTGAAAGTCGAGTCTAGGTTCATTCGACATCCTGAAGATAAGAAGAAAAGATATATTAGTTTCGGAGTTAAAACTTCCACGAAAACTAAATAATAAGATTTCCGAGCTATGCTACCAAGAAATCAATTTCCAAGAATATTTAGATTAGACCGAAACAATGATGTTTAATATGGTCATAAATTGATGCTTGCGAACGCTTTTAGTTCGAATATTATGAACACTCTTAGTTCATTTAGCGTGAATTCCTATAATTCCGCTTTTTGATTGCAAGTCCCCAAAAAGAAGAGAAATGAATAAAAACTCAAAAACGGGAACTTTAATCTTTAAAACTTACTTGTTGAAATTCGGAGCAAATTCTCTTCTGAACATATCCCACTTCAAATGGTTTACAGGTCTCAAAACGGCTCCAAAAAGGCTGAAATTTGGAGATTAGATAGAAGAGATAGAGATGAACAACTTTGATGAAGAAAGTATTTTGATTAGAGGTTAGAGGTCCCGAAAAAGACGTTTCTCGGCGTGCAAGCAGGCTGATCTGCACAGGAACGAGCGTGCTAAACAACTCCCACTTCGAATGGTATACAGGACTCAAAACGACTCCAACATGGCTGAAATTTGGAGGTCATATAGAAGAGACAGAGATGAACAACTTTGATGAACAAAGTATTTTGATTAGAGGTCCCGAACAAGACTCTTCGGGGCGTGCAAGCAGGCTGATCTGCACAGGAACGAGCGTGCTGAACAGCTTTGAATAATGAACGTCCTCTTCTCTTGTCGATTTGCAATTCGAATCCTAGAGCAATATCATGCTGATAACGTGTTTAAGTATTAACATAAATTAACAGAGAGAGGGAGAGAATTTAGATGCAAAGAATGGAGAGTAATGTGTGTTTATTCTTTACAAAAGAGGGTATTTATAGGAATACATTGTAGTGTGAATGCTCTAAGAGAAAATCAATTTGGTAACCATGATCATCATGGCTGCAACTCCATCAATGATGATAATTGTCATGCTTGTTGCCTCTCTACAAGCTTTATGCCACACAAGTCTTCATACCTACATTTATTCACTCAAGTACTATATCTATACACTCAAGTACCTATTACATGATATAGACATTTATACTATAATACATTTATACTACAACACTTATTGATTTGTTTTTTATTTGTACTCTAAGGTCATTGAAGGCAACAGTTCTAGACTCCAATCTCAATTTTGTTACCTCTGAGCTTGTCCAATATGACACTAATTTGCCTCATTACAAAACCAAAGATGGAGTTTACCGAGATGCCTCGGTTGATGGTAGAATCATCACATTTGAATTTTGGGAAGATCACTGCTGTTTCCGGTAGTGGGCAGCAACATAGTAGTGTCTATTGGAAGAATGGCAGTTCCTCAATCTTGTCATCCTTGGACTATCTCCTTGCCATTGGTGGATCAGCTCAATGATGCCTTTTCGGTGAAGGAATCGCCGATATGGATGGACAGCAGCACCACAACACAATGTAAAGAATTAGAGAATGCTGTTGGTGGAGCATTACAGCTATCCCAACTTACAGATTCACGTGCTTACGAAAGGTTAGTTACAGTTTATTTGTTTATGTGTATGTTCTTATTCTCCTCCGTTTTGTAGGCAAGTAGGCATGTAATTAATTGTCTATTGACATTACTCATTTAGACGCTTTACTAGAGTTCATAACTTCATATGTATTTTATTTTTTTTACTCATTTAGACGCTTTACTAGAGTTCATAACTTCATATGTATTTTTTTTTTTTTCTTTTTGGTGCATCAAAGAAGTGTTGGTTTCTCTTAGGTGTAATGTCCTGCATTCTGTTATAAAGATTTTAGTTTGATTTTCTTGTTTTCAGTTTGTAGATTTCTTCGACAGTGTTTATACATAATGTTCTTGTTTCCATCTACATTGTATCCTTTTTCAATGTTATTGGCAATGCATATTTCTGAAAGGTACCCAGTTCTGCTGAAAAATTCATTTTCCCTTGGAATTAGATTCTCACTGGAACTTATCTAGAGAACATTCTCCTACCTTTTTTTTTGAGTTGGCTGCAATGTTAAGAACACTAGCTCTTACTTTATTTCTTTCATTATGTTAAATGGAGTTATTCTAAAGTCGAGCTTAATGTTCCTATGTCCTTAAGTTATGGTAGACATTTAGACTTTGTTCAAATTTCTCACCTTTGTTTGGTCAGGTCACTTGCACTTTTGATTGCTGGTACACATATGGTGTTTCTCAAGTAAGCTTATATCATTATTGTTTCTTCAGTTCCCTTACAGCTAGGTTGTAATTTAGTCTGGAAATTGAATGTCTCCTTACAACACTTTGATTATGATATAACAAAGCACATGATTGAATGTTGGCCTTCAAAATACATCTCTACGGTTCTACCTTAAGAGGCACATGATTTTGGTTTCAGGGATTAGGTTTACGGGTATTAATTGGTCGAATCCTAGCTAGTTTCATAAGTCTTCATATCTGCTTAGAATTCTTGAGTTTCTGTCCTTTCCATGCTATTTTTTGCCAGGTTTTATTTTATTTTTTATTATCAATGACATACACTCTTTTTCCATTTGTCCGTCTGTTGATAACATCCTGTGTATTTCAAGTCATTATCGTCGTACAACTTCTTCACCTTCGGCGCCTTTGCAGAGCTTGCAATCCAACACAATGCCTTTCTATCCGGTCAGTCAATATCAGGAGTGGAGGAAGACCCCGGAGTGTACTGACTTCATCTACGCGCCTCGAGAGTGGGCTCCTTGCGAAGTGCATCGGCTTCTTTATTGATTGGATTCGGTGGCATAATTGTATTGATAACGACTTTATCACTTAAAAGATTGGATTTTAGCCCTGCCGTCGCCAATGCCCAACGGTCTTATTTGAAACAATTCTGTACTTGTGACTTGTCTTATTTGACGTTGATAATATTAATGTACATGTAAAATAAGAAGAAAATTCGGAGCTTCTAAAACTGGAGTGATTATTGTATATTAGCGTGAAACAATTCCTCAGCAGTTTGTAAAAAGAGCAATGCAACTACATTATATTACTAAATAATTAAGGCAAAAATTATTTTATGTCTAAATTGGTCATTTTACAAACATGAAGAACAAACCAGTTTTGAGTTTACACCACACTTTGTCACTGCTTTTACCACTGACAACACCTATAAAAGTCAGTTTATCAAACACTCAGCTGCTTTGACTGAAAAGCCACTTACAAACAACAAAGGGACCCTTGCTTCAAAATTGTATTGATACTTTGATAGTAATGAAGCAGCAAAGATAAAGTAGAAAAGTCTTGCAATCCAGGGTTCCTAACTTCCTACTAGTCGAATAACACTAGAATCAGAACTATTTCAATGACTCTCAAAGCCTAAGCTAAATCTAATAGATCGAGCAGATATGCAACGATGCTGGATTTCAACGTCTGCAATTCATATGAAGAAATAAATTCATAATTTCATAGCACATGCTTCTAATGGTACCAAAAAATGCAAAAGAAAATCCTAATCTATCCTTTACATCCACCATAATATCTATAAATTATTTACCACTCAACCACCATAAGAAACACGAAGGCATAGTCCGAAAAGGATTTGCTAGTTTCCATTCCACATGTTAGTCCAGTCTCATTCTGAAGAATAAATACAGCAATCAATGGATCTTGCATGACAGATTTCCAGTACTAAGTTTAACTCTACTTCAAAGGATTCCAGTATTCAAATGTCCTTGATTTAATATATTATTCATTGTGTTAGATAATATTCTTCATCAAACTCCTTTCTAGCAATTATAAGAGTTGCTTAGAAAATATACATAATTTCACTAGTACCCTGTCAGTCAATTTTCCTCTACCAACTTTAATCTGTAAGGATGCGAGGTGATGGGTGAAGAGGTCAATTACAACACAATGGCCTGTGGATTTAATTCACTAACCTCCAACTGCAAAGACCTCCAAGCATTCTTGCATCTTTCCCACTTCTCCTGCAGATGAGCCAACAATGCCTCGGCCCATTCTTCTTTGCTCCCTCTTATGCTTAGACCGTAAGGCACCGAGAAACTATGCAACCATTAACAAAAGCAAATGCTAGTCAGGACACTTATGATATTCTTCAACATATATCATCATAGTTTTTTGAATGGTGGTCTAAATGTTATAAGTGGTTGTCCAAAAATTTAGTAATCGATAACTTCTGTACAATATGTTCTATTTTACCATGATTTTTCAGTACAAGCTCTCTCTCAGTTTAATTATTTTGACTAATTGTCTGCACTGAAGTAACCATTTCCCAGTTTGTATCAAGTGTTATTTTTGGTGGCAGTACATAAAATTTCTATGTGAAAAATGAAAACCAACATCCAAATTATGCAAGGGTAGACAATGAGGTGGCACAAAAACCTGGCAGACAATGAGCTGGACCTATCTTTGAAATTTTGGTTGAAACTTTTGCCCCTTTACCAGACATTATTCAACATGTGATTCATTTAACAAGACCGCACCAGACAATCTGTGCGAGACAGTGACATAGAAGGCATCCCTTCCTAGCCATTTCACTGGGCCATATATTGACTGATGTAATTTTTCTGACTAAGTAATAAAACTCAGTGAATAAATTGAAGATTAAAGACTGGTTAAACTCGAATTAAAATAGGAGCTGAGGTGATTAGTAACTAAAAGATAAAAATGTAAATTAAAGATGCAGGAGCTGATCGCTCAGTGCAAGAATACAAGAATTCAAAAGTCAAGTTAAGAATTCACCCATAAGACTCCTTATAGCACTTGGTGAAACTTGTATAGCCACGCAGGTTCAGTTCAAGGATTTCAATAATTCCAGGTTTAGGTCCGGTGATGGGAAAGTGTTAAAGTTGATTTAGGTGCGTAGAGGAGGGTTAATAGGTCTGGAACTGAAGAAGAATAGATATAAGAATTCTGGAATCACACCAGAAATAGATGTTGGAATCACTCCAAGATTTCTCTCTAATCACTCGGGAGATAATGATAGGAATAAACTTCAATACTCTCATAGAACTGGTTTTCGGTGGTACAAAGACGCTTTTTTATAGAGGCTCCAACCAAATATAAGCTCCCACAAAACTGAGACTATAAATTATTTTCCTGTTTGTTACACCTTTCATATATCCGAATCTGTTCCTGATCATCAACCAATACTTCAAACCTTGGCCTGGACTATAGTCTGAACCCTAACTTCTCGTTTACCATATATAAAGCCCAAGAGTCAAGACTCTCAGCCTTTGTTGATATGGTAAACAAACAAACTTTTATTGAAACAAAGAGAGAGATTATAAAAAGACCACAAAGCATTTGCTGAAATTTCTAACGAACTAAAACACCAAAAATGGGAAAACAGAAAAAGGATAAAAGTGATGAAATGAAGCAGACTAGGCATAAAGCTAAAACGTACAAAGTAAAAGGCATACACTCCAGACACCATAGAGAGAAAAACAGACAAAAGAAAGATACAGTGGCTTTAAATTCTGATATTTTAAGGCGTCATTTGGATTATGGGTCGATGTTCCAAAGTACCACCACAGCCACTTTTGGGAGTGGCAGATACAAATGCACTGCTGATCATCAACATCTTTCCTTCGTGACATTTTACCCGTTTTTCTTTTCTAATAATTACAACACAACACTGTAGGGTTAAAAAATTCAAGCAGTGTTTACCTCAAGAGTTCTTCTAGCTCAGATTGTTTATTGGGGGTCCCATTCCTGCAAGTTACAAAAAATTCAGAACAAACCTATATTTCTAAGTTCAACAACTATGATGCACCACTTTAAACAATGTATTTGTAAGAGGAATTATTTGTCTGTTGCACTAAATATGCAATTTATTGTTCAATAGGAACGTTAATCTGTAGTTTCTCATATACATATTCGAGGATCAGAAGAAATTGGTGTTCTCACTTGCAGCTTGTGGATCAGTGTTTTTCCTTGTTGCAGGGCAGCAGAAATTGGACAATAGATTGACATTTTTGGGGTCCATGTGCTGTATCGTAAGTGTTCTAAAACAGGAACTAAACCCGATGAAATTAAATTTCTAGATTTAGCTTCTTTCAGTTGGCCTACTCTAGCATCATGTTGTGATCTCGTTGGTGAAAGAAAAGAGTTCTCGAATGGTGGAAAGAAGGGAGATGATGAATGTTGACTGCCATTTATGGTGGAAAAGACATAGGAGGAACTTCAAGAGTTGTAGAAGCAAGGATGTGGTATTGTTGCAGGATGGAGGTCATTTCACAAGGACTCCGATCACTGTGGAATTTTTTCAATTCTTTTCTGCTTGAGAACTATGTTATGATTTTATTTTATTTTTTCCCCATGATTGATGGATAGTAAAAAGAAAAGTTTTAGTATGGACTATGGAGAGTAGAGATAGAGGAGAAGGTTATAAGTTTGTGTGCAGTTTAAAGTTTAAAGTTATAAAAGAAACGGTTAAGGCATGGAGCGAGCAATTGTTAGAGATGTGGGGAAAGAAAAAAGAGTGAGGTGGAGGCAAATGTAGACTTCTTGTCCACAGTATTGTACTTTAGAGATTTGATAAAAAAATTTAAAAAAAAAAAAAAAATCTTTTCTGTTTGGGTTGGTAGAAGTTATGTTTCTTTCCAAAAGAAAAGGGTGGACATCTTTCTGTCCTATGTTTTGTACTCAACTTCTTCCAAACGAAATTTGGTTTCATATGAAAGAAGAATACAACCTAGTTGTGGTTTCTTCTTGCAAATTCAATGGCATTGCAGACAGCAGTCACAGCACTATATTTTTTTTCTAACTGAAATACACATTGGATGCCATGATAGTAATAAATTGTATGTAGCTCGCCTAGGACATTAAAATCATAATAACCACAACAGATGTCATAATTTAAATTATGCAGTACTAACTGAATGAAACAAAGGCGAGAACAACCAACCTGCAGACTGATATTGTATAAATATGAAGATACTTCATAGAAAGATTATAAACAGCATCAGCTACGTGCTCCTTGCTGAACAAGTACACCACTGGATAACCAAGAAGCCATCTGAAGAAGTTAAATATCCACTTTTAGTGTATTTTATCTGTATCGAAATGCTTCCAGCACTTTGCACAAAAAGTAATAAGAAATTCTAAAAGCCCATGATACTTTGTAGGGCAAGGTAGATCCTCTTGATTTCACATTTAAGCACCATATATTAAAAAACAATACAATGCTTATATTTAAATGAAATTTACATGCACCTTTTAACAGAGTTCAGACTTGTATGTTTAGGAAATTATGTCAAAAATTTACAGATAATTCCAAATTTATTCACCTTCTGATTTGAGTCAGTTTATAAACATATCTCTGGACTCTACTCAAAGGTTGAAAAAGGTCCTAAATAGGTGCAATGCCGAATAAGATACAAACATTGATGGATGAAAAGTTCTCAAACAACTCAGCACCAAACCAGTACACCAAAGTTCAAAACCCATGAAACACTAGGAGGAAAACTCCCAGGCAGTAAAGGAAAATCTTTAAATCTTTTAACAAAAAAGGCAAATAGACATTAACCTACTCCAGTGCTCATTAATTCTGCTTCCTTCTCCTTGTCAGTAAAGAGTCACTTCTTTTGTTCCAGCCAAACACACAAAAGTACATTTCCAAAGAATAACCATCTTGCTAGCCCCCTAGTAACAACAAAGAAACAGCTCTTAAGGTATACACATACACCAAACAAACATTTCCAGCAACTAATTCCAAATCTGTCTAGTTAAACTGTATTGTGAAAATATGTGATCGACATGCTTCCTTATTTTGTCCAACAAACATCAATGTGTGGACAAAGGATAACCCTCCAACCGGAACACCTTTCCAAATTGTCACTTGATTCCCAGTACCAACCACAGACTTCATGAGTAAAATAAGGATATGTCCAAGAATTTTGTACATAACCTCTCTCAGCAATCCAAGAATTGCACCGATTAGCATGAGCACTTACTCCAAATGATTGACACCCAGAAGCAGTTTTTCTGAAGAGGGAACCTCCACAACCACTGACCAACTGTAGCCTATTCTCTTCAATAATTCCCAAATGTGCCCACTTTCTCCCTTGGATCCCAAGATCCCATCCAATCATATCTTGCCCGTCTTCCGTCACAATGCCCTTCCCAAATGAAATCCTTCATCATTTTTACTAGGGCCTAACCTACCCTTTATGGAAAATGTAAAATGGAAAAGCAGACTGCACTGATGAGAATTAAGCAAGTCAACCCACCCCCCCTCTCGACAAGGAAATAAACTTGAGATTGATCATTTGGTTTTCCAGGCCAAACAAATAACGCGCCAGTGAAGGGGACCAGTAAGATTTATCTGACCATTTGAAGGCACTGGTGTATGCAAGGGTGGGTTTAGGAAGTTACCCATTTAATGTTGGCAAGGTGACCTGAGTATCTTGCATGCAGCTACTGAAATCAATAATCTCGGAGGAGTGAGAAGAGATCAGTTCATTTCTGGCAGGTTTAGAATCAACCATATCTATACTATGAGA
Source organism: Rosa persica (assembly GCA_025331145.1). Taxonomy (NCBI): domain Eukaryota; kingdom Viridiplantae; phylum Streptophyta; class Magnoliopsida; order Rosales; family Rosaceae; genus Rosa; species Rosa persica. Next base: position 19,277,330 of record WFKR01000004.1, on the reverse strand, counting down.
TGACGATGTGTCATCTTTCATTCCACCAGCAGGAAAATTTAAAGAGAACAACTTCTGAATTGATATAAGCTGCACACCTAGTTGGTGTTTCTCCGCTTGTTTTATCATCTGCAACAGAAATTAAAGAAGGGAAGTCACCAAAGAGAACAAATGTGCATGTTGAGGTTCAAAGGAATATATTAAATAAGAAAAAGCGAACATCAGAGAGCACCTTTGGAGGATCATGTTCAAGGTCCACAAAGAGAAGCTTTGCTTCAGAGTTCAAGCTTGACCTAACATAATCAGCAAGTTCACTAATGTGCACCAAATATATCATTTCTTCTATAACCATTACTCTCAGCTGCACAAAAATGGTTGAGCTCTGCAGAATTTTTTTAAAGTATTTTGATTTCAGAAAACCGTGAACTCATAACAAAGAGAAAGACTGGAAGAAAAAGAATTACAAGACATGATAGCAAACTCCATCTGACTTGATCATGTATAACAGATTATGAACCAAAGTTCAGAGACCATTTTAGAGAAGATAGAAGGGAAAAGGAGAAAGCTGAAAGAGATAAGAAATGATCTACATATATTACGGAAACCCCCAATCATCTTGGCCTCCAGACCAATGAAAGACATAATACAGAGCCAGTACCTTGGTTCTAATTTAATGTGTTAATATACATACAAAGTAGCTGAAAGGGTGTAGAATTGCAGAAAATTAAAGGACCCTCCATTTTTATTAAAAAGAGGACGTCCTTATTCCAACCAATTGACAATGTAATTGAATCATCAGAACTGCCCATCATTTAGGTTTATCTTGAAGAATTATCCCAGCGAAAAATCAAACCGATAGTAGATTGTTTGGTCATCTGTTCGTTGTATAGTTTGCAGACAAATATAGTTCTATAGAAACAGAGCGAAGAGAGAACACCAATGTCCAACCTAGATAAACTTAACTATATTCATATGAAGGTTCCTCTTTCAAAAGCTTGTTGATTGCTTATGTACTTTGAGGGGCTTGACTGCTGTGTAACAAGTATTCTTCAACATTGGACTCTAGAATTTCTCTCACACTTTTTTGTTCTTGATTCTCTTGTTCTTTTCAGACCTTACCTTCTATTGCCAATTATTCCTTATAGTAATATAAGTTTGGTATATAGAGAAACGTTTGATATGTAATTTCCCAAATTGGAAATACAGACGACACCGAACACACAAGTGAAATTTCCTAAATGAAAGAAAAAAGGCAGAAATCATAGAACTAAAACTTGAAAGAACTCATAAACTTTTTACATTGGCTAACAATATCAATTGAGTAAAAAATAGCACACTGTGATATAGTGTCTGCGTGAAGTAAGCCATTAGTACTTGAAAAACCTGGGAAATTAATTTAGTGAGGTATTCAGAGACGAAACCTTTCGACAAAGTTTTAAAAGATTGCAGAGCCTCTCTTGCAGTTCAGGCATCTTTCCACCATAGTCTACCATTATCACTGGCCTCATTCCAGTACACAAGGCCAGAATATCTGCAAAACAATTCCACAAAAATCAAACAGTTTGGGTGTGGCCAAGAAATAGGAAGGAATTTGCAGTAACAAGGTGAATCAGTTTGCAATAATGGATAAAATTTGAATTTCTCTTATAGAATTTATGCAACACTCATCGCAAGTATCATAACTCTGTTCATGGAAATGGAACTTTATAGAAAAATCGCACAAAAAAGAGAGATTAAAATCCTCTAGGAACAGTCTGAGCTAAGAAAATTGAAAGAGAGAGAGAGAGACCTATCTCAAGTCGACGTCTGCTTGAATACTTGAGTCGCCATTTGATACGAGAGAGGGATGAATCCAACACGTTTATTGCTTCCTCCAACTCTGCAACTTCACTTGAAAATTCCTTCTCGCTTTCCATCGACACACACACAATACACTACTCCACTTTGAAATGTATTTTTGTTCTCTATTTCACGCCTCCCTAAATTGCCCTTAAAACATTTAATGGAGAAAACCCACTAATTTTTTTTTTCTTTAAAGAAAGACTCCAGGTCATAATGACTTATTTTGATGGGATTGTCAAAAAAAATTATTACCCAAGTAATCCAACATTTTTAATATTATGAAGCTCAGCTAAAAACTATCCTAAAATATCCTCGGAAGTCAAGGGCAAAGACATCTTGGACATTCTTGTTGACATATTTCAGAGAGAACCTACGAATCCCTTTCCTATAGGAGAATGAATTCCTACATAAAAATAATTAAAAAGAAAGAAAAAACTCGTCCAAGCAGCCTATGAACCAGTCTGGAGCCCAAAAGAATGAGAAACCCTAGCACCGGACACCCAAACTCATGGGCACCCATTCTTGTTGATATAACTTCTCGCCACAAAAACATATCCTCTCAACACTAAAGTAATATTAATGTCTAGAGGGGACTACCGAACATACATTGATATATTATAAAGAGGGTATTGCTGACCAAATGACGCATGTTTTTTAAATGGCACTATTGACGAGATAATGTTTGTTACCTATAAGAACTGGCGACCAGGTAATTCATGTATGTTCTATAAATAACGTCTTAGGTAATAGTTGTATGGTAGTTAAGTAATTCCAAACATGCTCATTTCCAATTTGTACTTAGCTTTGTGCGGTTTTTTTTTTTTTGATAGATTTTTTGTAAAGCCTATAAGTTCTTTTAAAAAATTGATAGACTGTTATTGATTTCTTAAAACCATGCATTGATTTTAGTCATAGACTTTTTATTGATTTATGGTTTTGTTTTTTTTTATTTTTTGTACGTGTTGAGAAGTCTATAAAAGTCATTCATAATAAAGGTATATAGATTCAAATGCATTCCAAAAGCAAAACAAGATAATAACTCGTTGCCTCTTCAATGGTCTAAGTATCTTTTAGTCGACATTGACTCAAATGCTTGATTATTATTTTGTCCGACCAACATAAAGATACAACATAAATCAGAATTGAAAAAAAAATGAAAAAAAAAACACACACACACACATATTTAACAATTACAATGAACATATTGGGTATCAAAAACGTTAATATAAAAAAAAATTAGAGAAAAGACAAAAAAAATCAAAGAAAGAGATATGACGGAGAACCAACCTCTTTGATAGACTTTACTAAATCTTTGGGCAGGTGACTGGAAAATTATTGTTGTATGAATTGTATACTTAACACTACGAAGTCTATAATTATCCATGATTTTCTAATTCCGTAAGTATAATGATGTTTTGAATAACTTTGTACTTTCATACATTTTTAAAAGTCTTAATTGAATATCCCTAAACATTGGTGGAATTAATTAAGTATTTTTAAAATCCTAATTGAATACACCTATACTTTCATAGATCGTTAAAAATCTATGTTGAAACTCAAACTTTTAAATTCCATAAATTTTTTAAAAAATTCCACTAATTCTTTATACAACCTCCCTAAATGATAAGGATCAGAAAGTAGAGGACCAAAAGTGCAATTAGCCTTATAAACTTTTAATCGAACCCACAGTCGGCCGCTCCAAGACTCAATTCCATCTCTCGCTCCCTGCTTTCTCATCCACTCTTGGTTGCCGCTGTTCATCTTCGCCTGCCGCCCATATCTGTAAGTCCCCGGCCACGAATCTCTAAATCTTTTGGCTTCGAATTTATTGTATTGGATTCTAACGTATGTATTGCCGTCAAAGATTAATTACCAAAATATAAGAAAACAGTGAGAAGTCAGTATTTGTCTTTGCTTTCGTTCTTGCTGAATACGAGTTTGATGCTACTAGATTTTTTTTGTTGAGTTTCCAGAGTCATTATTGGGTGGCATGAATGAGGGATTCGAGTTCTGTTTCATATGATGCTGTATTTGGATGGTAGATTACAAAGTCCTGGAGGTCATATTGTAACATGGTTTTGCATAAACTGTATTTATTTTTTTAAAATTGAAATTAGGTAAATTTCAGGCCTGAGAGACTTGAAATAGAGCAGACACTGAGAGGGAGTTGAATTCTGAATTGTGAAGTCTTGTTGCCTTGTTGGGTGCTGAATTGAACAAGATAGACTCTAATTTATAAAATTGCAGAAACGACCTTCGTTTCAAACTAGGTGTGAAAATATGTTTGTAAAATTGTTTTTGGCTATTGGTTTTGCGTCAAATATAATGTAGGGTTTTGGCAAGGTATATGGTAAAGCTTCCTTATTTATGTTATAATCAGCCACAACTCGCATAGAGATGATGTGGAATTGAAGGAACCCACCCACCCTTGAGCTGAGTCAATTTTGATGGTCTGTTGTGAGAAGTTTTTGTTTGTTTTTGCTTCTGTTTTCGGAAGACGTTGGGTCTGAATGTATGAGTCTCTGGCCTTAAGTTTTGTTTTATGAGTTTTAAACGCCCCAGACTGAATTGACTTAGCTTTTAGTTTTGTTAGGAAAGGAGCAATAAAGAAATCTTTCAATGCATAATAAATGAAGCAAATAAAAGAGATTTAAGATGATTGAACCAACAACCAATAGTCCTATATATGTGTGTGTATATATATATGTCAATGCCTTTTCAACTCGGAAAGAAATTTTTCTACATATGTATGGTACAACTTTGTGCATGTCAGACAAAAGTTTAACTATCATATGGGGGCAGTGGTAGAAAAAGTGAAGAATGGCTGGGATGGTGATGGTGCGTCCGTATGTGTCAGCCTCCACACTAAGTCGAGCTCTGCCATCAGCAGCCTCTGCACTAAGTCGAGCTCTACCAACCTTATTTGCTGAACCAAGGAATAATTGGTTACTGTGTGAGACTCAGAGCATGAAATTGTTACATGATAGGGCAACCGCCAACAAACACAGAAACTCAAGGAGACTGGTGTTTGGTGGTGGGAGGAGGTTCACTACTCGAGCTTCCCACGTCAATGATGCTGGCTACATTGGCTCACCTCTCATGCAGTCCATGGAGAACAAGATCAAAGAACAGCTGAATGCAGAATCTGTTATTGTTAAAGATGCTAACGGGGATGGTCGGCATGTCAGCATTGATATTGTCTCTTCATCCTTTGAGGGCCAATCTGCTGTGAATAGGCAGAGGATGGTGTACAAAGCCATATGGGAGGAGCTTCAAAACACAGTGCATGCAGTAGATCAGATGACTACTAAAACCCCAGATGAAGCAGCAACACAGAAGTGATACAAGTGTTAGTTGAAAGTTAGAGGCCACACTCCCCTGATATACCGTTGCTACATTTTATGTAACTTCCGTAATTTTATGATCTTTATCCGTCAATGATTTTGAATGATCTTAATTGCCACTAGGCGACGGCATGAGTAGGAGCGTTATGATCTCTTTGCTGTGTCTTGCATTCTTGTATTTGAAATGTTTTATTTTCTTTCCAGTAGTTATTCTTTTACCTTCTATGATGAATAAAAAACGTATTGAGCTGGAGCTCTGCATTTTCTTTCACCCTATCAATTTTTATAGTTAATGACTTGCACTTTGCAACATGTCATATTACTACTGTAGAGGTTACTATATCATGTTACTTCAGGGTCTATTTCGTTGCAGCCACTGGTAGAAGCCAAGATTGCTCCAAGGCCACTGCTCGATGCATAGCCATCCCCCACCCCACTGCCCCATGGGGTATTAGAAGGCCAAAACGTTGTGTTATGTATTAGAAGGCCAGAACTTTGTGTTATGTTTCAGGGTTCTTCTGCTGAACCATTAAATGTGATTCGGTTTCAAAAAGACAGTCAAGCTTCAGACCCTATATAGGCCTGACAATAAGGAAAGAGTGGATCCTAATCGGGAGAAACTCAAATAGAGGGATAGATAAAAAGTTTCAAAGATTTATAAGCACGTACAAAGAATTGCATATTGTTCTTAAAATTGTTGAAAACTCTTGATGTAATGCGGCTCCATGAAATTCTCTAATCTAATCCGGCCTCCTTCCTCCTTTTGAACACAAGGCTTCACCGGAGCCGACCTTGCATGATGCCGGATATAAATTTGCGAGCAATGTCATCTCACCAGCCACAAAAACAACTCGGACTCCGACTCCACGCACCGACTCGATCTCTGATTTGTTCCATGATTGGATCTGAAAACTATTTACACAATGAATTTGGATCCCTTGTTGAATACATGATGATGAATGTAGGTAAAAGAAAAAAGAAGAAGAAGAAGAAGGGACTATGTTAAAGCGCTAAAGCCTCCTCCCTTCATCATTTGCTTGAACTCCTTGTAATTGACCCTGCCATCTCCATCGACGTCGACCTTCATAATCATCCTCTTGCAGTCCTCTGTGGACTTGCCTTGCTTGAGGCCGAGGGAGGACAAGACGGACCTCAACTCGTCGACGGCGATGAAGCCATCACCGTTCTGATCGAAAACGTTGAATGCCTCCTTCATGTCCTCCTCCTCGTTCCGCTCGTCCATTATGGATTGGTACAGCTCTCCGAACTCGTCAATGTCGACGCACCCATCTCCGTCGACGTCAATCTTCTGGATCATGTTGAACAGCTCCTTGTCAGGGATGAAGATGCCCAAGTTCTCCAGCGAATCGCTCAGCTCCTTTCTGCTGATGCGCCCGTCGCTGTTCTGGTCGAACATTTGGAACACGCGCTTCAGCTCAGTCGGCTCCATTCTTGTGATTCTCACCTGATCTTGATCCTGACCCTGACCCTTGTTCTTGTCAGCAACACTGGTTCTTGTTTTGGTTCTGGTTTTGGCTTTGGCTTCGTTTTGGTTTATGTCAGGAAACCAACATGAGGGCAGGAGAGGTCTCAGTTTTTTGGGTATTAAAGAGAGGAGGAATGCATTAAGAAGATTGTAAATAAGGAAAATCCTGATCAAAATGGTTGGCATTGGGGGAGAGAAAGCTTGATATCACACTGGTTTTTTTTCTTTTTCTTGCTGTGGGTATTAGTTGAGAGTTTTTTGGAAATGCATGCGTCTCTGGTTATTTATTGACAACCTGGGTCACTAAATCATCATCAAGGTTTGGTTTAGAGAGCTGGCTTTGGGGGCCTTATACGCGTATTAGCTAGCTACCACGGAAGAAAGGGTTTGATTAATTTACACTTTACGCGTTGTTATAATTGGTTTGGTAAGTGACTTTAATTGTTTAGTGATCGTTGATAACGGATCTGAAATTAAAGTTGGGGGACAGCTATCAAGAAACAAAAGCAAAAATGTGGAGGCCAGCGCCACTAACCGTTGGACATCCTCAACGGCTACTTTCCTCGACGTGGACACCCTACTTTGGAAACTATTTGCCTTCGGCTTTGGTTCTAGGTCCCAATTTCTTTCTTTTTTTTCTTCAATCTAAAGTTCTTTTTTGGCAACTAACACAATTGAGTTATAAAATTATGAGACACTAACACCTATACAATAGTTGTCTTCTAATTTTTCTTAGGATACAAGGAGATTCAAAGTATGATTATCAAATTTCGGTGGTTGATTTTGACAGCCAAGAAATTAGTTAATGTCGATGGATAAGTTGTGTTTTTACAAAAGATAAGGAGGCTTGAGATTCATAGATTTGGGGCAACCTCTTTTCAAACAAAAAGGTTAGCATAAATAAATTATGCTTCATTCTCGAAACCCCACATTGCATTGCCAAGTGGTGGTCAACATCACAAAAGGGGTTTTTATCATGAGTAAGGCATGTACTTTCTTAGAGCAATTCTAAGAGCAAGTTCACCGAGCTCTTTTATGCTCGGGCACCACGTCAAAAGCAAGCTTGGGTCACCATTTTTGAACTATTCATGCTTCCATCGGAGTTGGGGCAAGACCACAGTGAGAGGCCCAGGACACCAGCTCGGGTAGGATGGTGACTGAGCCCGTGACCCAGGATGCCACGCTGCCCAAAAAGAAGAGGCTCGGGGAGACACGCCGTGTTGTAGAATTGAAGGCCAGTCGCTTGTCTTCTAGCAGCGACAAGACAGCAGGCGCGTAGCAGCCATGTTTTTGTCGTTTAGTGGCGTGCAGGTGAGACGTGGCGTGTAGCCGTTGGGCTACTTTGCAGATATGAATGCAACGGTCCACAGATCTGGACCGTTGCTTATGATAAGGAAATGGATCTGACGGCTATAAATCAACATTTGCAGAGGTTAAAAAAAACTGTTAGATTACAACGGTAACAAAAAAAAATATAACCAAAATTTTCTATAAATACCTCACCTCCTATTTTACTTCTCACACCAAAAAAAAATCATCTTTCTTCCTCAAAAATTTTTGTTCCTTCTCCTCATAGCTTTCATACTCTACAATTTTTTTATTCCAATATGAGCATAGGAGGCAATACGATTGTCCAACCAGTAGCAGATCCAAGTATTGACGAGACACATTGGCAGACTAATGAAGACATTCAATTGTGCAAGTCTTGGAGGACTGTTAGCCAAGATCTGGCAAAGGGTACGAAACAAAGAAAAGATGATCTATGGATAGAGGTACGCCAACATTATGCCGAACATTGGGATGGATAAGTCTGATCATTGCAAGCTTTTCAAGGGAGGTGGAAAACCTTGAAAGTCGAACTTTTTGCTTGACATTGTACGTTAAGGCAAGCGAAAAATTGGTACAAGAGTTGTGCGAATATGATTGATGAGATATGAATTTGTAGTGTAACACGACTATTAATTTTTATGATTCTTTTAGTGTATATTAAAATTTAATTAATTGATACATCTTACTTTAAATTATTAGTTGAAATATTTTGTTGATAATTATACTTTAAATTATTAGTTGATATATTAAAATTTAGTCGATAATTATACTTCAAATTAGTACTTCATAATCATACTTTAGACTTAAAATTATTAGTTTATACATTATACTCACCTTATACTTAAAGTTAGTAGGTGATGTAGGTGGATTTAATTAGTTGATACATTGTACTTCGTTTATATTTGTACTAATAGATTTATTTTTATTTTGTTTAAATTAACATAGCGACGTCAAGCACAAGATTTGTGGAGAGCTGCGATGACCAAATCGAAAGGAAAACAAAAAAAAGATGATTTCACTAGTTTAGAATGTTACGAGATTGTTAAGGGGTTTCAACAATTTAGTGACATTCCAAACTATTCCTCTTCGACTGGAGGAACCTCCAAGGGAGGAACTGAACGGATGCACACACAACAATCCGTTCCTGATTCTCATGTCCAGTTGGACACATATGCAGATGAGGTAAATGCCGATGCAACTCCCAATCCTTCGGTGAGGCCTCAAGGAAAGAAAGCTGCCAAAGAAGCTATTCAGAAAGGAAAGAAAGCATCTATTGATTTCAGTCCTCTGACAGCCGCTTTGGAGACTATAGCAACCAACCAAACATCAATGTTGTCTGCCAAGGATAAACGTGATGAGGAATATGCTCGGCATCTCCATGACCAACAACACCGAGATTATATACGCTTGAAATTGGATATTCAAGAGAGGGAATTCAAAATTCAAGAGAGGGAAGAGCGAATTATGGAGATGGACACAAGTATGATGACGCCAACAAAAAAGAAATACTGGCAAAGAAAACAAAAAAAAAATTGCGGAGAAAGAAGATGAAGATGCAACCTATAGATCTAACATCCCACACCACTATTCACAGGTGGATATTATCCACAACCTCTTTTCCCCGGTGACTATCCACAATCACCATTCTCTGGTGGGTATTATCCACAATCTCCTTTCCCCGGTGGTTTTCCACAACCAACATTCACCGGTGGCTTCCCACAACCACCATTCACTGGTGGAGTCCCTTCCCCACCTTTCTCTTCGAATGAATCCACCAACCCCAACCATATGGATGACCCCTCAAACACAAATTAGATTCCTAATGAAGATGAGGATTAGGAAAATTAGGGAGTTATATATTTTAAATAAGGGATAATGACCATTAACACAATTTTAGGATAAAAATTGCCCACTTACCCAAACACTCTAAGAGATCATTTCCCTATTACCCAATTAATTATTTTTTTATTCCTTTTATTTAGGGCTAAATATTGGTTACTACCCTGTGGTTTAAGTCCAAAATCAATTTAGTCACTGAACTTCTAATTTCATCAAAAACACCCTTAAACTTTCAATTTGATCTTATAGGTCTAATTCGTTAATATTCTGTTATGGGTTCAAGTTATAGTTGAGTTATTTGTTGAAAAACTATTTATTTGATAGATTTCTAATAGTGGATCTCACTCTTAAATTTTACTATGCAAGCCACCTCAACACCACATCATAAACATAGGTCATATATATGAGCCACGTCAACAAGTTAAATGACTCAATTGTTGGAAGACTAATAAATTGGACTTATTAGATCAAAATTGAAAGTGTAGATGTGTTCTTGATGAAATTAGAAGTTCATGGACTGAATTGATTTTTGGACCCAAACTACATGATAGTAATCAGTATTTAACTTATTTTTGAGACATTTTTGCCCTCTCTTTCTTTGTCACTTAGAGAGAGAAGTCATCAGAGACCTTGTCAGATTCCGGTGACCGGTCACCGGAATTCGGATACTTGACTGGTGATCGGATTCAAGTGTCTGAATTTATTGCCCCCTAATAATACCCCAGTAACCATATTATTGCTCCCCAATAATCATATTATCATTGCCCCCCAATAACAAGTTCATTGGGGATCAATAATTTGTGAAAAATGAATATGTTTTTAATTTTGAATGTTTTAGTAGTTTATCCAAATAAATATTCTTATTATTGCCCCCCAATAATCTTATTATTGCCCTAATAAACATTTTATTGCCCCCAGTAATCTTTTTACTGCCACCAGTAATCTTTTTATTCGCTTTGTTCCGGGGTTTCACAGAGACAGTGAAAACAGACCGACACCTCCATGAATTGTTGCCGACACCTCCATCCTAGAACACTGAGCATATATATATATATATGTATGTATATATGTGTATATATATATATATATGTATGTATATATGTATATATATATATATATGTTGGATTATCAAATGCATAGAGATAGAAACAGAACAGAAGAAGACTAGAGTTTCTCATGCTCAAAAAAGAAAAAGAGTTTCTGAATCATCATCATCATCATGGCGGTGGAGAAGAACACAAATATAAAGATGAAACCCGTCCTGGGTTTCTTAGAGGACACGCTCAATTCCTTGAGAAATAAAATCACTCAGCCCATTCGACAAGGCTGCCAGATTTTCGACGATCAAAACGATAAGATCGAGTCCATCGCCATAGAATTGCACAAGGGAGCGAAACTAATGTGAAAGTCTCCAAGCTCCAAGCTCCAAGCTCCAAGCATGGAACTATTTCTGGCTTGACGAGGACGAGTACATGGTGAGGCTTCTTCAATTGGATTGGTACTTGAGAAATATGCTGCAAGATCCGATTCAGATCCTCTCGGTTTGAATCCGATCACTGCCGGAGGTTGAACTTCTTCTAAGGTCACCAAACAACGGGCGCCTCACCGCTTCATCATCATAGCCAACCCCATTATGAAGTCGCCGATGTCGACAGAAGTCGAATCAGAATGGGGAGAGAGAGAGAGAGAGAGATCGGTGAGGGGGGAGGAGAGAGAAAATAGATCGAAGAGAGAATTTAAGAGAGAGAGAGTCTGAGAAGAGATGTGATTTATTAATTAAAATAGGGGCCAAACTGTCAATGGATGTTAGATTGGATAAATGATGTTAAAAAACTCTTAGTGGAGTAAGTGGACAATTTTTAAGCTGAAAATGGGTAAGTAGTCACGGCCCCTTTAAATAATTGTATTGTTATGATTTCAATTCTTGGTTTTTCACTTATGTAATATTAGATTGATGAAATGAAAATTTATTTGAATAATACCCTTACAAATGAAAAGCACACATATATGACGTATCTCATAAAAGCTAAATGAAAACCACACAAACAGAATTAAAAACATAAATATAATGAGAAATGTATGATGTAAATAAATAGTATTGATGAAAAATTTGGAAATGCAACCAAAGAAAATTTGATTGGTAGACAAATTATATGTCCACTGAATTAACTCCACTGACACTTTTTTGTGTGGTTTTCATTTAGTTTTTATGTTTTTAATTATGTTTGTGTGGTTTTCATTTAGCTTGTATGAGAAACCACACAAAAAAGTGTTGGTGGAGTTAAAAAAAAAAGTCAGTGGACATATAATTTGTCTACCAATAAAATTTTTTTTAGTTGCATTTCCAAATTGTTCATCAATACTATTTATTTACATCATACATTTCTAAAAAAAAAAAAATACTCGATGAACAGTAACTGACTGGTGACCTTGACCCAACGGGTAGAAGCAAAGATCCAGTGGTAGTGAATAGTTTTCTGCCCTGGTGACCCAACGGGTGAACTTGCCCTAACAGCTTTCTTATAATTTTTGTATTATAGGGAAGCAAAAGTCAAAACTTTAAACAATTTTGTTCTTTAACTCCAAACAGATTCTCTATTTTACAGCAATATCTAAAATCTCCATAATTATTCCTTAAAATTTTAGAGATTGCTGTAAATTTAGGAATTTTTGTTTATCTTTCCTCACTATCCATAAAATGGGGATAGTTATAGGGAATATGTTGGAGCAAAAGATGCTAATTTTTCCCTAAAATAGAGAAACATCAAAATATAGGAAAGCTATTGAAATTGCTCTTAGACCGGACTCAATGGTACTTGAACTTTTAAATTATGAATTAGGTACCTAAATTCATTGTAGTCTAAATGGTCACTAGCTGAAACAGCAAGCTAACAAACTAAGTAAGAATAATCTCAATTTCTAAGGCAAATCAATCATCTAGTCTAATCTACTAACACTCAATTGTGGTACACATATCAACTGGAAACATCTTAGAGAAGCATACAGAAATCACTCCCACTTGAAAAAGCTTGAAGTTTAGAATGTCTGGATTTTTGGTGCCTTAAGCAAGTACCTTCTCTTTCCCCTTAGTGCTTGCCTCAGGCTCATCAGCAGCTAACAACCTCGGCATCAGGTTGGTCTTCTTGCTCTTTGTCTTGTCAGATTCTCCATCTTTTTTCGCATTCTTACCCTTTCTTGCTGTTCCATATGGTAGTTTATTCACACTGCCAATTGGACGCCCTCTCTCTCTTAGGCTGTTCAGTACTGTTGGAAGGTCCCTCTAGCAATCCCATGCTCATTGCATCCAGATTTTTCTTTCCAATAGCAAGACTCAAGTAGAGTTTTTAAGGAGACATTGTTACCTCATCATTTTCTTAGCCCTGCGTTATCTTATGATTGGATTTTCATGGTCCTTGGTTTAGTTAGTTCCCTGATTTGCACCTGTCTTCAGTGACATCATATGTTCACCACCGATTGAGGAAGAAATGCCTCTGGTATACTCCTTGGTATCTAAGCTTTGAAGATTAGGGTTTGGTTATTCACCACTACCCCTATTAAAATTAGGGTTTGGTTCAGTTTGTCCCATATAATAGCCAATGCCGTTGGTGGCGCCACTACCCCCACCAGTGCATCATTGTCTTTAATTAGTGCCGGTCCGGAGTAGGGAAGGCCAACATGAGTAAACCAACCACATGTGCCATAACGACCAAAAATCTTGTCATACGTGAAGTGCACCATGAACTGGACTTTATCTTTTACCCAGAATCGACGATGAAACAACAAAGGCTTCCTGTAGTTGATCTTAACTCGGATGCGCATGATCCGATTCTTGAATGCTGGAAGATGATCTATTTGAAATCGCCAAGTGTGCTTCTGATAAGGCATATGATGCGCTCCGATTTGAATGCTGGCGGTACGCCTTGCAGCGTCATCCAGTATGATGACTTCTTTAATGGTACATCTACAGCTAAGCTAACATCGCCATACGATGCAAGGGTTATTGGAGCTCTGTTGTAGCCCCATGGTCCGCTTTTCCAGACCCGATCAACATCCTTTGGGTCTGTGAAAGAGAACAGTACTTTGTCATCGTCTCTGACTTCCTCAACTCGGAGACTGCCATTAATCCTCCATGCAAACGGAACATTCCCAGGAACAATCGTCGAGAGTATTCCCTCTCCGTAAGTAGCTTGCCAACCATGAAAGCTTGGGTTGTCTCAACCCCTTGGACGGGCGCAAATCCACGGGTTTCTTCCCATCACACAAGGCTAGGGAGGAGGCCAGGTAAGTTGCCATTGCATCGATCGTTGCCATTAACGCGACAAAAGGGACTACGCAGTCGACAAAAAAACCCTAACCCTAGGTTAGAGAGAGAACGGCTGCGGTTTGATTTCTATCCATTTCATACGATTTCTTATTGTAATTATTATTATTATTATTATTTGTAAAAAAAATTGTGAATACAACGCAATTTCTGGTCACAAATGGTAGATTGGGTAGCAAGCAATGATCATAATGGGAAAGATATATTGCATCTTGTCATGAGATTTGAATTCTATCGAACTTTCAAGCACTAGAGTTAAATCCCAGTTCCACGCATATGGCCCCAACATAAAGAACATGAAATACTGCAATAAATCATTGACTTCATCACCTTGCACTTGCATCTAGAAATCCAAATTGAATGTTGCGGATCAATTAATCAGTAATGGTCACGTTTTCACTTTGTTAAGCCCAAAACCATTCAAGAGTGGAGCTCATTGAGTCAAGAGCTAATTTTGAGCAAAGAAAAACCTTGGGGCTCAAACAAACCTAGAAGAACCAAAATGACCGTTCACAAGAAAAAAGAAATTGAAAAATTATGAGCTATAACCTACACTTCTTACTTAAAAGACTTGAAATTTGACAGGTAGCATGTATATCTAAAATTTTCCATTTGGGTTATGGCACGGGAACTGCAGAGATAGAAGTTTTCGTTTCTCATTGCAAAGTGAAAAAGATGAAATTTTCCAATTTGCAGCTTCTAACCTTCGCATTTCAAGAGAATCATGAATAGTTCGGTCATAACTTCAAAGAATCTAAGGAATTTGGGTAGTTGGAACTTGGAAGCAAATTGTTAGTTATGAGAAGAAAAAGATTCTCTCGTCCATGACTAATCTGGGCTTCGCCTGTGAGAAAAAAAAATAAGAGACTGAAAAAGACATTTTTACCCCTAAGTTTTCGGTGACACATGCTTGATATTTAACGATGATTTAACCGCGAAATGATGGAAATATCTAATTGATCTTGTTTTTAGAGTTTAGGTATCTAATTAATCATTTTAAAAATGATTAAATACTGTTTACTCCCTATACTTATAGGGCTTCATTGTTTCAGTTCCTGACATTCGAATTTCACCTAAAAAGTCCCTGAACTCTCAATTTCCTCTCAATTGGTCTTTGCCGTCAAAATTTTCTGTTAAAGTTGTCAAAAATGTCTATTATGTCCTCACTAATTTTTTTTCTTTCACTTTTATTTATTTATTTTTTTTCATTTCATCTCTTGAAGGTCGGTGGATTGGAACTATCTTGATGAGGAGATCAATAGAAGGATGCGAGAGAGCCGGAAGAAGAAAAATTAATAACATAAAAAAACAAAAAAAGAGAGGAAGAGATTTTTTTTTTTTTAAGTAACTGAGGGTATAATAGAATTTTTAGGAAAAGATAACGGAGTTTTTGACGGATGCTTGACGGCAGAGATTAATTGAGAGGAAATTGCAAATTCAGGAACTTTTTAGATGAAATTCGAATGTCAGGGACTGAAACGATAAAAGTCTATAAGTATAGAGATTAAGCAGTATTTAACTCTTTTAAAAATTTGAGTACCATTGTGTTCGGTCTAATAAAAACCCTCCCCGAAAAATGCACCATCTTCCCCATTGTGTCCCAAGGGACTAGATCACGTGCAAAGGGCACATGACAACAAGAATACTCGGGTGACCATGATAAAATAGGTAGTCTCCAAAAACAATATTGTAACCATGACACTATAATAATACCATGGAGGTTCGAAAGACCAATTCCACTAGAGGGCTGGGTTGAAAAAAAAACAAACCCCAAAAGTAACTTAACCGAGCAAATAACTGAAAAAAGAAGAAGAAAGAACTAACAATACTAGAAAACAAAGTACCTATAGTATTGAATATTGCAAATGGTCTGATCACCATATAAGTTAGTCTAAATAGTATTGTTACGTAAGAGAGAGAAACCAACCCTCTCTGTAATGGCTTTTTTGATTGGTGTTTGTTGGGAATTCGATTTAGCTAGTTTGTCTACGATGGTTTAGGCAGCGAAGCTCGGGGATCAGCTGAGTGGTGCTTGCAGGTTTATTGGATAAAGATGTATGCGAATTGAGCCTTGGGCAGCAGCAATCGGGATTCCGGTGCTGTTGAATCAAGTTTTTTTTTTTTTTTTTTTCAATCAGATCTAGCGCCGAGCATTTTAGGCTGCTGATCCGGGCTTAATTAGTTGCAGAGGCGAGGTGGTGTTGATGCGGTGCTGGAAGGGCCGACTGCTGGAAAACTTGGCGGCTGCGGCGATGGGCTGCCAGAAGCAGTCTAGGGATTTTGCCCTTATTTTTGCTAGTCCCTGGGCCGGCCTGAGCCTGGGATTGAGCTTTTGGGCTTACTCTCAGGTTTGGGTTTTTAGGGCCTATCAAAAGCTCTGACCCTTCTAAAAGGAAGGAGCCCATAGTTGTTTTATTTAGAATAGTGTCTATGATAGTAGAAGCTTCTCTAGAAGTCTTTATGGAACTATTTGGCTTTAGTGTGTCATAATGGTGTGCTCGGCGTTTAGAGTCAGATAGAATAGATTGCTTACGAGGCGAGTTGATTTTGTTAGCATAGACTACTCTGCGCTTCCAATGTCGAAACAGAGTAGTTGGTTTTGTGCTATTTTTAACTATGAACCACGGTCATACAACTTGCATGGTATGAACTCTATATTTTCAAAAAAAAAAAAAAAAGTACCATGGTATCACGACCCACATTGCATCTCCAATAATCTGACGCCAGCCAAAAAAAGACAAAACAGTGGAGTTCTGAATATATAGAGTAATAATATGGTAAGGCTGTATCACCTTCCAAAAAAAAAAAAAAACATTGTAAAAGTTTAACCGGTTATATTACGCGTCTATATGTCATTTAGTTACCTAACCTGGAAAAAAATTTCCCTAATTTTGCTCATGCCAACTAATCATTATGTGTCCTATTACAAAACGGGAACTTTGAACATTATCCTAATTTACTAGATTTCAGAATCTTTCAGCTATTTACCATATTTTTGTGATTTTACAGAACAGTAAAAGAAAATCATGGAACAATATATGAAGGCCAAAAATGTTAAGTTTTGAAAGTTTGAGACTACGAGACACATGTTACCGGATTTTTCTGATGAATAACATAATTCAGGAACAAGAATAGTACGAGGGAGATCATAATAGAATAGAGATCAGGAAAGTTAAATCTTAGTTCAAATTAATGAAGATTTCCACAGTGTATAAATTTGTGTGTTAATACGTATATAATAAACACTGCAGATTCATCGATTATTTACCTGTAAGTCTTTCATGGCTTTATTATTTAGAGCAAAGAAAATTAGCAAACAAAGTTAGAGTACCCAAAGGTACGTTGTGGGTGAGTTGTTAAAAAAAATAAAAAATACGTTCGTTGTGGGTGTTATATATGCTATATATATATTGTCGTTGTTCGGAATAACCTAAAAGGTCTCTAGATTTTATTCTCATTAATTTCTTATAACCGGTGCTCAGTTTTGTGGTTTTTGGGTCTGCTTAACTATTTCTCAGTTGATTATATGTACCATTTTCGTTGATCATTATTGTGGCTGTAAATCTTATATCCTCATGTATGGTGGTTTCTGGGTTTAGCTTTTGATTTTGCAGTAATTTTTATATTTTACAGGCTCCTAATGAGTTTCTGTATTTTGGAGAAGGAATCTACACTTGATAGAATTAGTCTAAAAAAATGTCAAGGCCTTCATTGAATCAACGAAAACACAAGTCCAAGCAGTCGTCTAAGAGACAAGAATTTCATGCTCATAATGAAGAGAACAAAGTGTTGACAAGAAAAGTCCGGATAATGTTTAACGACCCCGATGCTACTGATTCTTCATCCTCGAGCGAAGATGAAACGATGGAGACTGCACAA
Organism: Rosa persica; assembly: GCA_025331145.1. Classification (NCBI taxonomy): domain Eukaryota; kingdom Viridiplantae; phylum Streptophyta; class Magnoliopsida; order Rosales; family Rosaceae; genus Rosa; species Rosa persica. The sequence continues at coordinate 19,259,311 of WFKR01000004.1, read as the reverse complement.
TATGAGAAGAAAAAATCATTAAAAAAATCAAAAAGGTTTGTACAGGAAGTCATTCATTCTTTCTTCATGCATTCAGGTAGGGCAGTTAGTTGTGAAGCACCACCAGAGACTAGAACTAGCTCAGGAAGAAAGCGAATCTCGTCTTCACCTTTCAGAGGTGTAAGGCAAAGAAAATATGGTAAATGGGCTGCTGAGATTCGAGATCCTATCAAAGGTGGCCGACTTTGGTTGGGTACGTACGCCACTGCCGAGGAAGCTTCCCAGGCTTACGAGACCATGAGGTGTAAGTTCGATGAAATTTTGAGGGCCGCTACAACCAGTATTTCTGACAAAGACAACAAAGATGACAAGAGTAATTCTGACCACGGATACCTATTTCTTTTAAGAAAAGCAACTCCAATAACAGCTTCCAACTCTGGTGGCAACGGCCTTTTGTCCCATACGGGATCTCCGGTTGCGGTTCTTGATTTGGGAAAGAATGCGGGTTCAGACAAGGAAACCATTGACACTAATAATGTTGGACAGCTGCGGACACCATTGGACTTGAGTTTCCTGGATGAAGCATTGCAGTCTCTCCCCATTGATCAGCAACAGCAAGACGTCTTCAACTTTGTACCAGATGATGAGGAGCTTGACAAACTTGCCTACTCCATTGCCTCCTCCTCTTTAGAGGAACTTGGTAAGTATTTTGACGGAATGTATTGTAGCATTGATGATATAAAGATCGGTGGAGTTGATGATGATAACCCCACCAATCTTCCTGACTGTGACGACTTTGACGATATTCTAATAAGTTCAATCTAACTACTCCTATAACTAGTGTAACTCTCGTCATCATTACCGATCGAGTTCTCGCTATATTTGGAGTCCTTTTATTTGTTTGGTCTCCATGCCAACATATATATTTGCTACTTCTTCTCTTTCTTTGCTAATTATGTCCCCATCTCATCGATCTATTGACTTACTCGGTGCATGTCACTTGACAATACAACAAACTGAACCTTATTAATTTCTTGCATTGCACCCCCACCCATGACAACACTGTTTATTCAGGTTTTATCACAAACTTATATAAATTGTAGTAAATTCAACAAGTTGGTTCTCTCACTACAACAAAATTCAACAAGTTGTTGTAGTGTCTAAATTGCAAAAATAAAATAAAATAAAATAAAAAGTCTGTCGCAGACTGTATCTTAAACTCAGTTGGACTCTATAGTTCTATCAAATTTCCATCAACATTGAGGACATTCATTTGGTGATATATTCTTGTCGTAATTGACTTTGAAATTAAGCTTCTGATATAAAGCTCAGTGATGTATAGGCATGCTATTGTTGAGCTTGAGGAAACCGCAGAGTAGTACTTTCGCGTTAATCGGTTAATGAGCCTGGTTTTGTTTTTTATTCGGCATTTTTTTTGGGTATTGCCAACTAATTTCTCTTTTCTTCGGCAATTTTTTTTTTGAACTTAGAGTATTTGCTGCTGTGCTTCAATGCTTGTTTAGTCTAATATAATATATCCCTTACTAGTCTGAAAGGAAGACTGTAGTTTGCCAACTCGATCAATCCGGTGAACTTTTTTCCCCGTTGAAGGTAGTACCAAAGAGGCAGGTCTGTCACGCTCCGAATTTTGAATAACAAATTCAAATCCTAAACATGAATAATAACTAATACAAATAACGTTCTAAATTTTTTTCCTTAACCAACATCCCACAAATCATAAAACAAACCTCGTAGCAAACTATCTCTCGAGTCAATTATTACAATACCAACATAATAAAATATTACGCTCAAAAGAGTCTATAAAACACACAAAATAGACCAAGTGCTGGTCACAACCCTACTGCCATACTCAGCTCGTTCTCCACCCTGATTATCCTGACCTGCAGGATTATCCGTTACACCGTTTGAATAGTGTACTGGGATTGCAACAACACAAAACCCGATAAGCTTTCTGAAAGCTCGTGTGAGTAAATAAGAATGAACAGCTGATTTATTAAATCACAAATCTTTTAATTCAAGTAAAACAATCCAACAATCCGAACACACACAGCAACCCCAGCAAATAAAATACCAACCCAACTCACGTGGCACAAAGTACTCACAATGCAATAACCATGTTACCACCATAACAGTATTCCCGCAACAGACTAGAGCTCTATCCGTTACCTGTCACCTTGGCTCAGGTGCAAGCATCCGATATACTTAGGTTAATACTATAACCGTCGAACTTTGGGCATTTCTTGTCACGCCCCGAATTTCGAATAATAAATTCAAATCCGAAACATGAATACAACTAAACAAATCACGTCCTAAATTTTTTTCTCAAAACCAATATCTCATAAACCATAACACAAACCTCGTAGCAAACTATCTCTCGAGTCAATTATTACAATACTAACATAAATAAAATGTTCTGCTCATAAGAGTCTACAAAACACACCAAAATAGACCAAGTGCTGGTCTCAACCCTGCTGCCCTACGCAGCTCGCTCACCACCCTGATTATCCTGACCTGCAGGATTATCCGCTACACCATTTGAATAGTATACCGGGATTGCAACAACACAAAACCCGGTAAGCTTTCTGAAAGCTCGTGTGAGTAAATAAAAATGAACGGTTGATTTTATTAAACCACAACTCATTTATCTCAAGTAAACATCCAACAATCTCAACAACCACAAGAAACATCAAACCAACACACATGAAACAACATGGAACACATTTCCACAATCACCAAATCACAACTCTCGCCACTTTGGCACCTAATCACAACTATCGCCACTTTGGCCTCACGTTAGAGCTCTAACTGCCTCGTCACCTCTGACACCTTGGCCCAAGGTCAAGCAACGGCACCTCCAAGTTACTCAGTAACCCGCGAACATTTATCAACAACGGCACCTCCATATTATCAACATTTATCAACAACATATTATCACAATTCCACACCTCAATGTCACACCATTCAATATATAATCACTTAAATATATATATATATATATATATATATATATATACGTAACCATCCACACAGGAATGATCACTAATACCAACTATAGTTCACACGATGCAAAATCAAGGAATTCATTTTTAATATACTTTAGAACACATTTCTTAAAACCATTTTCTCACACATAACAAATAAATTGGGCAATTAAGGAAATTCGGTTCGTAAATGAACCAAGTGAGATTTACTCACCTCTAAACTCCCGCTGCGTCTTCTTACAGCCCAAAATACGATTCACAATCGTCCGCTAACAAATCCGTCAAACACCTAATCAAAACGATAATTAACTTAGCGTATAATTTCAAAAACACACTTATATGAAGACCCAACGGTCAGATCTTCACCCGTGACCACAGAAGGTCATCGGGACAGTCCTACGATCATTATATGAAAACTAGAATTCTATCGGACGGTCCAAACTTCATAGATCACAAATCGAGCGATCGAAATCAATCGAAATCGTAAAATTCATAACTAATTCATACAATATCCAAAATTCACATGCTATATATCAAAATGATCGTATCGACATGTAGAATCTAAAAATGAGCAAAAACTACTCATGGTACCCCTGGAGGTGGCCGGAAAGGGCCGCTGGAGTTTAGGACAAAGCCGCCGCCGACCACCACCAATGGTGTCGGGGCCGAGCTTATCCTCTTCGTTTCATCATTTTGAGCAACTTTCATAACTAACACGAAGTGAGAAAACGAGTGGAAGTGGTCGAAAATACCTAAAAACAATCCGGTTTGCCGGAAAACCGAAATTTTCCGATAGTTGCTCCGTTCGACGTCAAAAGCTTCACTTCTGGTCTGAGTCTTTTTGCTGCATGTTCTACTCCTTAATACGAGTTCAACGAGATAAAGAACTCAAGTTTTCGTGGACGGAGCTAGGAGAAATCGCTGCTGGTTCGTTTTAGGGCTCGAATTGAGTTTTGAGTTCCACCGCCGTGTAGCCGCCACGAGAGGGGAAACCGTGACCACCAGTCGACTCACAGGAAGGAGTGGAGTCGATCTGGGCTTCGTTTCACCTCAAACGGTGGCCGGAGCTGTGAGAAAGAGGCCGGCGAAAATTTGCTCTGTTTTGGAGCTTGGACGCGCGCACGGGAGAGAAAATGAAGACGATGAACAGTGCACCGACTGAAAATGGAAACCCCATTTTCGGAAACTTTCTATTTATATATATACCCAAATTGACAACTTTTCTAAATGCTATAACTTCTTCGTACGAACTCCGATTCTTGCGTTCCGCATATGCACGAACTCGTATCGACGAGCTCTACGACTTTCATGAAGGAAGTTTCCTCAAATTCCTTACGTATAAATAAGTCAATTTTAATAACCCTAAATAACGTTAAATTTCGATACTAAAATCATTCGAAACCAAATTTCTCAAATAACGACATTCGAATCACACTCACAACTCATAATTCATATAATTTGAGAAATATTGAATTACGAAATATTTAACTGAAATTTCGGGTCTTCACAGTCTACCCTCCTTAAAGGAATTTCGTCCCGAAATTCAAGCAAACTCATCAACAAACAGTAGTGGGTATTTAGCCCTTATGTCAGACTCTAACTCCAATGACGCATCACCCTCATCATGATGACTCCACAACATCTTAACCAACTCAACTTCCTTCCTACAAAGCCTCTTCGTGGACCTATCCAAGATACGAACAGGTTTAACAACGAAGGTCACATCCGGACTCACCTCGATCGTACCATGATCAATCACATGAGACTCATCTCGAATGTACCCCCTAAGCATGGACACATGGAAAACATTGTGTACACCAGCCATGCTAATAGGTAAAGCAAGCCGATATGCCAATTCTCCGACCCTTTCCAAAATCTCAAAGGGTCCAACGTATCTCGGTGCCAATTTCCCCTTCCTGCCAAATCTCACCACACATTTCATAGGTGAGACTTTCAAGAATACGTAATCACCCACCTCAAAGTCCAACGGTCTCCTTCTAAGGTCGGCATAACTCTTCTGTCTACTCTGTGCAGTACGGATCCTGTCTCGGATGGTAGTAACCTTCTCTGTAGTCTCCCGAACAAGCGCATGACCCAAAAGCTGTTTCTCTCCAACATCCGCCCAACAGATAGGAGTCCTACATGACCTACCATAAAATCCCTCATATGGGGCCATGCCGATACTAGAGTGATAGCTGTTATTGTAGGCAAACTCTACCAACGGCAGATGATCCGCCCAACTTCCCTTGAAGTCCAAAACACATGCTCTAAGCATATCATCCATCACCTGGTTCACCCTCTCTGTCTGCCCATCAGTCTGCGGATGAAATGCAGTGCTCATAGCCAAAGATGTGCCGAAAGCCTTATGGAATCTACGCCAAAATTCTGAAGTGAAACGAGCATCCCGATCAGAGACCATCGATACCGGCACACCATGAAGCCTCACAATCTCATTAAGATACAACTTACACAAAGCATCACCTGAGTAAGTCTTTGCCACAGGAAGAAAGTGTGCTGACTTTGTCAATCGGTCAACAATCACCCAAATAGAATCATAACTTTGTCTGGACCTAGGCAATCCAGTCACAAAGTCCATGGAGATCTCTTCCCATTTCCATACTGGAATCGGCAAAGGTTTCAACATTCCCGCAGGCCGCTGATGCTCTGCCTTCACTTGCTGACATGTAAGGCACCTGGATACATACTCAGCCACATCCCTCTTCATCCCTATCCACCAAAACTGTCTTCGTAGGTCCATGTACATCTTGGTACTCCCTGGGTATACCGTATATCGAGATCGATGTGCTTCCTGCAGTACCTCCTCCTTGAGGTTATCACCGCCCGGGACATACAATTTCAATCGAAATCTCAATCCACCATCAGTTTCAACTGTCCACTCTGATGGACCTTCCTCGTTGGCATCAAGGATAATCTCCGAAATCACCATTTGAGCGAACTCATCATGTGTCTGACTCTGAATAATCCTGGAAATCAAGGTCGGCTGTAAAGTGATACTACCGAGAAAGATTCCCTGTCCTTCTCCTCTGGGTATAAGGTCAGACTCAGATACAGTCTCTAACATACGCCACTCCTGAACCATAAGTGATGCTATGATCCCTCGGGGTTTCCTGCTCAAAGCATCCGCCACTACATTGGCCTTTCCGGGATGATACTCCAAGGTGAAATCATAGTCTTTGATGAGCTCCATCCATCTTCTCTGCCTCATGTTCAACTCCTTCTGGGAGAATATATACTTCAAACTCTTATGATCAGAAAAGAGTTCGAACTTCTCACCATAAAGATAATGCCTCCAAATCTTCAAGGCAAACACCACTACAGCCAGCTCTAGATCATGAGTGGGGTAGTTCCGCTCATGCACCTTCAACTGTCTAGAACCATATGCTACTACACCCCCATTCTGCATTAACACACAACCCAAACCCTGATGAGATGCATCACTGTAGATAACTAACCCACCGCCACTAGATGGGACAGTCAACACTGGAGCTGTAGTCAATCTAGTCTTCAGCTCACTAAAGGTCTTCTCACATTCATCTGTCCACACAAACTGAGTATCCTTCCTTGTTAACCTAGTCAAAGCCGAAGCTATACTAGAAAACCCCTCAATGAATCGCCTGTAGTATCCTGCCAAACCAAGGAAACTACGGATCTCTGTAACTGTAGTGGGGCGACTCCAACCCATCACTACTTCAACCTTTGAAGGATCCACAGAAACTCCATCCTTCGAAACTACATGACCAAGGAACTTGATCTCCTTTTGTCAAAACTCGCACTTCTCAAACTTTGCATATAACTTTTCTCTTCTCAAAATTTGCAGCACAATCCTCAAATGCTTCACATGCTCGTCAGACGACTTTGAATATATCAAGATGTCATCAACGAACACCACCACACACTTATCTAAGTAAAGACTGAATGTGCGGTTCATCAAGTCCATAAATGCTGCAGGTGCATTAGTTAGACCAAAAGGCATGACAAGAAATTCATAATGCCCATACCTGGTCCTAAATGCCGTCTTAGAAATATCTTCATCCTTCACCCTCAACTGGTGATATCCAGATCTCAAATCAATTTTGAAGAACACCGTAGCCTCCCTAAGCTGATCGAACAAGTCATCAATCCTAGGCAAGGGGTACCTATTCTTAATGGTTACCTTGTTCAGCTGTCGATAATCCACACTAGGGGTCATCAACGGGCCGGCCCGGGCTCGGCCCGGCCCATTCATTGCGGGCTTGGGCCGGGCCGGGCCGGGCCTTGCTAAATTTTTTAATAATGGCGGGCCGGGCCGGGCCGGGCTTTATTAAAAATCGAAGGATCCAAGCCCGTCCATATAAAGCGGGCCTTGCGGGCTTTTCCGGGCAGGACCGGGCTTGGCCTTGCGGGCTTTTTCGGGCCGGGCCTTGCGGGCTTTATTTATAAATAAATATTTAAAGACACAAATATTTTTTTTTAATCAAGCTTTGGAAATTCATTGGATAATGATCAAATACAACCAAAGATAATAGATCTATATTGTACCCAAAAAATCTATATTTATATATAGATACTAATTTATTGATAATTAAATTTTTAAAGACACTAATTTTTTATAAATTTATATTGATACATCATACACTCCAAAGAGCAACATATAGCAATTCAAAGAAAATGAGAAAACCGACCGTTGGATGTGATTATTACAATAAATTATACTTGTGGTTAAAAATTTAGTCAATTTCACCGTAGTTTCGAACTCAATCGGATTAGTCAACTGTAGTCACTTGCATGTTTTCTTGGTTGAATGATGACGTGATAACCGCAAAAATTGCTTATTTTTTTACATCACGTTTGTAACTATTTCATCGATGGATATGAGTGGACATAAGATAAAAATTTCAATTTTAATTACAAATACATTGACCAATACCAATTTGCCTCTTAAAGTTGTATGACTTGTACATTGCATTTAAATTGTTGAGGTTAATTCTAAAGCAAACATGCAGTGGAAAATGAATTTGAAAAAACCAACCGTTTGATGGAGAGACTGTAATATTTTATGGTGGTTGTAAAAAATCCAGCTAATTTGGTTTTCGTTTCGAATTCGATCAACTAGGTCAAACCTAGTTACTCTTATAAACCTATATTTATATATCACACACTCCAAAGAGCAACCTCTATCAATTCAAAGAAAATGGGAAAACCGACCGTTGGATGTGATTATTATAATAAATTATGAGTGTGGTTAAAAATTTAGTCAATTTCACCATAGTTTCAAACCCGATCGGATTGGTCAACCGTAGTCGCTTGTATGTTTTCTTGATTGACCGATGGCTTGATAACCGCAAAACATGCTTATTTTTTCACATCATATCTGTAAATATCCTATCGATGGATGTACGTGTACATAAGATAAAAATTTCAATTTTATTACAAAGACGTTGCCCTATATCAATTTGTCACCTAAAGTTATATGACTTGTACATTGCATTTAAAACTATTGATGTCCATTCTAAAGCAACCATGAAGTGGAAGATGAATTTGGAGAAACCAACCGTTCGATGGAGAGATTGTAATGTTTTATAGTGGCTGTAAAAAATCCAATCAATTTAGTTCTTGTTTCGAATTCGATCAACTAGGTCAAACTTAGTTACTATTATAAACCTATATTTATATATCATACACTCCAAAGAGCAACCTCTATAAATTCAAATAAAATGAAAAAACCGACCGTTGGATGTGATTATTACAACAAATTATGAGTGTGGTAAAAAAATTAGCTAATTTCATCATATTTTCAAATCCGATCTAATTGATCAACCGTTGTCACTTGTTTTTTAGAATATATATGCACATATTTACTATAAAAATATGAGAATTTCCACACACACACACACACACACATATATATATATAAATATAAACACACACATACACACATCTATATATATATATATATATAAACACACACAGTGCACACACATATCTATATATATATATATATATCTCTCTCTATTTATATATATATAAGCACACACACATATCTATTATATATATATATATATGTTATATATATATATAAACATACACACATACACATATATATTAATATATATATATCTATATATATATATATATTCACAAACACACACAAATATATATAATATATAAAAAATAGTTTGCGGGCTTTTACGGGCCGGGTCTAGCGGGCTTTTGACGGGCCGGGCCTATGGGCCGGGCCGGGTTTTTCCGGGCTTTTTAGCGGGCCTCAATCGGCCCACCGAGGCGGGCTTTTGCGGGCTTTTTGACGGGCCGGGCAGGGCTTTTGGCCCTCCGGGCCGGCGGGCCTCCATCGGCCCACTTGATCCGCGGGCTTTTTGATGAGGCCTAATCCACACATAACCGAAGTAAATTATCCTTCTTCTTCACGAATAATACTGGCGCGCCCCAAGGTGATACACTAGCTTGTATGAACCCTTGTGCAAGTAATCCTTCAATTTGAACCTTCAACTCCTGAAGTTCAGCTGGAGCCATCCGATAAGGTGCTCTCGACACCGGTGCAGTACCTGGTATCACATCAATGGAGAAATCCATTACCCTTTTTGGAGGAAATCCTAGTATCTCCTGGAACACATCAGCATACTCTGCCACTACCGGAATCCCTGCAATTTCTGAAGTGCTATTCACTGATTCTATGTGTGCCAAGATCCCTGCCCTCATGGCAACGTCAGATCTCAGACATCGATAGTGAAACACTGGTTGCCCAGGGGCATGAAAAAACACAATCATTCTAAAACAATCAATCACTGCATAGTTCGGACTCAACCAATCCAAACCTAAAATCACATCATACGTGTGATCCGGAATCACAATCAAAGATGTAGTGAACTCTCTACCACAAATTGCAATAGGGCAATCATCATAAAACATGCTAAGCTCAAGAGATACGCAAAGAGGCGATGTAACACATAAAGGTCTAGTAAGCGGTATAGCAGTCAAACCCAAAACATCTACCACAGAACTAGATATGAACGAGTGGGAAGCACCCGTATCAAACAGTACTCTAGCAAGATAGTTATAAACGGATAAGGTACCTTCCACCCCGGTGCCTCTCTGGCCGATGACAAATACTCTGGCTGGTGCTGGAGGTAAGGTTCTCTGCTAGTTACCCTGTCCTACAATCTGAGGTTGAGTACAGTCCCTGGCAATATGTCCAGTCTGTCCGCATCGAAAACATGCTCTAGGCCTGAGTTTAGGCCAAGTCCTAGCAAGATGACCCAACTTATTACAGCTATAACACCTCATAGGGGCTGCTGGTGCTGCTTGCCTGATAGGTGGTGCCTGAATAGGGACAGGTGTTGCTGCTATCCTGGCTGGAGCCTGATGATGAAAATAAGGCCGCTGTCTCTTCCAGAGCCCACCTCTATAATCTCTGGACCCACTACTCCCTACAACCGCCTTCCCTTTTCCCTGAGAATCTCTCTCAACTGTCTGCTTCTCCTTGTGGATCAGATTCTGCTGCTCAATGATCAGGGCTTTAGCTAAAATCAGCTCCTTTGTCTTCAGCTCCATAATGGTCACATCTCACTCAATAGAGCCATTCAACCCCCGCTGAAACTTCTTAGCCAAGTCTTCAGCATCTAATGGTTTTACAAACCGATATAGCCTGGAGAACTCTGCCTCATATTCTCTCACATTCATCTTCCCTTGAGTAAGTGAGAGAAATTGCCTCTCCAGCTGTTCCTTCACCGATGCTGGGAAGTATTTCTCCCTAAAGATCCTCACAAATCCATCCCGAGTCATGGTAGAAACATCAATAGTCCTCTGAGTGCAATTCCACCACACCCTAGCCTCATCTTTGAGCATGAAAGTGGCTAGCTTCCTCTTCTCGATCTCACCACACAAGGTCATCGGGACAGTCCTACGATCATTATATGAAAACTAGAATTCTATCGGACGGTCCAAACTTCATAGATCACAAATCGAGCGATCGAAATCAATCGAAATCGTAAAATTCATAACTAATTCATACGATATCCAAAATTCACAGGCTATATATCAAAATGATCGTATCAACATGTAGAATCTAAAAATGAGCAGAAACTACTCATGGTACCCCCGGAGGTGGCCGAAAAGGGCCGCCGGAGTTTAGGGCAGAGCCGCCGCTGACCACCACCAATGGTGTTGGAGCTAAGCTTATCCTCTTCGTTTCATCATTTTGAGCAACTTTCATAACTAACACGAAGTGAGAAAACGAGTGAAAGTGGTCGAAAATACCTAAAAACAGTCCGGTTTGTCGGAAAACCGAAATTTTCGATAGTTGCTCCGTTCGACGTCAAAAGCTTCACTTCTGGTCTGGGTCTTTTTGTTGCCTGTTCTACTCCTTAATACGAGTTCAACGAGATAAAGAACTCAAGTTTTCGTGGCCGGAGCTAGTAGAAATCGCCGCTGGTTCGTTTTAGGGCTCGGATTGAGTTTTGAGTTCCACCGCCGTGTAGCCGCCACGAGAGGGAAAACCGTGACCACCAGTCGACTCACAGGAAGGAGTAGAGTCGATCTGGGCTTCGTTTCACCTCAAACGGTGGCCGGAGCTGTGAGAAAGAGGCCGACGAAAATTTGCTCTGTTTTGGAGCTTGGGAGAGAAAATGAAGATGATGAACAGTGCACCGACTGAAAATGGAAACCCCATTTTCGGAAACTTTCCATTTATATATATACCAAAATTGGCAACTTTCTAAATGCTATAACTTCTTTGTACAAACTCCGATTCTTGCGTTCCACATATGCACGAACTCGTATCGACGAGCTCTACGACTTTCATGAAGGAAGTTTCCTCAAATTCCTTTTTTTTTATAAATAAGTCAATTTTAATAACCCTAAATAACGTTAAATTTCGATACTAAAATCATTCGAAACCAAATTTCTCAAATAACGACATTCGAATCACACTCACAACTCATAATTCATATAATTTGAGAAATATTGAATTACGAAATATTTAACTGAAATTTCGGGTCTTCACATTTCTGCCCGCAGAACAAACATACTTCCTTTATCACAATGATAACCGTCGAACTTTGGACATTTCTGCCCTAAGAACAAAACACTCTGGTTATGATAACCATTGAACTTTGGACATTTCAGTCCGCAGAACAAAATATAAACAGAATCCCTCCCGATTCACAATGTCAAGTGGTCATCAAAAATCTGCATATTTCAATGTCACACCATTCCGTATAAAATCACGTAAATATATATATATATATATATATACACGTAATCATTCACACATGAATGACCATTAATACCAATTATAGTTCACACGTAGCAAAACTAAGAAATTCATTTTATACATATACTTTAAATCTCATTTTCTTAAAGTTATTTTCTTACACATAACAATTAATTGTGCAAATAAAGAAATTCGGTTCGTAAATGAACTAAGTGAGATTTACTCACCTCTAGTCCCGCTGCGTCTTCTCAACATCTTAAATACGATTCACAATCGCCCGCCAACTCAATTCCGTCAAACACCTAATCAAATACGATAATTAACTTAGCGTACAATACAAAAACGCACTTATATGAAGATCTAACTGTCGGATCTTCACCCATGAACGCAAAAGGTCATCGGGACAGTCCTACGATCATTATATCAAAACTACAAGTCCATTGGACGGTCCAATCTTCATAGATCACAAATCGAACGATCGAAATCAATTGAAATAAAATTCGTAACTAATTCATACGATATCCAAAATTCACATGCTATATATTGAAATGATCGTATCGACATGTAGAATCTAAAAATGAGTAGAAACTGCTCTTGGAACCCTCGGAGGTAACCGGAAAATGCTGTCGAAATTAGGGACAGAACCGCCGCCGACCACCCCAATGGTGTCGGGGCTGGGATGTTCCCCTTCGTTTCATCATTTTGAGTAACTTTCATAACTAGCACGAAGTGGGAAAACGTTTGGAATTTTCTGCAGTTTTCTGATGAGCCTCCGTTCACCGTGAAAACAATTTCTTCGGGTCTGTTCCTTCTTGGTGCGTGTTCAGCTCCTTGATACGAGTTCAACAAGCCAAATAACTCGAGTTTTGGTGGCCGGAACTAGGAGAAATCTCAGTTGGAACTCAACTCGGGCGGAAATGGAAACAAGTTTCCCGCCACCGCTACAGGCCACGATACGGCACAAGGCTGCCACTGGCAGCTGCGAAAGAACAAGACGAAGAAGTGGGAGGTGTTTTGGTGTGATTTGTTGGCCGGAGAAGGAACAAATCAGCCGGCGAAGGAAGGAGCAGCTCGGGCGATTTCAGCTCTAACTGTGCAGCTTGTCAGCCTTGTAGCACCCTCCACAGTTCGTTTTTCACCTCAATGTCTTCTGGGAAATTGTAGACAATGTCAAGGTGAGCAAAACTGGTTTTAGAATCAAGTCGTTTGGTGGCCGGACGAGGGAGATATCGGCTGGAGAAGTTATGTTATGTTTTTAGCTCGGGTTCCGGGGGTGGGGGGGGGGGGGGGGGGGGGGGGGGAAGAGAGAGAGAGATGAACAGTGTTTTGCCGGTTTCCCCAAATTTGGATATTTCTACTATTTTGGGATATTTCTTGAAATAGTAACCTATATATACCCGAAATGGAAACTTTTCCGAACCCGATAATTTCTTCATACGAACTCCGATTCTTGCCTTCCGCATATGCACGAACTCATAACGACGAGCTCTACGACTTTCATGAAGGAAGTTTCCTCAAATTCCTTACGTATAAAAAGTCAATTTTGGTAAACTCTAAATAACGTTAATTTTCGAACTTCTTCACAAGGTCTCTTGGTACAATTAATTATAGGAAACTGAAGTTATTCATACACCAAGATTGTAATTCACAGTATTGCTCTTTCGTGTTATAGTCAGGGAACCAAATCTTGTTTGGGGATCGATTTTCTTATTGATTTAGTCATTAGATCCTTTACTTGGTTCGAAAATCTCTTCCCTGCTAGAGAATTAGTGGAAGTCCTTCTTTTAGGGGGAAGGTCACTATGATCGGTCTTTTCCAGACATTGCCTCGCTGGCTGTCGATCTTTGAATTGAATTTGGTCTTTCGTCTTTCTTTCAGGAGTTGTTCACCATGAAGAAATAACCTTTTAGCAACGGAACGGACATGCAGAAACTTGATCTTAGGTCAATTAACACATGAGCGTTCTTTCTCATCAGGCTGTCATATATATTGCCTTGCTTGTAGATTTGAGTTTCATTTTTCTGATATGCATGTATTCCTAATTGACCAAACAGACCAACACCATGCAAAATCATGCAACAACGTACGACTACAAGAACTTAGACAAAGCAAGTCACAAAAACACCCAAGCGCAGTGTGTGTCTATATATATATATATATATATATATATATATATATATATATATATATATATAAGCATAACAGCATATATAAAAGCATAAAGCATAAACCATATATTTAAAGCATATATTTAATGATAATAAAACTGATTTAAATTACAAAACATAAAACTTACTAATTCAAATGCATGAAGGTATTTATGGTAATTACAGAAGGGAAAGGCTAACTAAGGCAGAGACTACTCAACACATAAGTTGCTCTGCTAAAACTAGAGAGGAAATGAAAACTGAACTCCTAAACTTCCGAAAAAAATGAACTTGTGATAACTGAAGGAGGCATGCTCCTTATATAGGCCTTGGCGCCTGGATGGAGCGGGCAGAGAATCTGCTTTTACTAGAAAAATGCCAAAAACAGGAAGCAGCATGATTAGCTGTGTTTTTGCCTCGTGAGTGAATAGGAAAAGTGAACTGTCATGAATAGTGGCTTACTCAAAATCTTCATATGGATCTTGAATATCTTGGTAATCAGCCCACCTAATTGGTTTACTGGGAGTGTCTGGATGACTGCGAGATGAGGATGAGGAACGGGAAGAGACTTCTTCTTTTTCTTCTTCATCTTTATCATTACTGAGATTAGCAGTGTGAAGATCCGAAATTTCAGTTAAATATTTCGTAATTCAATATTTCTCAAATTATATGAATTATGAGTTGTGAGTATGATTATGTCGTTATTTGAGAAATTTGGTTTCGAATGATTTTAGTATCGAAATTTAACGTTATTTAGGGTTATTAAAATTGACTTATTTATACGTAAGGAATTTGAGGAAACTTCCTTCATGAAAGTCGTAGAGCTCGTCGATACGAGTTCGTGCATATGCGGAACGCAAGAATCAGAGTCCGTACGAAGAAGTTATAGCATTTAGAAAAGTTGCCAAATTGGGTATATATATAAATGAAAAGTTTCCGAAAATAGGGTTTCCATTTTCAGTCGGTGGCACTGTTCACCTTCTCCCTCTTTTCTCTCCCGTGCGCGTCCGAGCTCCAAAACAGAGCATTTTTTTTGCCGGCCTTTTCTCACAGTTCCAGCCACCGTTTGAGGTGAAACGAAGCCCAAATCGACTCTACTCCTTCCTGTGAGTCGACTGGTGGTCACGATTTCCCATCTCGTGGCGGCTACACAGCGATGGAACTCAAAACTCAATCCGAGCCGTAAAACGAACCAGCGGCGATTTCTCCTAGCTCTGACCACCAAAACTTGAGTTCTTTACCTTGTTGAACTCGTATTAAGGAGTAGAACATGCAGCAAGAAGCGAAGCTTTTGACGTCGAACGGAGCAACTATCGGAAAATTTCAGTTTTCCGGTGAACCGGACTGTTTTTAGGTATTTTCGACCACTTCCACTTGTTTTCTCACTTTGTGTTAGTTATGAAAGTTGCTCAAAATGATGAAACGAAGAGGATAAGCCCAGCCCCGACACCATTGGCGGTGGTCGGCGGCGGCTCTGTCCTAAACTCCGGCAGCCCTTTCCGGCCACCTCCGGGGGTACCATGAGCAGTTTCTGCTCATTTTTAGATTCTACATGTTGATACGATCATTTTGATATATAGCCTGTGAATTTAGGATATCGTATGAATTAGTTATGAATTTTACGATTTCGATTGATTTCGATCGCTCGATTTGTGATCTATGAAGTTTGGACCGTCCGATAGAATTCTAGTTTTGATATAATGATCGTAGGATTGTCCCGATGACCTTGTGTGGTCACGGGTGAAGATCCGACCGTTGGATCTTCATATAAGTGTGTTTTTGAAATTATACGCTAAGTTAATTATCGTTTTGATTAGGTGTTTGACGGATTTGTTAGCGGACGATTGTGAATCGTATTTTGGGCTGTAAGAAGACGCAGCGGGAGTTTAGAGGTGAGTAAATCTCACTTGGTTCATTTACAAACCGAATTTTCTTAATTGTCGAATTTATTTGTTATGTGTGAGAAAATGGTTTTAAGAAATGAGTTTTTAAAGTATATTAAAAATGAATTTCTTGATTTTGCATCGTGTGAACTATAGTTGGTAGTAGTGATCATTCCTGTGTGGATGGTTACGTATATATATATTTAGGTGATTATATATTGAATGGTGTGCCATTGAGGCGTGGAATTGTGATATTATGTTGTTGATAAATGTTGATAATATGATTTTATTATGTTGTTGATATTTGATAAATGTTGGTGATAAGCATGTTGATTTTGTGAGTTGAATAGAAGGTAGAGAAACATAGGATTCCGAGGATCGAATGGTCCAAGGATCTTTGGTTAATGATAACTGGAGTGTATGTGTTCTGAGGACAGGGAGGTCCAAAGTTCGACCGTTAAATAATAACGGGGATATATTGTTCTGAGGACATGAAATGGTCCAAAGTTCGCGGGTTACTGAGTAACCTGGAGGTGCCGTTACTTGACCCTGGGCCAAGGTGTCAGAGGTAACGAGGCAGTGAGAGCTCTAACGTGGGGCCAAAGTGGCGATAGTTGTGATTAGGTGCCAAAGTGGGGAGAGTTGTGATTTGGTGATTGTGGAAATGTGTTCCATGTTGTTTCATGTGTGTTGGATTGATGTTTCTTGTGGTTGTTGAGATTGTTGGATGTTTACTTGAGTTAAATGATTTGTGGTTTAATAAATTAACCGTTCATTCTTATTTACTCATACGAGCTTTCAGAAAGCTTACCTGGGTTTTGTGTTGTTGCAATCCCGGTACACTATTCAAATGGTGTAGCGGATAATCCTGCAGGTCAGGATAATCAGGGTGGTGAGCGAGCTGCGTAGGGCAGCAGGGTTGAGACCAACACTTGGTTTATTTTGGTGTGTTTTGTAGACTCTTTTGAGCATAACTTTTTATTTATGTTAATATTGTAATAACTGACTCGAGAGATAGTTTGCTACGAGGTTTGTATTATGGTTTGTGAGATGTTGGTTTTGAGAAAAAAAAATGCAGGACGTTATTTGTTTAGTTGCATTCATGTTTCGGATTTGAATTTATTATTCGAAATTCGGGACGTGACAAGCAACTTGCTCTAAGGGTTTTTTGGCTAACTCTTTCAATTCTTCTGACTTGGAGGATGTATCTGATTTCGCTTTCCCCTTGGATTTTGAAGAGGAAGGTAACTTGATGTAATGTGATTGTGGCTTTAATTGAGAAGTGGATGCCGGTTGAGTTGGCATTGGAGTGACTGGAGATCTTGACTGAGAAGGTTGTGCTGGAGTAACTGGAAATTCTTCATTAAATTGGGAGATAATTCTCTCGAATTTGAATCTATCCCACCATTTGACTAGTAAATGGCTTGTCACCATTTGGTCATTTAGTGCATAATGCCATTTGAAGATCGAAGGGAGCTTGTATTTGGCCATGAAATGCAGTGTGACGGGGAAATTTAACTCATAATTTTTGAAATTCATGATTGTTGAAAAACAAGTGATTGCTTTTTGTATTTCTTGTGGAAGGATATCAAATGGGCATCCATAAGCCCTCCACCATCCAAGAAACCATATTAGGTATTGTCGGTTGAATACTTTATCAAAATTTAAGAACCAGGAATGACTGAAATCATTAGTTTGGTGAAGGAAGATTGTATTCCAGGCTTCTTCATAATCATAATAATTAAATGATAGGTCTCCTAATCTGTGGTACGTGTAAGGAGGATCACCCCATTATGAAAGAGAAATGATGCGGACTATATATAGAGAACGATATAGAATTTTGGTTAGATCTTTTGTGTCAGGAATAGGCTTAATGGTGACTGATTTGGTTTCAAAGAGAATATCCCTATAAAATTTTAATGACTTGGTAGGATGACTAGGAAGGAAGTGAAAACCATGAGGGCATTAAGTTTGAACTAAGGACATTGGATTTTTGAGATGACTGATTCGACATAAAAAAGATTGTGACTAGTTCGTTGAAAATAGGGAGAGGTTTTTTTGTAATTGGTTTGAAAATCAGATTTGAATGGGTCATATTGGTTAACTAGGGCTGACTGTTAATTGGGACGATTAGAACCAAGGGTGCTACCAATGGTATTTAATCTAGTATTGGATGGTAGTGGTAGTGGTGGATGTCCAGCATATGGGACAAGACTGGAGGATGACTCTTGTTTAACTGGTGTGGATGTCTCTATTTTGATTGTATTTTTACGAACACTTGGGTAAATATCAAAAGGGTTTTCTGTTACTAGATTTGAGGGATTTCTCCCTTTAGATGATCTTGTCTGCATGTTTGGAACCCTATAGAAATTCTCGGGTTAGAAAGTCTGGAATATAGTTGTCACTGTCTTTGATGAATGCAATTTCGAAATCAAAAATACTTAAAATTGCTTGCCATCGGGCAAAGATTTGTTTACTTGCAATATTTTGAATATCTTTTTCTAAAACATCTTTAGCACTTTTGTAATCAACTCTGACTAGAAATTTTTGATTTAATAAATCATCTTGGCATTTACTGATACATAGAACAATACATAAAAATTTCTTTTTTAATAGTACTGTAATTGCTTTGTGATTGTGTCCAGACACTAGAGTAGTATCTAACAATTTGCTCAGGATTGGTATGAGAGATTTGTTATTTTAAGACACCATCATAGCCTACTTCTGAAGCATCAGTTTTTACGATTTTGAAGGAATTGGCTAAAAGAATGCCTAGACATGGAAGAGTTTTGACATAACTTTTGATTTCTTTGACTAAAGCAGTATGGACTGATGACCAAGGAGGTGGGTTGGTTTGTAGCCTATCGAATAAAGGTTTGCATTTTTTTCGTAGATTTTGGTAAAAATCTGCCACAAAATTTAATGAGCCTAAGAATCTCTGTAATTGATTTTTGTCCAGGATTACATCCGAAAATTTGTCAGCAAACTGGATTACTCTATCTATTGGACTAATTTGGAGATGATGGATATTGAATCCTAGAAATCAAATATTAGTTTGAAAAAGTTTTATTTTTGAAGCTGAGACTACTAGATCATTGTTTTTTATGATGGTGAAGAATTGGTGCAAATGTTTCCAGTGTTGATCAATGGATTGGGAGAAAATAAGGACATCAACAATGTAGACTATGGAAAAATGACTATATGGATTGAAAATATCATTCATAATATTCTGGAATTCACTAGGGGCATTTTTGAGACCAAATGGCATTACATTCCATTCATAATGACCAAAAGGTGTGACAAAAGCAGTTTTGTATTTGTCCTCCTCACTAATTTGTATTTGCTAGAAGCCTGATTTTATATCAAATTTGGAGAAAATGACAGAATTATTTAGTCTGTTAATGAGATCTCGTTTATTGGGGATAGGGTATCGAATCAATTCTAGCACTGTATTGAGAGGTTTATAATTGATGACTAAGCGTGGAGTTCCTCTTTCTAATTCATCATTTTTTTGAACATAAAAAACAGGGCACGACCAAGGATATTTGCTTTGTCTAATGATTCCTTTATGGAGTAAATCTTTGATTTATGTTTTGCAAAATTCCATGACTTCTTGATTCATTTGAATTGGGCGAGCCTTGGTAGGAATATTTTTCTCATTGAATCCCTTAATATAAGGGAGAGTGACAATATATTTTTTTCTATGCCAAAATGCTGTGGGAATATCGGAACATAATTCGTTAATGATTTTTTTCTTCGAATGTTTTGATTTTTTGTTGAAGAAAAGGTTCTTGTAGTTGGGTATCGATTCGTTTGAAATTGATTTCTTCTTTAAGAAAGGAGATCTGCTTATATTTTGCTTGAATACAATTGAGAGTTTTGGGAATAGAATTTTCTTGGAAAGCCTTTAGTGTGTGAATTTTAGGTGATGATTCCATCATTTTCTGTTGTAAAAGGATAAATTAAGGTAATGAAAGAAATGCCGGGAATTACTTTATCGGTTAAATTTTTGACTAAGACAGATGGTGTTTTGAAGCATACGTTGTTTTGACATATATGTGCTTTGGGAATTTCGTATTTCATATCCATTTTAGTTCCATTAGCTGACCGTAATGATTGTTGTTTTTCCAAAGTATTTGGAAGCTATTAGGCTTTCTTGTATACAGTTGAGATCTGCATCTGAATCAATGAGGACTATTGTTACTAATGTGAAGTCTTTGATTTTAAGTTGTAGTGTGGTATACCATTTTTTAAGTTGGATTTGACGAATAATACTAATAGTGTGTTGCTCAGATGACGCTACATCGCTGTGCTTAGGATAGTCAAATTCATTGTTTTTCTTTTTATGACGTCATGAAGGAGGTAAAGATGGTAGACCATATTGTTCACAAAAGTTGCCGAACTCATATTTGGCTGTTTTCTTGTCTGATTTAATTTGAGAGTTTAATTTCATATCTATGCACATTTTTAAACCTTCTTTTTGAATAACTGTAATAATATTTCCATATGTAAGGGTATCATAGTTAATGTGTCCTGTTTCATTACTCAAGACCTGTCTAATTTTGTGAGCAAATAGTTTGGGCAATCCATTTATGAATTTCTCTTTCTAGAAGGGTTGATTACTATCATCTCTAAGTCTAAGTCTGGAAAAGACACATCTTTATACCATTTAAAGTCGCTTAAGGTTTGACATCTAAGGTTACTAAGTTAATCGTGGATTCTAGAGGTAATGTGACTAGGTGTACCTATGAAATGTTGAATAATTGTGTAAAATAAAGTGTTGACAGCATCAGAAATTCCCATTCCAATGTTTTCATCGAAGATTGGAATTCCATCGTCATCATGTTTAACTGCTTGTTTAATGACTGCTCTAGAGTCAGGAGTGAGATGTTTTTCCCACCAGGAATGAAGCATTCCTGTAAATCTTGTGGAGAGGATATCAATAATTTCAGGCTGGCTGAAATTATGGTTGGTGACATAACTATTGGCTGCCATGGACATGTGATGTAGTTTATTTAATATTTCTTGTTCAGATAAATTATCAATGTTTCATTCGTAAGTCTTATCGGAAGAGACTGAAAATTGATTACTGGGATAAGTAGTGGGTTGAATATATAATGGCAAAGGGCGTTCGGTCCAATTTTTGAAATGCGGTTTCTTTGGATGAACAATTCTATATAGTTGCAGGTCTTGAAATGTTTGATTTATCTTAGAAATTGTACTAGAATCACTATCAGAGGAGGAGTCTGAGGGAGATTGGTGGTTATGGATGACTGCAATTCTGCTGGGTTCAGCTTTGAGTTCTTTGAGCATTCGTTCAATTTTTTATGCAGTGGAGATGGGCTTGAGAGTAGTTTTATTTTTTTCACTAAAGTGGATTAAAGGTTTTCCTGATTGTTGTTGAGATAGGATGCTTACTTTTGAGAAAATGGTATCTACTTTTGTTTCTATTTTGTCTAGTTGGCTTCCTATAGTGACTAGACTTTGGTTTGTGTAATTATTTTGTTCAATGGTTTTCTTAAGTTCGGGGTTATCGCCAGCAACCTTAAAGGGTGATGCCATTATAGGTGTATTGAGATGATCAATGAAGATGGTTTCGACAGGGGGATGACTGGAAGAAATAGTGGAGTTAGTGGGTGTTTTCCATTTCGCTTTTGTGAGGGTTTGAATATTTTTTTAGCTTTGTTGGTCAATGAAATCAAGTAAAAATATTTCGGACTGGGTTTCGAGCATAAAAGCCTGCCAATTTTGGAACAATTGTT
Source organism: Rosa persica (assembly GCA_025331145.1). Classification (NCBI taxonomy): domain Eukaryota; kingdom Viridiplantae; phylum Streptophyta; class Magnoliopsida; order Rosales; family Rosaceae; genus Rosa; species Rosa persica. The sequence goes on along the minus strand of WFKR01000004.1, from coordinate 19,237,309 downwards.
TTTGTTGTTCGATTAAAGGATATTGTTTCCTATAAAGGTTTCGTCTATGAATATTTTTTGAGGATTCAAGATCTTTATCTAATTTTGAATAATTTATTGTAAATGATCGACTAAGTGTACTTAATTGAGGGTTTAGTGGGGGAACAACCTCAAAGTCAATAGCTGTGGGCGATGTTTGTTCGTCATTTAGGGCTTGTTGAGTTTCAGCGTAACTGGGGTAACTAACTTGAGAGGTAGTTTGAATATTTTTAATTTTTTGTTTTTGTAATTCTTCCTCTAGTTCTTTTATTATGATGTTTTTTATTTCTTTATCTAAGTCACAATCTTGTCTTGACATAGTTTCAACAGAGGTGGAACTGGTAAAAGAATGTCTTGAAGGTGTGAAAGAATGTCGTGACGATTGTCCTAATTCATGGATTCTAAGGTTTTGGCTAATCCTAGGATTATTAAAGTTGATCTTTATTGTGCCATCGTTGTATTGTTGGATACAGTTTATATCAGATAGATTATGTTGCATATTGATGGGTTGATTTTCACTAGTAAGAGACCATTCAGAAGGGAGATGAACATCAGACCATCTGATAGTATGTGGAACTCTAATATTAGCATTTTCTTGACTACTCTGGATTAAGGGAGTTTGATTTTTTGGGCTTTTGCTTATGGCTTGAAAATTCATATTTATGCCAGTGACTTTGTTGTGAATTCTATAAATTAAGGCTAAGTGTTGGGTTCCTTCTAGAACATGGTAACCTGAGGTTTTAATATTTAAAGTTAAAGTTTTGAATATTTGAGGATCATTAAGACTAACTGTGAAATATGGATAGCAATCGAAATGGATTGGACCATTGAATAGACTTGACTCAATTATTCCTAGGGCACTATCATTAAAATCGGTAAATCTTGCATCTCTAAGGCATAGAAGGATAGAGGCATTAAGACCTTTTTGGGTTAGAGGTTTAACGCCTATTTGGACTAAACCGATATGTAGAAAATTATGACCATCTTTTTTGTGTTTTTTAATTGATTCAGGTCTAAATAATTGACAGATTTCATGTTGTTTACTATGGGCATAAACTTGTTCTACTGTTTTAATGTGATGTTCACTTTTGAATGAAGAAAGGGACCATCTTTTCGTATAAATTTCGTTACTAGGAACTCTGGGAATATTCCAGGCGTTCATGTCTATAGACTGGTATTCAACTTGTTCTTCATTAACTATGTCCGAGATCCTATTGAGGGAAGATCTAGAAGAACTAGAGGTAACTGAGTTGGATCTAAACAGTCTACTCATAATGGTAGGTGACTAAGAAGGCTGGGTCAGAAAAATAAATTTGGAACCTGTTTAAAAAACCTCAATTTTCTGCCTTAGGGGCTAGGATTCTCTCTTCTCCGCTCATGCCGCATCCGCTCATGCCGCATCCGCTCATGCCTCACTCGGGACTCAGTGTTTGGATCTGGACTTAATGTTTGGTTGGAGAAAATTTAGACAGAAGGTGGAAAAGAAGAGGTGAATACTTACAAATTTAAGGAAGAGAACCAGATAGGTAATCACTTAGCAAATAAGTAAAGAGAAGAGCTCAACTCAAATACCTCACCTAGGCGGTAGTCTGCCACTTGGGGTTTGAGAAGTTTAAAAACAGATGAACTCAGATACCTCATCTAGGCAGTAATCCGCCACCTGGGGTCCAAGTAGTTTTAATTAATTAACTATAATCAACTCTTACGGCTCTGATACTAGAAATATATATCATATGCAGAGCGAGGGCTCGCTCTAAAATTAAAGTGCGCTTTTAGAGTTTAGGGCCACTTTTCAGTTGCATATCAACATCTCGACCGTTCAGTTTTTAGGCTCGTGTATAGATCATCTCTGTAAAATTTTAGCCAAATTGATGGTCGTTAAGACATTGATAATTGCCTTAAAGCTAGCACAGTTCAGATTGGACAGATTCAGTTCGTTTATTAGTTTAAGCGAGTTAGATACCTTAAAGATCATCAATTTGGCTGAAATTTTGCTGAGATGATCTATACATTAGTACCTAAAAGACTGAATGGTCAAGATGTGGATATGAGACCGAAAAGTGACCCTAAACTCTACCCTCGCACTTTAATTGAAGACCCAGTTTTCGATTGAATATCCACATCTGAACCATTCAGTTTTTAGGTATATATGAGTAGATCATCTTTGCAAATTTTCAGCAAAATTGATAATCAGTAAGGCATTCAAACCTGCGACTTACAATTATGAATACGAACGGTTCAGATTTGATAGATTCAGTTTGTTCATTGATTTAATCTAGCTCGATACCTTAACGATCATCAATTTGACTGAAAATTTGCATAAGTGATCTATACATTAGGATCTAAAAACTGAACGATCGAGATGTAAATATGTGATTGAAAAATGGGTCTATAAAGGAAATCCTTAGATATTAATATCTAAGGACCTCTTTAACAGAGAATAACTATTTATATATATAATTTTTTTTTAAATAAGAAAAACCTATTTATAAAACAAAAAACAAAAGCCTCTTAGGTATCCAGAACCAAACAAATCGAAATTAAAAGTTGGTTGAGTTGTTAATGACAATGTATATCCCAAACTCTGTCTTGCAATGAGTAATCAACTTCCACAACCGAATTCATTGTGAAACTAGTTTCTTTGAAGATATGGATGAAGAAGATATGTAAGAAGCTATTCTTCATGCTGATGATGTCTTTAACCACAAGTTTTATATGCAAAGAAATATCACATTTTCCATTATGCAATCAATAACCCACTTAGAGTCGCCTTCAATTTAATGAGTTGAATAAGTGAGTGTGTGGGAGGATAATTATTTTCGGTCTGATGTAGGCTAGCTAGGGTTTGGCAATATAATGTAAAAAATTAAAAACCTAGGGTTGTCGATTGTGATTGTTGAGGTTATAGGAAACAATGTTCCATTTCCTCGCGAAAAATGAAAGTTCAATTTTGTTTTCATTTGGTACATGTTATATGTAAATCCGGACGAGAAGCGGCTACATGTTCGATCACTAATTTTCTCCACTAATTTATTTATAAATAATAAAAGATAAATATAAAACAGAATTTTAATAATTCCTAAAGAAAAGATTTCGTTTGTAATACCCGCAATTTCCATTTTAAATTCGAGTGATTGTATCGAATGATTATTATGCGATTTCACGATTTATGTTCGATAATCATTCATTTTTACAATTATCGAAGTTTCGAAACGTTTATTTTAACGAAAAGCTCGAAATACTCGGTTTGAGAAATCGACTTTTTCTACGTACGAAATTTGGAGAAACTTCCTTCATGAAAGTTATAGAGCTCGTCGATACGAGTCCGTACACGTGCGGAACATGAAGATCAGATTTTTTCTGAATTAGTTATCGAATTTCGAAGTTTTCCGAAACATTTATATATAGAAAAATTTTTGGAAACCCTAATTTTTTCTTCTACCGGTTCTTCTTCTTCCTTCTGTTTCTGGAAAAAGAAAAAAAAAAAAAAAAAACTGGTTCTCTCTCTCACCGTCGCTCTCGACCGAAAAGAGGAGGAAATTTCTCCTTAATTGTTCTCCCTCCACAGACCACCTCTCGACCTCAAACCAAGTCCCAGGCGTGCGTCTCGAGTTGCTCTAGCTCCCGGAGGCAGTTTCACAAGGCGGCACAGCCCGAACCGAAAACGGCCATTTTCGGTTCGATCTCGATATCTCGAGCTACACTCCACCATTTCATTTGATTCTTGTCTCATTGAGCTCGCCTCAACTTCCACTACAAGCACCAAAAAGGATCGGAACTGGGTCGAACGTTTTCACGTTCGTCGGAGCTCGACCCGAACGGATCGAAATACCAAAACTTTCGATCAAGATATCTCGAGCTATACACGATCGTTTCTTGTGATTCTTGGCTTGTTGAGTTTGCAAGGAAGTTCTGAACAAGTTTCCAGAAGGGATCGGGGCCTGAGGTTGCAGTTTTCACGTCGGTTTTCAAGCTCACCGGTTTCTGCATATTTTCCGGCCTCCGACTGTAAATCGGTAATTTCGATGCCTTCCCGTCATTTTTAGGTCTTGTGCTAGTTATGAAAGTTGCTCAGAATGATGAAACGAAGGGGACAAGCTCGGCCCCGACACCATTGGCGGTGGTCGGTGGCGGCTCTGTCCCTAACTCCGGCGGCCTTTTCCGGCCACCTCCGGAGGTCTAAAATTTGGTTTCTGTCCATTTTATGATTCTATGTTTCGATACGATCATTTCGGCGTATTATACGCATTTTTCGGATATCGTATGAATTAGTTATGAATTTTGTGATTTCGATCGATTTCGATCGTTAGATTTGTGATCTGTGAAATTATGACCGTTGGATGAACTTGTAAATTTGTTATGATGATCATATGACTGTCCCAGAGGCTTTGTGTGGTCATGGGCGAAGATCCGACCGTTGGATCTTCGTATATGTGAAAAACGGTAATTAGGGGAGCGATTCGTGAGAAACCGCTCGTCGGATTTTAATGTAAATTAGAATCTGGCCGTTAATTAGAAGTTAATTTATGTGTTGAAATTGTTGGCTAAATTCGAATCACATTTGATTAGGTGATTGACGGATTTTATTTGAGTGGGCTATTCGGCGTTAATTATAAATTATAATTATATTGAAGACGCAGCGGGAGTTTCGAGGTGAGTAAAACTCACGTGGTTCATATTACGAACCGAGCATTTTAATTTATTTATTTTTGGTAATTGTGTGAAAAAAATATTTGCGGATTAAATATTTGTTTTAAAATTTCATGGACTTGAATCACCACGGTCCATAGGTAAGTAAAATGAATTTTAATTATACAAATGAATTTCATAATTTTCTTGTGTGAACTATAGATGGTATTAGTGGTCATTCCTGAGTGGATGATTACGTATATATATATTTACGTGGAAAATATATATTAATGAGTGGATTGTTTGATTGATGATATGATTGAGTTGAATTGATGAGTTGATTATATTACAATTGTGTAATTCCATAATAATATGATGTATCTTGGTTGGGTTGATTTTAGTATGTGATATTACATGTTGGGTTCATTTATGGGTTTAGGGTCAACGTAATGACCGGTGTGGCTAATCGGATGCTCTAATCCTAGTGTGGATGATGGGATACGATTGGTTGAGTATGTGGAATTATTGGACGTTCTAAATATGTATATAGTTATACATATTGATGAAATACAATAATTGATAAATATGTCGGATGCCATAACCTAGGCCAGGTGACGGGCTACGATTCAGTTAGAGCTCTAGTCTGTCAAGTACCGTATTTTTATAAATGCGATGATGAGAGTTGTGGAGAAAGTTGTGAGTTGGGTTGTCTTGATATATTGAATTGGTGTTGATTGAGATTGTTATTATTTGCATATGTGAAAATTATTGAGTGTTGCTGTGTGTGGGAATAAATGAGATTCAATTAAGTAACAGTTCCTTCTTTTACTCATACAAGCTTTCATAAGCTTACCGGGTTTTGTGTTGTTGCAATCCCGGTACACTATTCAATGGTGTAGCGGATATTCCTGCAGGTCAGGATAACCAGGGAGGTGACCGAGCTGCTTAGCTGTTACAGCAGTTTTGTTATTTATTTAGCTGTGAGGTGTGTGTATGCTCATTTAGAGCTTTACATTACATTTTGGATTTGAGTTGTAATAATTAACCGAGACTAAATTCGGTTTGATTTTATTTTGTGTGGTGAGTATGTTAAGAAAGGAAAAATTTTCAGGATGATTATTTTGAGTTTGTAGTATTTTCATGTTTCGGATTTTGAATTGTTATTCTAAAATTCAGGGCGTGACATCGTTGATTACGGCATCTAAGTTATTATGGACCATATCTTAGGATTAGAACATCTTTAACAAACTCTTTATTTTGGCTCTTGAATTATTTTAGAAAGCATGTTTAGATTTTTATCTATCTTAGCAGCTGCATGAAAAATTCTATAATACATACCTGTATGTCATACACATATTTATAAAAGTGATGACAAATTTGTTGTCAATATGGTAATGTTGAGTCCTATTTTGAGTAACTTAGTTCTATCGATGATAATTACACCACCTAAGACCTTGTTATAAGTTTTTGAACAAATTCGTTGTCAATATTGTAATTTTTGTTTAATTATATGTAAATAGTGTAAATGAGTATTATAATTTTGTTCTCGATGTTGTAATTTTGATTCATATAAATTGTAATTTTTTGTTCAAATAGATGTAAACTGAGTGTATAATAAACATCATAGTACCATAATAAACATCATAGTACCATAGCCTGTCTCAAGACTCCCAAGTGACTTTACTTTATTATTTTTAGCTATCTTGTTCCTAAATATATAGAGCGAAATTAGGCTCTCTATAATTTAAAATATTCTTTTTGAGTTATTTTATGAATTTATATACATTTAAACTATTTAATCTTCATTCAAAAAATAATATAAATTCAAAACATGCTAAAATAGAGAGAACTAATGTAAACGTTTTTTTAAAAGTGGCTAGTCAAAATAACTTTTTAGATATTTTGATTAAAATTTGACTAAAAAATGGCTACCATTCCTAAAGATACTCTTACTATCAGTAATATATCAGCTTTTATTATTTTGAAGAATTATAAGATCACTTATACAAACTTTGTTCTACTAATTTTATTAATCTCCAGATCACCTAAGAGCATCTCTAACAGTGATAGCTATATTCATAGCTAAAAGTAGTTAAACTTGGAATATACTAGTTAAATATTGAGTTATGCTCCAGCAGAATACCTAAATCCTAAGTTAAATTTATCTTTTAGTTAAATTGTCAGCCCCCGAATTTTAGAATAAAAATTCAAAATCTGAAACATGAATTACTAGAACTCAACAATAATCATCCTGAATTTTTTTTCCCTTAACAATCACACCACACGAAATGAATTTCAGATCCCAAATTTAGTCTCGATTAATTATTACAACTCAAACTCGCAAATAACATTGTAAAGCTCTAAATGAGCATAACAAATCTCACAACACAAATGAAATCAAATAAATGCTGCAACTCATGAACAGCACGGTGACAAGACTTGAAATCCGAAGTGACCCTGCGGGGCCCACCTTAGAAAAAATTCTACCAAAAATTTGGCGAAACTTCCTCTAAAAGTGGACTACCCAAATTTACCTGTAGAAAGATATTTACACTTTTAGAACAATGCACCCATAATCTTCTGGAGCCACCCTGCTCCCTAAATCACAACATCTCCCATTTCACAAAACAATTCTGATTCCAAGAATCATAAGTTACCAGAGCAATCTAATGTACATGCGTAGAAGAAGATAGAATACAAGATAAAGAACCGATACTTCTATAATGCGGAAGCTATGACAGCTATGCCTTAACCTCATGTACGCTCGACCTCAAGCTAAACTGGCCTGCAAACTGGGTATTTGAAACCGAAGGGCCCAGGGGAAAAACATTTGAAAATAGTTAAAGTGAGTGGACGAAAATAAGTAATTTCGAATAAACAAGTGAAACTTAATGCATTCCCAAGTTATTCTCTAAAATCTCGCATGCAGTAACAATCTTGAAAATTCTTTTAATCATCATCTTTATTGAAATCTCAATTATGTAAAAATAGAACATCTTGGAATCTCTTAAAATCTCATCCTCAATTCTTATAAAAAAAAACATCATTTTCCAGAGGCTCGTTTGATGACTAGAAAGGACTACTATCTAGTCATCTCATGCCATCAGGGGGGACTGCCACTCAGATGACGCATCGGAAGGGACTGCCAATCTAATTAGGAGGCGATGGGTAGAAGGGACTGCCAACTAATCACAGGTAGTTAGAAGGGACTGCCAACCGGGATGTAGTCTGGAAGGGACTACCGACCAGACTATTACCTAGAAGGGACTGCCGACTAGGTAATGTACGCATGCGCCGAAGATAACCGACTCGATATTACTTCAATAAATCATTAATAATTCACCAAAAGCATAACTTAGGATTATCTCGCTAACTCAAACCTCAATATCTCAATAAATCCTCGAAAGCATAAATTCTCGGTAAATCAATAAATGCTTTCGGAGGAAATCTCAATCTAACTTTAAAGCTAATAAGTGCGGAGCTCAAAACTCAAGAAATCTCGATAATTCGATCATGCTCAAATATTGGCTAAATCATTCGTACTCGTATATCACCATATAAAATGATATAATCAATAATCCTCATAATATTTTCTTAATCAATCTCTTCCCGAAAATCACTTATTAACTCAATAACTCATAAATAAATAGCTCGAAAATCTATTGAAAGCCTTCGAGAATGAAATCCACTAATAATCTCATAATTCATAGATCATAAATATACCTCAAGAAATCAAGCTCATAAAATCATAAAACTCAATAATTTAAATAATAAATTAAACCTAAATCGGAAAATAATAATATACTGCATGCACATTTAATTTAAAATAAATGTCCACTCACAGTATACGGCTAAGCTTGCCGTTTATTCGAAGTTTCCCAGTGTAGTTCCTCCTCACGTCCTGTATAATGTAACGTTCGTAAACAATTAATTACAGTACGGAAATTTAAATTTACAATAATTATATGTCTAAATTCTAAACGTTTCCCTTAACCTCAACTCCTTCAATCCACTTTGGATTCCATCCAAACTTCACCAAAATCACATTTATAAAAACTACAACTCACAAGAAATTAATCTAGCTAAAAACAGAAATTAAATCATTGTTCGCGAGCCGGAAACCTCCTCCTCCGACCACCAAATTTCATACACAACATCAACTCAACATTTCCAATGACTTTCTCAACTGTGACAAAGTCAGAAAATACCTTGAAGTATCCGGAAACCAAGCAAACCCGAAAAACCCGAAGGGGAATAGTGCAGCAAAAATTTCCAGACGTGATTTCTCTTTCCACGCTTCGTTCTAGGTTATGAAACTTGGAGGGATTTAAGTACACTCCAAGGTGCTTCCAAAGAACCTAGTTTTGTTGCCGGAGATGGCCGGATTTGGAAGAAATAGGTGAAAACCCCAACTGCTAAAGTAAACTTCTTGGCTTCGATTCGTCGTCTATGGTGCTTGATAGGATGCAAGGAATATATGGATGGAAACCTTGTTTCAAGATGAAGGGATAGGTACTAATTTCATGGCCATAGGTGGTCGGACCAAGCGGCAGTGACGCCGGGAAGTTTTGCCGACGGAAGAGGAAAATCTGGGAATTTTTTTTGGGTCTTACCTGAAATGGCAGGTCAAACTTGCCATTTATAGAATACAAGTTCATTGAGATTACCAAACTACCACTGAGTTGAAACCCTTATAATGTCTACGAACTCGGTTTAACATCCTCTACGACTTTCATAAATAAAATTTTCTCAAATTTTAACCCGAACAAAAAGTCAACTTTTAGGGCCCCCTAAAAGTGCCAAAACGAAGTTAAAAGTAAAAGTAATTGTCGTTTACCGTCCAAATGATTAGTAAACCGGAAAATTAAGATACGGGACGTAACAATCTCCCCTCCTTATAAAAATTTCGTCATATTGTCTAGATAAAGGTGTAACGTATACACTAGTCTGAAATACCATCTTGAAGAAGGTAGGATGCCAATCACAACAAAGTGAGGATGATAGTGCACGGAACAATGTGCAAGTCTGTTCGACACATGTACAAATTAACTTCAAGACTGATCCAAGAATGTTCCACTTAAAACCTTAAAGGAACAACCCTTAAGGTAAAATCTGGTTATCACTATAATCTGTCGATTCTCAGAGTGTTTCTTGGTGCATTCACCGTCTCAGGAGGCCAATTTACTTGAAAGTATTACCGAAAGTCCTTAATAACTGGTTGAGAAAATTGCCAAAGCATTAGGTGCAAGCAATGACTAATCCGCAAGCAGGAAGAATTTCTTTCATAGCCTCCAAAAGACTTATCGAAGCAAGACATCATTTAATGCTCCCGGAACTCTAAAACTTGTCAGCTTCTCCTTGGATTAAGTTTTCTTTCACCACCTCCAGTCAACTACTTTAATAAACCAATAGAGTTTCCAACAATCTCAACTACACAAGCAATTAAAAACATTCTTATAACCTAGAATTATCAACACCAAGGTCGACACACCTTGCCTTACTTAACAATGTAATACTGCATACTTGCAATTACATGAATTTCAGCGTCAAGAAATTCATGTCAACCATTTAGTTCAGATGACGCAAGGTATCGACATCACAAATCATTAAGTTGGAATAGAAGCATTCATAACCTTCTCACAAAAGTCACATGGTGAAAATCCACCCAATTCGCCAGCAATATTGTGACAATGCATCGATCTCACACATAAAACATTTTTAAATAAAACAGAAGTTTAAGGAAAATCAAACTACTATTAAAACACCGGAACATGGGTACCAGTAACATCAAATTCAAAGTGAATATTTTTCCTTAGTTACCCTAAAACAACACCTTCTTTTGTCAGTTTGTGTTTAGATTTCTAATCAATGTCATTCATGTAGAGTTCCCACAGTTGCCAAGTGTATCGCAGAATGGTCTCGGTTAACTCTATAAGTTCCTTATCATGCAGCTTCTTTGGCTGCTACAAGGCTACACCATTCGGGTACCACACACACATTCATGTTCAAAATTTCTATATCAGACTGCTAGAAAGTAGTTCATTCTTTCTTCTCCGCGTTTCCAAACCATAATATTCCAAGAATCAACGTCGAACTTGCAAGTACTTGAGTATAGCCAACTCTCCTTGCATGGCTCAAAGCCTATACCTCCAAGTGTCACTGTCTTCACTGAATTAAGGATAAAGTATCTGAAGATCCGCCCTCCAACAACACTTATTCAATAATATTCCAGCTACAACAACAATCCCAAAAACTAATCTGCGGTAACTAAGATTGCACCAAAATTCCCCAAACCTTATCTCGCTAAGCATTAGTCCAATAACACAATTCATCCATAGTAGCTCAACAGTTAGTATTTCAAGTGTCGGTTGAAACCTTTGATAAAACCCAAGTCCAAACAAATAATTTCCAAGCTCAACTTCAACATTTTGCCAAGTCATCGTACCTATAAACCCGTGATGGTGACCGAATATCATGGTACCAAGGTAATAAAACTCACTTAATTCCTCCAAAGCAATCTGTTAAAATACGTATTCAACTCAGGCAACAACCAATTTTCCTAGATGACAAAACACCGTTCACAGAGTCTTTCCTCGAACAATAACCTTGATGCAAAACAGACACCGTCCAATATCTCGTATCACACAAAGCAGTACCTGGATCTGAAATTAATCCAACCACATGGCGATCCAATTGCTCCATTTAATCACCGTCGAAAAATGTCACTACACATACATACCGCAATACGTTTTACCCACATATAACAAGAATTCTGGTCAAGCCTTAATTAGAAATATTTCCGGAGCCAACTGAGAAACTTATTTCCTTAAAATTATTCCACTAACCACTCTTACAAAATCACAATCCAACTATCTAGCAAAAACTCCATCAAAATCCTATCACAATTAATCTTCAAGGCTCGACCAATCAGAATGCTTCATATCACAAAGTAATTCCACTTGAACCACTATGGATACTCAACGATGTCACAACCATCAATTTCTAAAATTTATTTCAACCACTTCACCGAAAACGAATAACTAAAAACACTCACTTGCACAAAATCATATACAAAGAGTTGATTCGAACTCTCCTAATTAAAATATTAACCAAGGTCATAACTTTATTGTAAAACTTTAATCATCCTTCCGATTCCTTAAATTTTCTACCACATATCAACTTCGAAAGATAACTCTTTGTCCATCTTCCTATACATTACAATCAAAAATTTAAAAAGACGAATTTATAGGTCCGTGTACTTGGAATCAATTCCTTTCACCTCAATGAAAATTATGCCTATACACCTTGGTCAGGTCAACAACTCAAAAATGACAAATTCTGAAAATTTCATTCCACTTACAACTCCCATTTACTGTCATCACTTCCATTTCTCACTTACCATCATCAGTGACAAGAGTCACTCGAAAACACGGCATCTAGCTATAAAAATCCAGAATATTTATTTAATTTTCTCTGTTGTCTACTGGAGGGTGATACGTACATGACTCCGATATAAAGCATCCAATGCAAGAAATTTCAATATGGATTTCTCGGCAAATAACTTCCAACACTGAGATTCTCAAAAAATCTCCAACAACTTTCAGTAATCTTTCAAATACTACTTAGCAACCGATCACATCACAAGACACATTTTCCGAACCTTGGTTCCAAGTCAGAACCACCATTATTACCAATTCCATTTCCACCAACAATCCTGATTCAAAACAATTATAGTATATAGAGATAGCCCAAAACTACAGTTGCTCATCTCTAACAATTAAGCACAAAATCAAACTTCAGTCTCGTACCTTAAATCATGTCCCAACAAACCTGTTGGCATTGAAGAAGAAATAATCACAATATTTTCTCGAATCTAATTTCATAGCACAACTCAAACATGTAGAGTACTCTTACTCTAGCATTACCAAAGAAAGGTGCAAGACATGCAGACAATCTGATACGCAGTGAAATCCCTATGAGGTTGGCGTACATGAGTCATATTATTTGAAAGAAAACCAACTAGACGTGTACCTTACATACTTGATGAGCACATCAATACCGAAGAGTTTATGATGGAGAACCGCTGTAGTCGGGCCATTACTCGAAAGATACTGAGTAACATCAAGCATACAAGGTAACAAGTCTACAGAATCTAACAACCTAATGCTCTGATACCAACAGACAGGACCCGCCCCAGATTTCACCTTGAAATCCGAAGTGACCCTGCGGGCCCACCTTAGAAGAAATTCTACAAAAAATTTGGCCGAACTCTAAAAGTGGACTACCCAAATTTATCTGTAGAAAGATATTTACACTTCTAAAACAATGCACCCATAATCTTCTGGAGTCACCCTGCTCCCTAAATCACAACATCTCCCATTTCACAAAACAATTCTGATTCCAAGAATATTAATCTCATAGGTTACCAGAGCAATCTAATGCACATGCGTAGAAGAAGATAGAATACAAGATAAAGAACCGATTCTATAATGCGGAAGCTATGACAGCTATGCCTTAACCTCATGTACGCTCGACCTCAAGCTAAACTAGCCTGCAAACTAGGCATTTGAAACAGAAGGGCCCAGGGTAAAAACATTTGAAAATCGTTAGAGTGAGTGGACGAAAAATAAGTAATTTCGAATAAACCAGTGAAACTTAATGCATTCCCAAGTTATTCTCTAAAATCTCGCATGCAGTAACAATCTTGAAAATTCTTTTAATCATCATCTTTATTGAAATCTCAATTATGTAAAAATAGAACATCTTGCAATCTCTTAAAATCTCATCCTCAATTCTTATAAAAAAAAACATCATTTTTCAGAGGATCGTTTGATGACTAGAAAGGACTGCTATCTAGTCATCTCATGCCATCAGGGGGAACTGCCACCCAGATAACGCATCGGAAGGGACTGCCAACCAGATTAGGAGGGGATGGGTAGAAAGGACTGCCAACTAACCATAGGTAGTTAGAAGGGACTGCCGACTAACTACCTCATGTCATCTAGAAGGGACTGCCAACCAGGTGACTCACCGGAAGAAATCTCGATAATTCGATCATGCTCAAATATTGGCTAAATCATTCGTACTCGTATATCACCATATAAAATGATATTCGAAATCAATAATCCTCATAATATTTTCTTAATCAATCTCTTCCCGAAAATCACTTATTAACTCAATAACTCATAAATAAATAGCTCGAAAATCTATTGAAAGCCTTCGAGAATGAAATCCACTAATAATCTCATAATTCATAGATCATAAATATACCTCAAGAAATCAAGCTCATAAAATCATAAAACTCAATAATTTAAATAATAAATTAAACCTAAATCGGAAAATAATAATATACTGCATGCACATTTAATTTAAAATAAATGTCCACTCACAGTATACGGCTAAGCTTGCCGTTTATTCGAAGTTTCCCCGTGTAGTTCCTCCTCACGTCCTGTATAATATAATGTTCGTAAACAAATAATTACAGTACGGAAATCACTGTTCACGAGCCGGCAACCTCCTCCTCCGGCCATATACAACATCAACTCAACATTTCCAACGACTTTCTCAACTGTGACAAAGTCAGAAAATACCTTGAAGTGTCCGAAAACCAAGCAAACCCGAAAACCTGACGGGGAATAGTGCAGCAAAAATTTCCCGACGTGATTTCTCTTTCCACGCTTCTATCTGGGTTATGAAACTTGGAGGGATTTAAGCACACTCCAAGGTGCTTCCAAAGAACCTAGTTTTGTTGCCGGAGATGGCCGGATTTGGAAGAAATCGGTGAAAACCCCAACTACTACAGTAAACTTCTTGGCTTCGATTCGTCATCTATGGTGCGTGATAGGATGCAAGGAATATATGGGTGGAAACCTTGTTTCAATACGAAGGGATAGGTACTAATTTCATGACCATAGGTGGTCGGACCAAGCGGCAGTGACGCCGGGAAGTTTTGCCGGCGGAAGAGGAAAATCGGGAAATTTTTTTTTGTCTTACCTGAAATGGCAGGTCAAACTTGCCATTTATAGAATACGAGTTCATTGAAATTACCAAACTACCACTGAGTTGGAACCCTTATAGTTCATTTTAGCATGCCACATGTCTACGAACTCGGTTTAACATCTTCTACAACTTTCATGAATAAACTTTTCTCAAATTTTAACCGGAACAAAAAGTCAACTTTTAGGGCCCCCTAAAAGTGCCAAAACGAAATTAAAAGTAAAAAATAATTGTCGTTTACCGTCCAAATGGTTAGTAAACCGGTAAATTAAGATACTAGACGTAACACACGGTCTCCTGCCTGATTATCCTGACCAGCAGGAATATCCGCTACACCATTTGAATAGTGTACCGGGATTGCAACAACACAAAACCCGGTAAACTTTTTGAAAGCTCGTATGAGTAAAATAAGAATGAATGTTTGTTTAATTAAGTCATATTTATTTTCACTCAGGTCAACACCTAACAATTCCAACATCCACAAAGAAACCACAATCTCAATAATCAATAACCAAATCAACAATTCAACGCAGAATCTAAACTCACATCTTTCTTCTCAAAACCCCGAAATTGTATTTATAAAAATACGGTGTCTGACAGACTAGAGCTCTAACTGAATCGTAGCCCGTCACTTGGCCTAGGTTATGGCATCCGACATATTTATCATTATCGTAGTTCATCAATATATATACATATTTAGAACATCCGATACTCTTACTCAATCTAGCCCCATTATCCGACAAGGGTTGTGGCATCCAATTTACTCAACTAATCGTAGCCCATCATCCACTTAGGATTAGAGCGTCCGATTTCCCTCATACCGGTCACTACGTCGACCCTAAATCCATAATCGAGCCCAATAATATAATTCATACAATGAAATCAACCAATCCAAGATACACAATATTATCATGAATTTAAGCATTCGGCATATAACTCAAATCTTCATTCCAACTCAATCATATCATCACTCAACAACACACCAACCAATATATATATTCTACGTAAATATATATATACGTAATCATCCACTCAGAGATGACCACTAATATCATCTATAGTTCACACAAGAAAATCATGAAATTCCTTTTGTATAAATAAAATTTATTTTACTTACCTATGGACCGTAGTTGATCAAGTCCATGTGATTTTAAAAACAAATATTTAATCCATAAATAATTTTCACACAATTACGACAAAATAAATTAATTAAAAGTACTCGGTTCATAATATGAACCTCGTGAGTTTTACTCACCTCGATACTCCCGCTGCATCTTCAATTTAACACAATTCACCCCGAAATCGTCCACCGAAGTAAAACCGTCAATCACCTAATCAAACACGGTAATTAACTTAGCGTATAATTCAAAAACGCACTTATATGAAGATCCGACCGTTGGATCTTCACCCGTGACCACACAAAGTCATTGGGACAGTCCTACGATCATCATATCAAAACTACAATCGGACGATCCAATCTTCACAGATCATAAATCGAACGAACGAAATCAATCAAATCGTAAAATTCATAACTAATTCATATGATATCCAAAATTCACATGATATATATCAAAATGATCGTATCAACATTTACAATCTAAAAATGAGCAGAAATTGCTCTTGGGGTGGTCGGAGGTCACCGGAAACCACCACCACAGTGGCGGCGGTGCCGCCATACTAAAGTCAAAATTTGCCAAAACTCCCAACATCAAAGTTTTTCATCTCAACTCCAATTTCAACTTTCATAATTAGTACAAAGTCAAATTTCAAGTTTAGGAGCCGAAATCTACCTAAAAAAGAAAGCGGCCAAAATTGCCCAAAATCGATCAAATCTAAAATTCGTCTTTCTCGGGTTAAATGGAGATGTGAAACTTGGTGAGTTTGTAGAGCATGGCAAGACGAACGAAGCCCAGTTGGTCTCTCCTCCTACTTTGGCCGGAGTTGGCCGGAATTTGAAGAAATGACGAAAAAATAATCTGACCTTCTTTGCTTCCATTTGCTGTCTATGGTGAATGATAGGATGCAAGTTATATATGTATAGAAAGCTTGTTTCAAGGCGAATAGATAGAGATAAGCGGCTCGTCGATTGGTGACCGAAGGAGGAAGAAATCAGCCGGCGAAGGGAGGAGCAGCTCGGGCTATTTCAGCTCTAGCTGTGCAGCTTCTTAGCCTTCTAGCGCCTCCCACGGTTCTTTTTTGACTTCGATGTCTTCTAGGAAGTTTTAAATGACTTCAAGCAAGAAAAATTGCTTTTGGAATGAAGTCGATTGGTTGCCTGAGAAGGAAGATATGGCCGGAAGAAGTGGAGCCCATATTTTCTGTCGAAAATGGGGGAGAGGGAAGAGAGCCCGGGGAGTTGAAACGCTAAATGAGAAAATTCTGGATTTATAAATAAATCCGGAATTTTTTTATATTTATACTAAAATCCCCAACTCCAAACCCTCATAACTTCTTCATACGAACTTCGATTTTTGAGTTCCATATATATACGAACTCATATCGATGAGTTCTACAACTTTCATGAAAGACGTTTTTCCAAATTCCGTATGTACAAAAAGTTAATTTTCATGACCCCATAAATAGCGTTTGTTTCGAGAATAAAATCGTTCGAACTAATTTCACAACTTCTCCAAGCTTCGTATTCACGCCCATGACCACGAAATCATTTCTAAAAATCCACGGAATTTAATTTGGATTTTTCGGGGTATTATATAAATTCTCTCTCCTCTTTAGCTAAATATAGCTAGATCTTTTAGCTAAAGCAAAATTTAGCTTTTGTTTAGTTATTCTGCTGCATATCAAAGTTAGCCTAAAATTAGTTAGATTTCAATATTTTTTTTTTTTTTGAAATAAGTATCTGTTGGAGATAATAATTTTACTTATAAGGCCAACTACGTACACATAAAAAATATCACCACATTTTTAGTTTTCATTATTTGTAAAAATGACATTGTTTTGAAACAGTTTGTCTTTAATTTAAAGGATAAAGTTCAATAAGTCCAACTCTAGTTATTATTACTTATGTTACCATCTCCTCCATCTCCTTAATCGTATTTATCCAGCTTGACCTAGCCGTCTCTCTGCTAGGGTTTGAGAAACCTCTTCTTTACGGTGACTGCTTCTCCGACTTCCCCTATTGCTTGCCAATGGAGGCCATGGCCATTCTCTGGCTGTTTCTTCTCTCCTTCGTTGCTTTGTGTGACGATGTTACTGTGGCAGTGTCGTGTTTTAGTGGCGATGGTGGTGTCGGGTTTGATGTTTTTGCTTGGCGGGTCGACCGGCTGCCTATATCGAGGCCGTGCGGTGGTGGTGAGGGTTGGGTTTTTTGACCTAATCTTATTGAAAGTTTGTTGGCGAAGGATGACCGATGTATTGTGAATTACGTGTCTGGGTTTATGGCTCTCAATAGAGGTGCAACGGCTGGAGTTCTTGGTTGTTTTGGTTGGACCCGGACTCCTATGGATTGCCCAGGCTGTAGTCCCTCGATGGCACTGTTGATGACGGATGGCTCTCACTCGTCAGAGGAGCGAATCTGCTGGTGCCGGCACTGTGATAGAAGATGGGGTTGTCCATGCTGCAGCGAATGGACGGAGGAAGATGCTAAAACATTCCCTCAATAAAAAGTCTATTGACCCTCAATAAAAATTGGCAAAATAGCTAAATTACCCTCTAACTTTTCCCATAGCTGCAAATTTACCCCATGACATTTCACTTTTGATTTTTCACACCCTAACTTTTCTAACTCTTACTGATTTACACCCTACCATTAACTTTTAAATTTTCCATACAATTTCTCCGTTAACTTGCTAGGCGTTTTGGTCTTACCAATTGTCCCAAAAAAAAAAAATTAAACAATCCAGTTATTCAAGAATATCAATACATACAAATGAGGGTAATTTTTTTTTTAACGCTTAACACTAACAAAAAAGACATCAACCCTAAAACTGTAAATCATACTCCCTCTCACCTAAACTATAATCATTGATTCCTCAACATGATTGAATAATAAATCATTCAATAGTTCATTACAATTAGAGCTATCTCAGCCAAAATAATCAAGTCTAACTAAAATCCAAATACTCAAGTCATGATTAACTTTAGAATAAAACAATACTAGAATTTTTACATACAGTAGTTTGGAACATCTCCATTATTCCTTAGCTTCACCTTCTCCATTCCAAATTCAGAAAAGAAAAGAGCGCTTCATCTCTTCACTTCTGTCGTTTGATTTCTCTCTAAAAGAAAAGAAAAAAAAAAGGAATCTCATACTCTTCCTTAACGTATGCTTAAATAAATTTTTTTTTGTGACAATTAGAAAGACGAAAATGCCCCGCAAGTTAACGGAGAAATTGGATGGACAAATAAAAGTTAATGGTAGGGCATGAATTGACAAGAGTTAGAAAAGTTAGGGTGTGAAAAATCTAAATTAAAATGTCAGGGGGTAAATTGGCAGCTATGGGAAAGTTAGGGGGTAATTTGACTATTTTGCCATAAAAATTTAATAATATTTCTCTTTATTGAGGGTCAATACCAAAGCCCCAATATTTAGAAGTTGTCGGTATAATTTGCTATGCAATTTTTGATTATTGATTAGAAATTTTGTTTGGGGTGTTTGGATTTCAATTTTTGATGATCTGATTATTGGATCATCATCATTTTTCAGTAGGCTGTTAGAGCTATCGAGGTGACGTAACCCTTAAAATTTAAGCATGGTCCAGTGTGAATTTGAATTTTGGGTTTCCAACGGATTATTATTTTAACGTTTCGGGGTTTGTTTATATTCGAATTTAATCTTCGGTCATCTAGTTAATAGTTATCAGTAGGGGGTTAATTATAATACAGTGTATGCATGCATTACGTGGTCGGCAGTACCGCCCGATGCGTCATCTAGTTGGTAGTACTCTCCAAATGACATGATATGACTAGTCGGCAATACTCTCTAGTCATCGCCCTGTTGTATGAGTAGTCAGCAATATTATTTATATATTCCAATGGCCCTCCCTTCTGTTATATGATTTTTAGTTGCCGTTGGGTGAGTGCTACATGTTAGATGAACCTAACAGCTGCTTGGTGAGAGCTGCATGTAAGGTACCAGCTATTACTCATGTTAGTTAACTGTTGGGTATATATTCATTATCGATGATTTGAAGTATTTTCTATGAAATCGTGTTGACGCATAGTTTTTACTGAAGAAATGTTTCAGGAAAACAATAAAGGCTTATTATAGTTACTTGAAAGTATTTATTTTGTCCATTGACAACATTTTTCTAAATATTTTTTCCTTGACCGTTCAGTTTTTCGTTGTCCAGTCTGCAGATTAGTTGAAGTGGGGCGTGTATAGGATCTTGAGACATAGTGCCCACCGCTTCTATTCTTGTTTGTAAGTTAAGTATTGTTTAACCTACTTGTCTATTATTTTCCTGTTAATAGAGTTGTAATGTAACTTGATATTTAAGTTTTAAGGGTCAGTGGCCCATTGTATTATATCATGGAAATTATAATCTTGATGAAAGCATGTAGGCTCATTGTGTTTCAGTTTATTGTTGGTAATTCTAGAAGTGTTCAAATTGCTTTCACATGCTTTTACGTAATCTAGTTTAGGAGTTATTCTGTCATACCCTGAATTTTGAATAAATAAATTCAAAACCGAAACGTGAAAACATAACAATAACAAGAAAACACATAGAGAAAATTTTCAATTAAATTAAGAAACTAAAAACCAAGCTCACATGTCAATACCGACTCGTTCTCCAGAGTCGCATATCACATCACCAAGAGTTTACAAATTAAACTGAGTTACAATTCAATAAGTCAACACGCTTACCAACTCTCTACACAGCGGAAGACTAAAACTAATATACTTCTATGCCCAAGCTATAGAAAGTACACCTCAGCTTCGATGACGAACACCCGATACTCTAACCAGCACAATAACCCTACACCATGGAATAGTGCACCGCGATTGCAAATAACAAACCCGGTAAGCTTTTTAAGCCCGTATGAGTAAACTCAAATAAATGACTCACGTCACGCATGTTTATAATTTCTCAGCTCGTGAGATAATTAAAGCAACAACATTTAACTCCACAAGCACAACCAAACATCCAATCACAGCTCCTGAAATTTAGTTCAGGAGATCACCATATTCACACAATTCAAATCGTAACAACTCCTGCATATAGTTTAGTTCAGAAGATTACATTAAAACAAACAATTTAAAAGGTAGTAATCCCAGCAAATGACGTAGTTCTGGAGATTATATTAAGATCCAATCATTTAAATAAAATCGAAATCAATAATAAAAGCAAACTATACAAATAAAGCAAAAATCACCCTTTCAACTCAATTAAAAAGATCCCACAATGACTCGTTTTCAAAACGCGACAACCTTACCTCATAAGGGTAACATACGTCACCAAGGTGACAAAATCATATTATTTTCAACTTACAATTTAATATTAAATTCAAGTCCCTCCTTGGACAATTAAAAGAAGAATACACCCCAAATTCTCATTTAAAAACACGTACTCAAGAGTTGCAAGAATTCTGCTCGTTATCCACCATGACATACAATGACGGACAGACTAGAGCTCTAACTGAATCGTAGCCCGTCACCTGGCCTAGGTTATGGCATCCGACATATTTATCATTATTGTATTTCATCAATATGTATACCTATATACATATTTAGAACGTCCATTAATTCCACATACTCAACCAATCGTATCCCATCATCCACCCAGGATTAGAGCGTCCGATTACCCCACACCGGTCACTACGTCGACCCTAAACCCATAAATGAGTACAACATATAATATCACATACAGAAATCAACCCAACCAAGATACACCATATTATTTTAGAATTACACAATTGAAACACAATCAATTCATCAATTCTACTCAATCATACCATCACTCAACAATCCACTCATCAATATATATTTTCCACGTAAAAATATATATATATATATATACGAAATCATCCACTCAGGAATGACCACTAATACCATCTATAGTTCACACAAGAAAATTATGAAATTCATTTGTATAATTAAAATTCATTTTACTTACCTATGGACCGTGGTGATTCAAGTCCATGAAATTTTTAAAACAAATATTTAATCCGTAAATATTTTTCACACAATTACTATAAATAAATAAATTTAAAACATTTGGTTCGTAATATGAACCACGTGAGTTTTACTCACCTCGAAATTCCCGTCGCGTCTTCAATATAATTATAATTATAATTAACGCCGAAATAGCCCACTCAAATAAAATCCGTCAATCACCTAACCAAATATGATTTGAATTTAGCCTACAATTTCAACACATAAATTAACTACCATTTAACGGCCGGATTCTAATTTACATTAAAATCCGTCGAACGGTTTCTCACGAATCGCTCTCCTAATTACCATTTTTCACATATACGAAGATCCATCGGTCGGATCTTCGCCCATGACCACACAAACCCTCTGGGACAGTCATATGATCATCATAACAAATTTACAAGTTCATCCAACGGTCATAATTTCACAGATCAAAAAACTAACGATCGAAATCGATCGAAATCACAAAATTCATAACTAATTCATACGATATCCGAAAAATGCGTATAATACGCCGAAATGATCGTATCGAAACATAGAATCATAAAATGGACAGAAACCAAATTTTAGACCTCCGGAGGTGGCCGCGAAAGGGCCGCCGGAATTAGGGACAGAGCCGCCACCGACCACCGTCAATGGTGTCGGGGCCGAGCTTGTCCCCTTCGTTTCATCATTCTGAGCAACTTTCATAACTAGCACAAGACCTAAAAATGACGGGAAGGGATCGAAATTACCTATTTACAGTCGGCGGCCGGAAAAAATGCAGAAACCGGCGAGCTTGAAAACCGACGTGAAAACTGCAACCTCAGGCCCCGATCCCTTCTGGAAACTTGTTCAGAACTTCCTTGTGAACTCAACAAGCCAAGAATCACAAGAAACGATCGTGTATAGCTCGAGATATCTTGATCGAAAGTTTGGGTTTTTCGATCCGTTCGGGTCGAGCTCCGACGAATGTGAAAACGTTCGACCCAGTTCCGGTCCTTCTTGGTGCTTGTAGAGGAAGTTGAGACGAGCTCAATGAGCCAAGAATCAAGTGAAATGGTGAAGTGTAGATCGAGATATCAAGCTCGAACCGAAAATGGTGGTTTTTGGTTCGGGCCGTGCCGCCGCCGCTACAGGCCACGCCGCCTTGTAAAACTGCCTCTGGGTGCTAGAGCTGCTCGAGACGAACGCCTGGGACTTGGTTTGAGGTCGAGAGGTGGTCTGTGGAGGGAGAACAATTAAGGAGACGTTTGCTCTCCTTTTCGGTCGAGAGAGAGAACGATGCGAGAGTTTGAGAGAGAGAGTGAACAGTGAGTTTTCCATAAAAAGAAAGAGAAGGAGGCCGGTGGAAATTAGGGTTTCCAAAAAATTTTTCTATATATACAAGTTTCAGAAAATTTCGTAATTCGGTAACTAATTCAGAAAAAATCCGATCTTCGTGTTCCGCATGTATGCGGACTCGTATCGACGAGCTCTACAACTTTCATGAAGGAAATTTCTCCAAATTTCGTACGTAGAAAAAGTCGATTTCTCAAACCGAGTATTTCGAGCTTTTCGTTAAAAATAATTGTTTCGAAACTTCGATAAATGTAAAAGTGAATTATTATCGAACAATAATCGTTAAATCGTATAATAATCACTCAACACAAATATACGAATTTAAAATGAAAATTTCGGGTATTACACAATACAAACACCAATACTATTTCATCCAATGCCACATCATCCATATATATATAAAATCACGTAAATATATATACGTAGTCATTCACTCAGAAATGACCACTTATACCAACTATAGTTCGCACGCACGCATCAAAAACCGAGAAAATCATTTTTATACTTGAAAACTCATTTTACTATACATGTGAACTGCATTCCTATGAACCATAGTCGATCAAGGCATATCATTTGAAAACAAATCTTTATTTTCGAAAACGATTTCACATTTATCAATCAATTTCGAATATTAAATAACTCGGTTCGCAAATGAACCACGTGAGATTTACTCACCTCAAATCCAGCTGCATCTTCTTAACTGCTCAAAATATGATTCACAATCGTCCGCCAACTCAAACCGTCAATCACCTAACTAAATACGATACTAACTTAGTACTTGACTCGAAAACGATTATAATTCAAACTCCCATTTGCCCTAAAATTTTGAAAGTAATGCCGATTGAGGTGAAACTTCATATGAGATCACCCAAGATCTCTGGAATACTTATACAATCAACATGTCAAAACTACAAGTCAATCGGACTGCCTGATCCTCACAGATCGAAAACTGATCAAATCGGAAACCCTAAAACTTTAAAAATTCATAACTTGCTCATACGATTTCCAAAAATTAAAAACTATATATCAAAATGCTCGTATCGACATGTAGATCGTAAAGACTAGCAGAAATTGCCACTAAAGTGGCCAGAAACTGCCGTAAAACAGCACCATAGTGGCGGCACGTCCGCCCACCCAAAGTCAAAATTTGACAAAACTTCCAATAGAAAAGATCTTCATCTCAACTCTAACTTCAAATTTCATAACTAACACAAAGTCAAATTCGAAGCCATAAGATCGGAATTTACCTCGCAATTTCTGAAAGTCAATGAAACCTAGAATCCGAATCTTCAAAATTCGACCTCCACAGGTGAAATCGTTGCAAGCTGCTTGGAGGAAAGTATCTGGCTACGTCCTATGGGCTACAAAAGACTCAAGAAACACCGGCTATGGTGGCCGAAAATGTGAACTCCGATATGGATTTCTCGTATCCCCGCTGTTAAATTTCTCGGTCTTGCTGCATCGTGCACGGGCCAACCCACATCTTAAAACTTCATAGGGTTGTAGATGGGAGTGAGGCGAAGAGATAGAGACAAACGGTTCATCCATTGGTAGCCGGAGGAGGGAGAACGAAGTCGGCAAATTCGGTTGGGCAGAAACCGGGTTGGGAGAGAAGAGATAAAACTTTCGAAAAATGGAAAGTTTGTATTTTTCTGACATTTTCGGATTTTTTTCCTATTTAAACAAAATGGAAACATTTTCCGAAAGCCATAACTTCTTCATACGAACTCCGATTTTCGTGTTTATACGCGCTCTACGACTTTCGTTGTGAAGACCCGAAATTTCAATTAAATATTTCGTAATTCAATATTTCTCAAATTATATGAATTATGAGTTGTGAGTGTGATTCGAATGTCGTTATTTGAGAAATTTAGGTTTCGAATGATTTTATTTTCGAAACGAACGTTATTTAGGGGGGTCACTAAATATCGACTTTTTATACGTAAGGAATTTGAGGAAACTTCCTTCATGGAAGTCGTAGAGCTCGTCGATACGAGTTCGTACATATGCGGAACGCAAGAATCAGAGTTCGTATGAAGAAGTTATCGCATTTGGAAAAGTTTTCATTTTGGGTATAAATACCTTGCTATTTCCGGAAATTTCCAAAAATATCACAACTTCCATTTTTGGAAACCGACCTATTTCTCTCTCTCCTCTCCCCCGAAACCGAAAAAACAGAGCAATCTTCTCTGGCCATTTTCTCACAGCTCCGGCCACCGTTTGAGGTGAAATGAAGCCCAGATCGACTCTACTCTTTCCTGTGAGTCGACTGGTGGTCACCGTTCACCCTCTCGTGGCGGCTACGCGGCGGTGGAGCTCAAACATGATCGAACCCTAAAACGAACCAGCCGTGATTTCTCCTAGCTTTGGCCACCAAAACCCGAACTCCTTGGCTCCATCGACTCGCCTTGAGTTGCTGAACCAGCACAAAAAGGGACAGCACCTGAAGTGGAGGTTTTTACGCTCGTCGGAGGCCTCGCCGTTTTCTGTAGTTTTTCCGGTCAAACCGGCCTGTTTTGGTAAGTTTCGACCACTTCCACTCGTGTTAGTTATGAAAGTTGCTTAAAATGATGAAACGAAGAGGATAAGCTCGGCCCCGACACCATTGGTGGCGGTTGGCGGCGGCTCTGCCCTAAACTCCCGCGGCCCTTTCTGGCCACCTCCGGGGGTACCATGAGTAGTTTCTACTCATTTTTAGATTCTACATGTCGATACGATCATTTTGATATATAGCATGTGAATTTTGGATATCGTATGAATTAGTTATGCATTTTACGATTTCGATTGATTTCGATCGCTCGATTTGTGATCTATGAAGTTTGGACCGTCCGATAGAATTCTAGTTTTGATTTAATGATCGTAGGACTGTCCCGGTGACCTTGTGTGGTCACGGGTGAAGATCCGACCATTGGATCTTCATAGAAGTGTGTTTTTGAAATTATACGCTAAGTTAATTATCGTTTTGATTAGGTGTTTGACGGATTTGTTAGCGGACGATTGTGAATCGTATTTTGGGCTGTAAGAAGACGTAGTGGGAGTTTAGAGGTGAGTAAATCTCACTTGGTTCATTTACGAACAGAATTTCCTTAATTGCCCAATTTATTTGTTATGTGTGAGAAAATGGTTTTAAGAAATGTGTTTTAAAGTATATTAAAAATGAATTTCTTGATTTTGCATCGTGTGAACTATAGTTGGTATTAGTGATCATTCCTGTGTGGATGTTTACGTATATATATATATATATATATTTACGTGATTATATATTGAATGGTGTGACATTGAGGTGTGGAATTGTGATAATTTGTTGTTGATAATATGATTTTATTATGTTGTTAATATTTGATAAATGTTGGTGATAAGCATGTTGATTTTGTGAGTTGAATAGAAGGTAGAGAAACGTAGGATTCCGAGGATCGAATGGTCCAAGGATCTTTGGTTAATGATAACCGGAGTGTATGTGTTCTGAGGACAGAGAGGTCCAAAGTTCGACCGTTAAATAATAACGGGGATATATTGTTCTGAGGACATGAAATGGTCCAAAGTTCGCGGGTTACTGAGTAACCTGGAGATGCCGTTACTTGACCCTGGGCTAAAGTGTCAGAGGTAACGACGTAGTTAGAGCTCTAACGTGGGGTCAAAGTGGTGATAGTTGTGATTAGGTGCCAAAGTGGCGAGAGTTGTGATTTGGTGATTGTGGAAATGTGTTCCATGTTGTTTCATGTGTGTTGGATTGATGTTGCTTGTGGTTGTTGAGATTGTTGGATGTTTACTTGAGATAAATGAGTTGTGGTCTAATAAATCAACCGTTCATTCTTATTTACTCATACGAGCTTTCAGAAAGCTTACCGGGTTTTGTGTTGTTGCAATCCCAGTACACTATTCAAATGGTGTAGCGGATAATCCTGTAGGTCAGGATAATCAGGGTGGTGAGCGAGATGCGTAGGGCAGCAGGGTTGAAACCAACACTTGGTCTATTTTGGTGTGTTTTGTAGACTCTTTTGAGCATAACTTTGTATTTATATTAGTATTGTAATAATTGACTCGAGAGATAGTTTGCTACGAGGTTTGTATTATGGTTTGTGAGATGTTGGTTTTGAGAAAAAAATGCAGGACGTTATTTGTTTAGTTGTATTCATGTTTCGGATTTGAATTTATTATTCGAAATTCGAGGCGTGACATTTGTAAAGGAAGTTCTCACAGAATATAAACGTATAAAAAGTCAAACTTCATAACCCCCTAAAACGTGCACTTCGAATAATTATTCGTCCAAAAATAATTCCTCTCCACCCTCGAACCATGAAATCGTACAGATCAACACTTTATTAATTCCCAGAAATTCCAAGAAATTAATAATGAATTTTTGAGGTATTACATATTCTGTCAAATTTCTCCTACGGTGGATTCCGCAAGCCCACTTCAGATTTCAAGGTGAACTCTCAGGCAGTGGCGTAGCCAGAAATTTTATCGAGAAGGGTTAAAATTTAAATAGCCACAAATATATATATATATATTAAAGAATTATCGGATAATTAATACTTTATTAGTTAAAACTGTCGGCAAATTAGCCTTTCAATTTCAAAGACAAATACATTACACTATATTAATTTGCCCCAACATTTTTTCAATGGTTAGTAAAAATAGAAGAAAAAGAATAGTCCAATGTGTTATTGTACTTAGTCACTTACTCTATTGACACAGTTAGTTTGTTTCTCATAAAGGTCAATAAATTACTAAATCTCAGCCAATGAGGAGCATTTTTCAAAAGTTGAGAGGGGTCAGCTAACCCTTCTCACCCTATATTGGCTAAGCCCTTGCTCTGAGGCAGGTTCTGTTAACAACATTCTTTCGTCAAAGCCCAAAGGCCTAAACTAAACAAACATGCATAAACTGATCAATAATTATGGTAATTCATAAAAAAGATGTTTACTTTTGCTTTACATTTTAAGAATTTATTCAACATGATTGTTCGATTAAATGTTTTATAAAAAAGAACATTTTCTTTATCTAAATGAGAAAATAAGTAATAATTTTATCTTAAAAGAAATTTACTTAATTAATCAGTTGCCTATTACATCAACATAAATTAATGATGTGACATCATTCTCGATTAGAATTTGGTAAAAATTTTGGTGTCTCTAGCATTACTATTTTTTTAATTATTATATTTATTATGGAATCACCACCTAATAGTCATAAAATTGAAGTCCTAATTTTATTACTATAGGGAGGTTATAATGTAGTTTTCAATTTATTTTATTTTTCGGCGAACAAAATATTTATAGTAAAAAGAAAATCAGTAAAATCAAAAACCCAACAAAATGGTGAAAAGAACAAACACAAAAGATAAGTCAGACGTGAGGATGAGCCTCCCCGCTTGGCTGGGTTCCAAATCCCTTTCAAAAAAAAAAAAAAAGAACAAACACAAAAGATCAACGACATGCAGGCCCAAATCAAGTAAGCCCAACAAAAGCACCCAAATAGCAGTCTAGCGAAGGGGGAAGAATATGTTGCAGAGACATTACAAGTAAAACTCTAACAAGAGACCATAACAAACCAACAAAGCTAATCTATCATCATTAAGAGACATTTTTTAGTGTAATACCTCCTTAGAGAATACACGGCACTACGAGCAAAACTACACTATCACATTTAACGGCGGTTTAAAGTGTTAAACTTAACTAAGCAAACTACTATGTCAGTCTTTTTTTTTTTTTTATGGAAAACCACTATGCTAGTTACAACTTTGTTTTAGACAATAATTTTATTTGAAAAATACTAGAGATCCCAAAAATTTATACCAAAATAAGATCCCAAATGACATGGCACTTGCCATATCATCACCCTAAAATTTTCATATGGTATATGTTTTTGTAAGGTTATATTTTTCTTAAGAGAAAAAAAAACAGCATTTAGTTATTAAACAGTAGCTGCAACCAAAACTTCCTCCATTGCATCCCATTTTTAGCCAGAGAGCGAAAACTTTAGGGTTATTTTCTCCAATTTGGTAAAACCTTTGCAATCAAACTAGTATTTTCAATCCACGTACGTCCTTCCTTGGTGTGTTAAGACCCTCAAGAACCTCAACTACACCAATTATGATCATATGGTTTTAACTCAGGTCCCATCTTCTTGAAGCCCCAATAATTAGATTATAATTGGAATTGTTTAAAAGAAATGGAATAATATTAATATCTATGTATAAGTTGCTTTCAAAACCCTAACGACGACGAAGCTTCTTGCCAAATCCCCCAACTAGCAACCGACCAACTCCGATAACTGTTTCTTAAGATTATACAAATAGTGTTTTGATCAAGAATCTTCACTTGAAATAGAGTTGTCTCCTTTACAATTGTGTATTTCGCCATTCAAAATATTAAAAAGCTTAGATGATTCCTTGAATTAGATCAAGTGAAGTTTTTGGTGCTATGGAATCCAAATTGAGGAGTTGCATCAAAAAATTGACGACAATAACTTGTGATTTTAAGAATCGGTGTTATCAGTATTGAGATTGTTGGAATTTGATTGTTTGTGTGTAGAGTTTATTTCCTCTTCTTCTTCTGTTTTCCTAATATTAGGATTTTAATTCCAAAAGTATATTAATTCCTCAAATAAATTAATTTTTATTTACACATCGGAAGTTACTAAGTTAAAAGAGATTATGTGGCAGCTACCACGTCATTTGGGATTGGGTTAATTATATATAAGTGCATCTTTGAATGTTTTTTTAGCCATAAGGCCACCAACTAATTTTTTCCCTCATAAGGCCACCAGATTTAAAATGGTATTATATTTTGGATATAAAAACAAATATATTTACATAAATGTCATTAGAGTAAAAAGTCAACAACCATTCTCTCTCTCATCTCCGGCGAGGTCTCCAGTCAACTCCGACCGACCTCCGACCAACTCCGGTGGGTCTCTGACCAACTTCCGGCAAACTCCGGTGGGTCTCTGACCAACTTCCGGCAAACTCCGGCGACCACAAAATCTACTGACATTAACATTAAAAGCTATTGTGGCTAGCAACAAAAGCTACTCTGATGAGATTTCTAGCAACCTCCGGCGATGTCACAAAAAGCTACTGTCACCATCAATAAAAGTGTCACGCCCCGAATTTCAGAATAACAATTCAAAATCCGAAACATGAAAATACTACAAACTCAAAATAATCATCCTGAAAATTTTTCTTTTCTTAACATACTCACCACACGAAATAAAATCAAACCGAATTTAGTCTCGGTTAATTATTACAACTCAAATCCAAACTGTAATGTTAAGCTCTAATTGAGCATACACACACCTCACAACTAGATAAATAACAAAACTGTTGTAACACCTAAGCAACTCGGTCACCTCCCTGGTTATCCTGACTTGCAGGAATATCCGCTACACCATTGAATAGTGTACCGGGATTGCAACAACACAAAACCCGGTAAGCTTATGAAAGCTCGTATGAGTAAAAGAAGAAACTGTTACTTAATTTAATCTCATTTATTCCCCCACACAGCAACACTCAATAATTTCCACATATGCAAATTATAACAATCTCAATCAACAACAACTCAATATATCAAGACAAACCAACTCACAACTTTCTCCACAACTCTCATCATCGTATTTCTAAAAATACGGTACTTGACAGACTAGAGCTCTAACTGAATCGTAGCCCGTCACCTGGCCTAGGTTATGGCATCCGACATATTTATCAATTATTGTATTTCATCAATATGTATACCTATATACATATTTAGAACGTCCAATAATTCCACATACTCAACCAATCGTATCCCATCATCCACACTAGGATTAGAGCGTCCGATTTCCCACACCGGTCATTACGTTGACCCTAAACCCATAAATGAACACAACATATGATATCACATACTGAAATCAACCCAACCAAGATACATCATATTATTATGGAATTACACAATTGTAATATAATCAACTCATGAATTCAACTCAATCATATCATCATTCAACAATCCACTCATCAATATATATTTTCCACGTAAATATATATATACGTAATCATCCACTCAGGGATGACCACTAATACCATCTATAGTTCACACAAGAAAATTATGAAATTCATTTGTATAGTAAAAATTCATTTTACTTACCTATGGACCGTGGTGAGTCAAGTCCATGAAATTTTAAAACAAATATTTTTTCACACAATTACCAAAAATAAATAAATTAAAATGCTCGGTTCGTAATATGAACCACGTGAGTTTTACTCACCTCGAAACTCCCGCTGCGTCTTCAATATAATTATAATTTATAATTAACGCCGAATAGCCCACTCAAATAAAATCCGTCAATCACCTAATCAAATGTGATTCGAATTTAGCCAACAATTTCAACACATAATTTAACTACTAATTAACGGTCAGATTCTAATTTATATTAAAATCCGACGAGCGGTTTCTCACGAATCGCTCCCCTAATTACCGTTTTTCACATATACGAAGACCAACGGTCGGATCTTCGCCCATGACCACACAAAGCCTCTGGGACAGTCATATGATCATCATAACAAATTTACAAGTTCATCGACGGTCATAATTTCACAGATCAAAAATCTAACGATCGAAATCGATCGAAATCACAAAATTCATAACTAATTCATACGATATCTGAAAAATGCGTATAATACGCCAAAATGATCGTATCGAAACATAGAATCATAAAATGGACAGAAAGTAAATTTTAGACCTCCGGAGGTGGCCGGAAAAGGCCGCCGGAATTAGGGACAGAGCCGCCACCGACCACCGCCAATGGTGTCGGGGCCGAGCTTGTCCCCTTCGTTTCATCATTCTGAGCAACTTTCATAACTAGCACAAGACCTAGAAATGACGTGAAGGCATCGAAATTACCGATTTACAGTCGGCGGCCGGAAAAAAATACAGAAACCGGTGAGCTTGAAAACCGACGTGAAAACTGCAACCTCAGGCCCCGATCCCTTATGGAAACTTGTTCAGAACTTCCTTGCGAACTCAACAAGCCAAGAATCACAAGAAACGATCGTGTATAGCTCGAGATATCTTGATCGAAAGTTTCGGTATTTCGATCCGTTCGGGTCGAGCTCCGACGAACGTGAAAACGTTCGACCCAGTTCCGGTCCTTCTTGGTGCTTGTAGAGGAAGTTGAGGCGAGCTCAATGAGACAAGAATCAAGTGAAATGGTGGAGTGTAGCTCGAGATATCGAGATCGAACCGAAAATGGTGATTTTTGGTTCGGGTCGTGCCGCCGCCGCCACAGGCTGCGCCGCCTTGTGAAACTGCCTCCGGGAGCTAGAGCAGCTCGAGACGAACGCCTGGGACTTGGTTTGAGGTCGAGAGGTGGTCTGTGGAGGGAGAACAATTAAGGAGAAATTTTCTCCACTTTTCGGTCGAGAGCGACGGTGAGAGAGCTGAGAGAGAACCAGTTTTTTTTTTTTCTTTTTCCAGAAACAGAAGGAAGAAGAAGAACCGGTAGAAAAAAATTTAGGGTTTCCAAAATTTTTTCTATATATACATGTTTCGGAAAACTTCGAAATTCGATAACTAATTCAGAAAAAATCCGATCTTCGTGTTCCGCACGTGTACGGACTCGTATCGACAAGCTCTACAACTTTCAAGAAGGAAGTTTCTCCAAATTTCGTACGTAGAAAAAGTCGATTTCTCAAACCGAGTATTTCGAGCTTTTCGTTAAAAATAATTGTTTCGAAACTTCGATACTTGTAAAAATGAATTATTATCAAACATAATCGTGAAATCGCACAATAATCATTCGATACAATTACTCGAATTTAAAAATGAAATTTGCGGGTATTACAATCTACCCCCCTTAAAGGAATTTCGTCCCGAAATTCAAGTACCAAATTCCCCAAAAAGCTGTGGATACCTCGTCCTCATGTCAGATTCTAACTCCCATGATGCATCACCCTCATCATGATGACTCCACAACACCTTCACGAGATCCACCTCTTTCCTACGAAGTTTCTTTGTAGACCTATCCAAGATACGAACAGGTTCAACCACAAACATCACATCCGGGTTCACTTCGATCGTACCGTGATCAATCACATGAGACTCGTCTCGAACATACTTCCTGAGCAGAGACACATGGAAGACGTTGTGCACACCCGACATGCTAACAGGTAAAGCAAGACGATATGCCAAGTTACCAACCCTTTCTAGAATCTCAAAGGGTCCAACATACCTCGGTGCGAGTTTCCCCTTCTTGCCAAATCTCACCACACCTTTCATAGGTGAGACTTTCAAGAACACATGATCACCTGTCTCAAACTCCAACGGTCTCCTCTTCAAGTCGGCATAACTCTTCTGTCTACTCTGAGCGGTTCTGATTCTGTCCCGAATAGTAGTGACCTTCTCTGTAGTCTCCTGTACAATCTCAGGTCCGATGAGCCCTTTATCCCCTGCTTCCGCCCAACAGATAGGAGTTCTACATGGCCTACCATAAAGAGCCTCATATGGAGCCATACCGATACTAGAGTGATAGCTGTTGTTGTAGGCAAACTCTACCAATGGCAGATGATCCGCCCAACTACCCTTAAAATCAAGAACACAAGCTCTGAGCATGTCCTCCATCACCTGATTCACTCTCTCGGTCTGTCCATCTGTTTGTGGGTGAAATGCAGTGCTCATAGCAAGAGACATACCAAATGCATTATGGAACCTATGCCAGAATTCTGAAGTGAAACGAGCATCACGATCAGATACAATCGTCACAGGCACTCCATGAAGCCTCACTATCTCGTTCACATATAACTTACACAATGCATCACCTGAGTACGTTTTTGCCACCGGAAGGAAGTGTGCTGATTTAGTCAACCGGTCAACAATCACCCAAATCGAGTCATAACTTTGCCTGGATCTGGGCAATCCAGTCACAAAGTCCATAGAGATATCTTCCCATTTCCAAACAGGAATCGATAAGGGGTTCAGCATTCCTGCTGGTCTCTGATGCTCTGCCTTCACCTGTTGACAGGTAAGACACTTCGACACGTGTTCCGCCACATCCCTCTTCATACCATACCACCAAAACTGCCTTCGTAGATCCATATACATTTTAGTACCTCCTGGATGTATAGTATATCGAGACCTATGTGCTTCCCGCATGATCTCCTCCCTGAGGTTATCAACACTCGGTACATACAATCTCCCTCGAAATCTCAACCCTCCATCAGCCCCAATCATCCACTCAGAAGGACCCTCCACATCCGGGTCAGCAGTCATCTCAGCAATCCTCGCCTGAGCAAACACATCAAGTGTCTGACCCTGAATGATCCTGGAGATCAAGGTGGGCTGTAAGGTGATACTACCGAGAAAGATTCCCGGTCCTGCTCCTGCGGGCATAATGTCAAACTCAGATGCAGCTTCTAACATGCGCCACTCCCGCACCATAATCGATGCCATGATTACCCGCGGTTTCCTACTCAAAGCATCCGCTACTACATTCGCCTTTCCGGGATGATACTCCAAGGTGAAATCATAGTCCTTAATGAGCTCCATCCATCTCCTCTACCTCATGTTCATTCCTTCTGGGAGAATAGATACTTCAAACTCTTGTGATCAGAAAAGAGTTCAAATTTCTCACCATAAAGATAGTGCCTCCAAATCTTCAAGGCAAACACCACAGCTGCAAGCTCTAGATCATGAGTAGGGTAATTCCGCTCATGTACCTTCAACTGTCGAGAACCATAAGCAACGACACTACCATTCTGCATCAACACACACCCCAAACACTGATGAGATGCATCGCTATAAATGACTAATCCACCACCACTAGTAGGAATAGTCAACACCGGAGCTGTAGTCAATCTAGTCTTCAGCTCAATGAAAGCCTTCTCACACTCATCAGACCATACGAACTGAGTGTCTTTCCTGGTCAATTTGGTCAAAGCCGAAGCAATACCAGAAAACCCTTCAATGAAGCGCCTGTAATAACCGGCCAATCCAAGGAAGCTACGGATTTCTGTAACCGTAGTAGGGCGACTCCAACTCATCACTGCTTCAACCTTCGAAGGATCCACAGAAACTCCATCCTTCGAGACCACATGACCAAGGAACTTGACTTCACTCTGCCAGAAGTCGCACTTCTCGAACTTGGCAAATAGTTTCTACTCTCTCAATGTCTGTAGCACTATCCTCAGATGCCTCTCATGCTCAGCTGACGACCTTGAATAAATCAAGATGTCGTCAACGAACACTACCACAAACTGATCCAAGTAAGGACTGAACGTACGGTTCATCAAGTCCATAAATGCTGCGGGGGCATTCGTGAGACCAAAAGGCATGACAAGAAACTCAAAATGTCCATACCTGGTCCTGAACGCAGTCTTTGGAATATCTTACTCCTTCACCCTCAACTGGTGATATCCAGACCTCAAGTCAATCTTTGAGAACACAGTAGCTTCTCTAAGCTGATCAAACAAGTCATCAATCCTAGGTAAAGGGTACCTATTCTTGATGGTCACCTTGTTCAACTGTCGATAATCCACACATAGACGAAGTGAACTATCCTTCTTCTTCACAAACAACACTGGTGCACCCTAAGGAGACACACTTGCCTGAATGAACCCTTGTGCAAGTAAGCCCTCAATCTGAACCTTCAACTCCTGAAGTTCAGCTGGAGCCATTCGATAGGGTGCTTTCGACACAGGTGAAGTACCTGGTATCACATCAATGGAGAAGTCCATTACCCTTTTCGGAGGTAACCCAGGGATCTCCTGAAACACATCTTCATACTCTGAAACTACAGGAATCCCTGTAATCTTTGAAGTACTACTCCCTGATTCAATATGGGCCAAAATCCCTATCCTCATGGTGATGTCAGACTTCAGACAACGGTAATGAAACACCGGTTGTCCCGGAACATGGAAGGACACAATCATCCTAAAGCAATCAATAACAACATGGTTCGGGCTCAACCAATCCATACCCAAAATCACATCATACGTGTGATCCGGAATCACAATCAAAGACGCGGAGAACTCTCTGCCACCAATCCCAATAGGGCAATCATCACAAAGCATGCTAAGCTCAAGAGACACACCAAGAGGTGATGTAACACCCAATGATCTAGTCAGAGGCATAGCAATCAAACCCAAAACATCCACAACCGAACTAGATATGAAAGAGTGTGAGGCTCCCGTATCAAACAGTACTCTAGCAAGAAAGTGATAAACAGATAAGGTACCTTCCACTCCCGTGCCTGCCTGACCGATGGCAAAGACCCTAGCATGAGCAGGTGGTAACTGCCTCTGCTGGTTACCGTGCACTCTACCCTGAATCCGAGGACACTCCCTAGCCTGATGCCCTGCCTGTCCACAACTGTAGCATAACCTACCCCGTGGCTTCGTGCACGCACGAGAGATGTGGCCCGGCTCGCCACAGTTAAAGCACTTCACTGGAGCTGCTGGTGCTATCTGTCTGATAGGCATAGCCTGAACAGGAGGAGCTACTGCTGCCCTAGCTGGAACCTGATGCTGAAACTGAGTCCTCTGTCTCTTCCAGAACCCACCCCTGAAGTCTCTAGCTCTACTGCTCCCTGCTATGGCCTTTCCCTTGCCCTGGAAGTCTCTCTCAGCAGACTCCTTCTCTCTACGAATCAGGTTCTGCTGCTCAATGATCTGTGCCTTAGCCAAGATCTCTCTCTTGGTCTTCAGCTCCAAGATGGCTACATCACGCTCAATCGAAGGACTCAACCCTCTCTGAAACTTCTTGGCCAAGTCCTCATCCTCCATCTGCCTCACATACTTGTACAATCTGGAGAACTCCGCATCATACTCAATTACGGTCATCTTCCCCTGTACAAGTGCAAGGAACTCTCGCTCCAACCTCTCCTTCACTGCAGGTGGAAAGTACTTCTCCCTGAACAGCCTCTCAAAGCCGTCCCATGTCAAGGTAGACACCTCAATGCTCCTCTGAGTGACGTTCCACCACACCCTAGCCTCATCCTTCAGCATGAAAGCGGCTAGCTTCCTCTTATCGGTCTCAGTGCAATCAAGCAGATCAAAACAAGTCTGCAAATCCCCTATCCAACGATCCGCCACCATATAATATGTGCCTCCTCCAAACTTGGTTGCTCCCAAGCGAGTAATTTCCCTTGCTAGCATTAGCAAGCGAGCAGGATTATCAACCCCAGCTACAGGAGGAATAGGCTGATCCTCATAAGGTGCATCTTCCTCCGTCTCGGATGCTTCTTCGACCAGAGGGGCCCTACCCCTTCCTCGGCCTCTATCCCTGCCACGAGGTCTACCTCTACCTCGACCTCGACCTCTGGCTTCGTTTCCCTCAATCTCCATTACCTAATAAGCATGACATACTTGATTAATACACGCATAACACATAAACAAAGCATAAGTCAAATGCAAGTCCATATTAACCAAGTACTGATCATACATAACGATACTTAAATTTCCTAAAAGTACTGACGTTCCTAGCCAACCTAACGCACTCACATACCCAATGACATTGTCAATACCGAAGAGCACACGATGGGGATCCGCTGTAGACGGGCCATCACTCGGTAAGTATTGACATATCACCAAATATGTACCTTACGCTCTGATACCAAACTGTCACGCCCCGAATTTCAGAATAACAATTCAAAATCCGAAACATGAAAATATTACAAACTCAAAATAATTATCCTGAAAATTTTTCTTTTCTTAACATACTCACCACACAAAATAAAATCAAACCGAATTTAGTCTCGGTTAATTATTACAACTCAAATCCAAACTGTAATGTAAAGCTCTAATTGAGCATACACACACCTCACAACTAGATAAATAACAAAACTGCTGTAACACCTAAGCAGCTCGGTCACCTCCCTGGTTATCCTGACCTGCAGGAATATCCGCTACACCATTGAATAGTGTACCGGGATTGCAACAACACAAAACCCGGTAAGCTTATGAAAGCTCGTATGAGTAAAAGAAGAAACTGTTACTTAATTTAATCTCATTTATTCCCCCACACAGCAACACTCAATAATTTCCACATATGCAAATAATAACAATCTCAATCAACAACAACTCAATATATCAAGACAAACCAACTCACAACTTTCTCCACAACTCTCATCATCATATTTCTAAAAATACGGTACTTGACAGACTAGAGCTCTAACTGAATCGTAGCCCGTCACCTGGCCTAGGTTATGGCATCTGACATATTTATCAATTATTGTATTTCATCAATATGTATACCTATATACATATTTAGAACGTCCAATAATTCCACATACTCAACCAATCGTATCCCATCATCCACACTAGGATTAGAGCGTCCGATTTCCCACACCGGTCATTACGTTGACCCTAAACCCATAAATGAACACAACATATGATATCACATACTGAAATCAACCCAACCAAGATACATCATATTATTATGGAATTACACAATTGTAATATAATCAACTCGTGAATTCAACTCAATCATATCATCATTCAACAATCCACTCATCAATATATATTTTCCACGTAAATATATATATACGTAATCATCCACTCAGGGATGACCACTAATACCATCTATAGTTCACACAAGAAAATTATGAAATTCATTTGTATAGTAAAAATTCATTTTACTTACCTATGGACCGTGGTGATTCAAGTCCATGAAATTTTAAAACAAATATTTTTTCACACAATTACCAAAAATAAATAAATTAAAATGCTCGGTTCGTAATATGAACCACGTGAGTTTTACTCACCTCGAAACTCCCGCTGCGTCTTCAATATAATTATAATTTATAATTAACGCCGAATAGCCCACTCAAATAAAATCCGTCAATCACCTAATCAAATGTGATTCGAATTTAGCCAACAATTTCAACACATAATTTAACTACTAATTAACGATCAGATTCTAATTTACATTAAAATCCGACGAGCGGTTTCTCACGAATCGCTCCCCTAATTACCGTTTTTCACATATACGAAGACCAACGGTCGGATCTTCGCCCATGACCACACAAAGCCTCTGGGACAGTCATATGATCATCATAACAAATTTACAAGTTCATCCGACGGTCATAATTTCACAGATCAAAAATCTAACGATCGAAATCGATCGAAATCACAAAATTCATAACTAATTCATACGATATCCGAAATATACGTATAATACGCCGAAATGATCGTATCGAAACATAGAATCATAAAATGGACAGAAACCAAATTTTAGACCTCCGGAGGTGGCCGGAAAAGGCCGCCGGAGTTAGGGACAGAGCCGCCACCGACCACCGCCAATGGTGTCGGGGCCGAGCTTGTCCCCTTCGTTTCATCATTCTGAGCAACTTTCATAACTAGCACAAGACCTAGAAATGACGGGAAGGCATCGAAATTACCGATTTACAGTCGGCAGCCGGAAAAAAATGCAGAAACCGGTGAGCTTGAAAACCGACGTGAAAACTACAACCTCAGGCCCCGATCCCTTCTGGAAACTTGTTCAGAACTTCCTTTCGAACTCAACAAGCCAAGAATCACAAGAAACGATCGTGTATAGCTCGAGATATCTTGATCGAAAGTTTCGGTATTTCGATCCGTTCGGGTCAAGCTCCGACGAACGTGAAAACGTTCGACCCAGTTGAGGTCCTTCTTGGTGCTTGTAGAGGAAGTTGAGGCGAGCTCAATGAGACAAGAATCAAGTGAAATGGTGGAGTGTAGCTCGAGATATCGAGATCGAACCGAAAATGGTCGTTTTCGGTTCGGGCCGTGCCGCCGCCGCCACAGGCTGCGCCGCCTTGTGAAACTGCCTCCGGGAGCTAGAGCAGCTCGAGACGAACGCCTGAGACTTGGTTTGAGGTCGAGAGGTGGTCTGTGGAGGGAGAACAATTAAGGAGAAATTTTCTCCCCTTTTCGGTCGAGACCGACGGTGAGAGAGCTGAGAGAGAACCAGTTTTTTTTTTTTTTTCTTTTTCCGGAAACAGAAGGAAGAAGAAGAACCGGTAGAAAAAAATTTAGGGTTTCCAAAATTTTTTCTATATATACATGTTTCGGAAAACTTCGAAATTCGATAACTAATTCAGAAAAAATCCGATCTTCATGTTCCGCACGTGTACGGACTCGTATCGACGAGCTCTACAACTTTCAAGAAGGAAGTTTCTCCAAATTTCGTACGTAGAAAAAGTCGATTTCTCAAACCGAGTATTTCGAGCTTTTCGTTAAAAATAATTGTTTCGAAATTTCGAAACTTCGATACTTGTAAAAATGAATTATTATCGAACATAATCGTGAAATCGCACAATAATCATTCGATACAATTACTCGAATTTAAAAATGAAATTTACGGGTATTACAAAAAGCTATTGTTACTAATAAAAGATACGCTCCCAAAAATTAAAAGCTACTAACACTATTAACAAAAACTACTGTCACGGACACAAAAAGACACTCACCAGCAACAAATGGCTACTATCACCATTACCAGTAACAAAAATAACTTTAACCATCACCAAAAGCTACTATTAAGCAAAACAAAAACTACACTTACCAACACCAAAACCTACTCACAAAAACCAAAAGCTACTACCTAGTAGAAAAAAAGCTTCTCCCCTAAGTTGAGAAATCTATTCTCAAAGTCTAACAAATCTATGAAAATAAAAAACTAATTCTATAGTTTTAAAATCTACTACCATAATTGTGAAAATCTGTTACAATAGATGTAGAAACCTACTATCAATGTGCTAAAAAGACATTATAACAAAAGCTGCTAACATCAGCTTAAAAAGATACTAACAGAGACATAGAAAACTACTATCATCTTGTTGAAAAACCACTATAACAGTTATAAAGAGTTACTAACGTGAAATCTATCAAAATGAAAACAAAAACAATTAACATCAATTTGAAAATATACAAGCATAAGAAAATAGAACGCTACTATCACTTGGTTAAATAGGCATTTATAACAGTTGTTGTGAGGACCCAGATTTTCATACAATAAATTTATATAATTCAATAATTGTTATATTAATTGAATTATGATATTTGAGATTATTTGGATTGTCGTGGGTTGAGAAAATTGGTTTCGAATGATTTTATTTTCGAAAACGAACGTTATTTAGGGGGTCTTGAAAATCGACTTTTTATACGTTCAAAATTTGGGAAAACTTCCTTCATGAAAGTTGTAGAGCTCGTCGATACGAGTCCGTGCATATGTGGAACGTATTATTCGGAGTTCGTATGAATAAGTTATAAATATTTGAAAATCAGAATTTTTCTATAAATAGTGGAAAAATCTGAGTTAGTCATGAAGGACGAAAAAATTGATTTTTTACACATCAGCCCCCGTCTCTCTCTCTCAGCCTGGTCACTGTGCTTGCAGACCCGCCGACCCGACCCGACTAGAAGTCGGTCTTCCCGGCTGCACCGCCGCCGGACCCGGCCCTCGCGCCACACCCAGCCGCCGCTCCTAGGCTTGGATCGAAGCCTCTATCAGAAACCCAAACCCGACCCGGCCAGAAAACCATTTTTCCGGCGGTGCACGGGCCGATCAATCCCATTTTCGTGACGTGTTCTTCCTCCTGATCATCCCCATATGTGGCTTGCATCACGATTTTGAGTGTAGAGTGGTAGATCAAGAGTTGAAGATTTCGACGTCCCTGATTCGATCTGGAGACTGATCAGAGGGCCGAGATTAATCCAACTTCAAAGCCCGATCTAAGACTATCTAGACCTCATCTCCAAAAAAATCAGGTATTAAAGTTGTTCACAATTTCATTTTGAAGAAGTTTGTAGTTGACGACTTTTGCATCGGAGGTGGTTGACCGTCGTTGACCGCCGCGTTGACCACCGTCTGACCGCCGCGTGCGGCGGCGCGTCGGACCAAATTTTTAGTTTTTATTATCTGGAAGATGATCTATGCATCCATACGAGCGTTTTGATATATATAACTTGGTCATGTTAGAAAAAATTGATAAATAGTCAATTTCTGTTTTAATGTTACTATTTACGGTTTTACAATTTACTTCGGTTTGAGATTTACGGAGATCAGACCATCGGTTTTACTTCAAATTTTAATATGATGTTCATATGACTG
The DNA here is from genome assembly GCA_025331145.1 of Rosa persica. Lineage (NCBI taxonomy): Eukaryota > Viridiplantae > Streptophyta > Magnoliopsida > Rosales > Rosaceae > Rosa > Rosa persica. Next base: position 19,195,171 of record WFKR01000004.1, on the reverse strand, counting down.
TCCCGATGACTTTGTGTGGTCACGGGCGAAGATCCGACCGTTGGATCTTCGTATAATTGTAAAATAGTGATTCGGGAGGCGATTAGTGAAGATTCGTCCATCGGATTTTCGTATAATTTTGATAGGATGTTTCCAAGGGCAATCCGTGAGGATCTAACCGTTGGATCATCATTTAAAGTCAATCTGACCGTCGAATTGTCTTTATTTTAGAATCCGACCGTTGGATTGTCGTTATTTTGAAATCCGACCGTTGGATCATCATTTAGGTTTATTTCATGCTTCGTTGCTAAGTAAAGACCGTACTTGATTTGATACTTGACGGCTTGAGTTGACGAGCATTTGGATTATTGTGAGTTATATTTATTAAAAACGCAGCGGGAATTTCGAGGTGAGTAAATCTCACGTGGTTCATATTATGAACCGAGTACTTATATTAATTATTTTTGATAATTGTGTGAAAAATATTTGTGGATTAAATATTTGTTTTTTTTTTTAAATCACATGGACTTGATCACTACGGTCCATAGGTAAGTAAAATGAATTTCATGAATTTTCTTGTGTGAACTATAGATGATATTAGTGGTCATTCCTGAGTGAATGATTACATATATATATATATATATATATATATTTACGTGGAATATATATACATTGATTGGCGTGATTTTGAATGACGATATGATTGAGTTAGAATGATGATTTGGATTATATTCAAATGCTTTAATTTCATGATAATATCATATATGTTGGTTGAGTTGATTTATTTATGTGAAAACATACGGTTGTACATATTATGGATTTAGGGTCAACGTAGTGACCAGTATGGGGTAATCGGACACTCTAATCCAAGGTGGATGATGGGATACGATTAGTTGAATATGTACAATTATCGGACGTTCTAAATATGTATATAAGTATATATATTGATGAAATACGATAAAGATAAATATGTCGGATGCCATAACCTAGGCCAGGTGACGGGCTACGATTCAGTTAGAGCTCTAGTCTGTTGAATACCGTATTTTTATATATACGATGATGGGGTATTGTGGAGAAAAATGTGAGTAAGGGTTGGTGTTGAGTAGTTGATTTATGGTGATTGTTGGTTTTTGTAGTTGTAGAATCGTTGCATGTTGACTTAGGTAGAAATAAATGTGATTAAATTAAGTAACCGTTCTTTCTTTACTCATATGAGCTTTCATAAGCTTACCGGGTTTTGTATTGTTGCAATCCCGGTACACTATTCAAATGGTGTAGCGGATATTCCTGCAGATCAAGATAACCAGAGAGGTGACTGAGCTTCTTAGGTGTTACAGCAGTTTTATTTTATTTCTTTGAGTTGTGAGGTGTGTATGCTCATTTAGAGCTTTACAAATTATTACGTATTTGTGTTGTAATAATTAACCGAAACAAGATTCGGTTTGATTTGATTTCGTGTGGTGAGGTTGTTAAGAAAAGAAATTTTCAGGATGATTATTTTGAGTTGTGGTAATTTTCATGTTTCGGATTTTAAATTTTATTCTAAAATTCGGGGTGTGACAGTTGTAAACAGCAACAACATTCCTTGAGCATCAACATTTTGATTAAACACGAAATAATTCATATCGACATATCTAGTCAATACCACCAGCTATTAAAGAAACAAATATTCCAGTAGCAATCTTTCTCTTTCAAGATCAAAACAAGTAGCTTTCTGTGCACATAATATGGAGAAATCGTTCAACATATACTAAACTCACAAAAAGAATCATAACCTATGGAATAGAAAAGGAAGCGAATAACTGCAGCAGTGGAGAACCAAATTAACAATCTAGATTCAACAAAAGAGCAACTTATATAATCATAAAGGAAAAGGAAATCAGAGTGTTTCATTATTGATCTGTCAAGAGGTCAAAGCACTCCTCAAGCCCAACTCAATCATTTCTCTTCCATACATGTCATCCCCTCAAGGCCTTTCTTCACCGGAAACTCATGGAAGATGAAGAAAAAACTTCTCGTCTGCTCCAGCCTATCCGATTTTCCCTAATTCAAACCAAGCAAAATTCAAATCAATTGGTATTTACACAATCCCCCAATTTGAAAACCCTAATTTCACAACCAATCAATACAGTCTCAATTAATAAGCAAAAACTCTAACTCTGGAGAAGATAAAGCAAAGAGTTGAAGTGAAAAGAACGGACCATGGTAGCGGATAGTTTCTTGTAATCTGGAGTGGATCGAAGCCAGGGAGTCGCGAAGAGCTACCGTGGCTCTCAGCAGCCTTTGACCACCAGAATTTCAGACCGGATATGCGAAGAGGTTGGACAAGAAAAGCTCCAGCTCCGGCTTGCTTCGACGGTTATACTCCAGCCTGCTTCGACTCCGACAACTGGATCTGCTTTCCCGGCCTGGCCAATCGGACCTCCGTGAGCCGTCGAATGCAATTGTTATTACGACGATCCGAACTCAACTCCGACTCCAACCTACTTTGCCTCGGAGAGGTGCACTTGCTTCCTCGGCCTGGCCAATCGGACCTCAGTGCTCCATTGTTTGATTTTCCACCGCTTCGACACCATTCGAAGCTACGAGATCCCTCGCCGGACGGCTCAAATTGAAGAAAACCCTAGAAAACCAGAACGAGGAAAAGAAGACAGGTCTGACGGAGAGAGAGAAGATTTCGAGAGAGAGAAAGAGAAGGGGTGGAGCGGTTAGTATTTTTCGGTGGAAGGGTAAAATCATCAGAAATGAGATAATTTGTATCTTCAAATGACCTTATCTACAAAACAGATTAAGTGGCCTTATAGTTAATTAAAGTTTTAAAATGATACTTGCGTGTAATTTTCTATTTGGGATTCATATTTGGTATAATTTTTTGAGGTCTATAGCGCTACTCATTTTATTTATATTGGTGTTTGGAAGTTAGCTCATTTAAATTTCTTTCTTAACTCTATATTGTTGACACTGTTTTTTTTTTTTTTTTTGGTAAAAACACAGGATAAAATGATACGACAACCTCATTCACACACCGATAAAACATATGTTAGAAGAAAATACTAATTATAGCCTCCTAAATAAAAAAGTCGAGGTTGGTAATTAAATTTTCTTTTTTTCGGTTTGTCATTTACCCCTTATTAAAAAATCATACATTTATCTTTTCTATAAAATTGAGTTTTTAATATTGCCCATGGACTAGTGGAGTAAAACTGAGAAATATGGTAAGGGTCCTAGCCTCCTACAAGTCATGGCGGAAATATTTATAAAGAAAGTCAACAAGAAAACTTCGTTACGGTGTCTAAAAGAGATGAAAGAAATGATACTAAATTACAAGCCATTCATGAAAAAACAAACAAATATGTAAGAAATGTTGCCATTTTGTTGAAGTGAGAAAGTAGGAGGGAGCGAAATTTGGATGCACTGTCGATGATAGTTTAAAACTTTAAATATTTGGGGAACGGTAGGCATGAAAAGATGAAATGCCATTAACTTCTCATTTATTGCCTTCACCAACACTCAGAACTGCCTTTGTATGGCATTCAATACTCTCTCTCTCTCTCTCTCTCTCTCTCTCTAGATGCCTTCCTTCCTGCAACCACATGCAACATCCCATCTCTCTTTAATTTGCTTTCAAGAATTCACATCACCACCCACCCAACACGTCTAGTCCTCCCTCTCAAGTAATATTTTGATAGACTACTCTGTTTCTTGAGTTTTAACTGTAGAGCAAGGTGGAAGAGAGATGAGTAGCGACATGATCTTCAATCATGTATTCTCAGCAGAGAGATATGAAATAAGGTTTTCTCACATGGGTTTTTAAACTTGTTGCCAGAGCTGTGCGTTCAGGAAGGGCTTTCCTCATTTGGGTCCTGCTGGTAATTCTACTCTCTCTTGTTTTCTGTTTAATCATGGAACTTTAGTTTCACTGTTTCCTTTTTCTTCATTCAATCATGGAGAAAAGGGGAGCATGTACAATGGAGTTTCAGTTCTGCATTTTACGCTGGTTTGTGTTGTTGAATTGTGGTGGTCGACATTATAGGACAAGTCAGTAGCAGCAGTAAAAATTAATGTGTATTTGAATATTCAGATCGTCGTACACGTGATGGTGGTTACTTTAGGAGGTTTACTGATCTGGGTCCTCAATATCAACAACACTCAGAGAGCTGGAATTCTTGTTCAACTTGTAGCTTTATCAAATTTATGGTGTTTAGTTTCAGGACTAGGTTCTATGTCCTCCATTGCAGTTTCTTATGGTGAGAAGGGTGCAGTTTACTGTGGCTTAAACTTAAATGGGTCTAATCTTGTGAGCTGTTATGGATCAAACTCGGCCATAACATATGGAACCCCAATTCACTTCCCATTTATTGGCCTAACTGCTGGTGATGGCTTTGTTTGTGGTCTGCTTATGGATTCTAAACAACCATATTGTTGGGGTAGCAGTGGTTATATTCAAATGGGTGTCCCTCAACCCATTATTAAAGATGCCCAATATGTAGAAATCAGTGCTGGTGATTACCATTTGTGTGGATTGAGAAAACCTCTAACAGGGAGCCTCAGAAACATGTCTTTTGTCGATTGTTGGGGCTATAACATGACCAGAAACTATGTGTTTGATGGCCAGATGCAGTCCATTACAGCAGGGTCAGAATTCAATTGTGGATTGTTTTCCCAAAACAGGACTGTGTTTTGCTGGGGTGATGAGACTAGTAGTAGGGTTATCCGTTTGATCCCCGCAGACATGAGGTTCCGGAAGATTGCAGCTGGTGGGTATCATGTCTGTGGCATTTCAGAGGGTGTGAGTTCTAGAACCTTTTGTTGGGGAAGAAGCTTGGACATTGAAGAAGAAATCTCAGTGGCATATTCGGGTCAAGGCAATGTTGATTTGGCTCCAAAGGACCCCATGCTTTCAATTGTGGGAGGGAAGTTTCATGCATGCGGAATCAAGAGCTATGACCATGGTGTCATTTGCTGGGGATTTATTATGAAACCAAGTACACCGGTTCCCAAGGGTATCAAGGTTTATGACATTGCTGCTGGAAATTACTTCACTTGCGGGATTCGTGCTGACAAATCATTCTTACCTGCTTGTTGGGGTCTTGGATTTCCAACTTCTCTTCCATTACCTGTTCCCCCCAGGTCCTGCAGCTCTACTCCATGTGCTTCTGGCTTCTATGAACTCAGCCATGACAGCGCCTCTTGCAAAGATCCCAACTCTCACATTTGCATGCCCTGCAACACTGGCTGTCCTGCTGAAACGTACCAAAAAACTGAATGTACATTGAAATCTGATAGACAGTGTGATTATAACTGTTCTATTTGTTCCTCAGCTGAATGTTCCTCAAACTGTTCTTCATTGTATGCCAATTCAAAGAGGAACGAAAGGTTCTGGTCTCTGCAATTGCCTGTCATTATTGCTGAGGTTGCCTTTGCTATTATATTGGTCAGTGTTGTGTCTCTAACTGCAGTTTTATATGTCCGCTACAAGTTACGTGACTGTCGTTGCACAGAAAAATACTTAAAGTCTACAAAGAATGGTCGCAGTGGTTCTCCTTTCCAGAAAGACATTGGCAAGATTCGTCCAGACTTGGATGATCTGAAGATAAGGCGGGCTCATATGTATACTTATGAGGAACTGGAAAGAGCAACTTCGGGGTTTGAAGAAGAGTCTGTTGTGGGCAAGGGAAGCTTCTCCTCAGTTTTCAGAGGTGTTTTGAAAGATGGAACAGTGGTTGCTGTCAAAAGGGCTATAATGTCTCCTAACATGCAAAAGAATTCGAAAGAGTTCCATACTGAGCTAGACTTGCTCTCCAGATTAAACCATGCTCATTTACTTAACCTGCTTGGCTATTGTGAAGAAGGTGGAGAGAGGCTTCTTGTGTATGAGTTCATGGCTCATGGATCATTGCATCAACACCTCCATGGAAAGAACAAAGCCTTGAGAGAGCAATTGGACTGGGTTCGAAGAGTCACAATTGCAGTCCAGGCAGCTAGGGGAATTGAATACTTGCATGGTTACGCTTGCCCACCAGTGATCCATCGAGATATTAAGTCTTCAAATATCCTGATCGATGAGGAACACAATGCTCGAGTAGCTGATTTTGGCTTGTCACTATTGGGACCTGCAGATAGTAGTTCCCCATTGGCCGAGCTACCAGCGGGAACTCTAGGGTATCTTGATCCTGAGTACTACAGACTTCACTACCTGACAACCAAATCTGATGTTTATAGTTTTGGTGTTTTGCTGTTGGAGATTCTTAGTGGCAGAAAAGCCATTGATATGCAATATGAAGAATCAGGAAATATAGTTGAATGGGCAGTGCCTCTGATCAAGGCAGGAGACATAATTGCGATTTTGGATCCAGTTTTGAAACCCCCACCCGATGTTGAAGCCTTGAAAAGAATTGCAAATGTAGCTTGCAAATGTGTGAGGATGAGAGGCAAAGAGAGGCCATCAATGGACAAAGTGACTACAGCACTTGAACGAGCTCTTGCGCTGCTAATGGGCAGCCCCTGTAATGAGCAACCCATTCTGCCTACTGAGGTGGTGTTGGGAAGCAGTAGATTGCACAAGAAGTCATCGCAGAGATCTTCAAACAGGTCAGTGGAAACTGATGTTATAGATGCCGAGGATCAGAGGTTCGAGTTCAGAGCTCCTTCGTGGATCACATTTCCGAGTGTTGCTTCTTCCCAAAGGAGGAAATCCTCGGTCTCAGATGCCGATGCTGATGGGAAGAGCTCCATGGAAGCTAGAAATATGGGGAACGGTGGTGATGGGTTGAGGAGTTTGGAGGAAGAGATTGGGCCAGCTTCACCTCAAGAGAAGTTATTCTTGCAGCATAATTTTTAAACTCACCAAACCATGCTGCATCACCTCAGGATTGCATTTACTTAATTTCTTGGTTGTAATTTCCTGGACAGCTACCACTTTATATTTTTTGTTACTCCCATATATTTTTTTTTAATATTCTCACTCCCATATCTTCTGTTTTTTAATACAGTGTGGTGAATTAGTTTCTCCTTTTTTGATAACAAACTCTGGCATCGTTTCAGGAAAAAAACAGGAAAATAAAAAATTGAATAATGGAAACAAGTAAATAATGCCCTCACGCAGGATCGAACTACGGACCTTCAGTTTACAAGACTGACGCTCTACCACTGAGCTATAAGGGCAGTTGGTAGAAAGTCTTCGGTACGGGATATAAATACTTTGTCGGGCTTTGTATACCAAGGCTTTATGGCTAATTAGGGTTGCTAAAATGGAACATTTCCATAGTCAACATGCTTTGAGGGAGACAATACACAAATTGGACTAGGGTGTTTTGATTATTAAGTTTTGGATGGCTTATAGCAAATGTTTTGGTGCGTGCAAATTGTACGGTTGCATAGGTATTTTGTTTAATGTTAACAAAGAAGAAGAGTATATTCAATGAAGTATATATAATAAGTGGAAATAGAATCATAAAGTGCACTATGAGATCAAACATAATGAGTTTTGTTTTGATTGTTTTATTTTTCAGAATTCTATTATTAAGTTCAGTTCCAAACATGAATCAGGTATAAAATACTACAATAATAAGTTCGGTTAAACCGACTGTGACCGAATTGGTAAAAGCATACACATGGCATTATATTATTGGGTTTTTTGGTCAAGTCAATACCAATTGTATAGACTTGGCCACCCAACCTCACAAAAAGCTTTCTATGATATATAGTGGTACTTCAAGGTGAGATACATGAATAGTTCACTAGCCCTAAGATTTGCATTGGAAGTGACACACAGAAAATCCTGTCTGATATAGCAGTGAGGATGAGAGCAATTTTATTTATTAAAAAAAAAAAAAAGAAGTATTTTGGAAGCATTGAAGACATGAATCAGCTGCTATTTGCTATATTGGTGTTGGATCCAAGAAATGAGCTCAAAATTTTTCAAAGAGTTTGCAAATAGTGGCTGAAATTGGATGATGATATGATAAAGACCAAGTCTGAGGAGGTGGAGTCTCTCTCTGTGATAGGTTGTCAGACTTCCAAGAATGATAAAAGTAGGAGTGGAGAGAACTACATAAGACAAGGGATCAACTTTGCTTAAAAGACCATGTCTGGTAAAATTGATGGCATGTTTGAAAACTAGGAAAGGAAACTTGAAGACTTAACTGAAGTTGTTGTTCATGAGGTTGATAGGTACCTACTGAAGTAACTAGACCCTAACCTTACTGATTTGCAAATTTGAGAGAGAAAATATGCATCTAATGATCAATTTGCAAATTGCTTCTCAGACATTAAGATTCCAAACAAACCCACCACAAATGTTTTCACCGCGACTCTCAAAACCTCTTGGATGCAGTTCAAAGTCACCTAAATATGAGGAAATTTTGCAGTTTGTGTTAATTTAATCAGAGATGTGGATATGATCAATCTCAAATTTATAAAGGTAGAAGAAGAGATAAGACCGTGGAGTCGAAAGAGATTATTTATTTCGATGAAGTGGTTGACTATGAAGTAAGTTCAACATTGTATTTAAGACACACACACACACACACACACACACACATATATATATAATGATTTTTCTCAGGTGCGGACGTCCGTACCTAAATTTTGGTATTGATTTCCGGTTTTCATCCACTTTCCGATCACATATTTTGATCTTAACCGTTCAGTTTTTAGGTCCTAATGTATAGATAATCTCTGCAAAATTTCAGTCAATTTGGTGATCGTTAAGGTATCCAAAACTGCAATTTATACGAACGAATAGATCAAATCGGAACTGTTCATGTATATTGTTGTAACTTGCAGTTTTGGATGCCTTAACGATCACCAAATTGGTTGAAATTTTGCAGAGGTGATCTATACATTAGGACCTAAAAACTGAATGGTTAAGATGTGAAAATGTGATTGTAAAGTGGGGAAAAATAGGAAATCCGTATCGTCCACACGGTATGGACTTCCGCACCGTAATCGGACTCTGTGTGTGTGTGTATATATATATCTGTATGAGTTGTGTTGAGATGTGTATATACCATTCATTTGTGCAAGAAAATGATAAGTTATGGGCAATGGTGTAGCCAGACATCTCATCTACTTGGGTCATATTTTATCAACTAATAGAATAAACTCATTTTTTTTTTAGTTATCTCGAGGAATAGCACAATCTTTCTTAAATTTTCTTGTCTTTATAGGTAAAAGAAAGTTGAAGTGTAGTATTCCACTAATATGTACATTATAATACCATAAAAAATAATTATTGAATAAATTATTGGAATTTGAGATCAATATACGATAAATATATATTCGACATTCAGACTAAGAAAGAAAAGGGATGTTTCTTTTTCCAACTCCACAAAACCGGGACTGTTTCTTGGTCTAGGGTTTGCACTCTTCTTCTTGTTCGGTGGTGGCTCGCTTGGCTTGCTTGAGGCTACTGCCGAAAGGGAATTTGAAACCTAGAGGCCTGACAGCTCCTTGGAGAGGGCTTATGGCTCGAGTCCGGCTCTAGATGACTTTGGCGACGACCACCGGAAGAAATCTTGGGCTCAGTGGGAGGCGACACATTTCGGGTCGAGCGTCGCCGAGGCACCTCCTTGATCTCTATGATCGATGACTTGATGGAAAGGCTGGACGGTGGAGGCGGCGTATCAGACTAGTTTTGACATGGCTTGGTCGGGCTTCGACATGGGTTGAGGCAACGTGACCGGGCATTACGTTGCAGCGACGAGGCTAGCGTTAATGGCAATGGCGAGGGGCTGGAGTCGATTGCGGGGTCATGGTTTGGTATCCGGTGGCGGTGAATGATTGGTGAGGTTGAAGATGGACGGTGGGCCTGGTTCAAGCTATTCATAGATGGGCCTGAGCTGGGTTTCTTTCTTGGGACTGTTGGGCTGCAATTTTTGGGCTGGGTTGTTTGACCTAGACCCTATTTAGTTTGCTTAGTCTTTTCAATAATTCCCTACTTTCAGGGACAATCTAAGCACTTGTGTGCAGCTAGTTTTATCTATGGGTCTTGATCTGTCGACTTAATTCTCAGTGTCTCTAGTTGTACACCAATTGAGGTTTATAGGCGACTAGATTTACTGGGTAATAGTTAGGTTGGGAGGGTCGGATCCTTCTAGCGCCTCTTGCGTAGTACCAAAGTGAGATTCCGCTGTCTATGTATTTGATTGTACAATGAGTAGGTTTTTTTTTCTATGTACTATTATGGGTACTACCACTATCTTCTTGTCTATCTAGATGATAGTAAAATGGTACGTAATAGCCTATTTTGGCTTATGAATATAGTTTCTCACTTGCGGGCGCTTCAACAAGATATATGATAAATATAGATAATATATTAATTTGATTGAACATATTTACATTAATATAAATAAATAAAGCCTCATACCCAAATTTGACTATGTGGTTACCATAACTGCATCAAAACCTTCTTTGGGACAACACACATCACCCTAGCAGTTGGTTTCTGTCAATACAAGATGATTTCTTCCTTATATTTAAATTAAAAAAATTGCAATCCCAACATCAAAAGCATCATACCAAAAGCTAATCCACAGCCCAAACAGGAACCATAGCTAGCACTGGATGTGCAATAGAACCGTCATCGTGTAAACTGTAATATCCTGAAAATTCGTTATTAATTCCTAAATGCTTCAGGAATTATTAAAGTGTTCGTTGATACGATTTCGTGGTTTGAGGGTAGAGCAGAAATTATTTTGAACTATTATTTGCTCGAAATGTTTCAATTCAAGAGTTGACTTTTTGTATGTTCTGATTTTGTGAAAACTTCCTTCACAAAAGTCGTAGAGCACGTCGATACGAGTTTGTGTATATATGGAACGTGAAAATCAGAGTTCATATGAAGAAGTTATGACATTTGGAAAAAGTTTCAATTTTGGTTAAATAAAAAAAAATCAGAAAAATCAGAATTTCCCAAAAGACAATACTTGGCTAACCATAGCTGGTTAACAAAAGCTAACCTTATCCAATAATAGGAGGACATCTGTCCTTTTAGAAATATTATTATAATTTTTTTTTAAAGGCTAGTGATCAGCATCATGTGGGGCTATATATAAAACGGCATGTGATGGCTCTAAAAGGACAAATGTTCTTTTATTATTGGATAAGGTCAGCCTTTGCTGACCAGCTATGGTTAGCCAAGTATTATCCTTTCCCAAAAAGGACATATTTTCTCTCTATTCTCTCCTGACCCGGTTTTGCCCAGCCACTTTGCCTGCTTAGCTCTCCACCATCCGGCCACCATAGGCCGAGATTCTCGTCCCTATTTCTTCGCCTCACTCCCATCTACAACTCTGTGAAGTTTCAAGACGTGAGTTGGCCCGTGCACGATGCAGCAAATCCCCTTGGTCGAAGTTCACGTTTCCGGCCACCATAGCCGGTGATTCTTTGGGGCTTTTGGAGCTCAGAGGATGTAGAAGGTTTCTCCTAAGATAGCTTGCAACGATTCAACTCGTGGTGATCAAATTTTGGATTTCAAATCTAGGGTTCGTCGAATTCCGAAGCTTTTGAGGTAAATTTCGGCCAAACGGCTTTCATTTTGACTTTGTGCTAGTTATGAAAGTTGCAATTCGAGTTGAGATGAAGACCTTTTGTGTTGAAAGTTTTGTCTAATTTTGACTTTGGGTGGGCGGCGGCGGCGCCATTGTGGTGTTGGTTTCTGGCCACCCCAGGAACAGTTTTTGTTCCTCTTTTTAATCTACACATCGATACGAACATGTCGAAGTAGAATACATAATTTTTAGCAATCGTATGTGCAAGTTATGAATTTTCAAAGTTTTAGGGTTTTCGGTTCGATCGGTTTTCGATCAGTGAGGATTTGGCCGTCCGATCGACTTGTAGTTTTGATATAATGATCGTAGGGCCTATTCTGATGACTTTATGTGATCACGAGTGAAGATCCGACCACTGGATCTTTGTACAACTCATTTTTCGTGAAATATATATGGTGATGGTGTGACATTGTGATATGAGTGAATTGTGATTTATTCAGAATATCGTTTTGAACTGTTACTTATTGTGTTGATTGAGTAGTCGTGTTCAGTGATGTGCGTGGGACTTTAAATGTATACATTGGTGGAATTGTGCGTGTAATATACTATTGCTGTGCAAGGTGATGGTTTTGAGTTGAGAAAACAATATTTGGGAAATGATTTCATTATTGTTTGAGGCTGTTGAGATGAGGAAATAATATTATATGACGACCTATGTGGTGATCTGTGATATGATTTATTCAGAATATCGTTTTGAACTGTTACTTATTGTGTTGATTGAGTAGTCGTGTTCAGTGATATGCGTGGGACTTTAAATGTATACATTGGTGGAATTGTGCGTGTAATATACTATTGTTGTGCAAGGTGATGGTTTTGAGTTGAGAAAACAATATTTGGGAAATGATTTCATTATTGTTTAAGGCTGTTGGAGATGAGGAAATAATATTATATGACGACCTATGTGGTGATCTGTGATATGATTTTGTGTAAATGATGTGGGTTGTTGTGAGTGATTGATGTTGTGGTAATTGACGTTATAAATGGATGTTTTAGTTTTGGTTTATATTTATTTTTATTATTGAATTGTTTGTTTACTTGGTAATCTCCTGAACTAAGTTATATGCAGGAGTTGCTATGATTTGAATTGTGTGAATTTGGTGATCTCCTAAACTACGTTATATGCAGGAGAATTGTGTGAATTTGGTGATTTCCTGAACTAAATTTCTATGCAGGGATTACTAATTTTTATCTAGTGTGATTGGATGTTTGATTGTGTTTGTGAAGTTAAATGTTGTTGCTTTAATTATCTCATGAGCTGAGAAATTATAAGCATGCGTGACGTGAGTCATTTTATTTGACTTTACTCATACGAGCTTAAAAAGCTTACCGGGTTTGTTGTTTCAACCCGGTGCACTATTCCATGGTGCATGGTTTATTATGCAGTAAGAATATCAATTAATCATCGTCGAAGCTGAGGCGTACTTTCTGTAGCTTGGACGTAGAAGTGTATTGGTTTTAGTTTTCTGCTATGTAGTGAGTATGGTAGGTGCATTTACTTAATGAATTGTTATTCAGTTTAATTTGTAAACTCTCGGAATGTAATATGTGACTCTAAAGAACGAGTCGGTATTGACATTGTGAGCTCGATTTGTTTAGTTACTTAATTTAATTGAAAAATTTTCTAAGTGTCTTCTTGTGTTTGAGTTTTCACGTTTCGGAGCGCGACAACTATTTAGACGATCACACATACAAGTTCCTTCGTCGAGCAATAGCTCAGTATGTCGCCCTGCACACAATTATATTCTGTGAATAACTATTCAACAATTAAATACGATTCCCAAAATCAACTCCAAATAAATCATCTCTGCACTTCTTCTCGGATCCAACCCATATTTTACCACTAATGCCAATTCGTTAATTTAAAAGGTTCCAAGGTAGAACCGAGAGATATCCGACGGTCGGATTCTCATAAGTCGATAATTGATTTCTAAATTTCAGAAATTGATAATCAACACAAAAATTCTCCAATTTTCAACCAAATTCACATCTACAAGTTCTACAACAATTATAGGATTTAAATGGGCTAAAACAGGAATTAAAAACCTACCCAACGCTGCTCCACGCGCCACCTACAATGGCAGCACGTGGGCCCCACACGCCGCCGGCCACCACCTCTGATGGCCACCAAATTTTGGCAACACTACCTACTCAACAAACCCAATATTTTTCCCAACTACAACAAGTTCCAATTTTACCTTGAAGGCCTCCAATTTGACCGGTGAACACAAGCCTAGAAATTTCGACACCCTAGTTTTGAAATTTCTTCGATTCTCTCTCCACACTGCAAATCGAGTAGGGCTGGATTTGGTATTAAACCGATCCATTTTTCCCCAAACCGTTGCCGAACCGACCTCCGTCGGTATCAGCATTTTCAAACCGCCACCGATCCGAATAATCGGTATACCGACAAGTCGATAACCGAAAATCTCGGTTTCGTATCGGTAGGTAATTGGTAATTACAAGCAAACTCCATGAATTGAGAAGAAGATGGCTTGCAAATCTGTTGGAGAAGATGATGAAAAAAACAGGGAAGAGAAAGAAGAAAGAGAAGAATTGAGAGGGCATGTTCTACCTCCATCGAATTAGCAGAGGTTGTTGAGGCTCACGCTCCAAGCCTAGCATCGTTACTTCGACTCTGATCCCCACCACTCTCACCCAACTCCGTTATCGAGTATAACGCTAGTGAAGGAACAAAAAAAATATACAAATCGAAGAACTAACAATCCATGGTGCAAACCAGATTTTGGTGATTTGGGTTTTTGAGGTTTTGATTTATTTGTAAGAGTTGAAATGGTTGCTTGTGTGATTCTGGAATTGTTGCTGGTTTCCAGAAAGAAATTCTAGAATGAGAGAGAAGACAATGCTGGAACAATGGGTTTTCGCTTTTCATTTTGGCTTTTTACTTCTATCGCTTAAGAAACTAATAAATATAAAATTTGTACACGTGATGCTGACTGTAACTCGTAGTGCAGTGGTTGGGATTAGAATCTCTGTCTATGAGAAGAAGAGTTCGAGTCGCGCCTTCTACGAATTTTCATTATATATATATATATTGTGTAAGACACTGATAAATATGAAATATGTATATATAGTAATGAGAGCAACTCGTGGTCCAGTGATTGGGATCAAAGTCTTTGTATGAGGGGAAAGGGGTTCGAGTCCCGCCTTCGACAAATCATTTTGTATTTATATTGTTTATATGTACATTATGTATCTGGTATGGCGTATACTTGGTCGGTACGGTATACCGAGTAGAAGGGAGCCATATGGTACGGTTGAACCCAGCAGGAAGTCGGTAAGTTGAGATTTCGGCCCAAATCGGTTCGGGCCGGTTCGAAAATCGGTTGGTTCGGTTGCTTCACCCCAAAATGCCAGCCCTAAAATCGAGGCAAGAGGCTCGGGGGAAATGATCCACTACTCAAGGCGCTTTGATTAGACCTGGTTTCATTGCCAGAGATGGCCGAAATTGGGAGAATTGCCGAAAATTGACGGATTGCTACAGTGAGCTACCACAGCTTGTATTTCTCCGGTTAAATTGTCTTGAACCATGACTACTAGTGTGTGCGGGAGGAGGAGGCGCGTCGATGAAGACTGGTGGCTCGTCGTTTGGTCGCCGGATAGCGGAGAATCGACGGAAACAAAGGAGGGGCCGAATGGAAGGAGAGAGAAAATGGGGAGAGTTACCTGGGGGTAGTAAAGCTACCACAGTAACTTTCCATATATATAGAAAGTTACCATAAACAGTAACTTTGCATATTTCATCCATAACTTTCGCATACGAATTCTGATTTTTACGTACCACATGTGCACGGACTCGATTTAACGTCCTTTATGACTTTCTAGAAGAAAATTCTCTCAAATTTTGACCCGAACAAAAAATCAACTTTTAGGGCCACTAAAAGTATCGAAACAAAGTAAAAAGTGAAAGTAATTTCCGTTTATCATCCAAATGACTAGTAAACCGGTAAATTGAGATACGCGACATAACAAGAGTTGTATTTGTTGAGTGCGAAAGAAGTAGATGTTGCTAAAGTAAGAGTGAAAAATGTTCGAAGGCCTTTTATGATTTTGATTCCAAATGTGCATGAAAAGAGTGGTGTTATCCAGCCTGCACTTGGTGTGTTTTGGCAAGTTTACAAACTAGGCTTATTACCTAGTACTTTTGTCATAATCCAACTTCTATCAGAGCTTTGTCAACTGGGAAAAATGGAAGAGGCGTTCAGGTCTTAAAGGCTGTTGAGGGTATGAAGTAGAGTTGCTTTAAGGAGGGCTACTGTATTATGATGAAGGGATTGTGTGAACACTGTTGTGTTGATGAAGCTAGTCATTTGTTTCTGAGGATGCTCTCTCAGGGCATGAAGCCAAAGTTGACTATTTATAATTCTATTATTTGCATGCTATGCAAACTAGGGAATTCTCCTCATAATTTATGAAAGCTACATGCATTAAGTATTTGGATTGATAGAGTAGAATGACTGTAGGTTTTCTATTTTTCATTTTTAATGATCGGTCTGAAGCTGAAGCCTATGCTGCAACTGAGCCTATGGTTGTTCAATAGTTTGTTATCAATTATATTACTCTAGATTATTGTTTTAATTATTTATTTATTTTACGCAACGTGCTTCTCTGATATTAACTGTGAAGACCCGAAATTTCATTTAAATAAATATATGTAATTCAATATTTGTTCAATAATATGAGTTATGAATTTTGGGCTTTCTTCGTATGTCGTTGTGTGAGGAAAGGAGTTATGAAAGAATGTTATTTTCGAAAACGAACGTTATTTCGGGGTTGTGAAAATTGACTTTTTATACGTTTGATATTTGGAAAAAACTTTCTTCATGAAAGTTGTATAGCTTGTCGATAGAATCTCGTGCATATGTGGAACATATTATTCGGAGTTCGTATGAATAAGTTATGAATATTTAAAAATTAGAAATTTTCTATAACTATCAAGAAAATTTGATTTTTCAGTAAGGACGAAAAAATCTCATTTTTCCGTTTTGGTCCCCCAGCCCTCCGTTCTCTCTCTCCCTAGCGAACCCTCCCCCCCTCCTGCCGACCCGTCGACTCGACTCGGCACCAGCAGCGCCGTCGATCCTCGTCAGGCCACGACCCGGCTCTCCCCGTGGTCGCCGCTCCACGCCCAGCCGCCCCCTGCCGTCGCCATGCTGAGCCGCTGGCCCTAAGCCTAGATCGAAGCGAACCCAGACAGAGGAGCCGACCTGATCGGATCCCCCCTATGCCAGCGTTGCATGAGCCGATCCTTCACCTCTTCGTGATCACCTCTTCCTCCTGATCATCCTCATATGCTCCTTGCACGATGATTCTGAGTGTGGAGTGAAAGATCTAGATTTGAAGTTTTCGATGACTGTGATTCAATCTGGAATCTGATTAGAGGGCCGAGATTAATCCAACTTCAAAGCTCCATCTAGGACGATCTAGACCTTGTCTCAAAAAGGTCAGGTATTAAAGTTGTTCATAATTTCATTTTGTAGAAATTTGTAGTTGACGACTTTTGCATCGGAGGTGGTTGACTGGCATTCACCGCAGTCTAACCGCCGCGTGTGGCGGCCCGTCGGACCATATTTTGAGTTTATATTATCTGGACGATGATTTATGCATCCATACGAGCGTTTTGATATATCACAATGTTATTTTAGAAAAAGTTGATAAATAGTGGATTTACGTTTTGACGTTAATATTTACGATTTTTACATTTTATCTTCGGTTTACGATCTACGAAGATCATACTATCGGTTTTACTTCAATTTTTAATATGTTGATCATATGACTGTCCCAATGACCTTGTAAGGTCACGGGCGAAGATCCGACCGTTGGATCTTCGTATAATTGCAAAACAGTAATTCAGGAGGCAATTCGTGAAGATCCGTCCGTCGGATTTTCGTATAATTGTGATAGGATGTTTCCAAGGGCGATCCGTGAGGATCTGATTGTTGGATCGTCTTTATTTTAGAATCCGACCGTTGGATCATCATTTAAGTTATTTCATGCTTCGTTTGCTAATCAAAGACCGTACATAATTAGATACTTGACGGTTTGAGTTGACGAGTATTTGGAATATTGTGATTTAATTGATAGAAGACGCAGCTGGACTAGAGGTGAGTAAATCGCACATGGTTCATTTAAGAACCGAATTTAGTAAATTATATTGATTTGATAATAATAGGCATTACTGTGTGAATGTCTATGTATATATATTATTTATGTGATGATATATATATATATATATATTTGTTGATGAATTGTGTTGAGAAAACAATATGCATGATTGTGTTGCTATTATTGTTTAAATATGTACTTTAGTGATTGATATGTTGAGAAAGGGGTTGAATTTTATTGTTTGAGAAACAATAAATTGTTTTGATCTGTGGAGATCAATAGGTCACGAGTGTGACCATGGCATACTATTAGTGAACCACGCTCTTGTACCGGGCTGGTGGTTACTAATAGCATTATAATCGTGAACCACGCTCTCGCGCCGGACTGGTGGTTACGATCAGTTAAAGCTCTAGTCTGTTTGCCAAATGTGAGAGGTCTTATGAGGGTAACGTTGAGGTTACTTGTGACTCATAGGGTGGAAGTTTTAGAAGAGAGTCTTGAGAGTATTCATTCCTTTATATTTTAGGATATTTTGGAGTTACCTTGTGAGTTTATATTTATTAACTTAATTTGTGCAATCTTTAAATTTACTCATACGGGCTTTCAAAAGCTTACCGGGTTTTGTGTTGTTGCAATCCTGGTACACTATTCAAACTGTGTAGCGAATAATCCTGCAGGTCAGGAGAACCAAGGTGATGATTGAGCTGCTTAGTGTAGCAGTATTTGATTTATCCCATTTGCTTTTATGAGGTTTGTTATGCTCATTGAGCCTTACAATTTAAGTTTGTGAGAGTGTGATGTAATAAGTAATTTGAAGATTTGGTTTTCGTTTTATTGAGTGAGTGAGATGTGGTTGTTTATGAAAAAAATTCAGGATGTTTATTTGATTAAGTTGTTTAATTCATGTTTCGGATTTGAATTTATTTATTCAAAATTCGGGACGTGACATTAACATTAGCAAGGATGTTATCTTGAGACACTTGACCAGTTGATGGTGTTTGTTGATCTCCAAAGAACATATTCCTATTATCTGCTATAAGACAATCACCATCTAGGCAGCACTTTAACAAAATATCAGCAACACCGTTTATTTCCTTATAGACGTTAGTTACACTCCAAGAATGCAGCCTATAAATGAAGACAAGACTTGAGAATAGACTTCGGTTTTGACTATCAACATGAAGTTTATACCCACCAGCACAGGCTTTCACCATAGCCATAGCTTCAAACCCACCAGCACAAGGCACTGTAATTTTGTGTCCTTATTATTTCATAAACCACTCTGTAGTTTTTTTTTTTTCCTTTTTTCTTTCTTTCTTTCTCAATAACAAGATACCTTTGAATATTTTTTTGTGACCCTAAGATGAAATAACTATTGCTTTCCTGATTGAATATATACAAATATATCCTTTGTCTTAAAAATATGGTAGCTGTGTCCTTGCTTTCCTGATTGATAGTTCACAAGTATACAATACCTTTAGCTAATTTAGTATCTTGTTGTCATATAGCTATTATTATACTCTTTGTCAAGTTTTCTTTCTTGCTCTTTTAAAATAGAAGTTTGCACTCATATGTTTTTCATAGGTACTAAAGTTTGGGCTACATTTGATAGCGAAGACAATATTTTTGTTGATGCTGGCTTAGAAGCTTCTCAAATCATCAATTGCGTCATTCTAAGGTAAATAGTGTAGCTTTACCCATACCAGCCTTTATATTTAGTTCCCAGTATTGTTTATACTAATGTAATTCATACAATTGCAATTGCTATGTGCATGTTTCTTGTAATTGTTATATATTTATATGGCATTATTATAATTATCATAATTATTGTTTACTGAATGTTATGGCTACTTATTTGTGCTAGGTGATAAAAGAATCGCCTGTTTGGAATGAGGGTTTAGTAGATCTTTTTTTGTGATTTATGTATCAAGGAGGTGCATAATGATAATCGTTCACACACTCATTTTAATGCGGGAGGATGAGCGAATATAATCAGTAATTTTTCTAAATAAACCTGAAAAGAATATACCAAAAGACAACTGAAAATTAAATGGGATTCCCTTAATTAAAGAACATTGGAAATTATGGAAATAATTGAAGGGGAGAGAAACCGGTCTTAGGTGGGATCACAAGCTCCAAACTATTGATGCATCCGATGAGTGGTGGCGTGGAAAAATTAAGGTACGATAATCTATTTCTTTATTTTCATTCACAATTTTCTGCATAAAAACAAGGAATATGCAAAGTTAAGGAAAAAGGGAATCACACCCGATTTTGAAGTCAAGTTGGATAAGATGTTCATGGGTATTTCAGCCACCAGTGTGCATGCATATGCACCATCTTCTTCACTACCTATCCCTAGAAGTTTGGAGCAAGGTGACAATGATAAAAATCTTAAAGATAGTGGTGACTTTGAGGACAATGATCAACCAAAAAAACACTCTTCCTAAAAGATAAAGAAATGAGAGAGCTGAGAAAGGTAAAAGAGTAATACCATGAAAAGGAAGAGGTGGGAGGTGACAAATTAACCGAATGTGTGTGGCAATTGAGAGTAGAAGTACAACAACTTCAATATGTGGAGGCATTAGTATTAAGGAAGTGATGAAAGTTGTCACCTTATTGCCTGAAGCCAAGGTACTAGGTTGGTTTTTTGCCACTAAGTTGTTTTTAAGTCCAGAGAAGAGAGAGATGTATTGCACTATGGAAGATCCTAACTTAAAGTTGGAGTGGTTGAAATTTGAGATGAACAAAAAATAAGTTTATGTTATGGATGGGAGAGATTTTATGTTTGTATTTATTTCAGCATGTTTTTATTATGAGAATTGAAGTTTATCTTATGTTTTTCATCATGTGGAATTGTGGATATTCATTAGTTATCTAAACATTATTATACTGCATATGGATTATTAAATGTACTATTGTCTTATATATACTTTACAAATATGATTATTACCGTTTGTTATATGTTTAGTTTACATTTATAAGATTTACAACTTCAGCCATTTAAATTTGCAGGTCTTTGGATTGAAATATGAACAATCCGGGATTAGATGAAGTTGAGGAAGAGATATTCTTACGAAGTATACAACTTAATGCTCTGCTCATTCAACATTATTATATGAACTATGTTCATAAAACTCCTTGCATGGTATCTTCTCAAACAGGTAATAAGTGGATAATGGAAGTATTACGAGGAAATAATGACAGTCGGTATTACAATGTCTTTAGAATGCAAAATGAAGTATTTTATCGTTTATGTAGTGATTTAGAATTTAAATTTTGGGTGTTGGGTGCAAACAAAACAAGTCATATTGAAGTAGTGAGAATGCTATTGTATTTGCTAGGACATGGATGTGGAAATAGGTCAGTAGGAGATTGATTTCAACATTCCGGTGAAACCGTTTGTAGATATTTTGGACAAGCACTAGATATTTTGTGTGAACAAGGTAAAGAAATAAAAAAACCCTTAGACCCTAAATTTAATGGTGTTGCACCAGAGATAATGAGGGATAAGAAATACAAGCCGCATTAATTTTAAGGTATTTGTCATGTGTTACTTACTTATAGATTATCAATTAATTTAATTACTTATATTATGTAATAACCGCAATTTTCATTTTAAATTCGAGTAATTGTGTTCAACGTTTATTGTACGGTTTCACGAATATTGTTCGCTAATATTTCACATTTTGAATTATCGAAGGATCGAAACGATTATTTTAACAAAAAGCTCGAAATGCTCGGTTTGAGAAATCTACTTTTTCTACGTACAAAATTTGGAGAAACTTCCTTCATGAAAGTTGTAGAGCTCGTCGATACGAGTCAGTCCACGTATGGAACACAAAGATCAGATTTTTTTTGAATTAGTTATTGAATTTAGAAGAAATTCTGAAACATGTATATATAGGAAAAAACCTGAATTTTTTTTGGAAACCCTATTTTTTTCATCGGCCTCCCTTTCTTTTTTTGGAAAACACTGTTCATCTCTCTCTCTCTTGTGTTTTTTCTCCCGGTCGAAAGCAACAAAACAGAGCACGGAGAAACCGTGCTCCCACTCTCTCCTCCGGCCACCTCTCAAGCTGCAACCACCTCCAGGAGCTTCGTCTCAACCTTCTGCAGCTGCCAGAGGCAGCCTTGCGCCACCACAAGGCCGGTAGCATCGGCGGCGAAGCCCGAACCGAATAGGCTCGTTTTCGGTTCGATCTCGATATCTCGAGCTATAGGTCACCATTTCACTTGATTCTTGGCTCATTGAACTCGCCTCAACTTCCTCTACAAGCACCAAGAAGAACCGGAGCTGGGTCGATCGTTTTCACATTCGTCGGAGCTCAACCCCGTTTGGATCGAAAAGCCACCTATCGATCCAAATATCTCGAGTTATACTGCCTTGGTGAGTTTGCAATGAAGTTATGAACAAGTTTCCAGAAGAGATCGAAGCGTGTTCTTACAGTTTTCACGTCGGTTTTCAAGCTCGCCGAATTCTGGAAAAATTTCGGCCGCCGACTGTAATTGGTAATTTTCGATTCCTTCCCGTCATTTTTGGGTCTTGTGCTAGTTATGAAAGTTGCTCAGAATGACGAAACGAAGGGGAGAAGCTCGGCCCCGACACCATTGGTGGTGGTCGGCGGAGGCTCTGTCCCTAACTCCGGCGGCCCTTTCCGGCCACCTCGGGAGGTCTAAAAGTTTCTGTCCATTTTATGATTCTATGTCTCAATACAATCATTTCTGCGTATTATACGTATTTTTCGGATATCCTATGAATTAGTTATAAATTTTGTGATTTCGATCGATTTCGATCGTTAGATTTATGATCTGTGAAATTTGGACCGTCCAATGAACTTATAACTTTGATATGATGATCATATGACTGTCCCAGAGGCTTTGTGTGGTTATGAGCGAAGATCCGACCATTGGATCTTCGTATATGTGCAAAACGGAAATTAGGGGAGTGATTTGTGAGAATCCGCTCGTCGGATTTTATTATAAATTAGAATCAGGCCGTTAAATGGTAGTTCAATTATGTTTTGGAATTATTGGCTAAATTCGAATCACATTTGATTAGATGATTGATGGATTGTATTTGAGTGGGCTATTTCGGCATTATTTATATTTGTATTGAAGACACAACGGGAGTATCGAGGTGAGTAAAACTCACGTGGTTCATATTACGAATCGAACGTTTTAAATTTATTTATTTTTGGTAATTGTGTGAAAAATATTGGCGGATTAAATATTTGTTTTAAAATTTCATGGACTTGAATCACCACGGTCCATAGGTAAGTAAAATGAATTTTAATTATACAAATGAATTTCACGATTTTCTTGTGTGAACTATAGATGGTATTAGTAGTCATTCCTGAGTGGATGATTACGTGTATATATATATATATATATATATTTACGTGGAAAATATATATTGATGAGTGGATTGTTGAGTGATGATATGATTGAGTTGAATCGCTGAATTGATTATATTTCAATTGTGTAATTTCATAATAATACTGTGTATCTTGGTTGGGTTGATTTCAGTATGTGATATTACTTGTGGTGCTCATTTATGGGTTTAGGTCAACGTTGCGACCGGTGTGGGGTAATCAGACGCTCTAATCCTGGGTGGATGATGGGATATGATTGGTTGAGTATATGAAATTATCGGACGTTTTAAATATGTATATAAGTATACATATTGATGAAATACGATAATGATAAATATGTCGGATGCCATAACCTAGGCCAGGTGACGGGCTACGATTCAGTTAGAGCTCTAGTCTGTCATGTACCGTATTTTTATAAATACGATGTTGCGGTTTTGTGAAGAATGATGTGAGTTGGAGTTTGTCTTGATTTATTGAATTGGTATTTGATTGAGATTGTTAGTACATCGTGGTTGTGGAAATGGTTGAGTGTGGATTTGAGTAGAAATAATTATGATTAAATTAAACAACAGTCCTTTCTTTTTACTCATACAAGCTTTCATAAGCTTACCGGGTTTTGTGTTGTTACAATCCCGGTACACTATTCAAATGGTGTAGCGGATATTCCTGCAGGTCAGGATAACCAGAGAGGTGACCGAGCTGCTTAGGTGTTACAGCAGTTTTTGTTATTTCATTTAGTTGTGAGGTGTGTATACACATTTAGAACTTTACAATTCATTTTGGATTTGAGTTGTAATAATTAACCGAGACTAAATTTGGTTTTGATTTTATTTCATGTGGTGAGGTTGCTAAGAAAAGAAATTTTCAGGATGATATTTTGAGTTGTGGCAATATTCATGTTTCGATTTTGAATGTTTATTCAAAAATTCGGGGCGTGACAGTTTGGTATCAGAGCGTAAGGTACATATTTGGTGATATGTCAATACTTACCGAGTGATGGCCCGTCTGCAGCGGATCCCCATCGTGTGCTCTTCGGTATTGACAATGTCATTGGGTATGTGAGAGCGTTAGGTTGGCTAGGAACGTTAGCATGTCTTAAGAAATTTAGGCATTGGCATGTATGCTTAGTACTTGATTAATATGGACTTGCATTTGACTTATGTTTTGTTTAAGTGTTATGCGTGTATTAATCAAGTATATCATGCTTATTAGGTAATGGAGATTGAGGGGAACGAAACCAGAGGTTGAGGTAGAGGCAGACCTCGTGGTAGGGGTAGAGGCCGAGGTAGGGTAGGGCCCCTCAGGTCGATGATGCGTATGAGGCGGAGGTAGAGGCACCTTATAAGGATCAGCCTATTCCTCCCATGGCCATGGTTGATGATCCTGCTCGCTTGCTGATGCTAGCAAGGGAAATTACCCTCTTGGGAGCAACCAAGTTCAGAGGACGCATTGACTATATGTGGCGGATCGATAGATAGAGGATTTGCAGACCTATTTTGATCTGCTTGATTGCAGTGAGACCGACAAGAGGAAGCTAGCCTCGTTCATGCTGAAGGATGAGGCTAGGGTGTGGTGGAACGTCACACAGAGGAGCATTGAGGTGTCTACTTTGACATGGGATGGCTTCGAGAGGCTGTTCAGGGAGAAGTACTTTCCACCAGCAGTGAAGGAGAGGTTGGAACGAGAGTTCCTAGCACTTGTACAGGGGAAGATGACCGTAATTGAGTATGATGCGGAGTTCTCCAGACTGTACAAGTATGTGAGGCAGATGGAGGATGAAGACTTGGCCAAGAAGTTTCAGAGAGGGTTGAGTCCTTCGATTGAGCGTGATGTGGCCATCTTGGAGCTGAAGACCAAGAGAGAGATCTTGGCTAAGGCACAAATCATTGAGCAGTAGAATCTGATTCGTAGAGAGAAGGAGTCTGGTGAGAGAGACTTCCAGGGCAAGGGAAAGGCCATAGCAGGAAGCAGTAGAGCTAGAGACTTCAAAGGTGGGTTCTGGAAGAGACAGAGAACTCAGTTCCAGCGTCAGGCTCCAGCTAGGGCAGCAATAGCTCCTCCTGTTCAGGCTATGCCTATTAGGCAGATAGCACCAGCAGCTCCGGTGAAGTGCTTTAACTGTGGTGAGCCGGGCCACATCTCTCGTGCGTGCATGAAACCACCGGGTAGGATATGCTACAGCTGTGGACAGGCAGGGCATCAGGCTAGGGAGTGTCCCCGAAATCAGGGTAGAGTGCAGGGTAACCAACAGAGGCAGCTACCACCTGCACCTGCTAGAGTCTTTACCATCGGTCAGGCAGGCATGGGAGTGGAACGTACCTTATCTGTTTATCACTAACTTGCTAGTGTACTGTTTGATACGGGAGCCTCACACTCTTTCATATCTAGTTCGGTTGTGTATGTTTTGGGTTTGATTGATATGCCTCTAACTAGATAGTTATGTGTTACATCACCTCTCGGTGTGTCTCTTGAGCTTAGCATGTTTTGTGATGATTGCCCTATTGGGATTGGTGGCAGAGAGTTCTCTGCATGTCTGATTGTGATTCTGGATCACATGTATGATGTGATTTAGGGTATGGATTGGTTGAGCCTGAATCATGCTATTATTGATTGCTTTAGGATGATTGTGTCCTTCCATGTTCCGGGACAACCGGTGTTTCATTACCATTGTTTGAAGTCTGACATCGCCATGAGGACTGGGATTTTGGCCCATATTGAATCAGGGAGTAGTACTTCAAAGATTACAGGGATTCCTGTAGTTTCAAAGTATGTAGACGTGTTTCAGGAGATCCCTGTGTTACCTCCAAAAAGGGTAATGGACTTCTCCATTGATGTGATACCAGGTACTTCACCAGTGTCGAAAGCACCCTATCGAATGGCTCCAGCTGAACTTCAGGAGTTGAAGGTTCAGATTGAGGGCTTACTTGCAGAAGGGTTCATTCAGGCAAGTGTGTCTCCTTAGGGCGCACCGGTGTTGCTCGTGAAGAAGATGGTTAATTCACTTCGGTTATTTGTGGATTATCGACAGTTGAACAAGGTGACCATCAAGAATAGGTACCCTTTACCTAGGATTGATGACTTGTTCGATCAGCTTAGAGAAGCTACTGTGTTCTCAAAGATTGACTTGAGGTCTGAATATCACCAGTTAAGGGTGAAGGAGGAAGATATTCCAAAGACGGCGTTCAGGACCAGGTATAGTTGTCATGCCTTTTGGTCTCACGAATACACCTGCAGCATTTATGGACTTGATGAACAGTACGTTCAGTCCTTACTTGGATCAGTTTGTGGTAGTGTTCGTTGACGACATCTTGATTTATTCAAGGTCGTCAGGTGAGCATGAGAAGTATCTGGGAATCGTACTACAGACGTTGAGAGAGCAGAAACTATTTGCCAAGTTTGAGAAGTGCGATTTCTGGCAGAGTGAAGTCAAGTTCCTTGGTCATGTGGTCTCGAAGAATGGAGTTTATGTGGATCCTTCGAAGGTTGAAGCAGTGATGAGTTGGAGTCGCCCTACTACGGTTACAAAAATCGGCAGCTTCCTTGGATTGGCAGGGTATTACAGGCGTTTCATTGAAGGGTTTTCTGGTATTGCTTCGGCTTTGACCAAATTGACCAGAAGGACACTCAGTTCGTATGGTCGGATGAGTGTGAGAAGGCTTTCAATGAGCTGAAGACTAGATTGACTACAGCTTCGGTGTTGACTATTCCTACTAGTGGTGGTGGATTAGTCATTTACAGAGATGCATCTCATCAGGGTTTGGGGTGTGTGTTGATGTAGAATGGTAGTGTCATTGCTTATGGTTCTAGACAGTTGAAGGTACATGAGCGAAATTACCCCACTCATGATCTAGAGCTAGCAGCAGTGGCGTTTGCCTTGAAGATTTGGAGGCACTATCTTTATGGTGAGAAGTTTGAACTCTTTTCTGATCATAAGAGTTTGAAGTATCTATTCTCCCATAAGGAATTGAACATGAGGCAGAGAAGATGGATGGAGCTCATTAAGGACTATGATTTCACCTTGGAGTATCATCCCGGAAAGGCGAATGTAGTGGCGGATGCTTTGAGTAGGAAACCTCGGGTAATCTTGGCATCGATTATGGTGTGAGAGTGGCGCATGTTAGAAGTTGCATCAGAGTTTGACCTTATGCCCGCAGGAGCAGGACAGGGAATCTTTCTCGGTAGTATCACCTTACAGCCCACCTTGATCTCCAGGATCATTCAGGGTCAGACACTTGATGAGTTTGCTCAAGCGAGGATTGCTGAGATGACTGTTGACCCGGATGTGGAAGGTCCTTCCGAGTGGATAATTGGGGCTGATGGAGGGTTGAGATTTCAAGGGAGATTATATGTACCGAGTGTTGATAACCTCATAAAGGAGATCATGCGGGAGGCACATAGGTCTCAATATAGTATACATCCAGGAGGTACTAAAATGTATATGGATCTACAAAGGCAGTTTTGGTGGTATGGTAAAAAGAGGGATGTGGCAGAACATGTGTCGAAGTGTCTTACCTGTCAACAGGTGAAAGCAGATAATCAGAAACCAGCAGGAATGCTGAACCCCTTATCGATTCCTGTTTGGAAATGGGAAGATATCTCAATGGACTTTGTGACTGGATTGCCTAGGTCCAGGCAAAGTTATGACTCGATTTGGGTGATTGTTGACCGGTTGACTAAGTCAGCACACTTCCTTCCGGTGGCAAAAACGTACTCAGAGGATGCGTTGTGTAAATTGTACGTGAACGAGATAGTGAGGCTTCATGGAGTGCCTGTGACGATTGTCTCTGATCGTGATGCTCGTTTCACTTCAGAATTCTGGCTTAGGTTCCATAAAGCATTTGGTACATCTCTAGCTATGAGCGCTGCATTTCACCCACATTCAGATGGGCAGACCGAGAGAGTAAATCAGGTGATGGAGGATATGCTTAGAGCTTGTGTTCTAGATTTTAAGGGTAGTTGGGCGGATCATCTGCCATTGGTAGAGTTTGCTTACAACAACAGCTATCACTCTAGTATCGGTATGGCTCCATATGAGGCTCTTTATGGTAGGCCATGTAGGACTCCTATCTGTTGGGCGGAAGCAGAGGATAAAGGGTTCATCGGTCCTGAGATTGTACAGGAGACTACAGAGAAGGTTACTACTATTCGGGACAGAATCCGAACCGCTCAGAGTAGACAAAAGAGTTATGCAGACTTGAAGAGGAGACCTTTGGAGTTTGAGACAGGCGATCATGTGTTCTTGAAGGTCTCACCTATGAAATGTGTGGTAAGATTTGGCAAGAAGGGGAAACTCGCACCGAGGTATGTTGGACCCTTTGAGATTCTAGAAAGGGTTGGTAACTTGGCATATCGTCTTGCTTTACTTGTTAGCATGTCGGGTGTGCACAATGTCTTCCATGTGTCTATGCTCAGGAAGTATGTTCGAGATGAGTCGCACGTGATTGATCACGGTGCGATCGAAGTGAACACAGATGTGACATTTGTAGTTGAACTTGTTCGTATCTTGGATAGGTCTACAAAGAAGCTTCGTAGGAAAGAGGTTGATCCCATGAAGGTGTTGTGGAGTCATCATGACGAGGGTGATGCATCATGGGAGTTAGAATCTGACATGAGAGTGAAGTATCCACAGCTCTTTGGGGAATTGGGTACTTGAATTTCGGGACGAAATTCCTTTAAGGGGGGGTAGATTGTAATAACCGCAATTTACATTTTAAATTCGAGTAATTGTGTTGAACATTTATTGTGTGATTTCACGAATACTGTTCGATAATATTTCACTTTTTGAATTATCGAAGGTTCGAAACGATTATTTTAACAAAAAGCTCGAAATGCTCGGTTTGAGAAATCGACTTTTTCTACGTACAATATTTGGAGAAACTTCCTTCATGAAAGTTGTAGAGCTCGTCGATATGAGTCCATACACATGTGGAACACAAAGATCGGATTTTTTTTGAATTAGTTATTGAATTTAGAAGCAATTCCGAAACATATATATATGTATATAGAAAAAAACCTGAATTTTTTTTGGAAACCCTATTTTTTTCACCGACCTCCCTTTCCTTTTTTGGAAAACACTGTTCATCTCTCTCTCTCTTTCGTGTTTTCTCTCTCGGCCGAAAGCAACAAAAACAGAGCACGGAGAAACCGTGCTCCCACTCTCTCCTTCGGCCACCTCTCAAGCTGCAACCACCTCCAGGAGCTTCGTCTCAACCTTGCACAGCTGCCAGAGGTAGCCTTGCGCCGCCACACGGCCGGTAGCGGCGGCGGTGACGCCCAAACCGAATAGGCTCGTTTTCGGTTCTATCTCGATATCTCGAGCTATAGGTCACCATTGAACTCAACTCAACTTCCTCTACAAGCACCAAGAAGGACCGGAGATGGGTCGCTCGTTTTCACATTCGTCGGAGCTCGACCCCGTTTGGATCGAAAAGCCACCTATCGATCCAAATATCTCGAGTTACACACGATCGTTTCTTGTGATTCTTGCCTTGATGAGTTCGCAATGTAGTTCTGAACAAGTTTCCAGAAGAGATCGAAGTGAGTTGTTGCAGTTTTTACGTCGGTTTTCAAGCTCGCCGGATTATGGAAAAATTCCGACCGCCGACTGTAATTGGTAATTTTCTATCCCTTCCCGTCATTTTTGGGTCTTGTGCTAGTTATGAAACTTGCTCGGAATGATGAAACGAAGGGGAGAAACTCAGCCCCGACACCATTGGTGGTGGTCGGCGGCGGCTCTATCCCTAACTCCGGCGGCCCTTTCCGGCCACCTCTAGAGGTCTAAAATTTGGTTTCTGTCCATTTTATTCTATGTTTCAATACGATCATTTCGGCGTATTATATGTATTTTTCGGATATCCTATGAATTAGTTATGAATTTTGTGATTTCAATCGATTTCGATCGTTAGATTTATGATCTGTGAAATTTGGACAGTCCAATGAACTTATAACTTTGATATGATGATCATATGAATGTCTCAGAGGCTTTGTGTGGTCATGGGCGAAGATCCGACCGTTGGATCTTCGTATATGTGCAAAACGGTAATTAGGGGAGCGATTTGTGAGAATCTGCTCGTCGGATTTTATTATAAATTAGAATCCGACCGTTAAATGGTAGTTCAATTATGTTTTGGAATTATTAGCTAAATTCGAATCACATTTGATTAGGTGATTGATGGATTGTATTTGAGTGGGCTATTTCGGCATTATTTATATTTGTATTGAAGACACAGCAGGAGTATCGAGGTGAGTAAAACTCACGTGGTTCATATTACGAACGGAGCGTTTTAAATTTATTTATTTTTGGTAATTGTGTGAAAAATATTTGCGGATTAAATATTTGTTTTAAAATTTCATGGACTTGAATCACCACGGTCCATATGTAAGTAAAATAAATTTTAATTATACAAATGAATTTCACGATTTTCTTGTGTGAACTATAGATGGTATTAGTGGTCATTCCTGAGTGGATGATTACGTATATATATATTTACGTGAAAAATATATATTGATGAGTGGATTGTTGAGTGATGATATGATTGAGTTGAATCGTTGAATTGATTATATTTCAATTGTGTAATTTCATAATAATATTGTGTATCTTGGTTGGGTTGATTTCAGTATGTGATATTATTTGTGGTGCTCATTTATGGGTTTAGGTCAACGTTGTGACCGGTGTGGGGTAATCGGACCCTCTAATTCTGGGTGGATGATGGGATACGATTGGTTGAGTATGTGAAATTATCGGACGTATTAAATATGTATATAAGCATGCATATTGATGAAATACGATAACGATAAATATGTCGGATGCCATAACCTAGGCCAGGTGACGGGCTACGATTCAGTTAGAACTCTAGTCTGTCTTGTACCGTATTTTTATAAATACGATGTTGAGGTTTTGTGAAGAATGATGTGAGTTGGGGTTCGTCTTGATTTATTGATTTGGTATTTGATTGAGATTGTTAATGCTTAGTGGTTGTGGAAATGGTTGAGTGTTGACTTGAATGGAATTGATTATGATTAAATTAAACAACAGTCTTTTCTTTTACTCATACGAGCTTTCATAAGCTTACCGGGTTTTGTGTTGTTGCAATCCCGGTACACTATTCAAATAGTGTAGCGGATATTCCTGCAGGTCAGGATAACCAGGGAGGTGACCGAGCTGCTTAGGTGTTACAGCAGTTTTTGTTATTTCATTTAGTTGTGAGGTGTGTATGCACATTTAGAACTTTACAGTTCATTTTGGATTTGAGTTGTAATAATTAACCGAGACTAAATTCGGTTTTGATTTTATTTCGTGTGGTGAGGTTGCTAAGAAAAGAAATTTTCAAGATGATTATTTTGAGTTGTGGCAATATTCATGTTTAGGATTTTGAATGTTTATTCAAAAATTCGGGGCGTGACATATTAATTGACAAATAACATCATTATTAAAAGGATTGCATTTGGGCTACCGATGAAGTGCATATTCCCGCTTCAATAGCTCCTTAAAATCAAATATCATTCATTGGTAAAAAAGGAATACCAACACAAAATGTTATGGTGGTATGTAATTTCGATATGTAATTTATCTTTGCATGTGCGGGTTGGGAAGGGTTTTCTCATGATACAAGAGAGTTTTCATCGGTTCTTCAAAATCTCGATATGAATTTCCCTAAACCTCAACCGGGTAATATATTTAATTATAGATATGTTTTGTAAAATTTTTCAGGCTTTGAATGAAGTTTTGTCAAATTTTTAATATTTATTTATTTAATAGGAAAATATTATGTCATAGATGTCACGCCCCGAATTTTAAAATAAAAATTCAAAATCCGAAACATGAAAATTACCACAACTCAAAATAATCATCCTGAAAATTTCTTTTCTTAACAACCTCACCACACGAAGTAAAATAAAAACCGAATTTAGTCTCGGTTAATTATTCCAACTCAAATACAAAATGAACTGTAAAGCTCTAAATGAGCATACACACCTCACAACTAAATGAAATAACAATAACTGTTGTAACACCTAAGCAGCTCGGTCACCTCCCTGGTTATCCTGACCTGCAAGAATATCCGCTACACCATTTGAATAGTGTACCGGGATTGCAACAACACAAAACCCGATAAGCTTATGAAAGCTCGTATGAGTAAAAAGAAAGGACTGTCGTTGAATTTAATCATAATTATTTCTACTCAAATCAACACTCAACCATTTCCATAACCACGAAGTACTAACAATCTCAATCAAATACCAATTCAATAAATCAAGACAAACTCCAACTCACATCTTTCTTCACAAGACCTCAACATCGTATTTATAAAAATACGGTACTTGACAGACTAGAGCTCTAACAGAATCATAGCCCGTCACCTGGCCTAGGTTATGGCATCTGACATATTTATCATTATCGTATTTCATCAATATGTATACTTTTATACATATTTAGAACGTCCGATAATTGCACATACTCAATCAATCGTATCCCATCATCCACCAAGAATTAGAGCGTCCGATTATCCCACACCGGTCACTATGTTGACCTTAAATCTACAAGCGAGCATAACATGTATAATCACATAATGAAATCAACCCAACCAAGATACATAATATTATTATGAAATTACACCATTGAAATATAATTCAAATCATCTATTCAACTCAATCTTATCATCACTCAACAATCCACCCATCAATATATATTTTCCACGTAATTATATATATACGTAATCATCCACCCAGGAATGACCACTAATACCATCTATAGTTCACACAAGAAAATCGTGAAATTCATTTGTATAATTAAAAATTCATTTTACTTACCTATGGACCGTAGTGATCAAGTCCATGTAATTTTAAAAACAAATATTTAATCCCACAAATATTTTTCACACAATTATCAAAAATAAGTAAAATTTAAAACGCTCGGTTCG
Source organism: Rosa persica (assembly GCA_025331145.1). Lineage (NCBI taxonomy): Eukaryota > Viridiplantae > Streptophyta > Magnoliopsida > Rosales > Rosaceae > Rosa > Rosa persica. The sequence goes on along the minus strand of WFKR01000004.1, from coordinate 19,162,225 downwards.
TAATATAAACCATGTGAGTTTTACTCACCTCGAAACTCCCGCTGCGTCTTCAAATAAACTATAATCCACACCGAAACAGCTCACCCAAATATAATCCGTCAATCACCTAATCAAATGTGATTCGAATTTAGCCAATAATTCCAAAACATAACTGAACTACCATTTAACGGCAGGATTCTAATTATAATAAAATCCGACGAATGGATTCTCACGAATCGCTCCCCTAATCACCGTTTTGCACTTATACGAAGATCCAACGGTCGGATCTTCACTCATGATCACACACAGCCACTGAGACAGTCATATGATCATCATATCAAAATTACAATTTCATCGGACGGTCCTAATTTCATAGATCATAAATCTAACGATCGAAATCACAAAATTCATAACTAATTCATACGATATCCGAAAAATACGTATAATACGCTGAAATGATTGTATTGAAACGTAGAATCGTAAAATGGCCAGAAACTAAATTTTAGACCTCCGGAGGTGGCCGGAAAAGGCAGCCGGAGTTAGGGACAGAGCCGCCGCCGACCACCACCAGTGGTGTCGGGGCCGAGGTTCTCCCCTTCGTTTCATCATTCTGAGCAACTTTCATAACTAGCACAAGACCAAAAAATGACGGGAAGAGATCGAAAAGTACCAATTACAGTCGGCGGCCGGAAATTTTCCAGAAACCTGCGAGCTTGAAACCGACGTAAAAACTGCAACCTCACGCCTCGATCCCTTCTAGAAACTTGTTCAGAACTTCCTTGTGAACTCACCTGGCCAAGAATCACAAGAAACGATCGTATATAACTCGAGATATTTGGATCGAAAGTTCCGTTCGATCCGATCGGGGCTGGCTTCCAGCCGTCGCCTCAGGCCGCGCCGCCTTGTAAAACTGCTTCTGGGAGCTTCAGGAGGTTGAGTCGATGTAGAGGGAGGAGTTTCACTTGGTTTGGAGGCCGAAAACGCAAGGAGCTTGGTTTGGTTTGTTTTCGGGTCCGACTGTTTCGGACGGTTTCGCCGGAGCTGGAGGCCTTGCCGGTAGAAGCGACACCGTCCAGGAGGTAGAGCAGCTCGAGACGAACGCCTGGGACTTGGTTTGAGGTCAAGAGGTGGTCTGTGGAGGGAGAACAATTATGGAGAACTTTGCTCTCTCTCGGTCATTTTCGGACGAAGGGGACGGAGGAAGGAGATGATGAACAGTGCCTTCCGAAAATGGAAGGAGGCCGGACTAAAATGGAAAGCTTCTGAAAATAGCTAGGGTTTTTTCCTATTTATACCAAAATAGAAATAATTTGTAAATTCTATAACTAATTCAAAAAAAATCCGGACAATGTGTTCCACATACGCACGGACTCGTATCGACGAGCTCTACAACTTTCACGAAGGAAGTTTTCTCAAATTTTGCACGTATAAAAAGTCGATTTCTCAAATCGAGCATTTCGAGCTTTTCATTAAAATAATCGTTTCGAACCTTCGATAATTCAACAAAATGAAATCTTATCGAGCAACATTCGTGAAATCGTACAATAATCGTTCAACGCGATTACTCGAATTTAAAATGAAAATTGCGGGTATTACAATCTACCCCCCTTAAAGGAATTTCGTCCCGAAATTCAAGTATCCAATTCCCCAAAGAGCTGTGGATACCTCACTCTCATGTCAGATTCTAACTCCATGACGCATCTCCCTCGTTATGATGACTCCACAACGTCTTCACAAGATCAACCACTTTCCTACGAAGCTTCTTTGTAGACCTATCCAAGATACGAACAGGTTCAACTACAAATGTCACATCTGTGTTCACTTTGATAACACCATGATCAATCACGTGCGACTCATCTCGAACATACTACCTGAGCATAGACACATGGAAGACATTGTGCACACCCGACATGCTAACAGGTAAAGCAAGACGATATGCCAAGTTACCAACCCTTTCCAGAATCTCAAAGGGTCCAACATATCTCGATGCGAGTTTTCCCTTCTTGCTGAATCTCACGACACCTTTCATAGGTGAGACCTTCAAGAACACATGATCGCCTGTCTCAAACTCTAAAAGTCTCCTCTTCAAGTCAGCATAACTCTTCTGTCTACTCTACGCGGTTCGGATTCTGTCCCGAATAGTAGTGACCTTTTCTGTAGTGTCCTGTACAATCTCAGGACCGATGAACCCTTTATCCCCTGCTTCCGCCCAACAGATAGGAGTCCTATATGGCCCACCATAAAGTGCCTCATATGGAGCCATACCGATACTGGAGTGATAGCTGTTGTTGTAGGCAAACTCTACCAATGACAGATGATCCGCCCAACTTCCCTTAAAATCTAGAACACAGGCTCTAAGCATATCCTCCATCACCTGATTCACTCTCTCGGTCTGTCCATCTGTCTGTGGGTGAAATGTAGTGCTCATAGCAAGAGATGTACCAAATGCCTTATGGAACCTACGCCAGAATTCTGAAGTGAAACGAGCGTCACGATCAGAGACAATTGTCACAGGCACTCCATGAAGCCTTACTATCTCGTTCACATACAACTTACACAACGCATCTCCTGAGTAAGTTTTTGCCACTGGAAGAAAGTGTGCTTAGTTACATTTTAGTACCTCCTGAATGTATAGTATATCGAGACCTATGTGCTTCCCGCATGATCTCTTCTCTGAGGTTATCAACACTCGGTACATACAATCTCCCTTGAAATCTCAACGCTCCATCTGCCCCAATCATCCACTCTGAAGGACCCTCCACATCCGGGTCAGCAGTCATCTCAGCAATCCTCGCCTGAGCAAACTCATCAAGTGTCTGATCCTGAATTATCCTGGAGATCAAGGTGGGCTGTAAGGTGATACTACCAAGAAAGATTATGTCCTGCTCCTGCGGGCATAAGGTCAAACTCTGATGCAGCTTCTAACATGCGCCACTCTCGCACCATAATCGATGCCATGATCACCCGAGGTTTCCTACTCAAAGCATCCGCCACTACATTCGCCTTTCCGGGATGATACTTCAAGGAGAAATCATAATCCTTGATAAGCTCCATCAATCTTCTCTGCCTCATGTTCAATTCTTTCTGGGAGAATAGATACTTTAAACTCTTATGATCAGAAAAGAGTTCAAATTTCTCACCATAAAGATAGTGTCTCCAAATCTTCAAGGCAAACACCACTGCTGCTAGCTCTAGATCATGAGTGGGGTAATTCCGCTCGTGTACCTTCAACTATCTAGAACCGTAAGCAACAACGCTACCATTCTGCATCAACACACACCCCAAACCCTGATGAGATGCATCGCTGTAAATGACTAATCCACCACCACTAGTAGGAATAGTCAACACTGGAGCTGTTGTCAATCTAGTCTTCAGCTCATTGAAAACCTTCTCACACTCATCCGACCATACAAACTGAGTGTCTTTCTTAGTCAATTTGGTCAAAGCTGAAGCAATACCAGAAAACCCTTCAATGAAACGCCTGTAATACCCTGTCAATCCAAAGAAGCTACGGATTTCTATAACAGTAGTAGGGCGACTCCAACTCATCACTGCTTCAACCTTCGAAGGATCCACAGAAACTCCATCCTTCGAGACCACATGACCAAGGAACTTGACTTAACTCTGCCAGAAATCGCACTTCTCGAACTTGGCAAATAGTTTCTACTCTCTCAACGTCTGTAGCACGATCTGCAGATGCTTCACATGCTCACCTGACGACCTTGAATAAATCAAGATGTCGTCAACGAACACTACCACAAACTGATCCAAGTAGGGACTGAACGTGCGGTGCATCAAGTAAAATAAAAACCGAATTTAGTCTCGGTTAATTATTACAACTCAAATACAAAATGAACTGTAAAGCTCTAAATGAGCACACACACCTCACAACTAAATGAAATAACAATAACTGCTGTAACACCTAAGCAACTCGGTCACCTCCCTGGTTATCCTGACCAGCAGGAATATCCGCTATACCATTTGAATAGTGTACCGGGATTGCAACAATACAAAACCCGGTAAGCTTATGAAAGCTCGTATGAGTAAAAAGAAAGGACTGTTGTTTAATTTAATCATAATTATTTCTACTCAAATCAACACTCAACCATTTTCACAACCACGAAGTACTAACAATCTCAATCAAATACCAATTCAATAAATCAAGACAAACCCCAACTCACATATTTCTTTACAAAACCTCAACATCGTATTTATAAAAATACGGTACTTGACAGACTAGAGCTCTAACTGAATCGTAGCCCGTCACCTGGCCTAGGTTATGGCATCCGACATATTTATCATTATCGTATTTCATCAATATGTATACTTTTATACATATTTAGAACGTCCGATAATTGGACATACTCAACGAATCGTATCCCATCATCCACCCAGGATTAGAGCGTCTGATTACCCCACACCGGTCACTATGTTGACCCTAAATCCACAAGCGAGCACAACATGTATTATCACATAATGAAATCAACCCAACCAAGATACACAATATTATTATGAAATTACGCCATTGAAATATAATTCAAATCATCTATTCAACTCAATCATATCATCACTCAACAATCCACCTATCAATATATATTTTGCACGTAATTATATATATACGTAATCATCCACTCAGGAATGACCACTAATATCATCTATAGTTCACCCAAGAAAATCGTGAAATTCATTTGTATAATTAAATACCATCAAGTCCATGTAATTTTAAAAACAAATATTTAAAATATTTTTCACACAATTACTAAGAATAAATCAATTTAAAACGCTCGGTTCGTAATATGAACCACGTGAGTTTTACTCACCTCGAAACTCCCGCTGCGTTTTCAAATAAACTATAATCCACACCTAAACAGCTCACCCAAATATAATCCGTCAATCACCTAATCAAATGTGATCCGAATTTAGCCAATAATTCCAAAACATAACTGAACTACCATTTAACGACCGGATTCTAATTTATAATAAAATCCGACAAACGGATTCTCACTAATCGCTCCCCTAATCACCGTTTTGCACTTATACGAAGATCCAACGGTCGGATCTTCGCCCATGACCACACACAGCCACTGGGACAGTCATATGATCATCATATCAAAATTACAAGTTCATCGGACGGTCCTAATTTCACAGATCATAAATCTAACGATCAAAATCGATCGAAATCACAAAATTCATAACTAATTCATACGATATCTAAAAAATGCGTATAATACGCCAAAATGATTGTATTGAAACGTAGAATCATAAAATGGACAGAAACTAAATTTTAGACCTCCGGAGGTGGCCGGAAAGGGCCGCCGGAGTTAGGGACAGAGCCTGCCCGACCACCACCAATGGTGTCAGAGCCAAGCTTCTCCCCTTCGTTTCATCATTCTGAGAAACTTTCATAACTAGTACAAGACCAAAAAATGACGGGAAGGGATCGAAAAGTACCAATTACAGTCGGCGGCCGGAAATTTTTCAGAAACCGGCGAGCTTGAAACCGACGTAAAAACTGCAACCTCACGCCTCGATCCCTTCTGGAAACTTGTTCAGAACTTCCTTGTGAACTCACCTGGCCAAGAATCACAAGAAACGATCGTATATAACTCGAGATATTTGGATCGAATGTTCCGTTCGATCCGATCGGGTCTGGCTTCCAGCCGTCGCCTCAGGCCGCGCCGCCTTGTAAAACTGCTTCTGGGAGCTTCAGGAGGTTGAGTCGATGTAGAGGGAGGAGTTTCACTTGGTTTGGAGGCCGAAAACGCAAGGAGCTTGGTTTGGTTTGTTTTCGGGTCCGACTGTTTCGGACGGTTTCGCCGGAGCTGGAGGCCTTGCCGGTAGAAGCGACACCGTCCAGGAGGTAGAGCAGCTCGAGACGAACGCCTGGGACTTGGTTTGAGGTCGAGAGGTGGTCTGTGGAGGGAGAACAATTATGGAGAACTTTGCTCTCTCTCTCGGTCGTTTTCGGACGAAGGAGACGGAGGAAGGAAATGATGAACAGTGCCTTCTGAAAATGGAAGGAGGCCGAACCAAAATGGAAAGCTTCTGAAAATAGCTAGGGTTTTTTCCTATTTATACCAAAATAGAAATAATTTCTAAATTCTATAACTAATTCAAAAAAAATCCGGACAATGTGTTTCGCATACGCACGGACTCGTATCGACGAGCTCTACAACTTTCACGAAGGAAGTTTTCCCAAATTTTACACGTATAAAAAGTCGATTTCTCAAATCGAGCATTTCGAGCTTTTCGTTAAAGTAATCGTTTTGAACCTTCGATAATTCAACAAAATGAAATATTATCGAGCAACATTCGTGAAATCGTACAATAATCGTTCAACGCGATTACTCGAATTTAAATTGAAAATTGCGGGTATTACAGTAAATTCGGGATACCCTCAAATGAATGGGTTTTTTACCTCATAAAGATACAGGACAACATTTTCAAGAATACCGTAGGCAAAAACCAAGAAATGAAAAAGATGTATTTAATAAGCACAATCTTCTCTTAAAGGCGTAATAGAATCCACATTTGGAGTTTAGAAAAAAAAAAGTGGAAGATTTAAAAAGACATGCAAGATTATTCATTTGAGAAGCAAGTGAAGATTGTCATTGCTACCATAACACTTTATAATTATATACGGAGACATGCATATCGTGATAGACATTTTGTCTGCATTGAAGAAAGTTCAAGTGACGAGTCAAGTGGTGGGATAGAGATGGATGATGATGTAGAAGAAAAATATCATGGTCATGGTGCACAAGAAATGGAAACAATAAGAAATAACATTACTCAAAGTTTGATGAGTGCACGTAATAACATGGACATTTGAATATGTTATAATATTTTCTTTGATAATAGATGCCAATCAGAAACCAATTGTTATTAATGTTACTAATATATTTATATAAATTATTTTAAAATTATCCAATATTAATCATATGGTCACCATGATTTATTAAAATTAAAAATAAAGAAAAATTTATAAGGACATAATAAAGATTATAATAATGATAACGAGTATTTAAACAACATTGTATCACTAAACAATCAAGGCAAAATAATCTTTCATGTTCACATTAGTCATTCCATAAACAAAAAGCACAAATTTTTTGGGTTTACCAAACATTTTGCTACTGCTTTTGTCACTGACAACACTTATAAAAAGTCAGTTTATCAAACACTCAACTGTTTTACTTTTCAACCACTTATTCTCATAAATAAGCATAAACCAGTTTTTCTTAAAAGCATAACCATACCAAACACACCATAGTCTGAGAAATCAGTAAATCACTAGCCAATAAGAAACCAAGATAAGAATCAACATAACCTCCATGAAACATAATACGACCAAGCAACAAACAAAGGATAAATGAGTGAATGTCTTTTCTTGATTCTTCTCCTCTCTGTTTCTTTTATTATTGTTATTTTTATCTTCATATTTTCCAACATTCCACCTTGACGATGAAAGCCGCCCGGTATTCCTTATTTCTAGCTGCAATACAGATATTTACATCTTTATGTGCAACACGTCAGATATTTACATCTTTATTAATTAAGAATACTTCCTTCTGAAATGATTAAATTTTTGAACTAACCATTTGTTCTTTTTTAATTAAAGTTTTATAATATGTAATCTAATAATAATATGTATAGAATAGTACAGTAAATTTGAAAAATAAAAATCAAGAGGTATGTAAACGCTTGCAACTGCCATTGCAATTTCTTCTGGGAATTGCATTATTTTTGCTGGCTAATTTCAAATTATTCTCTAAACAAAAGAACTCTAAAATTTATTTACAAATATATAAAATTTAAAAAGTGTCAATTTGCACACGCATACACGTGTAAGGGGGCACAAATTAAGATACCAAGTGCCCTAAAATCTACTTCCTTTTCTAGACGAGGGAAAGTTAGGGTTAAGAAGCACCCACAAAATTACTATACCTGATCTTCAGACGAGGAGAACTTACAAAATTTCCCGTCTGATTTATCCAGCAGATGAACCATCACTCTAAGAATTCTGAAAAATTGAAACTATGGACAAGAAAGTATTGCAGGAGAACGATAATATGCAACTATACATAGGCTCCTAAAGGAGTAAGGATAGCAATAGCTATTGCTTCTGTAAATATTTTCAAAATAAAGCTTTCCTCAAGAAATCGTGCAAGAAATGTAGCCTCTTCAATAGCGCACCAGAAAAAGGTATTCTAATACCAAATGGAAGGATTTTTAAATTGTATTGCCATTGCATCCAGCAGAAACCTGACGAGAATTTCCCTTTCAACCTCCTTTTCCTTCTTCAGTTCAAGATGACGGACCTGGAGATACAGTTAATCCATCAGTGCATATTCAGGAAAAATTTCCATCATGGGGAAGTCCCAAGTCACCATCAATTAGTGCCTACACTTGATGAATCTGCTCATAAGGTTCAATTAACATAGTAGTCCTTGCTCTTATATCAATAATTCCTCTTACGCATATATGATTCCGATAACTCAATGACAATCCCAGATGTTGAAAATCCCCAAAAATGTTGACAAATTTATATAGATCAAGCATGAGACAGATATCTTTGCCAAAAAGAAGAAGCATGAGACGGATATAGGTGGTCCCTATAAAACTTGCAAGAACAAAAGAGTACACTTTATATCAGCTATTACTTTAGAGTAGGGCAAATTATTTATTACTTCATTTGTATGCTACAATTTTAAGAGCATGCTTCATATCAGCTATTAGTTTAGACATTATCTATCATTTTATTTGTTTGCTAAAATTGTTACAGCAGGAAACTTGTATGACCTGTCTAATTATGGTTTCGGTGAGATTTATCCTCCCTGGGGCTGAAACCACTGCAGCTAGATAAAGAGCAACCAATTGATCAAGTATTGACTGTGACTCCTATCATTCATATGGAAACTTATCTCATTTTTTTGTTACAACCTTTCTTGTTTTTAATAATTTTTTTTTCCTTAGGAACGCTTTGGCACCTTCTATTTAAGCACTAAGATGACTCTTGCAAAAGTTTGACGTACACAGCTCTTCAGAAACTATTCAAGACGTTATGCTGCATAGGGGCCTAAAATGAACTTATTGGATGGTTAAAATACAATATAGGATGGCCCCAAATGGATGTTCACACTTCACTTAAAATGTGGGTATCCCATTTGAGAATTTCCTACACACATACACACGCATATGTCCTCCTTCTTAAACACACTTCTGAATCGCTGCTATCATGGATGTTCCATGATAGATACAGTTTTAATGTGTTCATGTAATATATATGTGATTTATATTAATAAGCTATATATATCGCTAACTTATAGAAAATGAGACTCCTACATCAGTACAAGTATTACCTTAACAGAACCTTTCTGAGAAACACCAGTGTCTGTTATGATGACAAGACATTTAATATCATGTTCATTGGCATATTCATACTGCTCCGTAAGGCTTGGATCCGGTGTTGGGAGAAACTCAGCCTGACAGACATAAGATTAGGCAGTCAGAAGTCAACATCAGTCTAGCAATAAGTCTGAAGCATAAATCTTTCAATCTCAAAACCTTAATGTTTTCTTCCCAAAGCTCATTGACTAGTTCCATGCGTTCTGCCAATAGACCCCCTCCTCCTTTTGAACAAACAAGAACACTATTGCTAACTTCATTTCTGCTGCAATAAAGAAAAGGAAAAAAATCAAACAGACAGAAATAACGATCTAACAAACAAATAATACAAACATGCTAATTGGCTTAGTGGAAGCCTAGAGATAAACAAAATCAACGAATAAGACATACCTAATTGGTTTAAAATCCACAGGAGAATGCTGAATTATGGTCTCTAAAGCAAGGCTGGTCCCAACAGAACCAGGAGGATTAGATTTCTGAAAGTCAGAAAGCAGAAACAATCAGTAATGGTAAGAAAAGAAACGGCTAGATGTAATTGCAACATAATATATTTTCGTATGGCTTGTAATATGAGTTGCTGCTCAATATGTTTACTATAAACCTATCTACAAGGAAATGCAATAATTAAGAATCTGGGTGTGTCTTAGATAAAACCTTTACATTATCATGTTCTTTTATAAAGAAGACTGGTTGCAATAGAAAGAGGGGCAAAAACAGAAAAGAAAAGAAGAAGAAGGTAATAATCATGAAGTCCAAACAAGATGCTTAACAAACCATGGGTTGAGAATTTGCATGATATGAGGTACAGAAAAGATGACTCTTTTATTTACTAAAAACACAATCAACTACAATTACGAGTAATGACAGCACTACCAATGTTATCAACCAACACAAAACTTTGGATGAATGCTCCATGAGAATTATTACACTTGAGCCTCTGACCTTTTCGTTTTACTATGCAACTACTTAGAAGTTTACAAGAACCTTCCATAAGTAAAAAAGTGCCTCCAATGCATGTGGCACCGGGCTTACTAACAAAGAAGAGGTGATGCAGAATTCCCATGCAATAGTCACATTGTGGGTTGTATATTTAACATTCAGTTCAATTCTTTATCAAAATTTAGGCAGCAATAAGGGCATTATCATATCGTACATACAACAACCGCATAATTTAAACTGTACACCAACATCTATTTAATCAGAAACCTCATTATTATTACTATTATTTTAAAATACTCAGCTGACATGCTTTAAAGAATGAATGGTCATAGAAAAAAGTTTAGCTGTATAACCTACATGTTCAAGACCCCACATATGATGAAGCAAATAGTCATACCGACCCCCAATAGCAAGTAGCGAACCTTCGGTAAGAGATCCAGGATTACTATCCCTCACCAAATATACCTGGGAAAGAGATAATTTAACTTTCATATCAGAAAGAATTTCATCACTTATCAACTGTTTCTATGAGACAATTTCTGTATGCGTGCATGCATGTATATATACATATTACATTGTTAATGATTTAATTGAATATTGGTAGGACACTTACTAAAAAGAAATTTGTAACAAGCAAATTACGCAAGCTTGCAAACACAGAAGAGTGCCCTATAGAGTGCCCGATAGAGTACTTACATATCTTAAAATAATAATATGTAAATTTATTGCTTCAAAGAGAATGCTTGCTTCTTATTTAGACACAACCATTGAGACTTTTGTGGCAGCTTGTGTTATCAGGAACACATGCAATACATTCTCATTGAGAACAATAAAAGTGCTCCCATATGAAGTTGACTTTCATGTCCTGAAGAACCTCAACTTGATGGACACTACAGAAATTTATGGTACAGAGAGTATGCGACCAATGCCGCTGTTGATACACCCCAAGATCGGAAACTCCAATCTATACTTAATTGACTTTCGGATGTCATTGGACCAACAAAAGATTAGTGACAGATAAAAGATGGATGCGGGAAGGTTGTTTTGTAATTTGTTATAAACAAGAAGCACATAGCCTAATTTTATAATTCATTGGAATCAGTTGTGAAAGAAGATGTTTGAGTGGTATCTTAAAATGTCAAGGGAATTTGAGAAAAAATATATAGAAGAAAAAGAGAAGCAATTGCTATCGGCACTCTATTTTAGCTCCCTGCACTCCATTGGAGTGCAAGGAAATTGTAAGATATTCATTTTGGACTACAAGAGGCTATGTGTGTACAATTGTACATATACGTAATATTGATTTCTAAGTAGGTAACTAATCATAGGAACACTATGCAGAACGGCCCCTATATGCAATCCCCAAATAATGATAGATATACTGTTGAGAATATATACATCTCACATGGGAGAAATGGGACCTTGCCTATGGGTTTATAAGGGTTTGGGCCACTCCATCCATAGCCAATTGGTTTTGGATGTAAACCCCAGATTACTTTATCATGGTATCAGAGCGGGTTACCCACGTGTGCATGCCTAACGGCCACACGGGCTCCACGTCACCCAAAGTTGTCCACGTGTATGGCTTGAAAATTCGCCACATGTGCGGGGGCATGTTGAGAATATATACATCCCACATGGGAGAAATGGGACCTTGCCTATGGGTTTATAAGGGTTTGGGCCACTCCATCCATAGCCAATTGGTTTTGGATGTGAACCCCAGATTACTTTATCATATACTTCGCAGGATGGCCCTATATGCAATCCCTCAAATTTATAGGGATACCTTAAATTGGAGCAATTTGGGGATTGCATGTATAGAAAGGAAAACCCCTTGATAATACCAAAAAAAAAAAAAGAACAAAATCTAACCTGGTGGGGTTATTACATGGAAGTGCTAGTGTGGGACAATCCACTTTGACCCACGTGCCAAATAAGCAAAATAAGGTGTATAAACAGAACTTTTATGCATTTTCCAGGAAGGTTAATACTAACTTATCTGTATGGTTATGTGGAAGAGGAATGTAAGATACCTGGAAAAACAAGTCTCTATGATAACACTCAGTTGGGGGGATAAGTGGATCTATATAAACATGTTCTTCAATCCTCCAAGCTCTCAAGTAGCTACAGAGATCTGACAACTCATCAAGTGCCTTCCGTGTTGGTTTATCTACATTAAATTACTGCAAATGATTATCATCCCTCGATTGATGTACATCAGCAATCAATATTTTGAACAATACCATTTGGCAGGCCTCCCCTAAGTCTAGGAAGTGCCTGATCTGCAGCTCCACAGAACCTTAAACCAACAGTCTGCAACCTATTCACAACAGCCTCTTGTAAATTAAGTTCCTGAGAAATATAAACATTAGATGATCACTCAGACTGACGATATATTTAAAATAGAAGATTTTCACATCATATGGTAATTTCAATAAACTACCATTTGAAAACAGAGTCAGATGAATAAAAAATTCAAAGAATGCTCATAGAAATTTAGAAGTTACAGATATAATACTGCTATTGTTATGTTGGTTTTTTTTTTTTTCTCTCCCTAGTAATATAAAGCTCTAAGGAGTCTTGCTACAACCAAATATCTTTATGCTCTATGCTTGTATTTACTGTTAAAAGTAGGTGGAGTAAAATGATAAGAAGACATGAGACACATTCACAACTGGGAAGAACGGTAGCATCAGGTATTCGGTATTCTACACAAAAATATTATATAGATATAGTACAAAACAAAAAACCCTACATGGACAAAAAGAAAAATCACCAGATTACTGAATTATCAATAGGTATTGGTTAACTCAAAAAGGGATGCAAAAATTGATCAAACCATGGACAATTTGGAAAAGTTTTTATTTTGAACAAAATTTCTATAACCCGACCATCTTTCACAATTTGTCTATTTATATAGCTTCACTAATTATTTCACAGAAAATTTTAAAGGAAAGCACGGATGTATATGCACAAAACCTGAACAAATTTTTGGAAAGGAAAATAACAATATTGGAAAGAAGATCAAGCCAGCTACACATTCTATTAGGTTTCTAAATCATCATGACAGTAACATCATTTCTGCTGAAGTGGTTGTTAGCAGTCTATAGAGTGTGCAAGTATTTTATAAAGTCATCAAACCTGCAAAAGCTGACGCCTTATTACCACCCATTTGGATTTCCGTTCAGAAGACTGAGGACGTAAGGAGCCCATCATAGAAAGAAGCTTCATTAAGCAAGGTGTGCAACTATCAGTACTTCACAATTTTACGTACTATCAATGAATCTCTCATATTAATCGCAGAAATATCCGCAGTATACTAATTGGTTACCTCCGCTACTTTTTGTCTATGGTCTGCCTTGACTCCTACCCAAGACCAAATTGCCTCCAATAAGTCCCCGTGGTTTAGATGAATGTCACAGAACTCCCAATTGAAAAAACGGGTTACAATGTCCCTTGTCACCTGAAAAATGACACTTATATGAAAGATATATCGCCACAAATCATTTGCCAGTGCATACTAGTAATTTTCCATTACAGAAACTAAATATTGACCAGAAACAACGTGAAAACATGTTGAGTAGGACACTGAAATAATTAGATATCAGACGAATTTCATAAATGTTCACATCACCTTCCCCTTTAGGTTCACACCTGTCTCCAAAATTCTTAGTACAGAATGAAAAGGAGACATTGAGAAAGTGTGATTTTCCCCTGTGGCGCAGAAGATATATGAAACTTCCCTGTATTTTTTATGTTCCCCAATACAGTTCATCACGTCTAGCGGTCAGGCCCTTGGTTTGCTCCCAAGTGGTCTGGGGTTCGACCCTCTCCAAAGGTACCCACCTAGCAATTGCTAGAGTTTCCAGTTCCCCATATGTTGTGGGGTCAGGTGGGGGGCCTAGGGAATAGTCGGGTCAAAGACTCGGATACCCTAGTCTCAAAAAAAAAAAAAATTATATATATATAGATATACACATATACATATATTTCTAGGCCAAAAATATCATTTCTTATCCACCGTCTCTACCAAACGATTGCAAACCTCATTCCTCTTGCGTTTCCATCCTAATATTTTACAGGTCGTTACCTACTCAAAAAGGTCACACCCGACTCTAGATTCTCACAACGCCAACCTACTTCATTGTACCAGTCAACTTCAAATTCATTGATAATTTAATATTCAAATTCATTGATAATTTAATATACATGTTTGCTGGTACTCCATTTCAGTGGTTGGATTATAAACATTAAGGACTACCACACAGCTGCTTTTTCAAGTTCTCCACATCGCTTCATACAAATGCTGGTCATAATTTTTTTTATGCTGCTCATATTTTTTTGCCAGCAATGCTTCTGAAGTTTCTTTGTTTCTCCCTAAGTTGTTAACTGAGCAAACCACAGATCTTAAATAATGACATATCTAAGGGCCTAAACAGCTGACCTGGATACCCCTACAAGTAACTAGATTAAATAATGACATATCTAAGGGCCTAAACAGCTGACCTGGATACCCCTATAAGTAACTAGATGACCTATGATACTCCACATACTGTAGGAATCAATATTTATAAAACAAAATCGGCTTACAACTCCTTCATAATGTCTGATGGTCAAATCAGATATTCACAAACTATAGGTGCTACCCTTTATTTTTAATGGCTAATCACTTCTACTCTTCCCTGAACAGAATTTTAATGTTACCAAGAAACCATTTATGACGCTTAGCTTATTACTCCCACAGCTTAAATATTACTTCAAATAGAGATCAAATAGATCTTCTTAATGGGAGACATGAGTGTAGACATGTACTGACAAAACATTATGCATTGAGGTTTTGGAACAAATTTAGTATATCCAAACACGTGTATAATATCAACACTGAGAGAGAGAGAGAGAGAGAAAGAGAGAGAAAGAGATCTTCTCAATGGGAGACAAGTGTACACATGTACCGACAAACCATTACACATTAAGGTTTTGGAACAAATTTATTATATCCAAACACGTGTACAATACCAACAGAGAGAGAGAGAGAGAGAGAGAGAGCAATGCATCACCTTGATCACTTCTGCCTCTGTCAATGCTGATGCACCTCCAATAATGTCGAAATCACCCTATTTGACAATAAATGTTGTAGAATTAGAGCACATGCACCCCAAAGGCAAGGGTTTGCTTCCAAACCATCCAGAAAGGCAAGGGCAAAAAACAAAACAATAAGAACATGTAATAATTATACAACTGTTGAGAATGATCATACACGGTTTAATCTAATGGTATTTGTGCAACAGAAATTCATATTAATGCAAACAGCTTGGAGTTCATATTTCTGACTAAAGACCAACAATATAATTACAAATATAACAAAGTATATTATAAGTTAGTGGGACAATTTTGGAAAGGTGAGTTGTTACGTAACAAATAGCTAAACAATAGAGTGGAATATACTAGCACAGCTAATATATCCAATTGGTTAAGGCCTTGCTGTTTCTTGGCAATGGAAGGGGTTCAAATACATATCTGCATAGTAGCAACATTTTGAAAACTATGCAGAACTAATCTTAGCCCATTAATTATGAGGGTATTGCGCGCACAACATTTTTCACAATTCAGCAGTGTGGGTCTCTCGGAATGGACCACAGGCTTCTGCCTGTGTATTGGTTGGGTATGCCACAAATGGAACTAAAATCCGGCAAACCTTGCCAACTTTAGCCACATCTGTGGTCTTGGAGGGGCTGTGCACACGGTGCATTGGCTCTTGAGCACCAATAAAATCAATTTAGGCAGAAACTACATCTAACTTCTTTTCTTTTATTTTCTTTTTTGTCGAAAGAAAAGAAAAAACATTTAACTTCTGAAAGCAAAAGTTTTATATGATTCAACCACCACAAAATTAGAGAGAGAAGGAAGAGATTAACAGAAAGAGAGCTACAGAAGCATTAATTAGTGCATACCTGCAGGTAGCGACTTGGGGGTGCATGTCCAATTGGTCTTCTGTAGACACATGAAATTTCATATCTTTTGAATGAAGATTTCTACACGAAAAGTTGATAAACAGCCCTGTTATGCCTACTGACTTTATCTTATAGCCCAAAGTCACATTAATTTCAGTATGTCTAATACCTGATTCGAAATCACCCAACTAACAAAAGGCAAACGCAGCTCATGCATAAGTTCAAGCATATCTCCTCCATGGGTCAAAAGTTTGACAGTGTTCCTTCTGATATAACATGACAAATAATTAGCATGAGCTAGCCCACAACAAGAAAGAGATATTTTCTCATACAAACATTTGAGTAGCATGGCTACAATGACATAAATTTAGAGAAAAACCTCATAAAATGTTGGCAATCATCCAACAGACGCATGGGTATTACTTCAAGGTGCTTCGCACAATGTTGTCTGAACACCTCCCTTGTGATCTCAACAACATAATCACGAGCCTCCGAATCTAAATCTGCATACTGAATCGCAGAAGTATCGCTACCAGCCAACCTCAACCTACCATCATGATGTTGCTGGTCTTTCAAGCTTAGCATCTCTTCATCAAATATAGCATTCAGAACTTTATCATACACGCTTCTGTCTTCTGAGGTTTGCATTGTTCGTAGAATATCTGATAATATTTAAAGAAAGCCATTTTTAATAACAAAAATAAAATAATTATATCAGCAAAGAATACACGAGTATATTATGACAGAAATAACATTTACGACATCCTTCTCAAAGCTGATTGTGGACCATATTCTTTCACCAAATAGATGGTGTAAATACAATCAGGGCATATTTCATTATTAAATGTGCTGCCACCACCTAACGATATAAATCTACAGGAGTCAACAAACACATGCATAATAATGTGGGGAAAATAGAAAACAGGAGGCTGAGCCATGCCATTGCAGTCTCCGCCTCTCCCTCACGATCTCTGTCTACCTCTCTGCAAACTTTGCTTCAACACTCGATTCAACTAGTACGCCAGTAATAAAAGATAGTTCCTATCTGTCCACCACTCTACCCACCATGGGAAAAATAACTGTTAGGTCATCTATCCTTCGGGCATCTCTAGTCAAGCAGGACTTGGACGTCTTTGCACCAACTTGATATGTGTTGGAAACAATGTATAGCACATTTCTTATTACTGAGATATTGTCATATATTTGTTTTATTCTATATTATTCTTAATTTTTTGGCTATTATCGTCAAGCGAAAGTTTATGTTCTTATACTGAGTCAAACAATTACGGCCATATTATTTTGCACACAAAGCAAAGAAGAAAGCATAGCTTTTATATAAATGGAACATTTAAGCCAGATACAAATGAGATGCAAGGATCTTACAAAGGGCTCCACTTAGATTAACTCGATATAGTAAATACAACGATCGTATTTACTTACTGTCTAGCAACTCAGATTCCATGCGTGGTGGAAATGCATGCTTTATAAGTTCTGTAGCAGAAGGGCGATCTGACGGACTTGGGGACATTAAGCTCCGCAACAAGGATGCTTGTTCTGGAAATTCAGCAACCCAAGCAGAAGGCAGTTCACCCTTCTGTTTCAAGTCGGATAGGACAAGGTGCCGTTCCATTGCAGTCCCAAATGGGTGCCATAGCTCAAAAAATACAATTCCCAAGCTGTACATATCAGCCTGCAATCCAAGTTGAAAGTGATGTTTACCTGATTATTTTGAATAAACGGATTACATTAAAGCTGGATTACAACTAGCATAGGATATTGGGTAAATTATAAGAAATATCAAATAACACAATGAGAAGTACAATCAAACATGTACCTTTTCATCAATCTTTGGCCAGCCTTGCTCAATTTCAGGTGCGGTGTAAAAATATGTACCAACTTGACCAGTACCATCAAGAGAAACTCCAGTTGTATCTGCAGGAAAACTTGGATCTTGATCCAGCTGCTCCAACTTCAAAAACTTGGCTGAAACAAAACAATTACACTACGGATTCAGTATACATCTCCCAAATTCTATCAAACAAATATATGAATGTAAATGGTTAAACAAACAGGATTTCATTTCCAAGAGTTCTTTATGACAGCGAATGCTTGTGAACAGAAAGGAATGCAGTAACTTCTTTATGTCCTAGGAAATAATATACTTTTGAAAATCACAACGCTTTCAAAAGACCTAATGTCATGTGCATGAGAAGCAGAACAATCTAGAGAGTCTCAAACTAGCATTTAAATTAGGTGCAATGAGATCATTTACAAAATCTGGAACTTACCCAAACCAAAATCTCCAATTTTAATATCATTACGTGCATCAAAGAATATGTTATTTGGCGTCAAGTCCCGATGGATGATTCCTTGTCCATGTATGTGTGCCAGGCCTTCAACAATTTGACGAAACAAATGCCATGCTAATTCTTTGTCAAATTGACTATACGACTCAAAAACCTGGCGTAATGTCCTACAAAACAACAAAGAAAATTTAAGAACAATCAGCAATGGAAATCTAGTTTTAAAAATGCTTCATCATTCATCCATCAGCTGTTGAGAAAAATGTCATTCACTAAGTTAGACGGACCTACTGCAGAGTTGAAGGGATGATACAGATGAAACAAAAAATTGGGTCAGTAGAGACAATTTCCTTCTACCTTGTTTACTTCACCTCGTCTGGAAAACTTCTTCCATCTTGTCTACATTCTTCAGATTAATCATTAAGACAGTTAGCAAATGTCTCGTTAAAAAATTACTTTAATCCTGAGTTCCTGACGATGATAGCACCTTACTGGTTTCACTTCATAGACCATGAGAAACTATGTACTCTCGAAACATAGAAGAGTAAAAATATTTGTTAAGACTCAAGTAAGGTACCAGTCAATGAGGAGAATAAACAATGGGTTTTACTAACTACAAATATTTAGCATAGCTCAATGATCTCAGTGACAAGGATATATGTAAAATTAACAAAAGAAAATGCAACAAGTCAAGAAAAAGCCAGTTTATTGTCAAAGTTCTAAGTGCCATTAATAAGTACAGATAAAAAGAAAAGAAAAGAAGAAAAAAAAGGTAAACATCTTAACATAAAAATTAGAACTCAATAAAAGCAACAGAAGTTTTACCTAGGGCAGTACTCCATTTGAATGTACAAATATGTTGATTCAAGTTTATTCTCATTCCCAAGATCATCTGCTGAGCTTGTACCTTTAAAGCTAAAAGTGGAGCTGGCTGCAGTCCTTGAACCCCAAGTAATATCACCATGAGCACCAACACCTCCTGTTTCAAACCAGGCCTGGAAGTGCTTACAAATGTTACAAAATTGTACATAAAACTATTGCAAGCAAAAGAACTTCCCTTTTAAATAAACTTTTCAATATTCGGGAAGAGTCACAAAGATAAGTAATATGCAGCTTTGGTTTGAAAACCCAAAAAGGGAACGGGGGCATCTTGAAATGAAAGTAGGCCAGGAAAATCATTACAAAAACCAACATATAGCAACTAAGAAAAGAAACACAAGAAATTTATACCATATTTTATGACAGAAACGTGCAATCATTAAAGCAGGTAATGAGGATGCTCTTACCTGATAGTATCGTACAACGTGTTGATGTTGCAAACGAGAAAGTGTAGCGACTTCCCTATGAATTGTGAAAATATTTTAGAACTTCTTACTGACAAAACTAAACTTCATCTCATTGAAGATGCAGAAGAATATATAATAAAAGAAAATAATAGAATGTAAGCTTCAAATTAATTAAGCAGGGAAGAAAATTAGGAAGCTAACTTAAACTTCAAAATGGCTATATCCAGATAAATAGAGAGATGCCAAGCACAACAATGGCATGTTTACTTACATGGAATGGGTATGAATATAAGGGAAGCTATTCCGATTCATGATTTCCCCTGTGTTGACTAGCACAAAAGGAATCGAAATAAGTCGGTCCCACTTCAAAAAGTAAGTAAATTCCCCCTTTCGTTCAGGAATTAGATTTCATATTCCTTCAGGAGTTTTTCTCCAATTCATCCCTTCTCCACGTCAAGTAAGTAAACATGCCATATTGTTTCATACAACACCTATTACAAGATGGTTTATGAGCATTATTTTCTTGTGGCATAGTTACCGACTTAAGGGCCAGCAAACCAACAGCAGAACAAAAATACACAAAAGAAATGAAAAACATAGAAAATTGTAGTGTTGGGATATCTCTGAAATGCTTCATTCGGGACACCCGAAGAGAATCTAAAATTTTACTTCTATCCCAACTCCCGAATAAAATCCACTTCCTCTTCCTTACCACAAAGTATTAGTTATATCCCAGTCCAAACCAAAGAATCCACATGGAAGCCAAGAGAGAAATCCTCACAACTTTTGGCAACCCACACCACTACATACACTTGCAGTAGCCTATTTAAGATTATAATTTGAAACTGTAATAATCAAGATAAGCACCAACAAGAAATGCCAAGTCATTTTCTTTATTTTTTATTTTTGGTTTGGAGGCTGCCAAAAGATCCTTGAATGATTTCTAAGCTATGCTTGTCTAATTATTTTAAATGTATTATGTGATTCAGTTTCCAAATCAACTAAATAAAAACAATGAATAAATGTCAAATCTAATTTGAGATATTACTACTCAAAAGAAGCAATTCTCTAAGCTATGCTTGGCGCCTAGGCTTTCTTTTAAATGTGTAATGCAACTCATTTTCAAATCAATATATAAAAACAATTCATAAATGCCAAATCTAATTTGAGACATTATTACTCACAAGAAGCAATTTTCTATGGCTGCTAAATTTCATTTAGGATGCAGTAAAAATTAATGTACCTCAATATGCGGTCATCAAGTGGCAGGCTTTTATCCTTAAGGCGGATTTTCTTTACTGCATACTGCCTTCCATCTAGCTTATTTTTGCACAATACAACATGGCCAAAGCCACCATGACCTATTACCAAAGCGTGAAAAAAGTTTCAGAGGTGATAGTTAAAATAAAATAAAATGTTGTGACAAGAAAAAATATAGGCAAAAGGTGATGCAAATTATGACGGAAATATGCAAGAGAAATCACTGAAAAAATGATATAACAAATAGTCAAAGTGTGCTCTGTTTTGACAGAAGCAAGAATTCATTAATGAATATGAAAATCTACATACGGGGAAGGATTCCACTGATATTTGATGGACCATTCTATCAACAACTTGAAACAAAAAGAAAAAAGAAAAACAAATAACAGCAGTACTAACTGAGAAGTAGCAGTAGAATGGGAATGAAAAACCTATAAAAGCACCATCTATAAACCTTACAACCTTTTGGAACTTGTCAGACATACAGCGAAGAACCATATACTATCCTACATGAAACTCAAATACATATATTTCCATATGAAACTCAAATACATATATTTCCATTACCAAGAGACTGTAGCTCCTCAAAGTCATTGAGATATCGAGAACTTGGGAGAGATGTACTTGGCCCTTCTAAATCAGAAGTGAGCTCCCAGAATTGAGAGATACGGGATGAAACCTAGATATAATTAATAACACAGAATTTGAAATTGATTTTTGCAGCCAGATCACATAATAAACAGAAGAAGAAAGAGTATGACCAACCATATGTTGTCCGAAGGCATGATTAAATGTTCGATTTAAAAGTGAAATTGGTTTTGAAGCTAAATCCCTTGCCCATTCTGATAAGACCTGCAAACCAATTTATCACAATCGGTTTCTGGAACAAATGCGAGTGATCAAAACTAAGCAGAAACAATGAAACCGCAACCCCTATGTTTTGCAGTTCTGTGGTTATCTGTGGCAAAGCATCAGCCAATGGTCCTTTAGTGCAGGCGAGCCGGAGCAGATGAACCTGACATAAAAGAAAGCAACACCCACAAAAAAAATATAAAAAATAAAAGTCAAATCAGATCCTGGGCATAAATACAAGAAGTGAAATCAATAAGATATTACCATTATTAGATCCCTTTTAACATTTTGGGATCCTTGCTCATGAGCCAAGGAAGTAAAAGAGAGTGAGTCCGACTGCTGACTTCCAAATTCCCAATCATCTTCTGTTGAATCCTCCTCAAGAACTGAACTCTGCGAAACCATAGATATCCCAAGCATAGATATGCTTTCATATAAGATTCAGGAGTTATAATGAAGAAAGATACAAGAACATATAATGAACACGAGAGAAGAAAAACTTAGAAAGAAAAATGCAATTTCAACCTATATAAAATTGCGCATTCAAACATCAAATAAAGCCAGCTATTCTATTACTTACCTCTTTCTCAGTTTCACCACCATTTCTGTCCATTTCTTCCAACAAAAATCTACTTGAATCCCTGCCTTCACTCTCTTCTTCAAGCGTTTCTAACTTGACATTAGGGGAAAGTACTGGGCCTTGCTTTATATCTTGTGATTTTAAAGGTTCTGCTTGCTTATCATGTTTCTTGTCCTGAATCTCATGCATGAGTTTGGACCCATCCACCCTAGGCAATGGGACGGTAGAATTTATCCCTTTAGTCTCGTCAACTCCAAAACTCCAACTCCAAGACTTTCCAGAGCCACTGAAGAGGTCTATGAAACCATAAACAAAAGGCCCCTTCTTGTTACTAGAAATTGCAGTGTCATTTTGAAACAACTGAGCACTGTTATCCGTAGTTGAACATATTACCTTCCATAAAAAATGAATAAAACAAAGCATCAATAAACCAGATATCAAGTAGGGATGATTTTTTTAGCACTAATATTTTGCAAGGATCATCTTTGCAGATGAACCTAACGAATCTGTGATTCGATCATTGAATTAAATTGCATGGTGGCAGGTAAAGGGGCAGGTCCATAAAAATTAAACATAAAAGTATCACCAGATACGATGAATATCTTACTGGTCCCTGTGATTGACCCACTGGCACAATTTCAGATAGAAATTCCTGAGCTGCCTCGACCAAATTGAAGATCATTACCCGTCCTTCTCGAGCATTGGAATTTGCCTAGATAGAAAGAACAAAATCAGAGTAGAACCATAAACGTAAGGCAGGTTGGACACAAAACACACTTACTTCCTAAAGCATTACCCAATGATATTTTCAATGCAAGTCCAAGTGTTAAAATATATTTCATTTTCTTTATCAAAGGGATTCACTTAAGAGAAGATGGAATGGAATATTGGAAAACCTTCCTCATTATTCAGTCCTGATTCTGTAACTACTAACTTAGTGTAAGTGGAATACCCCTAGGCAGTCAACAGCATGTTCTCAAGGCTACAATACAAAGGATGACATAGCAAAACTATACACAGCCTGCCCCCACCACTGAGAGCCAAAAGATAAAATTGTCCAGGCAGACACATAATATATCTGATGAGTTCAAATTTTCCTAAATATATTATCCTCACACAAATTGAAGATTATTACATTTCCTCAACTATTAGAATTTGCCTAAACACAGCAGATAAATCAACCTAGAAATATAAGATATAAACACATCGGGGGCAAAACAAATTTAGTACATATAGGATTATCTTACAATATTTTCAGTGAAAGTACAAAACATTTATTCTATTGTTTTGTGTTCTGCATAGAAAGCCTGTTCGCTTCAGAGATAATGGAATAGAAGGAAAACTTTCCTCATTGTTCAATATTTTTTATTCTGTAAATACTAACTTGGTGTGAATGTTACTTATCAGAGCAAAAGCAACGTTCTCAAGGGCACAAAAGATGGTAGAGGGGTGTCCGAAATAGAAGAATCATAGAAAGGTCTCAGTGTCTGAACAAACTTCATGACCCAATAACCCCTAACACACATGAAATATCTATATAGTAAAAACAAAAGTCGCATACTTTTGCTGATCTCCTGAAAGAAAGAAAACAGCATTCTCTGTAATTACTGTTGCAAAACCCCTATTGATTCCCTACACTAGAAAATTCCACCAAATGACCATATCATACATAAAGTACATAAAGAGTGTTCTTCAAAAACAAATACAAAAAAATACATAGATTGATAAATTAATCTGCAAACTTCTAAAGCTTCCCCTTAACTATACTTTTTCTTTTATTTTCTTTTCTTTTTTGTGTAAGAAACAATGATTTGCTTAAAATAACAAATAACTTCCGGTAGCTCAAAACAGTTTCCAACCATTATATAAAGGATAAGGGGAGTTGACAAAGACATGATCCGCACTCTCTTTCCAAGACTTGCATAAAATGCACCAATTAGGGCAAAACACATAAAACGCCTTGGTAACAATTCACTCGTAAGGCACCGTTACCAGAAACTGCATTTTTTTCCTACCTACATCTCACAGATGTCTCTTTTGAAGAATGTTCTTCGACCACCCCATGTTACATGTTTGCTAGTAATTGCACAAAATGTGTGTGTGTGTGTGTGTGTTTGATTAATTTACAATGCAGCACTGTATCCCATACAGTACTAAAACAACAATAGCATTTACACAAAAAACAACTGAACTTACCAGAGGAAAAAAAAACTAAAATTACTGAAAAATAACAAATTCACCAGGAAAACAAAACAATTGCTATTGCAAACTAAAGGCTGTGTACTAGAATTTTCATTCTTTCTTATCAAATACTATAAGAGCATTTGGTATGAACTTGAAACCAAACTCATGGAACAGTATTTGTTACTATTCAAGAAAGCCAATATTTTCTGGAATGAAAAAAGTCGCATTTCCAACGTCACTAAAAACTCCTTCATAGAATATTCCAAAAGACATTTATCAAATTACCTGATCATTGATAAGAGATAATAGCTTATCAGCATCACTTTTCGATAATCCTTTCTCTGGAGTTATCTGCAACTTGGGAGACTTGTAAGGATACCCTGGTAAGCACCTAGTAAACAAGAGAAGGTAAAAATCCATGAAAACGAATGTTCACTGAATTAAGATAAAAGCAATATTGGAAAGAACCTTACTCACCTAACTAAAAGAAGTGCAGAGACATCCAGATCCTCATAACCCATATCCTTTGAGTGAGGCCTGTACAGATAGAAAATAAAACTCAATCAAGAAAAGTAAGTATACGCTATTGATTTTAAAAAATAAATAAAACATACCTAAGCTTGATGGTGATTTGAGGTTGTGATCCGGACACAATTTTGCAGTCATCTTGAAATATTGCACACCTAAAGATCACAGCAAATTAGCCATGAGCATTATGAATCAGAAACTGTTATGTTAACGCCCCTTCCCAGAGAAGCTTCTGCAATTTTCCGAACATAAAACACTATGTTTTAGATGATCAGAAAGAGAACAGAAATTAATCTACTAGACGGCAAGCTACTGTCCCTGGAAAGACATTTGATATTAGATTCTGTGGTGGTTGTTTATAACTAAATACAAAAAAGACAGTTATTTTACTGGAATTGTATCAAGAGTAAAAAACATATAACACTTGATAGTGATAATGTAGAGCAACTCGAATAAGTAAGAACCATTCACATCTTCAGAACCATTTTCCATGGTCAAACTGCCTTATCGTAGTATCAAGAACAGATATAGAACCATAAGCCACAAAATCGAAATGAAGATTTCAGTATTAGAGTCAATATATGCAAGTTGGAGTGAATTTGGGGCATTCGAAACAGAAGAAGAGTGGCTTACAACGCAGTGATTTCTTCAGAGAGAAGTTCATTATCGTAAGCCCCGGCATGATCTTTCAAGGGCTTCTTCTTCTTCCCAGCGCCTCCTCCTCCTCCGCGCTTCTTCTTCTTCGAACTATGTCCCATTGAGTGCCACCCACTGAAGCAAACCCTCGTTTGGGCTCTCTATCTGAGAATGAGCTTGAGGACTGCGTTTGACGAGTTTGATCTGAGTAATTGGACTAAACACCAAAGGGAGTTTATTAAAATTAAAATATATATGTACAGTGGCTACACAAATGACGTCCTTAGTTTTTCTTAGGTACGGATTTCCGGTTTTCACCCACTTTCCGATCACATTTTCACATCTTAACCGTTCAGTTTTTAGGTCCTAATGTATAGATCTCCCCTGCAAATTTTCAGCCAATTTGGTGATCGTTAAGGTATCTAAAACTGTAATTTACCATTATAAATACGAACGGTTCCGGTTCGACAGATTCAGTCCGTTCGTGTATATTGTAATTTTGGATGTCTTAACGATCACCAAATTGGCTGAAAATTGTGCAGGGGAGATCTATACATTAGGCTCTAAAAACTGAACGGTTAAGATGTGAAAATGTGATCGGAAAGTGAGTGAAAACACTAAATCCGTACATAAACCTTAGGTAAGGACATCCTTTCTTGAGAAAAATCATATATATATATATATATATATATATGCGCGCGAAATCCTTGGGGGCGCTGAATTGGGTTTTGAAACCAGGAGTGTCACCCTTCAAAATTACAAATTGCCCTATTACTCTAGTAACAATTGCTTTGTTACAATAAATAATTAATTGGAAGAGAATTCAAACCATCCCTATTCTATGTCCTAAAAAAAAAAACCATTAACTGTTATGTTTAATTGACCCATTTTTCATTAAACTTACAATATCACTCGCAACATATGCGAGCACATTGCTAGTACTAACTAAACTATGTCTTTGTTGGTAACTTGATACTTCTATTTGATTTTTTCCAGTCAAAATTGCTTATATGGAACACAGGTGGCACATATGTGGTGATTAGAATATGAACAAGTAGTTAATTCATTTTTATGCAATATCACATGATGAAATTATTTCTAATCATAATTTAAAGAAGAAATAACATAAGGAGAACTTCTGCTTCTTCTTCTTCTTTTTAAATAAAAAAATGTAAGAACTCTACCATTCAAAACCATGAACTTATGCCTCTATCTTGAAGATTTTCCTTTCTGTCGACTACTCTTCACTCCCTCACTTTCCTCAAAGTTGAACAAGAGCAAGATCACCACTATAGTTGTGGATACCCAACAGAGGACAAGCGACTTCAAGTTGCTTACTCGATCTACTTTCCAATTTTGTTCAAGTATTTTCAATGAAATTGCTACAGTTTAGGGTCAACAAGATCTGGTCTCAAAAAAAAAAAAAAAAAAAAAACTCAATATGTTCAATATGGCTTGGTATTGAAAGCAAAGAGACAATTTTATTCTTTACCAAGCACTTTTTTGAATTAAAGTTTCACATAATACAGTGTGTTTTGTCTGCACTTTGCTCATCTCTCTTGATTCCATCGACTTGTTGCTACACATAAGAATTATGTCTTGGATGAATGATCAAAGCTCTTGCATACCATCTGCTTGAAGAAAAGTCTTGCAGAGTTTTGGAAGATTTTTGCTACTGACATCCTTGTTGTCTTCTGAAACACTCATCACCATGCTTGTGAAAGAGCGTCGAGTCATTCAAGATATGTTTTTTTTTATTATTATTATTTGTTGAAACATTTGAAAGATGAATTGAAGCTTCTTCATTTCTTTTGAACCAAAGCGTCGAGCCATCATCTTGCTTCAAGCTAAAAGGTATTTCATTGCTTCTTGCTTTGTGTTGGCTGTGTCAGCTTTGCGTTTTGCTTCCAACTTGAAAGATACATGAAATCCACTGAATAAGTTTGAGATAGTCATGACCATCTATAACTTCGGCTATTCAAGAACAAACTACATTATATTGAAACAATGATCGCAATAAAGTCATATTTGAGGGTATCTTAGCGTTTAAACTCAGTTGTTCATGAACAACCATTTTGTTTCAATGCTTTAAGCTTTGGGGCATTTTGATGGGAAATGAAGAAATCTATTAGATATGTTATGACCATTCATGAACAACCTGTTAGAGCTTTGAGGTACCATAAATGCACGCAGCGAGATAGTCATTCGCTATCGCATTAATTGGAGAAACTTGCATACATGGGAGACAGACTTCTTTTTCATGTCATGAATATCATCTTAAAAAATTTGATATAAGAAAAATTCACCATAAATGCAGCCATATACCGGTAGCCTTTTTTTATTATTTCTCCTGTACCTAACCTAGCTTCCTCATGTTCCTCTTAAAATCCTACATTTCAAATTAGGTTCATTTGGGCTAATCGTCTTTCATTTTATTGTACAACGGCTATTTTCACTGGATTTGGGTCATAAAAAAATAATGCCTCTTTTCTATATGGTTAGATGAATTGGATTTTGGTTCATTTGTAAATGTGGCTTGGTAAGCATACATACATACATATATATATATATATATATATATACATATAGATATATTTTACCCCGTATCTAATATTCAACTTGTTACTGGTTTCTAGTAAATAAAAGACGATTTTACTTTGTGGGTTTACGTTTTAGCGTTTAGGAGACGGAGGGTTGACTTTTTCCTTGACTCGATAATTTAGGAAAATTTCTTGTGGAAGTCGTAGAATACATTAAACCGAGTTCGTAGACATGTAGTTTGTCCAAATCGGAGTTTGTACGGAAAAGTTATAATCGAAAAACCTAAGTTACTACTCCGGGCCTTTGTGTACAATTATAGGGTTGCTATTTTTGGAAAGGGAAGGTTCTCATTTTAGCCAATCAAATACGAAAAAACGCAACCCATTCTTCTTTTTCGCAGTATGAACCCATAAATTATTTCCGGCGATTTCTTCGTCGTCGGACCACTACTGGACACGCCACTGGTCGCAAATCAATCCTCTCTTCTTTATCCTTCTCATGTAAGTATTTTCAAGTTAAAAGGCTTTAACTTGAGAGAATTAAAGAGAGATTTCCAAATGGTGTGCATTGAAATCTTTGGTTCAATCTCCAGTTTCTGGCTGTTTCCGGCTAGAAACCTTGGTAGGTTTAGATGTTGGGTAGGCACTAATCGTTTTGCTACCCATCTTGCAGCTCAATTTGGCCGGAGGAGGAAGAATCGAAACTGAACAGTGGGATTCGCTAGATTTGTTGCTTTAGGGTCGATTTTCGGCCAACCTGATTGGAATTGGTTGTATGTGCAGATACAAAAGTTGTTGGGTATGTTGTGGAGATCATTTTGGTGTAGGTGGTGTGGCCGAATTTGGGTGTTGGTGCGGTGGCGGGTGAAGCCCACACGGTGCCACTGGTGGTGCATGGAGGCGCATGCAGCCACTTAAATTGCATTATTTTAGTTTATAAATTTTATCTAGCGAATTGGAGTCTTTGGCCACACTTCGTTTTAGAAAAATTTGAATTTAGATATTGATTCGGAAGTATTAGTGTTGAGATTACTATGTGTTTATTTTTGTTGTGGTGAAATTGAATTTGATTGTTATCCTTGAGGATTCGAACAGGTTAAGAAGAATTGGGAAATGTTAAATCAACGAAAATCTTGTGCCACAGATATTAAGGATCCTAAATTGGAAAAGCCGGGTTTAGGGAAAATATGAGTAATTATGTTTAGGGTTAAATACTGTTTACTCCTTGTACTTTTGGTCGAAAAACACTTCAGTCCCTGACCTTCTAATTTCACACGTTTAGTCCTTGTTCTTCAAAATTTCAGACCCATAGGTCTTTGCCATCTAAAAGTCACGGCAAAATATCTATTATGCCCTCAGTTCTTTTTTTTAATTAATTACTTATTTTATTTTTTTTGGAAAATGATTTTTTTTCCCTTTCTTTCTTTCTGTTTTTTTTATTTTTTTCTGTTTTTCTTTCTTTCTTTCTTTCTGTTTGAAAAAAAAAAGAATAAATAAAATAAAGAAAAAATAATTTAAAAAAAAGAAAGGAATAAATTTATTATAAAAAAAGAACTGATGGCATAATAGACATTTTACCGCGACTTTTAGATGGCAAGAACCTATTGGTCTGAAATTTTGAAGTACACGGACTAAACGTGTGAAATTAGAAGGTCAGGGACTGAAGTGTTTTATTGTCAAAAGCTCAAGGACTAAACAGTATTTAACCCTTAATATTTTGAGGAAGAAATTGTCGATTTTAAAGTTTTCCACTTTTATTACTTATACGCTACAATTTTGTACACGCGTACTAAGCCCTCGAGTGAGGAGGATCTCGGCAGGCAACTGGCATATCTGTGAGGTTTACCTGTGCGTGAATTTTTGATTTTAATTAAATTATGCATGCAGTGTTGATTTTCAATTATGAACCTATTTCGGGATTTTAGATATGTGACTAAATATGACTTCATTATTTTCGAAAGAAAAGATTCTTAAAAACGTGACTTGATAAAGAGGGTTATCATCATCTCATGCATGCATTACCTAGTTAGCAGTACCCTCCAAGTAATAGTCTGATCGGCAGTACCCTCCAGACTATATTCCGGTCAGCAATACCTTTTTATGCATCATCTGGTCGGCAGTCCCCTTCAGATGATATGAGATAGTTAGTCGGCAGTACCCTTTAACTATCTGTGGTTAGTCGGCAGTACCCTCTAACCACCGCCTCTTAGATTTAGGTCGGCAATACCTTTGGATACGACATCTGGTCGTCAGTATACCCTCCAGATGGCATGAGATGACTAGTCAACAGTACCCTCTAGTTATCGAATGTTTTACACTGAAAGATTGATTTTAAAAAGACGGATTTGGAATGATTCTTAAATCGTGCTGCATGCCGGTGATGAGAGCAATATTTGCTATGTTTTTAATGTTATTCTCTCTACACTTTACTTCGCTATTTTCTTAACAATATCATTTCTAACTTAGTTTTCGTTTCTAGGACTTTTGAGTCTATAATTGGAAGGCAAGGAGTAAATTGCGCAAAAATGACAAAAAATGGAGAAATGAAGTTTTTCCAATCCTACTAGGAGATGGAATCCCAGTTGAAGTAGAAGTATTAAGTCAACTAGGAATGAGCTCATGGAAATGAAGTGCAGAAATGAGAAATGATAGAATCCCAAGTAGACAAGGAAACTCATTCCTACCAAGAAAAGGAAACCTGACATGACTAGGAATCCCAGTTGAACAAGGAAAGTGCAAGAAAGTTCCAGAGCATCTTAAAAATGAAGAGTCCTAATTGGACTAGGAAACCTATTTACATTAGGAGTTCTAACAATACTAGGATACCTGAGAAATCTAGGAGATATTGTGGCTTCAAGATGACTCAAAATTATATAAGAATGTTCTAGAATACCAAGAATGGCGTCACAAATGAAGATGAGCTTCAAAATTGTCCAAGTGAAGAAGCCTGGCCCAAAGATTGAAGCATGTGACTTGTATGTGAGACTCTAGAAGCATCTTGACGTCAAGAGGAGTCCTAGTCCTACATTTATTCATTATTGTCGCGAGAATTAAATTAATACTCAAGAAGATTTCGACAAAGGCATAAAAATGGAGAGTTTGGAAGAACATCTACTTCGTGTGAATTATGAAAAAGAAAATAAAAGAGAATAAATATTGATTTAGATTTCCTGATTACATACGAGTTGAATGAAGACCAAATTGAGGGAAAGTGCATGATAATTTCAGTAAAGAAGATATACATGAAGATTAACATTGTTCTCTACTTCTCACGTAATATTTTGATTGGTTGAATGATGTCATTGAAGTAGAGAAGATCTAGGATACCCTAGCATGCTGTGCACTATATAAAGGGAGTATTGTGAGACGTCAAATACCACCACCAAATCCTAAATCAAAATTGCAATTTACATTCCCTTTCTTCTCTCAAGTTTCGGCATTGTTCCAAATTTAAGCATTCAAGGCCTTGAGCATCATCCGCTTTCATAGCCGTGATCATCCTCCATTCCATGCATCCTTGCTGTCTACCTCCGTCATCTTTTGAAGCTTCTTGTGTCTTAAAGATTTAAAAGCATAACCATGACCACTTTTCTTTTGTTTTCGGTTTTCAATGTTTGTAAGTCAAAACAGATTTTTGTTATGATAATTTGGTTGTTTCGATTACTTGTGAGATTGAAAGTATGTTTTGATGTTTAATTTCCAAATACCACGAAGCCTGTTAATATTTTAGGGTTCTTGATAATCTGAAAATATGCGATTTCATTATATCTTAGCATGTTTGTTGATTTTGTGCTTCAATCCCATCGTTTAATTGTTTGTTGATCTTAGGATGCATACTTTGATTGGTAAGCATGTTATTTAATCCATACTAAGATATATAGTGTTCTAGATCCTAATAATTAAAGTTGCAAGCCCACTGGGCCAAAAAAGCTAATAGACAACAGACCAAAATCATTGTGTGATTTGGACGATCTCCATTGTGTATCGGAGCGTTGTGTGATGAAAAATGGCACAACGGTGGAAAGCCGTTATATGAAACACAAACAGTTAACAGTTTTTTTATTATCAGCGTTGTATCTTTCCTCGACAGAGCTGCTGCGCTGCCATGCGCATGGCAGGTGCATACGTCAGACAAAAAAACTTGTTTCAAGCTGTTGTTGGAAAGCCTAGTCAGACAACGTTTTTTTTATTTCACCGTCGTTTGATTTCTCCTCACACTTCAGTTGTAGAGTATGATTGTTGTGTGACTGGATTTTGGACAACATAATTCAGTTTTTACAGTTGTGAGATCGTAAATAAGAAGACATAATTTTTGTAAAACCATTATGTGATATGTAAAAAGGCATTGAGTAGATGACCCAATTTTGTGTGTTCAGACAATGTTGGATTGCCATTATATAAAACTGTTGTACGATGCATAAAAATGCTCAATTTTACCGAATGAACATTGATTAATTGGAAAGAAAACACATTATAAATCAATCAAATGAGTGATCTGACCCATTCTATATACCTCAAATGTTAAAAGGGAGCATTTCCCAATCATCCAAGCCAACATTCAAAGAAGAAAAGTATTCTCATACATGCCCATCTAATTGGGACATCAAAAGCTGATACAAATACATATTGTTTCAAAACATGCCTCTAATAAAGTCTGCTTGATGGTTGGCAAATTCCCTGAACAAATTCTTTAGCATCTTAGCTTTTCTGTATTCTCGACTACGAAAAATGATAACATTTAACTCATTGCTACTTGAAGTTCTGCCCTCCAACGCTATCTACAAAACATATAGGAAGAGTACATTATGCAACTATACAAGAAAGTGCACACCTTTATAAACATCCCAGAAAATTATTCGAGTAGTTAGGCCCAATCGTACCCATTAGAGTAATGGAATCACAATGACAACAAAAAAGAAAGACAAAAAATTTGGTATACTTGTCAACATACAAAGTCATCGCTTCAAAAAAAATAGGATTTAAAGAAGATACTCATGGCTTCATGGCCTTTAGTTCATAAAACTTCATTGCTACTAAGAAAGAAATGTAAACCAACTATCAGAGAACAACATTCGATAATATATATTCAGGAAAGAATGAAAAAATATATTGCTGAATGCAACATTTTAAGAAGAGATAGTCCACTGTTGCTTCTTAGTTCACTTTGAAGTTACTCAAAGACTAAGCTACATGGTGCAAGTGTAATAGATATAGCTTAATGACCATCACATATCCTTGATCTATCATGAAATAAAAGAGGATGAGCCTAGAAGACTGATCTCTCAAACAACTCCATACGTGCAATACATAAAACTACTAAACAAAGTAAATTATAAATTTCTCTAATCCCAAAGGCTCAAAAGGGATTGCACTGAAAATACCAAAGGGATTGCTCATAAATTCTTAGAACCTATAAATCTATTAGTATTCATGTCTGTACATGTTTCCAAATCATCACACAATGTAAAAAAGCAAGGGTATGCTATATTTCATTGTTGGCATTGAGGCTAGTTAAGACAATAAAATCTCTTGATTTCTGCAATACAAAACTTATTAAACAGTGATAGTGCATCTTCAAGAAGATCTCTAGTTTTCCACAGAAAGAATCCCTATTATTAATAACCTTCCAAAACTAAGGCAAAATGTATAGAACAAAATTGCTTAGTCCATAAGTAAGGTCAGAGAGAGGGGTTGCCAAACTGAATACAATCCTGTAGCAGATTCTAATCTGAATGTCCGCAAACAAGTTGAAACAAGAACTAACACTTTAAAGAAAAGGAGCCTCACCCTTAAAATAAAGCTTCGAGGCCTTTGAGGCTTGGATAACTACTGCTTTTACTTGCACCTGCACGTGAAACTGTTCCGTCAAAATCAAATACAAGTTGTGTTTAGTTTGAAAGCTTAATCCCAAAGGTCGACAACCATGAATTTCTGAATGCCACAAGTCAAGGTGCAGAACCAAAAAAAAAAAAAAAGTTGATGGAATGACAAAATAACAAATTGAAGCTCTAATCAAGTGCGCTAGACAAGTCGACACACTATTTATCCAAGATGTATTGAAGTGCAGTATCATCCAAGGCATATTTTGAGGCCAAATTAAATGTACTCCAAGGGGCTGCAGCAAGCTTTGAGGCAATGTTGTTGCAAGAGGCTGAAGAGGTGCCGACATGAGAAAGTAGAAGAATAAATATCTCAGCTTTCTTTTGTGCAAAGTGTGCTATGTGCAATAACACACAAAGAAGAAAAGACAAATGAAGCAAAATTGATAAAAGCTAGATTTGTTTCTTTGCAAATAAAGAAGTCTTTACATTCAGACCAAAAGCACCAACTCAAATAGCACAAGGAAAAAATAATCAGAGACAACTAAATAGACAGAGGCTCACCCTAAAATTGTAACTCTGGGATCTTGACTGCAGCTGTTGTCCTCGCCTTATACCTACACAAAAGGTTTATCAAATTTAAAATCCTTAAAGTTGCAGCATTACGATTGACAAAGTACAAAGATAAATGTTTTCAGTGCAAAGAAACTAAAAGAAAAGGACAAAGGACTCACCTTCGAGTCAAAATTCTGGAACTCTGCAATTTATGAGACCACAGCTCCTGTACTTGATTTTGTACCTGCATAAAAAAAAAAAGGTTTCTTGTCAAAATAACAAAAGCCTTGAAATTGTAGCAAGTGGTAATACAAATGAAATACAATGTCTTCATATTCACAATGAATCAAAAGCATTCTATCGAGATCAAATGACAATATATTGTGGAAGTTCCCAAAGTACAACGAAAAGGGCAAAGAAAAAGGGAGCAAGAATGATGCTCCCTTTGCATTTGCAGGGGAGAAAGTTCAATCAAATTCAACAGATATAACGAGACTGACATAAGCAAAAATGACAAGTATGTGTTCATGTGCAGCGTGTCATGAGAAGAAAGAGAGATGAGAATTTGCGGTGGAATTGACTAAACAAACTTCAAAATTCAATTACGTGCAGCAGCTTTGGAGTATTTGTGTTCCAAAGAGCTTCGAAGCGGTGCCAATATGAAAAGCTAAAGAAGAAGAAGGCCTTGGCGGTCGCACATTTATCTGAGCATGAAACTTTAATCCCCAAGTGTAGCTAATGTCATCAAAACTATTCCAGAAATTGACAAAAGCACATTGCAATATATAAAAAAGATGGGTGGACGTTCTGGTCGTGTTCCAGATGTCACGTCCCGAATAAATTCAAAATCCGAAACATGAATAATAACAAATACAATAAGGTCCTGAATTTTTTTCTCAGAAACCATCATGCCTCACACCACTCAATATTACATAAACCAAATCCTCAAGTTACTTATTACAGCACATTCTCACCAAATAAAATTGTAAAATTCATTGAGCATAATAAACCTCACAATACAACGATGTAAATCAATACTATCACTCAAAACCGCACGATCACCATCCTGGTTCTCCTGACCTGTGGGATTATTCGCTACACCGTTTGAATAGTGTACCAGAATTGCAACAACAAAAAACCAGGTAAGTTTTTGAAAGCCCGTATGAGTAAATTTAGAGATTGCACCATTTAATAATAAAAACACACAAAGTAACTTCAAAATACACTGAAAAACATAAAGAAAATAATACTCTCAAGACTCTTTTTTAAAACTCATACTTATGAGTCTAAAGTAACCTCAACGTAACCCTTATAAGACCACTCAACATTTGGCAGACAGGCTAGAGCTCTAACTGATCTCAACCACCAGCCCGACGCGAGAGCGTGGTTCACGATTATAATGCTATTAGCAACCACCAGCCCGGTACAAGAGCGTGGTTCACTGATAGTATGCCCTGGTTACACTTGACCTATTGATCTCCACATATCAAAACAATTTATTGTTTCTCAAACAATAAAACTCAACGCCTCTCTCAATATATCGTTCACGAAAAGTAAACATCCAAACAATAATAGCAACACAATCATGCATATTGTTCCTCAACACAATCCATCAATAAATATATATCATCACGTAAATAATATATATACATAGACATTCATGCAGGAATGCCTACTAATACCAACTATAGTTCACATGCATTGAAACAAAATTCAATTTATACTTAAATTCATTTTGTTACCTGTGAGCCGCAGCACTATGATCAAGTTCATATTATTTCAAGCAAATCTTTATTTTTTTAAACAATTTCCACACATTCATAATTCAATATAAATCACTAAATTTCGGTTCGTAAATGAACCATGTGCGATTTACTCACCTCTAGTCCAGCTGCGTCTTCTATCAATCAAAATCACAATAATCCAAATGCTCGTCAACTCAAACCGTCAAGTACCTAATCAAGTACGGTCTTTGCTTAGCAAACGAAACAAAAAATAAACTTAAACGACGATTCAACGATCGGATTCTAAAATAAAGACGATCTAACGATCGGATCGAATTTAAATGATGATCCAACGGTCGGATCCTCACGAATCGCCCTTGGAAACATCCAGTCAAAAATTATATGAAAATCCGACTGACGGATTTTCACGAATCACCTCCCGAATCACTGTTTTACAATTATACGAAGATCTAACGGTCGGATCTTCGCCCGTGACCTCACAAAGTCATCGGGACAGTCATACGATCAACATATCAAAATTTGAAGCAACACCGATGGTGTGATCTCCGCAGATCGTAAACCAAAGATAAAACGTAAAAACCGTAATAGTAACGTAAAAACGTAAATCCACTATTTATCAACTTTTTCTAAAATAACCTTATAATATATCAAAACGCTCGTAAGGATGCATAGATCATCGTCCAGATAATATAAACTCAAGATAGGGTCTGACACGCCGCCACACGCAGAGGTCAGAAGACGGTTAACGCAGCGGTCAACCACCTCTGATGCAAAAGTTGTCAACTACAAACTTATTTAAAATGACAAGATGATCAATTTTCATACCTAGAGCTAAGCGAGATTGGTCTAGGTCGTCTTAGATCGAGCTTTGAAGTTTGATTAATCTCGTGCGTCTGATCAGATCCTAAATCTGTTTTGGGTCGTCAAAAACATCAAACCTTGATCTATCGCTTTACACTGTAAATCGTCATGCAAGAAGGATATGAGGATGATCAGCAAGAGGAGGAGATCACGAAAATGGGGAGGATCGGCCCATGCATAGCCGGAAAGGAGAAGCCGGCCGGGTTGGATTTTGGGCACGGGGAGGCTTCGATCCGCGTCTGGGGGCAACGGCTGGGCGAGGGAGCAGCACGGGGCGGCTGGGCGTGTGGCGACAAGCTCGGGAAGCGCCGGGTTCACGACGATGGAGGCCGGAGGAGAGAGATGGGGCCGGGTTGGGTCGGCGGGTAGGCAAGGGGGGAAAAGGATTCACGAGAGAGAGAGAGCAGAGGGTTGGGGGACACAAAACGCGAAAATGAAGGTTTTTCCTCCTAAATGAAAAATCTCAGATTTCCTTGATATTGAAAAGTTCTAATTTTTAAATATTCATAACTTATTTATACGAGCTCCAAATATTACGTTCCACATATGCACGAGATCGTATAGACGAGCCTTACAACTTTCATGAAGGAAGTTCTTCCAAATTTTGAACGTATAAAAAGTCAATCTTCACGACCCCCTAAATAACGTTCGTTTCGAAAATAAAATTTATTCGAAGCCCATCTCCTCATACGAAGCAAGCCCAAAATTCAAAATTCATATTATTGAACAAATATTGAATTACATAAATTTATTTAAATGAAATTTCGGGTATTCACAGCAGACCATATTGTTAGATTAATTAAGCTACAAATAAGACAAAAGCCATAATTGACAAAGTGCTGAAGACATTGATGAAAGCATGCGGACCAGAGAAAGAACATAAAAACCCAAGCATTCAAAGTGCAGAAAAAGCTTATCACCTAGCAAAATTCACCAATTATCAATTTAATTAAGCAATTGAAGTAAACTTGGCCTCACCCACAGATTTAACGAGTCCGAATGAAAGAATGAACTATTTCAATCAATTAGAAACGACAATACCATAAAATCTAATCAATAAACCCAATCATATCAGAGAACCCATCAAGACTAGATGAAATTAAAAACAAAGAAAAACTAACAAGGCAAGAGAGAGAAATAGATAACTTGAAAATTGAAGAGTGCAACCCGAAGTTATATACTCAAGAGGTGCTTGGAGATGGTGCCTGCATTACGTGAAAGCTCTGTCAGTTCATGCTTTTGTCAAAGAAAAAACATAAAAAATCAAAGTGTTGGCAGAAACCAATAGAACAAGTTCAACGGCAAAAGGTTCAACCTTGTGGTGTGCAATGTTCGAACAAAACAAAAGAAACAAAATTAATCAAAGCAAGCTTTGTTTCTTTGTTAATGAAAAGAAGAAGCTTCTGCCTTAAGTCCAAAAGCATCAAATTGAAAAGAAGAAGGTTTTGCCTTCAGTCAAACCTTTTTTCCAGGTAAAGGCAGCTGAAGTGCAGCCTCAAAATTGCCATAACATGCGATGATTTTCCAGGCAATGGCTGTAGGTCTTGGCCATATGTCAATAAACTTTGCAGCCCATTTTGTTTCAAGTAATAATCCCAAGTTTTAAAAAGAGAGCCATCAGCATGTAACATTGTATACCATCTGCAATTAAGTATCAAATTCGAATAAGCATATGATAGGTTCTTTACTGAGTCAAATAATCAAAGTACAACACTTGATGGTTGAAGCCTTCTTTGCATTTTGTAATCAACCAAACAAAGCATTCCAAAACAACAGAAAATGAAACAAAAAGACAAAAAGCAATCAAATTCTCAACGGATATGCATGAGACATAAGCTTCATATACAACTTCAAGCCTTTCTATAATAAAAAAAGCAACAATCTTGCACTTCCCTTTCTCTCAAAACTATAAAATTCTCAGTCTTTTTAAATATGAGATTTGAATTTCTTTCATAAACTAAGGAAATAACAAGAAGTCAAGAACCCATTATTACCCACAATCATTCAATCTCAGCAAACCCAATTTCACATGATCAAACACCAAAATTGAAACTTTACAAAGTCAAAAAGAAACCCAAAACACAAGCGATTAATACACATAGAGATAGAGAGAGGAGCTTACAATAATGACAAATGGAAGGCAGAAAGTAAGTAGTGAAAACATGGAAGCGTAAGTCACCAATGGCGAGTGCACAGTCTTGCTCTCCGCCATTGTTTATGAATTGGGTCTCTGAGAATGTGGACTACTGAAATGGAGTTGAAAGACTCACTCAGAGAAGACTTGGCTTTTGTGGTATCATTTTCTGGTACCACAATCCCATTGGCTTTTGTGAATCTTAAATTTACAACGCAATCCCTGACGGTAGATCTGAACAGTCTCTAAACCTCCTCTATCTCCAGATTCATATCATCCTCTGTCAAAACAAACAACCAAATTAATCCATTTCGAGAAAGAGAGACGTACTGAGTAATCGATGAGCCGTGAGGAGGCTCTCTCTAGAGGCTTCGATTGGGTCCAAGAGGAACATGGAGGCCTTCTTCTTTAGCTTCTAGGTAGTCTTGGAGTCAAGCGAAGACTTCCACAAGGTGCTCCGACGGATAGGGTTTGGTGACGGGTAGGCTTTCAAGAACTAGAGTTGATGGCTAGGTTGTGGGGTTTTGGTTAGGGTTTGGTGGCTGTGATTGAAGTTGGTGGAAGAAGGCGTCGGAGCCATTAAGGGTTTAGATATATATGGAAGATTTAGGGTTGATTTGCAGAGAGAAAAGTTAAATTAGGGACAATGAGGACTGGAGAGAGAGAAATTCCTGAAGCACGATATTGAAGGATAGTTGAGATTTCTGGGAGAGAAGAGAATGAAGAGAAGATGAGAGCGAGACAGGAGGGATGAGAAGAAGTTTTGTTGTATTTTGACCGGATGTGGAAGACGAAAAATGGTGCTTCTTTCTTTCTTCAAGGACGCATATAGTTTTTTTTTTTTTACTCTTGACTCATACAACGGATGAATCAAGTTATGTTGTTGGATTATCTATGTATAAAATTTGAGCTGAGAGCCTTGAGAGGGAAAACTCCTGCCTATGTACTATCATAATCTCAGTTTTGGTGTAAATGCTTATCCTTATTCATTCAGACAACATAAATATATCATTACATTATAAGAACCTAAATCATCACACAAGTAACCAACATTTCAATCAAAATTTCATCATTTTGGGGCACATCTAAATGTTGCCTCCTACATTTCCTTCACTTGGACAACACAAAGCTAAATACTGTTGTATGGCATTTTACAAGTTACACTCATACAACGTAAACAAGTAAACTGTTGTACTATGTAGTAAAAATTAGTGCATGTGAGGTGAAATTTGGAGCCAAATTTGAGTGAAGGTCGGAGGGAAATTTGCCTCTCATTTTTTTTTTCATTCACACAACAGATTATTCTTGTAATTGTTGTGCAATCACTTTCCAACTAAAATCTTTTGAATTTTAATAGGCTTATACAATGGAATTTTCTTATAAGAGTTGTATGATTCACTTTCCCACATCACACAACAAAATGTTACACAAATCTCAACTCTTTTTAAAACAATCGAAATCAACATTTTCATAATCATTTGTTTTCCAAAAATCCATAACCCAAAACAATAAAAGAGAATAATCATACATATTGTTTTCATACACAAATCTCGATGTTTTTCAAAACAAATCGAAATCAACATTTCCATAATCATTTGTTTTCTGAAAAACCATAACACAAAACAATAAATGAGCATCATTCATGCATATTGTTTTCATTAATACACAATCCACGAAAACATATATATATATATATATATATATATATTTCACGTTAATATATATACGTAGTCATCCGCTCAGGAATGCCTACTAATACCAACTATAGTTCACAATCGAAAAACTCAGAAAACCATAGTTATATACTTAAACGCATTTTCCTACCTGTGAACTGCAGTCCTATGAACCGTATTCGATCAAGTCCATATCATTTCAAACAAATCTCATTTCGAAAACTAGTCAAAATTAACACTTAATTCGTTCGTAAATGAACATTGTGAGATTACTCACCTCGAAATTCCCACACTGTCTTCACACCACTAGACTACTTACAGAACGCCCTCTGTCAAGCACCTAAGGAAATACAGCCTTGATTTAGTCAACGAATCACAATTAAACAAAGTTCGAATCCCCAAATCGAACTAAAATATCAAAATAACGCCAATTGAGGCGAAACCACTTCCGAGACCTCCTAAAGTCTCCAGAATATATCCATGATCGATGTTTCCAAACCACAAGTTGATCAGACGCTCAATTCCTCACGGATTGAATAAATCAACCGGTATGAAACCGTCATAACAACTTTATACGAACTCTAAAAATTATGTATTACGTATTGAAATGCTCGTATCAACGAGTAGATCGAAATCAGAAACAGAAACTGCCCCTGAGGTGGCTGGAAGCCGCCGAAAAACACCATCACAGTGGTGGGGCCGTCGCCAATCCAAAGTCGGAATTTGATAAAACTTCCAACATGAAAGTTCTTCATATCAACTCCAATTCAACTTTCATAACTACATCAAAGTCTGATTATAAGCCAAAAAGTCAATTTTTACCTTGGAAGCCGACGGATCCGATGAACCCTAGTTTTGAATTCGCTCTAATTCAATCTTCACAGATGAAATTGATGCAACCCACCTTAGGGGAAATGATCTACATTCTTTGAAGTACAAAATCTCTTTTGGAAGCACGGTCAAAGGTGGCCAGAGCTGGGAGAATGAAGGCCGGCGATTTGGAGGCGATTCCGACCTCGTCTCGACTTTTCTCGACCCCACGCTAGATTACTTCCACAGATGTGTAGAGGGTAGTAAGGCAAGTATAACCACCCTTGGATCGAGTCCTATGGTGGTTGGAGGAAGGAGAACAATGCTGGCAAAGGGAGAGGGGCGAAGCCGGGCTCGGGGATAGAGAAGAGGGCTGGGTTTCCGTTTTTGGAAATCTGGCCTTCTTTGCAATTTTCCCAAAATTTGTCCTTTTATACAAAAATGAAAAGTTCTTCTAAAGCCCATAACTTCTTCATACAAACTCTAATTCTGGTGTTCCGTATGTCCACAACATTGAAAAGACACGCTCTACGACTTTCGTGAAGGAAGTCTTCCAAGAATCCCAACGTATCAAAAAGTCAACCTTTTCACCCCCCTAAAACCATATTCTTCAAATAAATAATTCGTCCGAAATACTTCTGCTCTGACCACGAGCCACGAAACCGACCTATAAACATAATTTAGATTCCAAAAAATCCTCAAAAAATAATAATGAATTTTCGGGGTATTACAAAGAATCCACCATTTCCGTTTTGATTGTAGGTTATTACTTAACCTACTTATGTAATATATCGGCTTAATTTTGTAGAATTGCTCTTATAACCAAAACTTAAGTGGAAGAATGTTTAATGCTTGAGACTTTAAATGTTATGGGTGTGTTAGGGTGAATTACTATCCGGAATGTAAAATATATCTAGAGTGCAAATATTTGGAATGTATATTTGGTGTTGAGATGTTAGTTTAACCTTCATGTTCAGGTTTTGCTAAATTTGGGTGGTCCATTTTTAGGGGAAGTTCTGTCGAATTTTGGGTAAAACTTTACCTAAGGTGGGCCCTGCAGGCCAGGTTGGAGTTTTAGGGTGAAATCCAGTTCGGGTTCTGTTAATATAATGTTTCTTTGATAGGAGCATTTTATGCGACGTTGTAAGTGTATTTCTCTCTACATTTTACTTAGCTATTCTCTTAACATTATCATTTTTAACTTTTTTTTTTGATAAGCCAAGGGGGCATCGATCCATTAAATGTAAATGTGGGCATACATAATGACTCACTTGGATCTCCCGGCTACGAAAAATTGAGCCATTACTAGAAACCTGATGAGACTAATATTTACTATGGTTTTGATACATTTCTCTCTACATTTTACTTAGTCATTCTCTTAACATTATTATTTCTGACTTAATTTTGTGTTTTTAGGTAGTTTTGAGTTGAAAATGAAGTGCAAAAATGATTAGAAATGGAGAAATGAAGTTTTCCTAGTCCTACCAGGAAAAGGAAT
The DNA here is from genome assembly GCA_025331145.1 of Rosa persica. Classification (NCBI taxonomy): domain Eukaryota; kingdom Viridiplantae; phylum Streptophyta; class Magnoliopsida; order Rosales; family Rosaceae; genus Rosa; species Rosa persica. Next base: position 19,118,684 of record WFKR01000004.1, on the reverse strand, counting down.
TGAGAAATGGAAGAGTCCCAGTTGGACTAAGAAACCTGATCACACTAGGTCTTGACGCTGCTAGGAGACCTGATGAGAATAGGAGATGCTGTGGCTTTAAGATGACTCAAGATAGTTCAAGAATGTTCTAGAAGACATTGTTGGCGTCACAATTGAAGAATGAGATTTGAAATTGTCCAATTGAGAAGCCTGGTCCAAAGATTGAAGCATGTGACTTGCACATGAGTTTCTAGACCCTTCTTGACGTCTTGGAAGAATCATAAAACAATTCAAGTTGGTTTTGTCATGCAATATGGAGAAGATACTGGAAGATTTCAGAAATCCCAAAAGGCAAAGTTTTCAGGAGATCTGCCTGTGCAGATCAGCCAACTTCGACAGAGTCCTGAGAGCAGCTCAGAACGAAGAAAATTATGATCTTTTTATTGGAAAGTTACGAATGTCTAGTTTCTAGTGCATTTTACGGTTCGTCAATATCAATTTTCTAGAAAAAGTTATGGTCGATTTAGTACACAAAGGTCAATCTGCCCGGAAATCTGTTTTGCACGAATAAGGAGAGTTTGGACGTGAATATCTTTTGGGACGAGTTTGGGAAGGTCTCTACTCCATATTTGATCTGATTTGAAGGATATATTGCAGCCATGATGATGTGGACCAATGAGAAAATTCAAGAGGAAATCTAGATCAACACAAAGAAGAAAAGTGAATCAGAATTGAAGAAGGACAGCTAGGGTTGACGTCTAAAACTTCCTCTATATATAGAGATAATTGAGCAACATTTTTATCATCATCAAACCCATTATCAAAATGTAAATCCTCTCCCTTTACTCTATAAATTTCAGCACCTCTCCATTTTTCAAGCATTGAAGCCATGAAGCATCTCCACCTCCTTGTCATAGTCATCATCAACGTCCTCCATCCTTTTGAAGTCGTTCTTGCATCTTTGAATCTCTTCAAAAGTGTAACCATGTCCTTCTATCTTTTGCTTTTGGTTTCTTTGTTTTGTAACATTAAAGACAACTATACTAGCATTCTAGATTTTTGTTTTAAATGCATGTTTCGATATTTTGTGAGAATAAAGTCTATGTTTTGATGTTTAGTTTTCTATAACCATGAAGCATGATATATATTTAGGATTTTCAGATTGTAAATTGCGATGTCTCTATGTGATGATGATTGTTTGTTGATTTTGTGCTTTAATCCTACCTTTTATGTGTTTATCTTAGTTGATTCAAAACAATTAGGGTTTGCATATATTTGAATCCAAATTAAGATTTGCCAGTGTTCTAGGTCTTAATTGCTAAGTGGAAACATATAGTTCCTTAAGTAAATCAATAAAGACATTTGTATGCTTGATTAGCGTTCTAACTTGTGTGTTCTTCTTAAATCAATCAAACTTTCATTGATTTTTAAGTGGTAAATATGTTTTGTTAGTGAGTAGCGTTGTATGACTAGCATTGCATGTTTAATAGAGTTAACTATGATGCATTCATCTAGTTAATTTAATTAAGGGAAGTAATAAGGATTTTGTATGCGTTCATCTATGTTCTTGATTGATTTCTTTCATCTACATACTTTGATTCGTGATTTATGATTTGATATTCTGTTTTCATGCTAATGGTTGAGAACTACATCTCACATCTTATCCATCCATCTCATCATTCCTTGATTCATGGTTTGATTGATCACTTGTATCATATTTAGTATGTCACGCCCCGAATTTTAGAATAAAAATTCAAAATCCGAAAACATGAAAATTACCACAACTCAAAATAATCATCCTGAAAATTTCTTATCTTAACAACCTCACCACACTAAGTAAAATAAAAACCGAATTTAGTCTCGGTTAATTATTACAACTAAATACAAAATGAACTGTAAAGCTCTAAATGAGCATACACACCTCACAACTAAATGAAATAACAACAACTGGTATAACACCTAAGGCTCGGTCACAATGTTGACCTAAACCCATAAATGAGCACAACAAGTAATATCACATACTGAAATCAACCCAACCAAGATACACAATATTATATTTAAATTACACAATCGAAATATAATCAATTCAACGATTCAACTCAATCATATCATCACTCAACAATCCACTCATCAATATATGTTTTCCACGTATGTGTATATATATATATATATATATATATATATATATATATAAACACACACGTAATCATCCACTCAGGAATGACCACTAATACCATCTATAGTTCACACAAGAAAATCGTGAAATTCATTTTTATAATTAAAATTCATTTTACTTACCTATGGACTGTGGTGATTCAAGTCCATGAAATTTTAAAACAAATATTTAATCCGCAAATATTTTTCACACAATTATCAAAAATAAATAAATTTAAAATGCTCGGTTCGTCATATGAACCACGTGAGTTTTACTCACCTCGATACTCCCGCTGCGTCTTCAATACAAATATAAACAGCGCCGAAATAGCCGACTCAAATACAATCCGTCAATCACCTAATCAAATGTGATTCGAATTTAGCCAATAATTCCAAAACATAATTGAACTACCATTTAACAGCCGGATTCTAATTTATAATAAAATCCGACGAGCGGATTCTCACGAATCGCTCCCCTAATTACCGTTTTGCACATATACGAAGATCCAACGGTCTGATCTTCGCCCATGACCACACAAAGTCTCTGGGACAGTCATATGATCATCATATCCAAATTATAAGTTCATCGGACGGTCCTAATTTCACAGATCATAAATCTAACGATCGATATCGATCCAAATCATAAAATTCATAACTAATTCATACGATATCCAAAAAATGTGTATAATATGCCGAAATGATCGTATTGAAATATAGAATCATAAAATGGACAGAAACCAAATTTTAGACCTCCGGAGGTGGTCGGAAAGAGCCGCCTGGAGTTAGGGACAGAGCCGCTGCCGACCACCACCAATGGTGTCGGGGCCGAGCTTCTCCCCTTCGTTTCATCATTCTGAGCAACTTTCATAACTAGCACAAGACCCAAAAATGACGGGAAGGGATCTAAAATTACCAATTACAGTCGGCGGCCGGAATTTTTCCAAAATCCGGCGAGCTTGAAAACCAACATGAAAACTGCAACAACTCGCTTCGATCTCTTTTGGAAACTTGTTCAGAACTTCATTGCGAACTCACCAAGCCAAGAATCACAAGAAACGATCGTGTATAACTCGAGATATTTGGATCGATAGGTGGTTTTTTGATCCAAACGGGGTCGAGCTTCGACGAACGTGAAAACGATCGACCCAGCTCCGGTCCTTCTTAGTGCTTGTAGAGGAAGTTGAGGCGAGTTCAATGAGCCAAGAATCAAGTGAAATGGTGACCTATAGCTCGAGATATCGAGATCGAACCGAAAACAAGCCTTGGTTCTGGCTTCGCCGCCGCAGCTATCGGCCATGTGGCGGCGCAAGGCTGCCCCTGGCAGCTGCGCAATGTTGAGACGAAGTTTCTGGAGGTGGTTGTAGCTTGAGAGGTGGCCGGAGGAGTGAGTGGGAGCACGGTTTCTCCATGCTCTGTTTTTGTTGCTTTCAGTCGAGAGAGAAAACACGAGAGAGAGAGATGAACAATATTTTTCAAAAAAGGAAAGGGAGGCCAGTGAAAAAAATAGGGTTTCAAAAAAAAATTAGGGTTTTTTCTTATATATACATGTTTCGGAATTTCTTCTAAATTCAATAACTAATTCAGAAAAAATCCGATCTTTGTGTTCCGTACATGTACGGACTCGTATCGACGAGCTCTACTACTTTCATGAAGGAAGTTTCTCCAAATTTTGTATGTAGAAAAAGTCGATTTCTCATACAGAGCATTTCGAGCTTTTTGTTAAAATAATCTTTTCGAACCTTCGATAATTCAAAAAGTGAAATATTATCGAACAATATTCGTGAAATCGCACAATAAATGTTCTACACAATTACTCGAATTTAAAATGAAAATTGCGGGTATTACAATCTACCCCCCTTAAAGGAATTTCGTCCCGAAATTCAAGTACCCAATTCCCTAAAGAGCTGTGGGTACCTCACTCTCATGTTAGATTCTAACTCCCATGACGCATCACCCTCGTCATGATGACTCCACAACACCTTCACGAGATCAACCTCTTTCCTACGAAGCTTCTTTATAGACCTATCCAAGATACGAACAGGTTCAACTACAAATGTCACATCTGTGTTCACTTCGATCGCACCGTGATCGATCTCGTGCGACTCGTCTCGAACATACTTCCTGAGCATAGACACATGGAAGACATTGTGCACACCCGACAAGCTAACAGATAAAGCAAGACGATATGCCAAGTTACCAACCCTTTCTAAATCTCAAAGGGTCCAACATACCTTGGTGCGAGTTTCCACTTCTTGCCAAATCTCACCACACTTTTCATAGGTGAGACCTTCAAGAACACATGATCGCCCGTCTTGAACTCCAAAAGTCTCCTTTTCAAGTCAGCATAACTCTTCTGTCTACTCTGAGCGGTTTGGATTCTGTCCCGAATAGTAGTGACCTTCTCTGTAGTCTCTTGTACAATCTCAGGACCGATGAGCCCTTTATCCCCTGCTTCCGCCCAACAGATAGGAGTCCTACATGGCCTACCATAAAGAGCCTCATATGGAGCCATACCTATACTGGAGTGATAGCTGTTGTTGTAGGCAAACTCTACCAATGGCAGGTGATCCGCCCAACTACCCTTAAAATCCAGAACACAAGCTCTAAGCATATCCTCCATCACTTGATTCACTCTCTCGGTCTGCCCATCTGTCTGTGGGTGAAATGCAGTGCTCATAGCAAGAGATGTACCAAATGCCTTATGGAACCTACGCCAGAATTCTGAAGTGAAACGAGCATCACGATCAGAGACAACTATCACAGGCACTCCATGAAGCCTCACTATCTTGTTCACGTACAACTTACACAACGCATCCCCTGAGTACGTTTTTGCTACCGGAAGGAAGTGTGCTGACTTAGTCAACCGGTCAATAATCACCCAAATCAAGTCATAGCTTTGCCTGGACCTAGGCAATCCAGTCACAAAGTCCGTAGAGATATCTTCCCATTTCCAAACAGGAATCGATAAGGGGTTCAACATTCCTGCTGGTCTCTGATGCTCTGCCTTCACCTATTGACAGGTAAGACACTTCGACACATGTTCTGCCACATCCCTCTTCATACCATACCACCAAAACTGCTTTTATAGATCTATATACATTTTAGTACCTCCTGGATATATAGTATATCGAGACCTATGTGCCTCCCGCATGATCTCCTTTCTGAGGTTATCAACACTCGGTACATACAATCTCCCTCTAAATCTCAACCCTCCATCAGCCCCAATCATCCACTGGGAAGGACCCTCCACATCCGGGTCAACAGTCATCTCAGCAATCCTCGCCTGAGTAAACTCATCAAGTGTCTGAGCCTGAATGATCCTGGAGATCAAGGTGGGCTGTAAGGTGATACTACCGAGAAAGATTCCCTGTCCTGCTTCTGCGGGCATAAGGTCAAACTTTGATGCAGCTTCTAACATGCGCCACTCTTGCAACATAATCGATGCCATGATTACCCGAGGTTTCCTACTCAAAGCATCTGCCACTACATTCGCCTTTCCGGGATGATACTCCAAGGTGAAATCATAGTCCTTAATGAGCTCCATCCATCTTCTCTGCCTCATGTTCAATTCCTTCTGGGAGAATAGATACTTCAAACTCTTATGATCAGAAAAGAGTTCAAATTTCTCACCATAAAGATAGTGCCTCCAAATCTTCAAGGCAAACACCACTGCTGCTAGCTCTAGATCATGAGTGGGGTAATTTCGCTCATGTACCTTCAACTGTCTAGAACCATAAGCAACGACACTACCATTCTGCATCAACACACACCCTAAACCCTGATGAGATGCATCGCTGTAAATGACTAATCTACCACCACTAGTAGGAATAGTTAACACCGGAGCTGTAGTCAATCTATTCTTCAGCTCATTGAAAGTCTTCTCACACTTATCCGACCATACGAACTGAGTGTCCTTCTTGGTCAATTTGGTCAAAGCCGAAGCAATACTAGAAAACCCTTCAATGAAACGCCTATAATACCCTGCCAATCCAAGGAAGCTACAGATTTCTGTAACCGTAGTAGGGCGACTCCAACTCATCACTGCTTCAACCTTCGAAGGATCCACAGAAACTCCATCCTTCGAGACCACATGACCAAGGAACTTGACTTCACTCTGCCAGAAATCACACTTCTCAAACTTGGCAAATAGTTTTTGCTCTCTCAACGTCTGTAGTACGATCCGCAGATGCTTCTCATGCTCACCTGACGACCTTGAATAAATCAAGATGTCATCAACGAACACTACCACAAACTGATCTAAGTAAGGACTGAACGTACGGTTCATCAAGTCCATAAATGCTGCAGGTGCATTCGTGAGACCAAAAGGCATGACAAGAAACTCAAAATGTCCATACCTGGTCCTGAACGCCGTCTTTGGAATATCGTCCTCCTTCACCCTTAACTGGTGATATCCAGACCTCAAGTCAATCTTCGAGAACACAGTAGCTTCTCTAAGCTGATCGAACAAGTCATCAATCCTAGGTAAAGGGTACCTATTCTTGATGGTCACCTTATTCAACTGTCAATAATCCACACATAACCGAAGTGAATTATCCTTTTTCTTCACGAACAACACTGGTGCGCCCCAAGGAGACACACTTGCATGAATGAACCCTTGTGCAAGTAAGCCCTCAATCTGAACCTTCAACTCCTGAAGTTCAGCTGGAGCCATTCGATAGGGTGCTTTCGACACAAGTGAAGTACCTGGTATCACATCAATGGAGAAGTCCATTACCCTTTTCGGAGGTAACCTAGGGATCTCTTGAAACACATCTACATACTCTGAAACTACAGGAATCCCTGTAATCTTTGAAGTACTACTCCCTGATTCAATATGGGCCAAAATCCCAGTCCTCATGGCGATGTCAGACTTCAGATAACGGTAATGAAACACAGGTTGTCCCGGAACATGGAAGGACACAATCATCCTAAAGCAATCAATAACAGTATGATTTGGGTTCAACCAATCCATACCCAAAATAACATCATACGTGTGATCCGGGTTCAACCAATCCAAAATAACATCATGCAGAGAACTCTCTGCCACCAATCCCAATAGGTCAATCATCATAAAACATGCTAAGCTCAAGAGACATACCGAGAGGTGATGTAACACATAACGATCTAGTCAGAGGCATAGCAATCAAACCCAAAACATCCACAACCGAACTAGATATGAAAAAGTGTGAGGCTCCCGTATCAAACAGTACTCTAGCAAGATAGTGATAAACAGATAAGGTACCTTCCAGTCCCGTGCCTGCCTGACCGATGGCAAAGACTCAATCATGGTGCAGGTGGTAGCTGCCTCTGCTGGTTACCCTGCACTCTACCCTGATTTCGGGGACACTCCCTAGCCTGATGCCCTGCTTGTCCACAGCTGTGGCATATCCTACCCCGTGGTTTCGTGCACGCAAAGAGATGTGGCCCGGCTCACCACAGTTAAAGCACTTCACCGGAGATACTGGTGCTATCTGCCTAATAGGCATAGCCTGAACAGGAGGAGCTACTGCTGCCCTAGCTGGAGCCTGATGCTGGAACTGAGTTCTCTGTCTCTTCCAGAACCCACCCCTGAAGTCTCTAGCTCTACTGCTTCCTGCTATGGCCTTTCCTGGCCTTGGAAGTCTCTCTTAGCAGACTCCTTCTCTCTACGAATCAGATTCTGCTACTCAGTGATCTGTGGCTTAGCCAAGATCTCTCTCTTGGTCTTCAGCTCCAAGATGGCCATATCACGCTCAATCGAAGGACTCAACCCTGTCTGAAACTTCTTGGCCAAGTCTTCATCCTCCATCTACCTCACATACTTGTACAGTCTGGAGAACTCCGCGTCATACTCAATTACAATCATCTTCCCCTGCACAAGTGCAAGGAACTCTCGTTCCAACCTCTCCTTCACTGCTGGTGGAAAGTACTTCTCCCTGAACAGCCTCTCGAAGCCGTCCCATGTCAAAGTAGACACCTCAATGCTCCTCTGTGTGACGTTCCACCACACCCTAGCCTCATCCTTCAGCAAGAATGCGGCTAGCTTCCTCTTGTCGGTCTCACTGCAATCAAGCAGATCAAAATAGGTTTGCAAATCCTCTATCCATCGATCCGCCACCATATAGTCAATGCCTCATCCGAACTTGGTTGCTCCCGAGCGGGTAATTTCCCTTGCTACCATCAGCAAGCGAGCATGATCATCAACCATAGGCCACGGGAGGAATAGGCTGATCCTCATAAGGAGCCTCTACCTCCGCCTCATACGCATCATCGACCGGAGGGGCCCTACCCCTACCTCGGCCTCTACCCCTACCACGAGGTCTGCCTCTACCTCGACCTCTGGTTTCGTTCTCCTCAATCTCTATTACCTAATAAGCATGATATACTTGATTAATACACGTATAACACTTAAACAAAGCATAAGTCAAATGCAAGTCCATATTAACCAAGTACTAAGCATACATGATAATGCCTAAATTTCTTAAGACATGCTAACATTCCTAGCTAACCTAACGCTCGCACATACCCAATGACATTGTCAATACCGAAGAACACACGATGGGGATCCGCTGCAGACAGGCCATCACTCGGTAAGTATTGACATATCACCAAATATGTACCTTAGGCTCTGATACCAAACTATCACGCCCCGAATTTTAGAATAAAAATTCAAAATCCGAAAACATGAAAATTACCACAACTCAAAATAATCATCCTGAAAATTTCTTTTCTTAACAACCTCACCACACTAAGTAAAATAAAAACCGAATTTAGTCTCAGTTAATTATTACAACTCAATACAAAATAAACTGTAAAGCTCTAAATGAGCACACACCTCACAACTAAATGAAATAACAACAACTGCTGTAACACCTAAGCAGCTCAGTCACCTCCATGGTTATCCTGACCTGCAGGAATATCCGCTACACCATTTGAATAGTGTACTGGGATCGCAACAACACAAAACCCGGTAAGCTTATGAAAGCTCGTATGAGTAAAAAGAAAGGACTTTTATTTAATTTAATCATAATCAATTCTACTCAAATCAACTCTCAACCACTTCCACAACCACGAAGTACTAACAATCTCAATCAAATACCAATTCAATAAATCAAGACAAACCCCAACACACATCTTTCTTCACAAAACCTCAACATCGTATTTATAAAAATACGGTACATGACATACTAGAGCTCTAACTGAATCGTAGCCCGTCACCTGGCCTAGGTTATGGCATCCGACATATTTATCATTATCGTATTTCATCAATATGTATACTTATATACATATTTAGAACGTCCGATAATTTCACATACTCAACCAATCGTATCCCATCATCCACCCAGGATTAGAGGGTCCGATTACCCCACACCGGTCACAACATTGACCTAAACCCATAAATGAGCACAACAAGTAATATCACATGCTGAAATCAACCCAACCAAGATATACAATATTATATTTAAATTACACAATTGAAATATAATCAATTCAACGATTCAACTCAATCATATCATCACTCAACAATCCACTCATAAATATATATTTTCCACGTAAATATATATATACGTAATCATCCACTCAGGAATGACCACTAATACCATCTATAGTTCACACAAGAAAATCGTGGAATTCATTTGTATAATTAAAATTCATTTTACTTACCTATGGACCGTGGTAATTCAAGTCCATGAAATTTTAAAACAAATATTTAATCCGCAAATATTTTTCACACAATTACCAAAAATAAATAAATTTAAAACGCTCGGTTCGTAATATGAACCACGTGAGTTTTACTTACCTCGATACTCCCACTGCGTCTTCAATACAAATATAAATAACGCCGAAATAGCCCACTCAAATACAATCCGTCAATCACCTAATCAAATGTGATTCGAATTTAGTCAATAATTCCAAAACATAATTGAACTACCATTTAACGGCCGGATTCTAATTTATAATAAAATCCGACGAGCGGATTCTCACGAATCGCTCCCCTAATTACCGTTTTACATATATACGAAGATCCAACGGTCGGATCTTCACCCATGACCACACAAAGCCTCTGGGACAGTCATATGATCATCATATCAAAATTATAAGTTCATCGGACGATCCTAATTTCACAGATTATAAATCTAACAATCGAAATCGATCGAAATCACAAAATTCATAACTAATTCATACGATATCCGAAAAATGTGTATAATACGTCGAAATGATCGTATTGAAACATAGAATCATAAAATGGATAGAAACCAAATTTTAGACCTCCGGAGGTAGCCGGAAAGGGCCGCCGGAGTTAGAGACAGAGCCAACGCTGACTACCACCAATGGTGTCAGGGTCGAGCTTCTCCCATTCGTTTCATCATTCTGAGAAACTTTCATAACTAGCACAAGACCCAAAAATGACGGGAAGGGATCGAAAATTACCAATTACAGTCGGCGGTCAGAATTTTTCCAGAATCCGGCGAGCTTGAAAAACGACGTGAAAACTGCAACAACTCGCTTCGATCTCTTCTGGAAACTTGTTCAGAACTTCATTGCGAACTCACCAGGCCAAGAATCACAAGAAACAATCTTGTATAACTCGAGATATTTGGATCGATAGGTGGTTTTTGATCCAAATGGGGTCGAGCTCCGACGAACGTGAAAACGATTGACCCAGCTCCGGTCCTTCTTGGTGCTTGTAGAGGAAGTTGAGGCGAGTTCAATGACCCAAGAATCAAGTGAAATGGTGACCTATAGCTTGAGATATCGAGATCGAACTGAAAATGAGCCTATTCAGTTCAGGCTTCGCCGCCGCCACCGCCGCTACCTGTCGTGTGGCGGCGCGAGGCTGCCTCTGGCAGCTGCGCAAGGTTGAGACTAAGCTCCGGGAGGTGGTTGCAGCTTGAGAGGTGGCCGGAGGAGAGAGTGGGAGCACAGTTTCTCCATGCTCTTTTTTTGTTGCTTTCGGCCGAGATAGAAAACGCGAGAGAGAGAGATGAACAGTGTTTTCCAAAAAAGGAAAGGGAGGCCGGTGAAAAAAATAGGGTTTCCAAAAAAAATTAGGGTTTTTTTCTATATATACATGTTTCAAAATTTCTTCTAAATTCAATAACTAATTCAGAAAAAATCCGATCTTTGTGTTCCGCACGTGTACGACTCGTATCAACGAGCTCTACAACTTTCATGAAGGAAGTTTCTCCAAATTTTGTACGTAGAAAAAGTCGATTTCTCAAACCGAGCATTTCGAGCTTTTTGTTAAAATAATCGTTTCGAACCTTTGATAATTCAAAAAGTGAAATATTATCAAACAATATTGGTGAAATGGCACAATAAACGTTCAACACAATTACTGGAATTTAAAATAAAAATTGCGGCTATTACATAGTAATTAGATTAAAATATAAACACTTTCAAAATCCCCCCATCTTGTAATTTTGTAAATATATAATTTGTTTTAATTTTGTTTCCTACTTTGTGAATAATACTAATTTGTTTAACGTTTTTGACAGGAAGTATACCCCAATATCCAGCTTAGAACGATATCCTACTTACTCATGCTATAATTCAATGCACGGTTTTTAATTGACACTTATTTTGAGCGTATCAAAACCGTAAAGTAAAAACCCTAGAGAATCTAACATAATGTTACCTTAGAGTGAAGCTCTAAGTAGTGACTAGTAACCTGACTCTATTAGAGAATGCCCCAAACATAGTCAAAAGCCTTCCCCTGTATATTGAGAACCCAAAAACCTTGGTCCCCCAACCACCTGGGTCCCAAGTAAGGGCCACTGACCGGGCCTAACCATCATAGCCTGCCCAAATCCAATGGGGCCTAATGCTACCCATGACACCAGCAAGCACGCCCAGGCCCCTGTAAGAGTGCTCAGGGCACCTAGATCACCATTCTGACTCCTCCATGCTAAGCCACACCACCTTCGAAGTCCACCATCTCCACTAGCAACTTTGACTTTCATCCTCAAAGCCACCACCAGCCCACAGAGATCACCTATCTTGGAATAGAATGAGGAAGACCATAAGGCCATGTAACCCAAACCGAGGACACCGCCATCAAATCTGACCGAACCGGACCCAGCCAACCTCCACTATATGCGGCTAATACCATAGAGCAAACCCGATCACAATTGTAACAGCTCCACTACCCCGCGAGAGAAAAATTTGCAGAACTAGGATCCCAATTTGATTTTTCTCCTATAAACCAGCATCAAAGAATGCCCTCTCATAGCGAAAGTCCCTCAACCAGTCGATCTCCTGACCAATCTCCGCACTAGCACCTCTATGAAGTTTCAAATGGCAAGCCAATAAGAATCGGGTGCCACAACTCATAGGTTGAACAGAAGGGAAGCACGACCTCGAGGAGGGCGATAGATAGGCTTCACGAGGGGAAGAAATCTCCTCAGATGTTAAGGATCTCAACGAGCAAAACCCTCGAGATATGGTTTTCCATCGTTAGAAGAGAGGGATGAGAGCTCTCATTCTGCGCTATTTTTCTCTTCTTTTGTTTTAGAGTTCAACTCACTATCATTTCAAACTTAGTTTGCTGTTATTAAGTACAAATGAGCATAAAACGTAGGACATGAGCTAACAGGAGCTGGAAATGAAAGAAATGAAGGGATGGAGGAAATGAGGCGCATAAATGGAAAGAAATGGAGAAATGAAGAGTTCACAATCCTACTAGGAGAATGAATCCCAGTTGAAATAGGAACCCTGAGTCAACTAGAATCAAGCTTGGAGAAATGACAGAAATAACAAATGGCAGAATCCCAGTTGGACAAGGAAACCTAATGTCACTAAGAGTCTCTGTTGAACAAGGAAAGCTTCAGAAGGTTCCTTATTGTATTAGAAAACATGTTGGCATAAGGAATACAGATGATACTAGGATACCTAGGAGAGCTAGGAGATCACATGGCTTCAAGATGACTCAAGAACTTTCAAGAAGACTTCAGAATACTTGTGTATTTTTGGCAATTGATAGAAACCTAAGTCAATATGGTTTCTAGGACATCACATGAAGAATCCTAATTGGATATTATTTGCTTTTGTCGTCCATGAATATTCTAGACGATCATGACATCAACTTTCGAAGAGATTGTGAAGAAATATACTTCATATGAAATTAGGAAAAGAAATAAGGAGAACAATTATCAGTAAGGTTTCCTGATTACATAATATTTACAAGTTGGCCGAAATTAAGTCTACATTCATTGTTGATTTCGGCAATGCCTCCTACTTTCTAGATTCAAGGTTGATCTCTACTTCCTTTTGTGAATTTCTATTGGTCAGATGATTTAACATCTTGATACCTTGCTTGCTATCCACTATATATAGAGGGAGTTGTTTTTCATCAAAACCCAGAATCAAAAATGCAATACCTCCCCTCTAAATTTCGGCACATCTCCATTGTTCAGGCATTGAAGCAAAGAAGCAAACTCCATGATCTCCAACCACATCCTTGTCGTGAGCACCATCAACGTCCACCACCTTTGAAGCATCATCTTGCATCCTTGAAGCTTTTCAAAAGTGTAACCATGACATTCTTTATTTTGTTTTTGGTTTCTTTGCCTTGTAATGTTAAAGACAATTAAACTATCTTTCTAGATTCTTGTTTTAAATGGATGTTTCGAAACTATATGAGAATAAAGATTATATTTCGATGTTTAGTTTTCTATAACCTTGAAGCATGAAAATCTTTTAACATTTTCAGATTGTAATTTGCGATTTCTTTTTATGTTGATGGATGTTTGTTCATTTTGTGCTTCAATCCTACCTCTTTTGTGTTTGTGTTCTTTGATGGTCAGCTTAGGATTCGAATATATATCTGCATCTCGATTAAGATTTGCTAGCATTCTAGATCTTAATTGCTAAGTAGAAAACTTATAGTTCCTTAGCTAAATCAACAATGAGACTTGCAGTTCTTCTTAAATCAATCAAACATTTTCAAAGCTTTATGCGTTATCTATGCTATTGTTTGTGTGTAGCATCCTATCACTAGCAATGCATGTTAATATTATTAACCATGGTGTGTTCATCTAGTTACTTAATTAAGGGAAGTAATAAGGACTTTGTATGCGTTCATCTCTATTCTTGATTGATTTCTTTCATCTACATATTTTGATTGGTGATTTATGATTTGATATTATGTTTTCGTGTTAATGGTTGATAACTACATCTTACTTTTTTTTGGTCTCCTATATCCATTTTGGTTTATTGTTTGATCGATTACTTAGGTAACTTGGTTAGATTAAAATATAAACACTTTTCAAAAATCCCATTACTTTGTAATTTCCGTAAATAATAACTTATACCTTGTAAATTTCGACATATATTGTAAACGATACTTGTAAAGTTAAATTGACAAGAGCACCACCAATCCCTGGTCTGAATGGTCCCTCCTTCCTATATACTACAACTGTCCACATGGTTAATTTTAAGCATTCAATCTGACCGTGTCATTCTTCTTTTTAGCATACATATAATTTCTAAAATTGAACTAGATGTTAAGAGTTTGCACCCAATTTTGTCAAAATATATAATTGGCCTCAAGTACAGGAGAAATTAAGCTCTCCTTTGATTTTCTTATTTCATATTTTCTGATTTGATACTTACTACTACTTATGATCTTGATATGTTGTTTGTGCATAATCATAGGTTCTCTTTGTTGTTTGGTTTTGTTGTTTTCTTTATGCTTGTAATCTCCCCTTTGATCTTATTGATAGGAGCATTTTATGTGACGTTTAAATGGTTAATACATATATTAATCTTTGTTAGTATATTATATTTTCTCTTTATTTATTTACTTTTGTGTTTATTAGGTTTTTCGGGGCAAATATACAAAAATTAGATAATGGAGGAAATATGCACAAATAAAGGAAAAGTTTGAAGTCCTGGCCCAAGCAAGAGACTTGATGGATCGAGGAGCTAAATCCGTGGAGATATTACAACAAATTAAGGAGATATTAGCAGAGATATTGATGATGATATGACGTATTCTTATTGGACAAGTGATATGGAGAAATCCTAATTCAACAAGAAAATTAAGAAGATAACTTTCTCTAGAATTCAAGGAATCTTAAACCAAAAAGGAAAGAAAGACCCTTCGATGGGTTTCAAGCTAGTCCATACCATGATCTTCAGTATCAAATATCTCACGGTAACTCTGTTGAAGATGTACTTGTTTCTTTTGTTGATACTACTTCTTGTATGCAGGACGTGAAATCTTGTAGGCAGAATATTGACGAATCTATTGAGAAGATTAGGCAACATGTGAAGACAATTTTGGCCTACTTGAATCAAGGAAGCAAGAACGACTTCAAGAGTTGTCCACAAATGAGGAGGATGATTGGCTGGCAGCTGATGAGATTTTAGAGTCCACGGTACCTCAAGAGCACCCTCTTACACCTATGACAACTCTATAGGAGCTCCTTATAGCCACGAATTTCCTTCGACCTCATGATTCATCACCATGCATATTCAATCTTTGATTAGAATGAAGACTCAGATTTGGATGAACCCTATGAAGATCAACTAAATGTCTAGACTTATGAGGGTTACACCATTCACTACACGACTGAGCTTGAAGCGATGGAGGATGAAGATCTATTTGATGATGAGGATTTCTTACATAGCTTCGTGACAATGAGTTCCATGTACTAGAAGCAATCACAATACATTATGAAGATCACAAGTGTTTCAAGGATGACATGCAAATCACATATCGTTGGGCCTCTATTGCCAACACATAATAGATCACCTGATTCTTCCTTACCATAGTCGAGCTCTACACATGTCCTTTCTATCCACGAAATAGAAGATGGAGAAAATGGAAGAAAAGAAAGAAGAAGAAAATAATCAAATCTTATTTTTCCATTGCTCCCAAGTTACCCAAGTTACTATCAAGAGATCATGAAACATTACTAAAGAGGGTTAAATATTTGAAAGAACCAAGACTAAACCTCTTGACCATTCTTGATGAGGAATTGCTATGTCAAGCTCAGGACGTTAAACCAAGCGCTACTTAGGAGGTGTTAATGTTAAGATCCGCGGGGGTCTTAGTTAATCGTTTAGAGAGAGAGAGAGTGACACGAGATATATAGTGGTTCGTCTTCCGCTTTAGTGGGAAACTACGTCCACTTGAAAGCTTAACTATGTGTTAGGCCTAGCGGCCCAAAAAGATTACATGAGATGTAATGGGATGTCCTGTGATCTCTTTAAGTGGGATGAGGAAGGGTTCATTTATAGGTGAAAGATTCCTCTTCCTTTACATGGTTTCAGATGTGGGACTCAAATACCACTATTGTAGTATAGAAAAGCTATGTTGTGAGGGCAACTTGGCAAGGCAGAAGGTGGCTTCCCGGCGACATATTTGCCACTTCCGAATACCGTAGCATAGCTTGAACATAGGGCTACAAGATGCAAGTAGTGGTTGGATCCCATGAGGGTGTTGTTTATGTTTGGTGAGGAGCAAACTAGCCATGCATAGTGAGAGGTATCTACAAGTCCCCGAAGTCCCCAAGTAAGAGGAGCTTCTTGGTTGGGGAGTTATAATCATGAAGTCATCAAGCATAAACAATGTTCGAGAAGCGCCTAGCCCCTAAAAGTCCCCGAACTCCTTAAGCAAGAAGGGACTCGTTTAACCTACATAATCAAATGAGAAACGCACATATGTAGAATGCTTTGCTGTATTGGTTACCGCTCATATTAATGAAACGCGAAAAGAATTCGATTTGTTGCAAGCAACAAATGGTAGAAGAATTCAATATTCCATTAATGTGTATGAACATGTAAAATATTGGTAGTTGTATATATGGATTTTATGACCATATAACACGCACAATAGATAGTGTCAAGTGTAATGGGTGTCCAAAGAAAATTGTGGGAGTAGTCTCGGTGGCATAGTATAAAGCGTTTGTGAACTTGGGGCTTAAGTAAAACATGTTGGACATGATCGAGCAAGTTGGGTGTTGTTGAGCGTGTAGGTGCTGTGCGAGCATGCGGGGCGTGGCCCAAGCGCAAGTCGTGGGCATACTCGATACTCAAGCGAGTCGTAATCCGAGCAAGTCATTTATTCGAGCATGTTTAACTAAGTCATAAGTGTTACAAGCTTCTAGATGAATGTCACATGAAAGTGAATGTAAGCATGTACTTGTAGTAAAGTTGCTAATAATATTTTTACATTATTGTAAACATGCTTAGAGATTATGAAGACATGTAAATGCATATCAAGTGTGATATATTGTAGGCATGCTTAAGAAGTAGTCAAAGCATGGCATTGGCATGACATTAGCTCAAATTGAGAGAGCGCAAAGGAAGATATAGTTACTTATCTTATGCCGATTTGGAGTGAGTTGGAGTTGGAATTGATGTAAGTACCCAAATCATGTTGGAGTTGTCCAAGCATGATGCTCCATTGCTTTGGTGGATAAAGTGCTCCGATAATGTAACTAACCCGTAGTTGATGTATCATTTGCAAGTAGTTGAATGCTCGGTAGAAATAGTTGAATTTCCTTAAAACACAATAGATGATTAATATGTGTATTTGTAAAATCAACATCAATAATTTGCATATGTACTTTGATAAGATTGTAAGCAAAGTGTATAAGCAAATTTAGCAGTTGATTACAAATAAGTTGCATATATATATATATATATATCTATATATATATATATATATATCTATATCTATTTTGAATGTCGAATTTTCAAGGAGCATGCAAACCCTATATAATTTTTAATTGGAGACGAAGGTAGGCAAACTAATATTTCTATTGATGATGCCATATGCCAAGATGTATAGCCGGACCCGAGGGCATATAGTTGACGTCAACCATGCAAATAATCTGGGAGATAAGGAATTTAGTCAAAGCACTAGCATGTTAACATATGACATGGACAAGCCTGCATGGTTTTGAACTTTTTGATGGTTGGTTTCAACGACACATGTAGCATAATTATGAGTATTCAATTAACAAGCATGCAAAGCATGTGGCCAACACAAGCATAAGGTGAAAGCATCATATTCAACATGTATGACCATACTTAGTTGATCACAACGGAAACACGCACACGTCCCTATAGTTACATGCTGTCGTGGGCTTGTAACTGCCGTGCATCTGGAGGCATGTAAGGACAAGCTATAGGATATAATGCAACGTGTGTATATTATAATCAACCAGAGATAATGATTTAAAGAAAAAATCATCTGGGTGGTTGGAGCATTGCCATAGAGTTTAATCAGCTGAGAGCTAATGGATTGACAGGAGTCAAGCTTCCAGCTCAGATGAGTTGATAGAGGTCGAGTCAAGTTTTGAGTTTCTGCTTGTCAAGCGTCATGTTGGCTGGCTACTGGGACCTTTGTCCACATATGTTTGTGCTTAGTATGGGTAGCAGAAGTTTGGGTAGTGGAGTGGAGCTTATCCATCGCAGGATGGCTAGTGGTGGAGGTTTTTGGTCAGCGGTGGCCCCTAACGAAGCTTTGGCCAGCGATGCTTTCTCTGTGAAGCTTTGGTCAGCTGTGGCTCCTAGCGGAGCTCTGGCAAATGTGGTCAGCAGAGGTCGGCTAGCGGAACATGGTCAGTGAAGTGGAATTTTGGGACATTAGCGGATTATGGACGGCGGAGCCTTTGTCCAGTGGAGCGGGGCCTTTGACAAGCGGTAAATCTCGGCGGTGAAGCTCGAATGTGAAGCTATCCGGTGGTGAAGCTTAGTGGAGGTTTGATCCAGTGGTGCCTGGTCCTTACTTGGAGGCCGGCGAAGACAGTAGAGAATCGACACTTGAGCTCAGCGGAGGATCAAAGGTCAGCGGAACTCAGAGCTCAGAGCTCAGCGGAGACGGCAGACCTGGAACTCGACAAGGTTGTCAAGCGGAGCCGCAATTGCTGGCGGTACTTTGCTAGCGGTAGAGCTTACATGGGGTTGACGCTAGAGTGCTCGCGGTGATGTGCCGAGAAGGAGGCTGACCGCTAAGCTACACACTAGAAGCTCATCATGAAGGCTGATACTGCAAGTCATTTGGTGCTTGGAGATAGGCGCTGCTGTGATTGGAGCTAGGCCCTTCCACTGACGAAGGATAGCGGTACTATTGAAGCTACTTGTGACTGGCTAAAAGGGGATGGCAGTTGGCGGTTTACAGCTGACGAAGGCTAGCGGTGCCATTGGAGCTGTTGTGACTGGACTCGAAGGGGATGGCAGAAGGCGGTTTACCGTTGACACTTGCCGCTGACGAAGGCTAACGGTGCCGCTGGAGCTGTTTGTGAAAGTTGGCGCTGTATTGAGCATCGTGTGATTGTTGGTTGCCTGTTGCTTGTTGGCGGTGACAGGCTGATAGTTGAGCTTGTGCGCACTGCTCCATCAAAAAGCTCCAAATCAAGGCTGAACATAATGACTAAGCTTGATGGTCCGTAGGCTTGATTGGCGGTCCGCAGGCATGATTGACGTTGCCACTAGTCTGAGTTGATATTGTTGTTTGGCAGGTTGGTGGTGCTAGTGTTGGCGTGCCAGCACAATTGTTGGCTTGTTGGCGCTGCCGCTAGCTTGTTGACGCTGGCGATGTTCATTAAGTTAGTGAGGGATTGCTTGCTAGCGGTGTACAATAGTAGAGCATGGCTTGCTAGCGGTGGTTTTAGCCAACGGTGGTCGTAGGCGGAGGGCCGTTGGCTGATGACACCAAGCAGTGATGATGGCCAGCGGAGAAGCTTTTGGCTAGCAGTTTGGCAAAACTTCACTAGTGGGTTAGCGGAGCTTGCGCTGGCCCTTGGCCCTGGCGGTTGGTGGAAGCTCTTGTCTGTGAGACCTTGACGCTGGGTGTTTGGCGTTTAACGGTTTTCTGCCCGTTGAGGAGCATGTCATTGACGGAGAGCTTGACATTGATGCTCGCTCTCCGCTCATGAAGACGATCATAGTAAGTGAAGGATGTAGCAAGAGGCAGATGATCCCTTGAGTCCTTGACGAAGGTTGGCGGTGCAAGACCTTCTGATATTATGGAGCTCGACAGTGATGAAGGTTACTGACAGAGAGCTGATGGTGACGGAGAGTTGTTGGTTGTCATTTTTTTTTGGTGAGTGCAGCATTGACCAGCCTTGTTGGGCGTTGAACAACCCATTTGATGTTGACAAAGCGTTGACTTGACGCATACAGGCCAAAGTTCATGGTACGTGAGGAAGCCTTTTTGTTGGCTTCCCATAGACGACGCCAATGTTAATGTTAAGATCCGCGGGGGTCTTAGTTAATCGTTTAGAGAGAGAGAGAGAGAGTGACACTAGATATATAGTGGTTCGTCTCCCACCTTAGCGGGAAACTACGTCCACTTGAAAGCTTAACTATGTGTTGGGCCTAGCGGCCCAAGAAGATTACATGAGATGTAACGGGATCTCTTTAAGTGGGAGGAGGAAGGGTTCCTTTTATAGGTGAAGGATTCCTCTTCCTTTACATGGTTTCCGATGTGGGACTCAAATAACACTATTCTAGTATAGAAAAGCTATGTTGTGAGGGCAATTTGGCAAGGCTGGGAAGGTTGCTTCCCGGTGACATATTTGCCACTTCCGGATACCGTAGCGTAGCTTGAACATAGGGCTACAAGATGCAAGTAGCGGTTGGATCCCATGAGGGTGTTGTTTATGCTTAGTGAGGTAGCAAACTAGCCATGCATAATGAAAGGTATCTACAGGAGGCAACCCAAAAATGGAGGAGTTGGAAGCAACTGCAGGGCTCGCTAATCAGGTTTGATCTTTCTATCTCTTATCTTTTATTTATATTTTTTGATTTTATTTGCTCTATTGTGTGCTTTTGGTTGTGTTTAATCTTTCTTTCTATTTGATTTAATCATCGCATGAGTTTTAGGATTTAGGGTCAAACATACGGCAATGTTTGGATCAAATGTGAGGGGAAGGTTGAACATTTTGTTGTTTTATTTAGAGTCCTTGTTTTAGGATTTTTGATTTATTTATTTTTATCAAAATCCATCGACCAGTTGGCAAAGTTTGGCGACTGGTCGACATTTGTGTGTTTCAGGGACAGCAGCTCACAAACCAGTCGGCGAAGTCCGCCGGTAGTCCAGAAAAAAGAAGGAAAAAAAATAGAAAAACCAAAAAAAGAAAAGAGTTAAATTTATGTTTTGTTTTTGTTGAGTCTTTAGGAGTTTTCTAACACTATGATGAGCATCAACTATTCCTCATTCATTGTATGTTAGAGAGAAAGGATCATTGTGTGGTCGATTATGCTCTTGCTGAAAACCTAAGGCGTTAGCACTTTCCCATCCTCCATTCTGAATAGGCAGAGGGCATTGATCAGTAGCAGGCCCACTAACAGAATATACTCCATAAACTTGCGCCACACCAAGCATTTTTGGTGACGTCAAGACTTGTGAAACTAATTAAGTCAGCTTGGAAATTGATCCTCCAACTTCATTAACCCTTCTTGTAGAAGATCCAACTCCCTTGTATTGTTGAGCATTGAAGGCACTATTTACAATCAGAGCCTTCCCTTCAGCTCGAGACTTATCAACAAATGCTCCTCCAGAAGCTGAATCTAACATTTGGCATTCCAAAGGAAGCAACCCTTCATAGAAGTACTGCAGCAGAATCTCATCCTTCACCTGATATTGAGGACATGAAGCTAACAAGGACTTGAACCTTCGATATGCTGGATACTTTTTATCCACTGCTTGTGTTTTGCCACCGATCTTCTTCCCTTAACATGATGATTCTTGAAATAGGGAATAACTTTTCCAAGAATGCCTTCATCATGGCATCCCAAGTTCTGGAATGCCCAGCAAGTAACTCATAAAGCTAATCCTTGTCACGGTCTGCAAAGAAAAGGGAAAGGCCTTAAGCTTTAATATGTTCTTATCTGCACCTTGTGGTATCATACTGGTACACACAAATTGAAACTCTATCAGATGCTTGTAGAGATCCTCCATTGACAAGCTGTCACTCTCCGATTTTCAAACATAATTAATAAAAAATTTAAACAAATACAAATGCTCCGGGCATGATGGTTCAGACATCAACACTAAATACTTGGAATTTTATCTTTTTAAAACAAGTACAAGATGATGCGCTGAACCCATAATGGCAATACAAGCTCGTTTTTTAGAGCCACATATTACATTATACCAAGTTTACAAATATTAAACTGAAATAACAATTCAATATATAAACAACCCCACTACACTTACTATACAGCAGAAGATTAACAAGTGTGTACAACAAATAAGTTCCTAAACTCACGATTGCAAAGGCAAGGGACCACAGCTCCATCATCTTCACCATAACTTGCAGGATACACCCCTAAACCATTTAATAGTGCACCGAGTTGTAACAACAGAACCGGTAAGCTTATGAAAGCCTGTGTGACTAAACTCAAACCATCAAAACAGAAACACATGCATAAATCATCTCAACCTAACAAAATTGATATGCAATATCACGACAAAGAACATCAAGGTCACATCCTACAATATCATGCTTACGTAAGTTAACTCATGACTAAAAACTACATGATCTGACTCTCAACTTTGTAACCAATTACAAAAAACTTTAAGTAAAAAAAAAAACCAACACAAGTAACATTTTAAAACCTTTTAAAACGCAACAACAATTTTATAAAAACATCCTTCATTTGTCTTGACATGTCACATCTATCAAAATTTTGACATCACAACTCATTCATAACTCACTACAAATCTCAAACTACAACTACACTCACAATTTGAATTAAGTAAAACTAGTAATCCCTACATAGAAACTTAGTTTAAGATATCACATTAAAAACAATCAATAAAAATCATAGTAACCCTTGCATAAAGTTTAGTTTAATTAGTTCAGGAGATTACGACAAAATCAAGCAACTCAATACCAGAAATAAACTAAAATCAATATTCAATCATCTACTGATAACACCAATCACCACATCAACAATCTCAAACATCAATATAAACAATCTTGAACATTAAAACCAATCACCACATCAACAATCTCAAAAATCAATATAAACAATTTTGAAAATCACTCATTAACAATCCACATCCTTTATACAACAATCATCATACAATTTGTCATCACCTTAGTACTATTACAAAGATTATCACCACATTGGTCATCACTCTGGTTATCATAACTTGAAACACAATTTTATCATTCTCAAAACAATATCAAAAACCTTTTCAAAATATATTTTCACATCTCAAAAACATTACCAAAATCGTACAGACTTCATTCAAAACTCAAAATCGACAAAACAGTATTTTCTTCCCAAATTCATTTATTAATCACATTGCATAATAATAGTGATCAAATTACGCAAAATAAAATGTTTTCACTTCACCACATAATTTCAACTATATTTCACAATTTACTCAAACCGAAAATCATTTTTAACAAATCCTTGTTTTTACTTACCTATGAACCGTTGACTATCAAGTTCATAAATTTTAAAACAAATATTTATTTCGATAAATAATTTTTTTTAAATTTATTTATTTAAAGAGGATCAAAGGATTTCACTCTTACCCCCATGGTGACTCAAACCCAGGACCTAGATCCTAGGTAGTGGGTGGTCTAACCATTGAGCTAACACTACTGCTCTAACCCCTATGATTTTACAGCTAACAACTAATAATAATAAAATAATAACAGAACTAATTAAACACCCAAAACAATGTGAGATTTATTCACCTCCATATCCTGCTGTGTCTTCTCACACAAATTGAGACAAGCACAAAATCATCAAACTCCGCTCACATAACTCGGTCAATCACCTAGTCACATCAAGGTCACACTGAATACAATATAAAGTACACAAGCATTTAAAGTTCGAAACACGTGAACTAAAAAATAAATACTACGTCAATCAAAACAAAACCTCATCGGAGACACCACGAGGTCTTCAGAATACCTCTAGGATCAAATCTCCCAAACAAAAGGGTGATCCAATGGTCGGATCTTTACGGATCAAAATCATACGAACCGAAACCGAAAATAACCTAACTCATCCAAGCAAACACAAAACCGAACGTATGTACACATTTGTCTTGATGAACAAAAGATAAGGAAGCATAGAACTACTCCTGGGTGATCGGACGCGCTGCCACTGTCGCATAAATCTCTTCATCATATAATAATGGCTAATAAAAGAAAATTGTTTAACAAGACTAGTTAAAACCTAAATAAAATATTACTGAAAACGACTTTATGAATCACAAATCCTCTGTTTCTGAATTGTCTCCATTGTTTTAGACACCATCTTCATTTCTTCAAAGACATCATCTTCTTCACTATTGGATATTATGATGTTCATGTCAATCTCTTCTGTATCAGCAAAGCAGCCTTGGTTATTCATAAAAAACTTTTTCAACATTGCCATTAGTTATGCATTTTGTGACTGCATAGTATCTATAGTTGATTCAAGCTTCTTCATTTTTTCTTGCATTACATTCATCTCAGAACTCACAGCTATGGAAGATGTAGCAGTTGGAAGCACCATGCGAGGAAACGAGCCTAAACCACGAACTCTTTTCCCCTTCCTTCCACACTCTTCGGCCATGATTGGAATCTCATCATGCGCAATAAGTTGTACATATTCTTGTGGAGTACCCTTTGGTGCCTCAAGGGTTAGTTTCTCCTAATGTTTTTCTTCTTATTTTCCAGCCGATCTTATAAAAAAAAAATATATATATAAAAAATTAATATGTTATTTATTTATATATTTAAACTAATAATTATTTGTCAAAAACTAATACAACCTTCACAAAATTGATAACAAGACTTACGTATTTATCACGTGCAACATCATTAACCTAGTTATTATTTGAATTTTCATACATAACTGCCTAATTGTCTATGAAAGACAAAGGATTGCCCTCCTGCAGTTTAAAAAAACTCTCAAATTAACAGCTATTCAAGAGAACATTTAAAATAACTCACTTGAAACTCATTAAATTTACCTTGGTTGTGCTCAAAGCATGTTGAATGAAAGGCATAGCTCCGCCACGATGAGTACTCCTTTGTCTCTTTTGGCTAGCTGAATTCTTTTCACATTTATCCTTTTATAAATATGGTGAGATTAACTATGAACTCTAAGTTTTTAAATCTATGCATAAAACTGTACTATTCTTTTTTAAAAAAAGCATATATATAGGAGTAAAGAATACACATAGTATATTTTGGATCAATGTAGAGTTTATCACATAGAAAATGCCACTCTTGAGTTGGCCTCTCAAGCCATAGATTTGGTGGAAGAAGCGTTGTTTGTTCCCTAGCAGGTGTGCCACATTTTTTATAGTGATCGTGCAACTTCCACTTGAATTGAGTATATGCCAAACGCATCTTATTATCCACAAAATAGATAATTTTTGGATGTTCTATTTCCATGTCAAAGTGTACCTAATTAAGAATCAAAATAATCTAGTTAGGAACAAAAAATATTAACTTTGGATCAAACCACTTTAACTTAAACTTATCGTCAATCTCTCTCTTAGTGTTCTCTTAATATTTGATGGAATCCTATTCTATCATCGGTAACATACCGATGCTCGACTTCGAACCTCAATCCCTATAGAGGTAGTGAAGTTCTTATTAATGTACTCATTATTTGGGACCCAATGGTCCTGCTCAAGTATTATCTCCATCTTCTTGCTGCTATTGCTAGCAATCATCTCAATGATACATGTTTTTGCTTGAGAATTCAAAGACTAAATAGGAAGCATGATAGAGAGAGAGAGAGAGAGAGAGAGAGAGATGACACAGCATGTATAGTTGTTCACCTTGCCTATGAGGTAAGGCTACATCTACTTAGTAATTCCACTATGAGTGAGGCCAAATAGCCTTTGTAGTGATACAAAGTGTGGGGATCTTGGATCCCATCATTTCTAAGAAAGGGAGGACTCCCTTTTATAGCTAAAGAGGTCCGCTCCCATTTACATGTGAACACAATACACATATTGCTTCTCTTGAAGCCTTTTGGAGAGCAAGGGAGGGTTGCCTCCCAATGAGATATAGTTTAACCTCTACCATGGCGAGGTAGCTTGGGTATCGGTCTACCGGATATATGCTGTAGGCGAGATTAACCATGTCATAAAGACCACCTACGAGATCGTTATTTATGCTTGGCGGTATATGATATAGGTGGTATCAATAATACCTTTCCTAGTTGTTTTTTCACATATTCTTTTTTTTTTTCCAATTCATCAAGGGTAGAAGAAGTCTCTATATGCTATATTAAAAGGAATAAGAAGACAGAAACTGAATCTAATATCTCTACAAGTGACTGATGTATTCACATCTTGACCTAAGTTGTAATTTGTAGGATGTTGATCGACTAGTGGCTCTTTACATGGCAGTTGAGTTGTTATGGGTGCTGCATTATAAGTTCTCTCAGTGCCCGTGGTGATGGTAGCTGAGAAATTGAATTGGATAATCTTCTTGTTGCATTAGCAGGCTTCCTTGTTATTTTTCCTCAGCCAAATTGTAGAGATTGATAGAACATTTGCAATACATAACAAAAAGAAGTTGAAATCCAAAAACATATATTGATGCTATAGTGTTAAAAAAAAATTCATATTAGACATTAGGTAAATTGAAATGAGAACATGAGATAAACAAATAATCTACTGTTGTAAAATGAAAGTAAAAGTATTTCAGAAAGAGAGAGAGAGTTTGGACACATAGAGATGAAGTGTTTCTATTAATCTCACCATGAGGTTTATATAGGACTACCTCAACTATACAAAAGGTAACTATTTAACCATTACACCAATTACTCATCTGATTACATATCAATCAATCACTAATTATATTCTATTAATCACCAACCAATCTTAATTGGTGTATATTATGCAACACTAATTGCTATTACATGGATAGCTACATTAATGTTTACAAAACTTCCCCTTGGATATTCCATGTCAATAGTGTTGCCTCTGCTGTGCGCTTCTAAGTTACCTCGTCAAAAACCTTGCAAAGTAATAAAAACCATGTGGTAAAAACAACTTTGGTCGAAGGAGAAAAAGAGCACAACGCGCCTGAGTGTGGAGCCAGAACCTAATAGATGGATGAAATCTTCTCATTCGGATCATAAATAGGTAGTATGTTTACGAGGGGGATGCATTAGATTTGCTACATCAAAACATTGCCCCATAAACCCAGTGGGAAAAACCAATGCTCGAAGGGAAAAGATGAGCAAATGCGTATATGTCGAATTAAAGCATCTTCAACATGTAGTAAGTGGGGTGACCATGCAAAAGATGTGCCTCATTAAAACCTTGTGAGATAACAAAACCTAGTGGGGACAAAATAACCCTAAACGAAGCACAAAAAGAGTACACGATGGTCAAGTGGGTATGCTTCGGGATACTCCCCCTAAAAATTACATGTTAGGTAATTCAGATAATTTACGTAGACCAATACCTTGGACATGCTTCTAGAATGTAGACTTTAGTAGTGACTTGGTGAAGAGGTCAGCACAACTGTCTTCAGATCAAATCTGCTTAACTTCAATCTTCTGATGCTTCTGTTGTTGCTGATTGAAGGAGAACTTTAGTGCAATCTGTTTGGTGTTGTCTTTTTTGATAAAACTCATCTTTATCTACTCAATGTAAGCAGCATTATACTTGTAGATAATGGTCGGTTCATCAATGGTGGAATGCAGTCCACATGTGCTTCGAACATGCTTTTGTTATGGCTCTCAACCATATACATTCATGTACTGCTTCGTGAAGGGCTAGAATCTCAGCATGATTTGAAGAGGTAGCAACAAGGGTATGTTTCGTAGACCTCCAAGAAATTGCAGTATTCCCAATGTTAAAGACATAACCAGTTTGGGAACGCGCCTTGTGTAGGTCTAATAGATAGTTTGTATCAACATATCCAACAAGGTGAGTATCATTCTGAGGATCAAGGAGGTTTGGTCCATTCCTTGATGCATAGAGATAGAATAAGCTCATATCCGCGGCACCTCTAAGGTAGCAAAAAATATCTTTTATGCCATCTAGTGGTGGTATGTTGGCGTAAATCTACATCCAGCTAACAAGTTCATGTCAAATGAAATCTCTAGTCTAGGGAATTGAGCCAAGTACAATAATGCACCTATCGCACTTAGATATGGGACTTCTGGCACCAATATCTTTTGGTTACATCTACAGGATGATATGGTTCTCAATAGACTTAGGACGACCATGGGTGTGTTTACTTTTATCGTCATTAAAGCGTCTTAACATCTTCTGGATGTAATTTAATGGACCAAAATTTCATCTATACTATTCTCGGGCTTCAGGTTGAGACAATTATTTGTTCTCCCAAGGCCTTTCATCTCAAATTCTAACTTCAGGTGCTTTGCAGTTTCCTTGATCTCTTCAAGAGTATATATCAAATTCTTATCATTGACAAAGACCACCATAATTGCAAAATTTTCCTCAATAAACGCGCATGGGAATAGTTTATTGTTCACATATCTCATCCCGATCAAATATTCACTTAGACGGTTATACCACCTCTAACTAGATTGTTTCAATCCATAAAGTGAACGCCTCAAAATTAATGGAGAGCATGTTCCGTGGTCTAGAACTATTTGCATCGGGTATCTTAAGTCCTTCATAAACTTTCATGTATATCTCTATAGGGCAAAATTCACCAACGGTGTCTAGATACTTAGGGGATTTTTAGAATGATACCTGAACTTACAAAGTTATCAATGTGATACCTGGACTAATTTTTTTGTATCAATGTTGTACCTACAACCAATTTCCGTCACGAAACCTTTAAAGTTTGCAAGTGCGACGCACGTGAGTCACTTAATGAAGACAAAAAGACCGATTGACCCTCAAATTCCGCCCCCCCCCTTTTCTTTTCTTTCATTCTTTCTTTATTCTTCTTCTTCTTCTTCTTCTTTTAGGTTTCTTTATTCTCTCATTCTCTCCTTGCCAACACCACCGCTTTCTCAGAACCCACCATCGAATATGTAGGAAGAAAAAAGGGGGAGAGCCACAATAACGTCCACCATCGCACAACGACGTAGTCCTCCGCTGCTTCTTGATTGGGTTTCGGGATAAGGATCGCTTCTTCCTCCACCTCCAGCGAAATCTTGGAGGCTTGAGGCCATATTCTAAGGGCCACCGGTTGGAAGGACCGCCACAGCAAGGTCTGTACCGCCAAAGGCCTCAGGGACCGCTGCGTCTAGCCAGTCGCCTATACCGCCATTCAATTCTACTATGTGTAGGACCGGCTCGGATACGATCGACCCAGCTAGGCTGTCGATTGGCTCATCAAGAAAGCCAAGGCTGCAATCAACGAACTCGAAGAGCTGTCGCTGTGGAACCCGAACTCAATTTCTATTCAGACAACATCTTCTCCGACGGTGCCAATATTCGCTGCGCAAGACACGTAGAACGCGAGCCTCCATTTCTCGATGGTGGGTACTAGAGGAGTGGCGGAGCTGGTGAATCAGAATAGCTCGAATTTTCTGCAGGTGAGGATGGTGTGGAGGCCGAAGTTGTTAATATTTGTCTACCTACAATTGCCTATGATCGAAGTTAGACTAGAGGCCGAAGTTGTCGACTAGATTGATGAAGTTGCAGATGAGGATGGTGTGGAGGTGATGTTTCACGTCGGGAACAACGGAGAGGATGGTAGGGCGGGATTGGAGCTGTGATTTGAGAGTAGAGGGCTGGCGGGGTCTGAGTTTCTAATCAATGGTGTATAAAAGGGGTTCGGAGGAGAGAACGAGGGTGGTGGCGGCTAAGCCATCAGTGGGGATAAACTCGGAGTGAGCGGCGAAGCCTCAGTGCATAATTTCAATTTGATGTAGGATTTGAAGTGGGAGGAACCATAAACATATGTGGTGCATGAAGGTGGATTGAGACGCAGCAGCGATATTTGATCGACAATCGGCGATGGGAATCGGACGAGCAAAATGATTTGAATCTTGGTGATTCAAATAAGGGGAAGAAGAAACCGAAAAAGAAAAAGAAGAAGAATAAAGAAAGAATGAAAGAAAAGAAAAGGGGAAAAAAATTGAGGGTAAATCAGTCTTTTTGTCTTCATTAAGTGACTCATGTGCATCGCACATGCAAAATTTAACAGCTCCGTGACCGAAATTGGTCGTAGGTACAACATTGATATGAAAAAATGAGTCCATTGATAACTTTGTAAGTTCAGGTATCATTTTGAAAGTCCCCTAAGTGTCCAGTGTCACGCCCCGAATTTTAGAATAACAATTCAAAATCCGAAACATGAAAATACTACAACTCAAAATAATCATCCTGAAAATTTTTCTTTTCTTAACATACTCACCACACGAAATAAAATCAAACCGAATTTAGTCTCGGTTAATTATTACAACTCAAATTCAAACTGTAATGTAAAGCTCTAAATGAGCATACACACACCTCACAACTAAATAAATAACAAAACTGCTGTAACACCTAAGCAGCTCGGTCACCTCCCTGGTTATCCTGACCTGTAGGAATATCCGCTACACCATTGAATAGTGTACCGGGATTGCAACAACACAAAACCCGGTAAGCTTATGAAAGCTCGTATGAGTAAAAGAAGGAACTGTTACTTAATTTAATCTCATTTATTCCCACACACAGCAACACTCAATAATTTCCACATATGCAAATAATAACAATCTCAATCAACACCAACTCAATATATCAAGACAACCCAACTCACAACTTTCTCCACAACTCTCATAATCGTATTTATAAAAATATGGTACTTGACAGACTAGAGCTCTAACTGAATCGTAGCCCGTCACCTGGCCTAGGTTATGGCATCCGGCATATTTATCAATTATTGTATTTCATCAATATGTATACCTATATACATATTTAGAAAGTCCAATAATTCCACATACTCAACCAATCGTATCCCATCATCCACACTAGGATTAGAGCGTCCGATTACCCACACCGGTCATTACGTTGACCCTAAACCCATAAATGAACACAACATATAATATCACATACTGAAATCAACCCAACCAAGATACATCATATTATTATGGAATTACACAATTGTAATATAATCAACTCATCAATTCAACTCAATCATATCATCATTCAACAATCCACTCATCAATATATATTTTCCACGTAAATATATATATACGTAATCATCCACTCAGGGATGACCACTAATACCATCTATAGTTCACACAAGAAAATTATGAAATTCATTTGTATAGTAAAAATTCATTTTACTTACCTATGGACCGTGGTGATTCAAGTCCATGAAATTTTAAAACAAATATTTAATCCGCAAATATATTTTCACACAATTACCAAAAATAAATAAATTAAAATGCTCGGTTAGTAATATGAACCACGTGAGTTTTACTCACCTCGAAACTCCCGCTGCGTCTTCAATATAATTATAATTTATAATTAACGCCGAATAGCCCATTCAAATAAAATCCGTCAATCACCTAATTAAATGTGATTCGAATTTAGCCAACAATTTCAACACATAATTTAACTACTAATTAACGGTCAGATTCTAATTTACATTAAAATCCGACGAGCGGTTTCTCACGAATAGCTCCCCTAATTACCGTTTTTCACATATACGAAGATCCAACGGTCGGATCTTCGCCCATGACCACACAAAGCCTCTGGGACAGTCATATGATCATCACAACAAATTTACAAGTTCATCCGACGGTCATAATTTCACAGATCAAAAATCTAACGATCGAAATCGATCGAAATCACAAAATTCATAACTAATTCATACGATATCTGAAAAATGCGTATAATATGCCGAAATGATCGTATCGAAACATAGAATCATAAAATGGACAGAAACCAAATTTTAGACCTCCGGAGGTGGCCGGAAAAGGCCGCCGGAGTTAGGAACAGAGCCGCCACCGACCACCGCCAATGGTGTCGGGGCCGAGCTTGTCCCCTTCGTTTCATCATTCTGAGCAACTTTCATAACTAGCACAAGACCTAAAAATGACGCGAAGGGATCGAAATTACCGATTTACAGTCGGCGGCCGGAAAAAATGCAGAAACCGGCGAGCTTGAAAACCGAAGTGAAAACTGCAACCCCAGGCCCCGATCCCTTCTGGAAACTTGTTCAGAACTTCCTTACGAACTCAACAAGCCAAGAATCACAAGAAACGATCGTGTATAGCTCGAGATATCTTGATCGAAAGTTTCAGTATTTCGATCCGTTCGGGTCGAGCTCCGACGAACGTGAAAACGTTCGACCCAGTTCCGGCCCTTCTTGGTGCTTGTAGAGGAAGTTGAGGTGAGCTCAATGAGACAAGAATCAAGTGAAGTGGTGGAGTGTAGCTCGAGATATCGAGATCGAACCGAAAATGGTGGTTTTCGGTTCGGGCCGTGCCGCCGCCGCCACAGGCTGCGCCGCCTTGTGAAACTGCCTCCGGGAGCTAGAGCAGCTCGAGACGAACGCCTGGGACTTGGTTGTGAGGTAGAGAGGTGGTCTGTGGAGGGAGAACAATTAAAGAGAAGTTTTCTCTCTTTTTCGTTCGAGAGAGACGGTGAGAGAGCTGAGAGAGAGAAACCCAGTTTTTTTTTCAGAAACAGGAAGAAGAAGAAGAAGAGAGGAACCGATAGAAAAAAAATTAGGGTTTCCAAAATTTTTCTATATATACAAGTTCGGAAAACTTCTAAATTCGATAACTAAATCAGAAAAAATCCGATCTTTGTGTTCCGCACGTGTACGAACTCGTATCGACGAGCTCTACAACTTTCATGAAGAAAGTTTCTCCAAATTTCGTACGTAGAAAAAGTCCATTTCTCAAACCGAGTATTTCGAGCTTTTTGTTAAAAATAATTGTTTCGAAACTTCGATAATTGTAAAAATGAATTATTATCGAACATAAATCGTGAAATCGCATAATAATCATTCGATACAATTACTCGAATTTAAAATGAAATTTGTGGGTATTACAACACCGTTGGGTGAATTTTTCCCTATCTCTATATCATAATCCCCATAGAGGTAAGTTGTGGCCACATTCATAAGCTGCATATTCAATTTTTTGGAAACTACCAAACTGATAAGGTAGCGGAACGGTATGATGTTCATTATAGGAGAATACGTCTTTTCGTAATCAATCACAGGACGTTGACAAAATCCCTGCGCCACTGGACAAGCCTTGTGTATCACAATATCATTTTTCTCATTACGCTTCCTTACAAATACCCATTTGAATCTTACAGGTTTAACATGGGGAGGTGTAAGAACAATAGGCCCAAACACCTTTCTCTTTGTCAAGGAATCTAATTCGACTTGGATTGCTTATTTCCTTTTTGGTCAATTGTCTCTTCTTTGATATTTATAAACAAAGCAAAGTTCGAGGTCATCGCTTATTATAGTTTCGATGGCCACCGCAAATACAAATATATCATCAATGATAATCTCATTCTGATTCCAATCTCACTAAATTTACCGAGATTTCTCTACTGTCGGGAGTGGGTTCAAATGTTGGAGCATCCTTCAACATGATCTCTGCTAGGACGTACCCATAATCCGGATTTATCTCGTGAGATGAATCAGTTTGAGATTGAGAATCAAGAGGATTCGTTTGTGCCAAGTTTACCCTTTTCTAGGGATAAGAATACTTCAAACCTAATGGTCTACTTCGTTTCTAGGCAGGGACATATGACTGGTTAGCCGCCATGGTCGTAACTCGTCCATCTGGGACGACACGTCTTACAGGGACTTTGCATGCACATTTACTGTAGGTATATGTGATCTCGTCACTTTAGCTACATCAGAGAAAGTGTCTGGCATATTATATTCTGTACTCTATAAATCTAGAATTGTCTGCACTTCAGTCTGTTCGTGTAGTTCAAGGATCAAGATGAGACATAATGGGGACATTACATGTTAATTCACGTTGTTCATCAAGAACGGTGACGTTCTTATCTCCCTCTAACGGCGGGAAGACTATCTCATTAAAGTGACAATCCGCAAATCTAGCAGTAAAGAGATTGCCTGTCAAGGGCTCTAAAGAGCACGTAATGGATGTGATTCATAATTGACATGTATCCCATCCTTTGTTGAAGACCCAATTTTGTACGTTGTGGCGGTACAATTGGCATGAGGACTGCACACCCAAATGTGCATAAGTACTGATGAGGCTGAAATAGCTTCACAATTTAACCCTGCAAAATGTAGTTGTCAGTATAGGATAAGCAGAGATCGTTCAGTCCGGGGATTGTAGGGTACACCTACACAAAAAGGTCAATTAACAAATAAAAGAATAAAATGCGGGGTATGGGATTTGGTTACTAATCTACTTAAAATAAATTAAAAACAAAATAAATAAAACTATATACAATGATCGACTTCCCTAACCTAGACCAATACCACTCGGAAATTACTAAGTGTAGAAATAGAAAATCCATTTCAACATGCTACAAAAACGTGCCCATCTTAAATGCCTAGATAAGAGCCCAAATGAAAAGCCTCAACGGATCAATCCATTTATCTAATTTGTTCTAATGTGGGCTAGGATGGGAAGAGTCCTTACCATGCGCAATACTACTAATTTTTTAGAACACTCAGCGTAATTCTCTTAATCAGTAATATTATCTAACCCCCGAATCGACTCACACATGCAAATTAACCATTACACATAGAATTTAACATATAATTTCCAGAATCGTTTAACCATTGAAACATGGTTTTTACCACTTTAGAACTAATTATTACTTGTTTAACTCAGCGTCTTAACAGATAACAATTATTCTTGGCAAATTAAGCAAACAAACAAGAACACTCAGCGTGATTCTAGCATGGGAACTTATTAACCTAACTCTGAAAATTACCTAAACATGTAAAAGGGCACAAGATTGTAACATGCATCATCAAAGAATTCTCGAAATTAACTCAATAATAAACTGAAAATCTCAAAAATATTAATAAAAATATTCTGAACATTTCATCTCTCCAATTACACAACTCGTAAATCCAAACACACAAAACCGAAACAAGAATTAAAAGTAGAATCATAGTTACACTTTGAAGCTTTCCTCAGCGGCTTGGCAAGAAGGTGGTGAACTCGTCTCTGCTATGGTGGTGGAGCGTCTTTGACTCAGTGCCTAAGAGGTTCATAGATTGCTGGATGGATGGTGGTCACGGTCTTGTAGGTGATGGAGGATTGATGAGTGAATTGGGCAGAGTCTCGGAAAAGTTTTTGGCCAGGAAGTGCTAGGCAAGGAAGTGATGCCAATTCTGTTCTGGACGTTACCTATTTATAGGGGAGCATTGGTTGGCTTTTGTCGATCATACCCTTCATTATTTGGACGGATGGGATTGCTTAGCTTTCTTCATCTTCCCCTTTATTTGCTGTTTCTTATTTCTTCTCCTCTTAATTTCTCATAATGGGACACTTATGGCCATAATTCCTCTCATAATGGGGCAATTCCTTTAATTTCCCAACTGAAACGTTTTTCCCCTTTATTCCCTTCTTCATTGCTTGGTCAACCTGATTTAATAAAGGGCACAAAATTAAATACTTTTAGAGAAAATAAATGGAATTAAAACAATTTAATTTCAGAAAAAATACTCCCATAAATTCTCTTTTATGGCGTATGGATTAGCATGACGGTAAGGAATCCTGACCAAGCTAGGATTGTTCATGAATTTTGCGTTTTCCGCTTATTTCATGCCAAACACTCTACAAGACTCTGAAAACAACTTTAATGACCCAAGACACAAATCTAAGGGAGAAATAAGGCTAAAATGGGGCGTATACTCATTAAAATCATCGCACTTTGTGCTTCTATCAACTACCCCACACTTAGCTTTTGCTAGTCCCTTAGCAAAATAAAATACAAAACAAAACAAAGACTGGACAAAAAGCAAGTAAGTGACTCTACTGCCCCTAACTGTTGTCTCACAGACTCCAAACTTATGGCTTTCACGTTAAACACTTAATCAAAATCATAAGATAATTCCAAGGTTAATAAACATGTGACACCCATATGATGAAGCAAGATATGGAGAACTTAGGTTATACAGTGAATGATAGCATGTTTCGAACAAGTCCAATCCAAACTCACAAGGCATACTCTCGATTTTTCTCTCAAAAATGGCTATGCTTAAAAGCTTCACACTGAAGTATATGCAAGAGAACAAATTGTAAGGCAACAAACACCTTGCATATTTCATCAACAAAAGCATTTTGTGAAATTTTTTTTTTTAACAACCTCAAGAAATGACTAAGTGCACAAATGGACATAAACCATAAGCTCAACTTTGTACCTGACTCCACTAACCAAAGCTGTCCATCTCAAGGATCAAGTAAGGACTTGTAATGGGTTGTAATGGGGCTAAGCTAGGTTTTTTGAAAAGAAGATTAGGGATACAAAAATCCTAAGGACCTAGCAGAGCATATATGGACCACCTTATGTCACCATTTTTGTAGGCCCATTATCATTGTTTTGGCCCCAAGCTTCACTTTAACCATGGAAATGGACAAATGCCTAATTTTCAACTTTGAGCCTTCTTCAAATATGAAAGTCCAGAACCACACTTTAACAATTTCCCAAGAGTTTTCTTTTTAATTTTTCTTCTCTTTCGTTGTTTTTCTTTCCTTCCTTTTTCATTTTCTTTCATTTTCATTTTTTTTTTCACGGCAATCTCTCTCTTGGGTTTTCCCCACCCCACACTTGTTTTTCATCGTCACCCCTACACACTATGTCCTGCTCTACTAAGTCCCTAGCACAAGGGTAGAGATATCCTGTACTAAGCTCATGATAGGGTAGTGAGGGTGATGAAACAAAGGTTTTCAACGTAGGGTCAAAGGGGTTCATTCTAAGGAGTCTCATGACGGGCACAATTGGGGACACATGCTTGTTTGGCTATGGTGGTTACCCTAATGCCTTCTATCCTATCCAAGATCAGGGCATATTATGGCATACAAGTTTTGACAGTCACAAAAGTCGAGTTCTAGTACTCTCTAGTCCATTAAAATCTATGGCACATGATCATTGGATTTTCAAACAATGATGAGGTTTTGCAAATACAGCCATGAAATTCTAAATTTATCAATTAAGCACTCGAAAAGAAAGTATTTCAGCTCAACAGCTCACTTAGGATCAAATGAATCAGACTTAATCCTAGCATGCTTAATGAACCAAGTTACAATCCTATCTCAAATCTTCATACAAGTATCACAATATCGATTAACCATAGAATTCAATTAAGTCCTATTTCAATTGCGAAAACCTTTAGCCATGAATTCAGAGACTTGTTCATCCTAGACGTTAGAAGCATCCTAAGACTCAAACAAACAAAAAGACTATAAAACCAACGAAATTTTTTTTTTAAATTTTTTTTTAAACTGAAAATTGAAAATATTCTAAGATAAAAGTGTAACCCACCCCACACTTAGAATCTACATTGTCCTCAATGTAGGAAAAAAAATTGGTATATAGACCCTAAATATGGGGGGCCTACGGAAATAAGGAAAGGGTAAAACAAACAAACAAACAAAGACACAAGTACAATTCAATCTAAGTAAGTGAAGGGATAGAAATGTCAAACTCTCGTTGATGGCTCCTCCACAGCTTCGGTTGAAATGGGTTGCCACCCACGCAGCACTTAATATTTATAGTCCATCAGCCTGGACTCTCCTCCTTGTTCACACGTCTTGGGGTGCCTTATGGAGGGGTATGTCTTCCAATGTGTGCTCCACAAAGGACTCATAGTAGGGCTTGAGACGATGCCCATTAACCTTGAACTCCTTCCCTTCTTCTCACTCTTGATCTCTACAGCATCATGAGCAAACACATTAGTCACTATAAATGGGCCAATCCAACGAGAACGAAGTTTACCTGGGAATAGCTTAAGTTTGGAATGGAATAACAGAATTTTCTGGCCCACTTGGAAGCTTTTTCCGCGGATCATTTTGTCATGGTAGGCCTTTGTCTTCTCTTTGTAGATCCATGAAGCATCGTAGGCCTCATTCCTTATCTCCTCAACCTCATTTAGCTGTAACTTCCTATGTAGGCCGGCTTCATCGTAATCCATGTTGAACATCTGGACAGCCCACCAAGCCTTGTGCTCTAGCTCCACTGGAAGGTCGCATGCCTTTCCATAGGCCAACCTAAAGGGAGACATCCCAATAGGCGTCTTGTAGGCCGTTCTGTAGGCCCATAATGCATCATCCAATCTCTGGCTCCAATCCTTCCTTGTTGGGCCCACTGTCTTCTCGAGTATCCTCTTGATCTCCCTGTTGGACACCTCTGCTTGGCCACTGGTCTGAGGGTGGTAGGGCGTTGACACCTTATGGGTTACCCCATACTTCTTCAGCAAAGCCTCGATTGTACGATTGCAAAAGTGAGAACCTCCATCACTGATCAGCACACGTGGCACTCCAAACCTGGTAAATATGTTAGTTCTCAAGAAACCTGCAACCACTTTTGAATCGTTAGTTTTGGTGGCTTTTCCTTCCACCCACTTTGATACATAGTCCACAGCTAGTAGTATATATAAACAGCCATTAGACGAAGAAAATGGGCCCATAAAGTCAATGCCCCAAACTTCAAAAATTTCTACATTTACTATTGGGTTCATGGGCATTTGATCTTTTGGGCCAAGATTACCAGTCCGTTGGTACCTATCACAAGAAATACAGAACAAGTTTGCATCCTTGAAGATAGTAGGCCAATAAAATCCACAGTCTAAGACCTTCAAAGCTGTTCTACGAGGCCCAAAGTGGCCTCCACACGCTTCACTATGGCAAAATGATAGAATTGACCTATGCTCAGACTCTGGGACACATCTCCTAATGACTTGGTCACTACAATGTTTCCATAAATAGGGCTCATCCCAAATAAAGTGCCTAGCCATTTTCTTCAATTTATCCTTACTAGCTTTGGACAGTGTATCAGGAAATG
This sequence comes from Rosa persica, assembly GCA_025331145.1. Classification (NCBI taxonomy): domain Eukaryota; kingdom Viridiplantae; phylum Streptophyta; class Magnoliopsida; order Rosales; family Rosaceae; genus Rosa; species Rosa persica. The sequence goes on along the minus strand of WFKR01000004.1, from coordinate 19,079,692 downwards.
TCCTAGTGACTAAATAGTTAACTATATCAGCATACCAGGGCATACTAACCTCTATCCCAAAGAGCTGCTCATCTGGGAAAGTTTCCTGTAGGGGCTGGGCGTCCTCCTCATGGACTATCTTGCTCAAATGGTCCGCCACCACATTCTCACTGCCCTTCTTGTCCTTGATCTCTAGATCAAACTCCTAAAGCAACAAGATCCATCGAATTAATCTGGGCTTGGCCTCGTTCTTGATCATCAGATATCTCAAGGCTGTATGGTCAGAGTAAACAATTACTTTAGGGTGCAATAAATAAGAACGAAACTTATCTAAAGCAAATACTACAACCAAGAGTTCTTTTTCAGTGGTGGAGTAGTTGAGCTGAGCATTGTTGAGGGTCCGAGAAGCATAGTAAATAGCATACGGCTTCTTATCCTTCCTCTGGCCCAACACAGCTCCAACAGCATAGTCTGGTGCATCACACATAAGCTCGAAGGGTAGACTCTAATCTGGAAGGCAAATGATGGGGGCTGTGGTCAACAACTCCTTGAGCTTCTCAAACGCCTTCTTGCAATCCTCATTGAACACAAAGGGCACGTCCTTCTGCAATAGGGCACACATAGGTCTCGCCACCTTGGAGAAGTCTTTGATGAACCTCCTGTAAAATCCTGCATGGCCAAAAAAAGAGCGTACCTCCCTCACAATTGTGGGGGAGGGTAAGTGACGTACAAGATGAACCTTAGCCTTATCTACCTCAATGCCCCTAGTAGATATTATGTGTCCTAACACTATTCCTTGTGTTACCATGAAGTGACACTTCTCCCAATTCAGTACAAGGTTAGTTTCTACACACCTCTCCAGTATCAATCCTAGATTCTCTAAACTAGTATCAAAATCTTTACCGAAGACACTAAAGTCGTCCATAAATACTTCAATAATATTTTCAATGTATTCTGAGAAAATGGACAGCATACATCTTTGAAAAGTACCTGGTGCGTTGCACAAGCCAAAGGGCATGTGAAGGTCGTCTTCTCCTGATCCTCATGGGCTATGCTAATCTGGTTATATCCACTATATCCGTCCAAGAAGCAATAGTAGGAATGGCCCGCTAAGCGCTCCAACATCTGGTCAATAAAAGGCAAGGGCATATGATCCTTCCTCGTTGTGGCATTCAGCTTCCGGTAGTCGATACATACCCTATGACCTGTCACTAATCTTTGGGGCACTAGCTCATTATCATCGTTCTTTACCACAGTCATCCCAGACTTCTTGGGCACCACTTGCACTGGAGAGACCCACTTACTATCAGAAATGGGGTAGATTACCCCACAATCGAGCAACTTGATCACCTCATCTTGGACCACCTTCATCATGGGAGGATGTAGACGTCTTTGGGCTTCTCTTGTGGGCTTGGCTCCATCTTCTAACAGGATCCGGTGGACACATGTGGTTGGGCTGATTCCCTTGATATCTGCTAGAGTCCAACCAATGGCAGTCTTATGCTTCTTCAATACGTCCACCAACTTCCTTTCTTGCTCTACATCCAGCGTTGATGATATGATCACTGGGAGGGTCTCATTTTCTCCTAGGTACGCGTACTTCAAATGTTCATGGAGTACCTTTAATTCCAACTTGGGTGCTTGAACCATAGAGGGTAGCATTTTGTTAGTAGAAACCGGAATTGAGAAATAGGAAATGGACCTCTTTACAGGCTGAGCCTCGAGTGAGGCCATAGTCTTAATCACTCTGGGCTCCGTAACGTCCCACTCAACCTTAGGGATAGGTTCGCCATTTGCATCATATCTGACCCCTCCTCTAGGGTCAGAGCTAATTCATCCTTAACGATTGCTTTGGAGAATACCTGTGCGAGTGAATCAACTACATCAATACCAAAGCAAGGTTTCAAATCAGAAACAGGGTACCTCATGGCTTCAAGAATGTTGAAGCGTATAACATCACCATCAAACTCCATGGTGAGAGTCCCTTTGTACACGTCAATCTTCGTTCTCGCAGTCCTCATAAAGGGATGCCCTAAAAGTAATGGAGTGGTATTTAGGGGCGATTCCTCTATGTCCAAAACATAGAAATCTGCAGGGAATATCAGATGGTTTACCTGCACAAGAACATCCTCAACATACCCTTGAGGGTATTTGTTAGACCTATCAGTAAGTTGAATGACAACATTATCCCTTTAAAGAGGGCCTAGACCAAGGGACACATACAAATTATAAGGCATGACATTTATGGACGCCCCTAAGTCTAACATCACATTTTCAAACCTGGTGTCACCAATGAAACAGGGAACAGAAAAATTCCCTGGGTCCTTCAACTTTAGGGGTAGTTTTCTATGGATAACTGCTGATACCGTCTCGCTCATTTTCACCACCTCCTTCTCTCTTGTCTGCCTCCTTGTGGTGCATAGCTCCTTCAAGAACTTAGCATACTTAGGCACCTGTTTGATGCACTCGATCAGGGGCATGTTCACTTGAACCTTCTTGAAGATTTCCAAGATTTCTTGATCAGATTTATCTTTCTTTGTCTTGGAAAACCTGCTTGGAAAAGGTATAGAAACAACTGGGTTAGTCTTAACTAAACCAGTAGAGTTAGGAATTGTACCTTTGGGTGCCTCAGTTTGGGGCACGTTAACTTCCACCCTTGATGTAGCTAGGTCCTTTTCATCATCCTTCTTGGACACCTCCACAACATCTTCTTCTTCATTAGGGGCCACTTGGGCCTTCTTGTGGGCTCTGGGAGGGTCTACTAGCATGCGCCCACTCCTAGTGATGATGGCTTGGGCGTGCTCATTCCTTGGGTTAGGCACCGTGTTGCTTGGTAGCTTCAATCCACTACTTGGCCCATTTGATTCTTGAGCTCTGCAATATCCTTTGAATTGGTCGCCTGTCCTATAACCAAAGCTTGAGTAGCAGTGTTAAGTTGTTGTTGTCCCGCAGCAAGGGACTTCAGCAGTTCATCATATTTAGGGGCACTCAAAGTGTTGGAAACAAGAGGTGGAGGGACAGAATTAGGAATACCAAAAGTTTGAGGTACTTGAGGCCTCAAAAACAAACTTGGTGGGTGGTGAGAATTCTGACCTGGGCCTTGAGGTGGTCTCAAGGTGTTAACATTGTTGGCCCAACGAAAGTTAGGGTGGTCTCTGAGCCCAGGATTGTACGTATTGGAGTAAGGGTTGTACCTCGGGCCTCCTTGGCCTCCTTGATACCCGAGGGCATTAACAGATTCCCATCCTTCTGGAGAGGCAAGCTGGGGACATTTATCAGTGGGGTGCCCTTGAGTCGAGCACATCCCACACACTTCAGCCATTGCTCCTCCTCCATTAACATTTAAGACTTGAGACAGCATAGTAGAAATCTTGTTGACCTTGTCTTCAAGGGCAGAGTTATTGGACACCTCATGTACCCTCCTTTGAGAGAAAAGAACCCCCTTATATTGTTGATAGTTTAGTGCACGATTTGTAAGTAGCTCCTTGGCCTCATCAGGTGTCTTATCCATAAAGGACCCTCCAGCAGCAGCATCTAACAAACCATGCTCATTAGGAGTGAGACCTTCATAAAAATAGGTAAGGAGGGACCCCTCACTCATCCCATGGTTAGGGCATGATGCTACAAGGCTCTTAAACCTGTCCCAATAATTGCAGAAATTCTCCTCATGTCCTTGCGTGATTCCACTAATCTGCTTCCTCAAAAAAGTGACCTTTGAAGCAGGAAAGTACTTCGTAAGGAACTCGCCCTTCATCCTATCCCAAGTGTTGATACTCCCAGCAGGCAGCTCAAATAGCCAAGTCTTGGCCTTGTCCTCCAAAGTAAAGGGGAATGCCTTCATCTTCAAGATATTGATATCAGCTCCTTTAGGGCACATACTCCCACAGACAAACTCGAACACCTTGAGATGCTTGCTAATGTCTTCACTATTCATCCCATGAAACTTGGGTAGGTGATGCAAAAACCCACTTTTTAACTCAAAATCATCATTAAGCCCCTCTCCTGGTTCTGGATAGGCAATGCATAAAGGTGCAGCAACCCCACCTGTAGGATTAGATAGTTGCCTAATAGTCTCGGCCATTGGTGCCTGTACTTGCTCAACAGGGGCGTGCTTTTCCTCTTTTATGTCTGTAACGTCCTCTTTAGTGACCTCCTCTTCTTCCTCTTCAAAGACTTATTCTTCTCCTTCTTCAGAATGGTCAGGTTTGTTGATCTCCTCGGTTGATCTTGAGGAGTTATAACCTGAGTAGCTAGAGTCCTCAAAGTCCCTCCTTTTTAGAGGGAGGTCTAAAAAAGTGAGGTTTGCCCTTTGCTTAGCACGTTCCATTTTTTCCGAGAGCTCTTTAGTCTTATTAGAGACAGTGGACATTCATGGACCTTTAAGACCAAATCAAGTGTTAGTAACATATACAAGGCTCAGAATACAAATAATATGCCTTTCCTTAACTTTCTAAGTTACATTTACATTCACATACTTAGGTACTGGAACAGAGGACCTCGTTTGTGCAATGGGACTATAGAACAGCTACCCTCCACAAGGTCATATTTAATCCAATATATCTTAAGCATGTCACATTACATTTTTTTTTTGTTGAGTTTGTTATATACATAGTTAATATCTCAATTGATCCCAAGTTGTAAGTCGAGCCCAATAGAAACCACTACTATTGGTGAGATACGATATAGGGATAGTCGCCTAGACATAAGTCTCTTTCCTTTGTTTCAGAAGGCTGGATGGCCAGATTAAGAGATAAGTGAGAGGCAGGACTCATTTTGGTAATACTACGGAGGCTACTCCCTCATTGAGGTTTAGGCCCCTATCGGCTACTCCCACATAGTGGTTTAGGCTCATTCTATAGTATTTTTGAGATCCAATTGAACCCATCACCCAGGGTCCCAATCTAGGACACCATCTGTATGCCCCTTACTCAGCTGAGAAATTAACTTATGTGTTAGACCGTTATCCAAGTCCTAATAATGGCCGCCCTCAACCTCAAGAGACCTTAGCAAGGTACTAATGAAGGGTTAAGGCCAATATTAACAAAAGGGCCCTTGTCTACTCATATGATTTTACACACTTACAACAATTAAGTATTTGACTAAATTCATAACAACATACAATTTAGAACAATTACAACATACTTAATCTAAGTGAAACAACTACAATTTACAACTTGCTTAAAAAAAACTTCTACAAATTGCACAACAATTATAAAAGACATGCTTAATTTCATAACACTCATAAAACTTAAACTAAATCACAATTATAGCTTGGCCGAACAGAAATCGTAATTTGTCACCATTCCACAAGTGTAGTACAAAAATTTAGCATGCATTCTATATAAACAACAAAATCAATGACACTTTAAGCGTTAGGGATTTTAATAATCTCCGGCAACGGCGCCAAAAATTGATGAGGCTGAAATAGCCTCAAAATTTAACCCTGCAAAATGTAGTTGTCAGTATAGGATAAGGAAGGATAGTTCAGTCCGGGGATTGTAGGGTACACCTACACAAAAAGGTCAATTAACAAATAAAAGAATAAAATGGGGGATATGGGATTTGGTTACTAATCTACTTAAAATAAAATAAAAACAAAATAAATAAAACTATTTACAATGATCGACTTCCCTAACCTAGACCAATACCACTCGGAAATTACTAAGTGTAGAAATAGAAAATCCATTTCAACATGCTACAAAAACGTGCCCATCTTAAATGCCTAGATAAGAGCCCAAATGAAAAGTCTCAGCGGATCAATCCATTTATCTAATTTGTTCTAATGTGGGCTAGGATGGGAAGAGTCCTTACCATGCGCAATACTACTAATTTTTTAGAACACTCAGCGTAATTCTCTTAATCAGTAGTATTATCTAACCCCCGAATCGACTCACACATGCAAATTAACCATTACACATAGCATTTAACACATAATTTCTAGAATCGTTTAACCATTGAAACATGGTTTTTACCACTTTAGAACAAATTTTTACTTGTTTAACTCAGCGTCTTAACAGATAACAATTATTCTTGGCAAATTAAGCAAACAAACAAGAACACTTAGCGTGATTCTAGCATGGGAACTTATTAACCTAACTCTGAAAATTACCTAAACATGTAAAAGGGCACAAGATTGTAACATGCATCATCAAAGAATTCTCGAAATTAACTCAATAATAAACTGAAAATCTCAAAAATATTAATAAAAATATTCTGAACATTTCATGTCTCCAATTACACAACTCGTAAATCCAAACACACAAAACCGAAACAAGAATTGAAAGTAGAGTCATAGTTACCCTTTAAAGCTTTCCTCAGCGGCTTTGCAACAAGGTGGTGAACTCGTCTCTGTTATGGTGGTGGAGCGTCTTTGACTCAGTGCCTAAGAGGTTCGTAGATTGCTGGATGGATGGTGGTTACAGTCTTGTAGGTGATGGAGGAATGATGAGTGAATTGGGCAGAGTCTCAGAAAAGTTTTTGGCCAGGAAGTGCTAGGCAAGGAAGTGATGCCAATTCTGTTCTGGACGTTGCCTATTTATAGAGAAGCATTGGTTGGCTTTTGTCGATCATACCCTTCATTATTTGGACGGATGGGATTGCTTAGCTTTCTTCATCTTCTCCTTTATTTGCTGTTTCTTATTTCTTCTCCTCTTAATTTCTCGTAATGGGACACTTATGGCCATAATTCCTCTCATAATGGGGCGATTCCTTTAATTTCCCAACTGAAACGTCTTTCCCGTTTATTCCCTTCTTGATTGCTTGGACAACCTGATTTAATAAAGGGCACAAAATTAAATACTTTTAGAGAAAATAAATGGAATTAAAACAATTTAATTTCAGAAAAAATACTCCCATAAATTCTCTCTTAAGGCCTATGGATTAACATGACGGTAAGGAATCCTGACCAAGCTAGGATTGTTCATGAATTTTGCGTTTTCCACTTATTTCATGCCAAACACTCTACAAGACTCTGAAAGCAACTTTAATGACTCAAGACACAAATCTAAGGGAGAAATAAGGCTAAAATGGGGCGTATATTCATTAAAATCATCGCACTTTGTGCTTCTATCAAGTACAAAACGTTAGGTTCGTACCCAGTCACCAGTTGTAATGCATAGTAAGGTTGGGTAGTGGTGAGCCTCAACGGGACCAACATGGCTGCACATTATCAAGATTCTATCTGTGAGACCATCTTTGGTATGGACATAGAGAACTAGATGTTCAGCATCAATCCCAAGGGATATGCAATAATCATCGAAAGACTTCGATGTAAACTCTCTGGCATTATCAAGTCTTATGGACTTTATGGGATAATCCGAGTGGTGAGCACTCAATTTCATGATCTGGGTGAGAGTTTAGCAAAAGCATCGTTTATTGTGGATAATCATGTAACATGTGATTACTTCGTTGATTCATCAACCAAAACCATGAAATATTTAACTGGTCCGCATGGTGGTTGTATATATCCACAAATTTCCCTTGCATTTTGTGCAGAATAATGGTGGTGTATGTATTAATGTTTGCATATGATGGTCTAGTATTAAACATTTCTAGCAAGTAAGCTTGGCATAGTGTGTCGTTATACACAAGACCCTTATTCAGAAGGGGATGCACATGTGATAAGTTGAGGATACGGTACATCATACTTTCACCTGGGTGTGCCAAATGGTCATGTCATTACAAGTTGTTGCTTGTATTAATTAGCTTCTAGCTAACAGATTTAAATTTCTCCAATGTATGCTTCTGGCAGCACACTCAGAGGTTATGCAAAGATATTCCACTCCTTTTTCTCAGTGGTTTCAACGTGATAACCGTTGGTTCGAATATCTTTAATACTCAATAACGTTCTTTTGGAATGTAGAGAATATAAGGCCTCATTAATGGTAAGTTTAGTACCATTGGACAACATAAAGTGGGCTTTGCCATAACCCTCTATCAGGTTGGATTAGCCTGATATGGTTGTCACAGAGGTATGAATAAGCAATAAATTTGAAAAATATCTCCGATCTGCAAGTATGGTATGCGTAATAGCACTGTTAGCTAGACAACAAACTTCCCTACAGAATATGCAGATTCATTATTTAATTCAACGGATCACATGTATAAATAAGTTTATTGAATTAGATATATTCGAACATAACCACATTTCCATAATTCAAAATAATTGAAAACATAAATCACCAAAAATAATCCGAAAAAATAAACATCATTCATAAAGATGAAGTAAATATGGCACAACGGGCCAATCATATCCATTTCTTCGAGTTTCAATTCTCGGTATGTCCAATAGTTAACTGGAAGTCCATGATCTCTAGTTTGGTATCCATAGGAATTGTATATTCGATAAAGTTAGTATTTTGAGTTTCGCAACTAGTGTGATACTATTTTACAATGTGTGCTTCGAGACCAGTGGTCAATTTCTCCACATTGATAGTAAAGATCATGCTGATTTTAGTGGCAATAGGCCAAACTAGTGTTCCTTTCAACTCGAGCTTGCTGAGTCAGGGTAACATGGTTCCCACCACGTGGAGTCGGATTACATGCCCCTTGGCCTCTTGGGCCACCTGGCTGACGGTCATATGGGATATTTTTGTTATGCCAATCATGTCTTGTTTTAGAAAAGAAAATGGTCATTTGATGGTTAAAGTGCTCTTCCAGAGCGACCCAAAGAGTTTATGGATCTTCTTCATCAGATACTCAACTTGGAGTGCTTTCTCCATATGTTTCTTTTGAAAAATTATGGCACTCACCTTAAAAGCCTCAATGACGACATTGTCAGTATTGATTGTTGTTCTCATCTTCTTTGCAGTTAGATGAATTTTCACATCTTGAGTCCACTTTAGATAGTTTCTTCTGGAAACCTCCAAAGCAACAGAGTCAAGCTTGTTGAGATTTGACATTCCCTACAGGAAATGAACAAATAGTCTTAGTGCTTTGGGTAATATCATCCATAAGCAACTAATAAGAACTTAACGTTCTATAACATAATAGTTTTGTCATGTATGGTGAATTTATGAAGGAAACTTCAAGTTTCTTAAATTGCATTAACGAAATTACATGTTCGATTTATGTATGAACTACTGGTTCATTTAGGAACTTTTAGTTCATTAGGTACCTACATTTTCTATACATATATTATAGTGCAAAAATTTAGACAAGTAACAAAATTATTTAAATACATGACTAGAATTTTGTTCATAGACATAAGTCCAAAACCGATGCCAAACTAAAATTCGACCGATGTCTTAGTAGGTGTAGAAAAAAATTAAAAAAAATCAGACATCGGTCGGCAACCGATGTCCACGACAACAATGAACATAACTTTTGAAGCATAAACCGATGTATAATCATTATAATAATCATAATTTTGTATGTTAATTATATTTAATTCTTCATATTTTCACATTTTATGCTTAATAAAGTATATGTCTAACAATATCTAAGTGAACATTTGCATCAATTATTATTTTAGAAATGATATCTTTGTTTATATCAGACATCGCCTTAATTTTTACAAACCGATGTACAATGCTTTATGGTAAATCGATTTTCTTTATATAACAGTAAGACCATTCCTCACTCTTTATATATCAATAGAGTAGTGGTATTAAATCTATGTTCCGAAAGTGCTATGGCTGCTCTCATCTTTGCACCATCTGCCTCAGCAACCACAGCATCGTAAGTGTGATCCACCACAATATAAGACAAGCGTCTTGTAGCCTGCCAAAGCAAAAATACATATCTCATTACCAAATACAATCCAAATGTATGTACATAACTTGGATGAAGATGCAAAACTATGAGGAACATGTACATTAAAAAAAAAAAGTATATTATTTGGAACCTTGGAACGGAGTCAATAGACCAAATTTCTAGGAAGACTTTTACTTAATGATCCAAAATTATCAACTTGTAATAGATGATAAAAAGATGGAAAATGAAGCTTTATGTATATGCACCACCACAACATGCTTTGTCATTACTTCATAAACACATTTTTGTGATGCAAAATTTGTGAGAACTTCATCGAACTCATAAGTGTACAAACTAATCCCAATTGTTTCACTAAAGTTCAAATTAAGATCCAATCATAACATTCAAAATTATGGCCTACATATGTGTGAAGAACCAATACAACCTATAGGGATAAACCCATACACATCTAAAATAAATCTATTGATAGAACTTGAAACAAATAAGAGAACAAAGCAAGAAAAATTGAGAGATCTGGAGAAAAATGGACATGCATATTGCACTTGATGAGGTCAAGAGGAAGTATGACTATGGGAGTGAGACACAGCTGAGGATTCCTCTGGCAATGCAAGTAGCATAGAAGGCCAGCGAGTACATCTCAATCTTCTTGGACGACTCAGTCGGAGACGGAATGACCAACCCCTTGGTTTGCGAGATTGCCTCCACATTCATGTTGAAGCAGACGTTAGGGCTGGCATGATGCATCTTCAAAAGCCCAAAAGTTTTGGCAAAGGACGAGGCATAGAGGAAGCTAAGGGATTAAAGGCTGACGGGAAGATTTCTCAGTCAGATCCATGGCAAGCTGAGAGAGAGAGCAGTGAGATTCAGAACCTTTCAATTTGTTTGACTTTGTTGGGGTCTAGGTTACTTCAATCTCAAAAGGAGACCGGGCTCTAGCCAACAAATGTATACAATAATCTTCACCCAAACGAAAACATCGAAGAGCGAAAAAGAAAAAGAGGGGTTGGGTTTAGAAATTCATACACTAATCTGAAAAGAGAAGCTGAGATGAGATGAGAATCTAATTGATCTCGGTCAGAAACTGAGAAAGGTCGAGAGGGAGCTTAGGTTTCTTCAGTCCGGATCTAAGTTTCTTCAACTCTTCCAATGATTCAGTTTTCACTGGAGAATGGAGGGTGAAGGATTGTGATGGTGAGGAGGAGCTCGAGTAGGCCGAGTCTGAGTTTAGGGCTTGTGTGAGATTTTTGGGGTCGGGACTAATTTTTTTTCCAAGTGTGAAAGTTTCAAATTTTGATTCCTGCTTTCTTCAAATCACTTAAACACCTAGCCACGAATCGAAAAACTAGTTCCTGTAAATTTTAAAACAAAATTTAAAACACCAGTCATTTAAAGAACCGATGTTAATAATATACATTGAAATCAGTATTTTTCCAAAACGATGTTAACTTTCTTTTTTACATCATGTGCAGGTCTGACCGATTTAATTTATGTGATGTCTATGAACAAAATTTTAGTAGTGATAACACCTCAAAAATTGTATAATTAGGAATCATGAATCAATTGTTGATATTAATTGCATGCTACTAATTGAACAATATAACTATCTCACAATTATGTGAATAAGTGCTTCTCGCAATTAATTACACATATTAAATATGGTGAATCTATTTACAACAACCATAAATTCAAAGTCGTTAGAGTGCCTTGTTGACAAACATATTGACCGGGTTTAAACCCCAGTATAATCAAATCATTTTTCCTTTTATTTGATTCTGCTGGACTAAAGAAGGAGTGAGCGTGATAGTGAAGCCTATGAAGCTTGGTCTGTAGGCTTGTGACCAGGGCTTTCATAAGCGAGTCAAAAGGGTATGTATGGCTTGCTTAGCTGCTAGGTCCCGTAGAGGGAGAGTGGTCCTGCTGGGCTCAGACTGATCTGTCAAAAATGAAATATCATTAGTCGACTCTTTCGATAACTCTAATTGAATACGACTAGGTAAGGAAGGATGAGGTTTAGGTGGAGTGAGGCTCACTTAAGTACACAACCTCATCGGAACCTTACCTAGACATTGCATCCAACTAGATGAGCCTAGTTGGAGAAGATTCATAACCATTGCCATGACAACTTGTGGCGAGCTTATGTGCTAGCCTTGCAGCTTGGGCATGAGCTTCTGGCTCGGGTTTGTTGTTTGGGCTTGATTTGAGCTTCTGACTCAACCTCATTTAATATTCACCATTAGCTATCAACATAAATAAATTCAATATATGTTATGATTCGTAAATAAATTAAGTTATATAACGGAAATAACTAAATACGCAAATTATACCCTTTTTTCTCTTTCAATGCTTCTGGCATTAACGGATCATTACATACCCCATAAATACTACATAATCACTACGACATAAACTTAATGCACAACATTAAGGAATTGTAATGAAGTAAATAAACACTACACCAAAAACCTCGACACACTACACTTTTTGGACAACGAAAAAAAAATGTGTTGTGTGATGAAGAAAAGTGAATCAGACAACATGTTTAGTAAACCTACGTTGTGTAAGGTGGTTAAAATTCTGAAGTTTTTGTTTAGAAGGCCATTGCACAACGGTTACAAGAATAATATGTTGTGTGAATCATAAAAAAAAGAGCGGCAGATTTCCCTCCTAGATAGACTCAAATTTGGCTCCAAATTGGTACTACATCTACAACAATATAGTTATATCTGTTGTATGAGAGTAGCATGCAAAACATGATACAACGGCTTTTTACTTTCTGTTGTGTGATAAAGTGGGAAATATTTGGATGTGCCTTTATTTGGCCCAAAATGGCACCGAAGCCCCCCAAAAACGTCCAAGGTTTGATTGAAATATAGCACCAGATTGATGATCACACAATCAAATGAGTTGTTTCCGTTGTGTAAATGAGTTGCATATTATAGTGGGAACTTTTCCCTCTTTGAAACCTTAGCTGAGGTTTAATTTGTTCACAATCAGACAACAAACCTTTGTCTTTATGTTGTCTGATTCATAAAGCAAAAATTAAAAGCCCGCCTTTGACAAATTAATTAGCTAGCTAGGTTTATTGGATTTGCTATCTGCTCGCACGTCAACACTTTGTCAAAACAGTTGTTTCCTCTCGTTGAGTAGGTCTCTTCTCAACTTCATCAAAAACCATCACTCTCTCATCAAAACACCATAGGTCTTTCATGAAAACACCATCTGTCATCAAAACACACGTCGATTAGGTCTATCTCTCAGAAGCCATGCCAACCCATTCCCTCTCTCATCTCCCCACACCTGCAAACCAAAAAAGAAGAAGCTTGGAGTTTTGATTCTAAGCAAAATCACCACGAAGGTAATTCCCACCTCAACCAAAACGGTGCGGGTTTGCATGTCTACAGAAGCACTGACCTTGTTGTTCTTAAGCAGCCCACTTGAAACCACTGAGCAGATCTCTATCTCTTTCTCTTATCTCTCCATCACTGGCATTAATAGTGCTCCGGCCACGAACCCGTATGTAGTGAGCAATTTGACGGCGAATCCTACCAGACTTAACCTCCACCGTGATCTGTCGAAGCTTGTGGGTTTAGGTAAGATTCCAATTCCATCTCTCGAATATGGGTCATCTAAATTTGTGTAATTCATGCTTATTTTCATTATTTATGTGATTGTATTGAACTAAGAAAGCAAAAACAAGCATGCCCACAAAGGAAAAAAAATGACGTAGTTACTGTGATTGTGTGAGTGGTTTTTCACAAATTCTCCTTCTCTAGATTTGGTCTGTTTGCCCCATTCTACCATGTTTGGATTTCCTGATTTTGAATTTAGGGTTTTTTTATGGATTTTTTTCAGGGGAAAAGACTGTTGCTTTAGGAAATTGGATAACTGATTTGTCAAAATGGAGATAAGGTTTTTGACATAAGTAAATTGCTCAAGTAATGTCGTAACAAATAGCAATTCTGTTTCATTAGAGTCCAGGGAACAAAATAGTATTTGATTGGTTCAGACTTACAATTTATAATATCTGAATTGGTGGTGAATTGAAGGTGTTAGTGTTAGGAATATGATTTGATCTTTTCATGATATTGTTAGACCCCAAAAAGGGAATTTAGTTTAGGCTTAGCAGATTCAGTGTTCTTTTTGCCTTTGCCTTGATTGAAGATGTATATTCTGTGCAGTAAATTGATTGTAAATTCATGGAAAAATAGAGGGTTTGGTTACAATATTGAAAGTTTGGAGTATCATGGTGACTTTCAGTTTCCATTGGCTTGTATTGCTTGAATGTTGAATGTCAATCTTACTTTCCACCGAGAGGTTGTATTGATTGTCATACTTCCCTTTACTAGTTGACAGGTTGCAAACCCTATTATGAAAGATGGTGTATATGAGCATTTTTACTTCATTCATTGTAGTTACATAACAATGTAGTAAGCTGAATTTCTTTGAACTATTGTCTTAAATTCATGAATTGTCTTAAAATTCATAAAAAAAAAAGATGTATTTGTGATAAGTTATGCATAAATCTGATGACACTGGAAAGGTACAGAAAATAACTATTGGATGATATATATATATATATATATATATATGCTTTGTCTAAAATGCCTTGATAAGAAGTATAGTTGCTGAAACCCAATGACTTAGTGCAATATAACATGCCTAACATCGTAGTAATACTGATTACATACCTTGAGTTATATGGAACCAAAAATATTTACCCCAGTTTCTCTACCATGTACCGATTTAACATAGACCGTGCCTGTTCAGTGGGATTTCCAAACCCAATTATACTGGTGTGTGCAGGGTCGATAAAGCCAAACATATCAAGCATGTTAGACTTCTTCAGGACTCCATAATGGTAGCTACAAATAATATTGCAATATTAAAGGGCTAAAAAAAAAAAAAGGCTTCTGATTATGAAGATTAAGCAGTGTATAGTCAATTACTGAAGATAAGAATAAGGTAAACTGATCTGTACCTCATGTAAAAAACAATGACTCCTCCAGATACTTCTAGCATGTTAGCCATGTTATAGATAACCATACACACAGATACATAGAAGCAACATTAATTCATAAACATACAGCAGAGCTTAATTTAACATTCGAATGTAGCTACTCCATGACAAACATGAGCATCAATATAACAGAAAATTCCAATAACTCGTGAGCCTAACTCTAGTAGAAAATAGTTCACTCCATGAAAAACATTCAATTCTATAACACAAAATGAAACATGCTAAACTAGAACTATAAAATTTCAATAATTCATGTGCTTCTAGAACAGAAAGTTCACAAAAATAAAATGAAGAACAAACTCTATGATGATTATAAATGCTTACCTCATTTGTTTAAGTTAGAGCTAAGCCAATCATCCGCTTCCAATGCTTTCCTAATGAGTCTAACTCCAAGCTTTCACTACATAGCACCAATATCAAAAAAAAAAAAAAAAAACATGATCAGCAGTATGTAGTATAAGTTCAGATTGCACAAATAGAACAGGACAAAAAATGATGGATGTAACAGAATAGCTTAAGGGAAAGATATATTTCTATTTGGATATGCGTATGAAAGGGAGAGTCAACTAGAAATTTTAAACATAGACCTTCGACCATGATTAAAAGACTCCAGTCTAGTGCATAGTAACGTAAAAGTAGATATATTCATATATTAAACAAGCATCAAAAGCACCTTAAAATAAGATCCACATGAAGCAAGATCTCCTGCCCCTATATCCTGCCAAATCATGTAATATATATACTTATATTAATAGTTAAGTCTCAAAAATACAAACCAAAATTCAGTTGTAGAGTTAAACCAAAAACTGATTACCAAACACCAAGTCTTGCACTTCCGAATTGCAACTAATACAATTTGACTATTACTGAAGACTGATCATCTCTTACCCATCTAACATGACAATAAAAGAAGAATCAAAACCAAATAAATAACATTACACCTTTCCAAAAATAAGCTGAAACTCCAATTCATTATAACCAAGGAAAATAATCAAATTTCTATTTGGATATGCGTATCAAAGGGAGAGCCAACCATAAATTTAAAATCATAGACCTTCAACCATGACCATTTTTTTAGCATAATTATGAAATTTGATACCCAATTTGTTAATTCCACTAGTGGAGATATATATATATATATATATATATACAGACACTTAGAGCATGTGTCCAGTACCATAATTAATGGTAAACCAGGTTTATTGGGATTCCACTTATAATAGAAGCATAAACAGCCATTCAAATTATGATTAATTCATATATACCTTTATAACAATTGACCACAACCTATTAATCTTGCAAGATCCACTATACCACAAAGTTAAACAGACGACAGTTAATGAACTGTCGTCTGAATGAAAAAGCTGCTGTTGTCTAGTAGCCTGTCGTCTGATTGACCTCATTCAGACGACAGTTAAAAACCATTGTCTGTTCAAAATTCACACAACATATATAGCTAAGTATGTGTCGTCTGAATATTTCCAAATTAAAATAATTAGGTTTAACTATTGTTTGTTACAAACTCACACGACAGGTCGTTTATTAACTGTTGAGAAAAGTTATATTACCTCAACAGTTTTAGGAAAATTGTGTTGTGTGTGATGAATCTCAGACAACAGCAACACAACTACATGATGTCTGAAATGAATTTCACACGACACAGTTATAATGACACTGTTGTTTGAAATGAATCTCCAACAAGCGTCATTGTTGTTCTAGTTATGTCTTATGTAAATAAAACATCAGAAGATTTAGGAATCTATCGTCTGATAGGAACTCAGACAATAGTTAGTAATCTGTTTGTGTTGTAGGATTTGCATAAGGTATAACAGTCCACTGATGGGATATGTCTTCTGATTGGAACTCAGACCATAGTTTTTATTATATTTAGTTATGGTTTATGAATCTTAGTCAACATATTATTGTTATATCTGTTGTCTGATTTCAATATCAGACGACAGTAACTTTATTATACATGTTACCGGAATGGAGATCACACAACATCAATTTGTTATTTCTGTTGTCTGAAATCAAGTTTAGACAACATGTATTATTTGTTGTTTTTAGATGTGATATATAAGTGGATCTCAGACAATGGTTTTGTGAACCCTTCTGTTGTGTTATACATTTGGAAACTACAGTTATCTTTGCACAATTGTTGCAAATATGAATGTTCAATCATATCCCAAACAAATCCAAAATAAAACATTGTCATATATCAATTACATCTGTTTCATACATTGTCAATCCAAAACATTTCCAAAAGTACATATCCATATCCATATATGATCAAATCCAGCAATCCTAACCAAAAGCAACCTCAATCTAGCAAGTAATAATATTGTCTATCTTGTAAAATCCAGGTTACCAAAATAAGTCACCAACCACTAACTAGATGCGATACTACTGCTTACATATATGTGTTCACAACAAATTTTGCCTACTCGTTTCCGACTTCATCAATGTGTTGCTGGGTACATGCCACTATGAATGCATATACTAGGCAATCCTCAGTTAAGATATAGCCTCCAGGATACTGCTGCAAAGAAGTGAAAGGAAACTTGTGCCCATGCCAAAAGCCACTCTTTTATATATTAATCATATAATCTTGCACCAATAAGAATAAATATGAAATTTATAGGTAAAGATGCTCACATCATGCCTTATAATTTTGTAAAGCACTATGCAGAAGGGCGGCTTAAGCATTATAAACTTGCACCATATATACTATACAACATATAGTAATAATGTGATGGCTTGGTGCATATTGTACAAGAAACTTCCAACTAAAGATTGTGAAAATGTTGTACAAGTGCTCATCTCATTATTAAAAAGGTGATATAATTGATTTAACTATTCAAGGTTATAGAAATGAGAATGAGTAAGAGGGAACTTATTAACAGGGGGAGGAGTTGAATGTGATGAACTCACTGGTGGCAAGCACGTACCCTCTACTAACAAGGAAGATACTACGATCCATGGAGTAATTGAAACTGGTCAAGGCATCCTTGGGCTATTGAATTGCTGCACCGTACAAGTTATCTTCATGCCACAGTAGAAAGTGATGAACAAATTAGCCTTTTCACCTCCGATACAAATCTAGCACACCTTCAAAGCTATCAATGCCACTCAAACCTGGTTCTTCAGAGGGGTGCTTTACAGGCAATTAAGTAGCAAGAACACAATTATGATTCTTGAAATGGGCATTATGGCTTACAACATTTTCTGAGCTTGGCACTGAGTTCTGATCAGATCTATTAACCTATAATAGAAAATGCCATTGAAATTAAAAAACCAGATATTCAAGTCTAACTTGTAAACAACTTATAAGGGGAAGACTAGGAAATCAACCTTTATCAGAGAAACACACACACACACATATGGATAGGTCAATGCACTACCGTAAATAGATTAAAAATTTTAATCTACAAGCTTAAAAATATATAGCAGCAAAAACAGACATGAAATAGGCAACGATTCTCGTCTAAGAAGCAATAGAGCTCTTAAGGCTTAACTACTTAATTTGAAACAATGGAAATAAAATATAAAAAATGGAGTGAACAAGGAACAAAGCAACACTAATAGAAAAAAATGTCTTTTACAGCCCACAATGTGCGCCGTAAATTACGGCCCACAAATGCATGCCGTAAAAGACAACTATCATTTACGGCGCATATTATGTGCGCTGTAAATAAGTCTCAATATGCGTCGTAAATGAGCCAAAAATGGACCGTAAAAAAGAGGTGCATTTACGGCTAAATGAGATAATTAAAACAGTTAACATCACATCCAGATGTCATATTTGCATGTGGTCATGCAATTGCAGAGAATGCAAATGTGCTATCTCAACCTTGAGACTCAGGAATCCAAGAAGATATGTCAAACTATAAGAATGTAAATAAATAATTATAGACTTCCGGTAATACGAAAGCAAGCCCCAAAAGTAATAACACATGTAGGGAAAAAAAAAATATATATATATTTTCAAAGCTACCTGCATGAGACGGCTGAGCTATGGTTGCTTTAATATTGGTGTTGGTCCTCTTAGAACCAATCAAATCATTGAGCATAATTTCACATTTCTGCATGCTGTTCTCTCCAAAATGTATCTGAAGAATGATTTCACCAAAATGAACATTAAGGTAGACAGTTTCAAACTACAAAAACAAATCCTAACTGCACTCAATAGACCCAAATAAACAAATAACCACTTGCCTTGAGGAGTTCAAGAGTATGTATCTCTGAATCAATGTCATAATCAGATTTGTTGAGAAGGTTTTCGGCAAGCATAACACAGTATTTTTTAACAAGTTGGTCTTGTGAACTATGCCAACAATCATTCCAAGTATGTCAACCTTCCTTATGTTCCTGCTACCTTTCAAGGGGTCAGCTTTTACAGGGTCAGGCTCCCAGCTGAAAAGCAGAAATCATTCAGACGAATACTTTGGCTGAGTATAGAGTAAGCTTTTACATGGTCAGGCTCCCGGATGATGCACTTTCATAACTAACAGAATCACCAAGATAAGCAAGTAGAGCATGCAAGAACTGAAGAGGCACAACCTGCACAATACACCTCCAAGAATCAGGAAGGAATCATCAGTAATAAGAGAATATGCCTCACTCGGAAACTAGCATGAGAAGAAAAACAAATTTAAGTAAAATAAAGGCAATAGATGGCCTTGGAACTTATACAGAAAGAGTACATGAAGACAATTGGGCAACGCCACATAAATGGAAAACTGAGTACAAAATATACTTTCATATCTATATATCCAGTTTTGGCGAATGAAATCAAGTGCAAATGAACACTAATTTAATATCTTCTGTAGTGTTCCAGGCAATCATCCATTTCCTTTCATAACACACCGAATCTATGAATTTCAGTGCATCATACAACAAAATGGACTAGGAAACATAAAGCCTTAATCGGTTGGTTAAACCATTTCACATAAGGGAATATAAATGGAAAGAAAACACAAGCACAAGCACAAGAAGGCAACCTGTATCCACTTCTTAATATATTCCAAAACAGAAATCCGATAATCATCACCATCAAGGTCATGAACTTTGTCCTGCACTCAAACAAAAGTGTTAGAAGTTACCGAGACATAAAAGCAGGACATATATTAAACGCAACAGAATGGACAATGATCACCTTAAGAAACAAAAAGATAGCAGATGCATCTTCAGTCATAGATGTAAATCCAAGACTCCTCAAATCATGTACAACCTGAATTTGGGATCTCTAAACTAAAAACACTTAAAATTTCAATCGAAATTAATGGGGACGTTTACCTGTGCACCCAACCCGTGTCATGAAATCTGATAGCCCAAGAGAAGAACACGGGGAAGAGTTCAGAATTTTTGCTGTAGATTTTTGCAATAAACCTAATTAAATCAGTAAACCCAATCACCCAATGAACAAAGGAAGAACTGAACTGAATCTGAAAGAGAAGAACTTACAAGGAGAGAGAGAGATGCAGGTTGAAAGTGAACCCATGGATCCCCAGAGAGAGAGAGAGAGATGGAGTCGCGACCAAGGGAGACTGATGGAGAAAGAACTCATGGAGGAGAGACTGAAGGCGCGCGTGATGGAGAGAGACGCGGTTGACGAGCCTAAGTGAGAGCCAGGCTGAGAGGCTCGACGAGGGTGAGGAGGATTGAGGGTGAGGGGGTGAGAGGCTGAGAGCAAAGGAGGGAGAGTGACCTAATTTTTTTAGCCAAGGGAAGGAACACAGGCTAGGTTTGGAGTGTTTTGAGTGGAAAAAATATAAGTAAATTAATTTTTTTTTTTTCAGACAACAGATGTTCTTGTTAATGTTGTCTGAAATCCCTCAAATTTACCAAATGACGATGTGTTGGCTGAGTAGAGATGAAACGACCGATTTAATAAATCTATCGTCTGACTAACTCAGACGACAGCAAAAACTCATGTGTCATATGATGAGTGTCATGTGATTAACTTTTTCTTGTAGTGATCTTTAACGTTTCCGACTTTGGAGAGGCTAAAAACCTCATCTGATCCAGTGCAGAACCCATTTCTCCTTCACTCATCTCCTTGACCAGAAATCCTACATAACCCAATTAACAATCATATATATACTGAACAAGCATTTAATTCGGTCAAGAGCTATAAATCAAGAACCAAAAGATAAACACCCAACTCGATTTCAAGAACAACAATAAATTTTCAGCAAATTTCAAACACCCAAATCGAAATGAACCCCAAACCATCCCCAAATCCATAAAACCAAAATAACACCAAGTCTATTTCAACCACCACATCTCTAAATTGATATCACAAATCTAACTTCAAAGGAAACCCCAAATCGATATCTCAATGAAACCCTAAACCCCAACACAAATCAAGGTCTAAATCCTAACACGAAGATTGAGACTTACCGTGCAACAACAGTATACTTTGTAAAATCAGATTGAAGAACTCCACCAACAGTGTCTTCTTGACTTAGATCGGCGAGAGGTTGATTGATGAGACTCTTATGTGTAAAAACCTTAGATCAGGGAGAGAAGAACCATAATTGGGAAAGGGAAAGAATGTTGCTGATCGGGGGAGAAGAACCAGAATGGGAGCTGCAATTGCTTAATTAGGGTGTAGCTCGCGGAGAAGGAAAGAAGGCTTCTGTTTTTTTAACCAAGTGTTTAGAAAACTTGGGGTTTAGCTCACTTAAGTTTTAACCAAAAACATTTTTTTGTCTAAACAAGGAGAAACAATATCTCCATTTACTCAGACAACAGAATTCTGTTGTCTGAATTTTCTAAATTACAACAAACTTGAAAAAGTTGAACTGGTATTGATTTTCATACCATTCAGACAACAGAAATAGTTAAAACTATTGTCTGAAGACGTTGAAAAAAATCAGACAACAGAAAAAACGTCTTTTGTCGTCTGAGGGGTATGGTATGAAGAATTTTTTGGCATAGTGACTATTAGGCAACTATCTAATCCTACAGGTGAGGGTGTTGCACCCTTATACATTACCTATCCAAAACCAAGAGAAGAACTTAATGATGATTTTGAGTTAAAGAGTGGGTTTTTGCATCACCTACCCAAGTTTCATGGGATGAATAGTGAAGACACCAGCAAGCATCTCAAGGTGTTCGAGTTTGTCTGTGGGAGTATGTGCCCTAAAGGAGCTGATATCAATATCTTGAAGATGAAGGCATTCCCCTTTACTTTAGAGGACAAGGCCAAGACTTGGCTATTTGAGCTTCCTGCTGGGAGTATCAACACTTGGGATAGGATGAAGGGCGAGCTCCTTACGAATTACTTTCCTGCCTCAAAGGTCACTGTTCTGAGGAAGCAGATTAGTGGAATCACGCAAGGACATGAGGAGAATTTCTGCAATTATTGGGACAGGTTTAAGAGCCTTGTAGCATCATGCCCTAACCATGGGATGAGTAAGGGGTCCCCCCTTACCTATTTTTATGAAGGACTCACTTCTAATAAGCGTGGTTTGTTAGATGCTGCTGTTGGAGGGTCCTTTATGGATAAGACACATGCTGAGACCAAGGAGCTACTTACTAATCGTGCACTAAACTATCAGCAATATGAGGGGGTGCTTTTCTCTTAAAGAAGGGTACATGAGGTGTCCACTAACTCTGCCCTTGAAGACAAGGTCAACAAGATGTGTACTTTGCTGTCTCAAGTCTTAAACGTTAATGGAGGAGGAGCAATGGCTGAAGTGTGTGGGATATGCTCGACTCAAGGGCACCCCACTGATAAATATCCCCAGCTTGCCTCTCCAAAAGAATGGGAATCTATTAATGCCCTAGGGTATCAAGGAGGCCCGAGGTATAACCCTTACTCCAGTACGTTCAATCCTGGGCTCAGAGACCACCTTAACTTTCATTGCCAACAATGATAACACCTTGAGACCACCTCAAGGCCCAGGTCAGAATTCTCACCGCCCACCAGGTTTGTTTTTGAGGCATCAGGTACCTCAAACTTTTGGCATTCCTAATTCTGTCCCTCCACCTCCTGTTTCCAATACTTTGAGTGCCCCTAATCATGATGAACTTCTGAAGTCCCTTGATGCGGGACAACAATAAGTTAACATGGCTACTCAAGCTTTGGTTGTAGGACAGGCACCCATTCAAAGGATATTGCAGAGCTCAAGAATCAAATAGGCCAAGTAGTGGATTTCATGGGCCGGATTGCAGCTACCAAGCAATACGGTGCCTAACCCAAGGAATGAGCACGCCTAAGCCACCATCACTAGGAGTGGGCGCATGCTAATAGACCTTCCCAGAGCCTATAAGAAGGCCCAAGTGGCCCATAATGAAGAAGAAGATGAGAAGGACCCAGCTACATCAAGGGTGGAAGTTAACGTGCCCCAAACTGAGGCACCCAAAGGTACAATTCCTAACGCTACTGGTTTAGTTAAGACTAACCCAGTTGTTTCTATACCTTTCCCAAGCAGGCTTGCCAAGACAAAGAAAGATAAATCTAATCAAGAGATCTTAGAAATCTTCAAGAAGGTTCAAGTGAACATGCCCCTGATCGAGTGCGTCAAACAAGTGCCTAAGTACGCTAAGTTCTTGAAGGAGCTATGCACCACAACGGGGCAGACAAGAGATAAGGAGGTGGTGAAAATGAGCGAGACGGTATCAACCGTTATCCAGAGAAAACTACCCCCTAAGTTGAAGAACCCAGGGAGTTTTTCTGTTCCCTGTATCATTGGTGACACCAGATTTGAAAATGTGATGCTAGACTTAGGGGTGTCCATAAATGTTATGCCTTATAATTTGTATGTGTCCCTAGGTCTAGGCCTTCTTAAAAGGGATAATGTTGTCATTCAACTTGCTGATAGGTCTAATAAATACCCTCAAGGGTATGTTGAGGATGTTCTTGTGTAGGTAAACCATCTGATATTTCCCTGGGGATTTCTATGAATTGGACATGGAGGAATCGCCCCTAAATACCACTCCATTACTTTTAGGGCGTCCCTTTTTATGAGGACTGCAAGAACGAAGATCGACGTGTACAAAGGGACTCTCACCATGGAGTTTGACGGTGATGTTATGCGCTTCAACATTCTTGAAGCCATGACGTACGCTTTCTCTGATTTGAAGCCTTGCTTTGCTATTGATGTAGTTGATTCACTCGTGCAGGTTTTCTCTGAAGTAATGGTTGAGGATGAATTGGCTCTGACCCTAGAGGATGGGGTCGGATATGATGCAAATGGGGAACCTATCCCCATGGTTGAGTGGGACGTTGTGGAACCCAAAGTGATCAAGACTGTGGCCTTACTCGAGGCTCAGCCTACAAAGAGGTCAATTTCCTATTTGTCAATTCCAGCTGCTACCTTCTATGGTTCAGGCACCCAAGTTGGAATTGAAGGTACGCCCTGAGCATTTGAAGTACATGTACCTAGGAGAAAATGAGACCCTCCCAGTGATCATATCATCAACGCTGGATGTAGAGCAAGAAAGGAAGTTGGTGGACGTGTTGAAGAAGCATAAGACTGCCATTGGTTGGACTCTAGCAGATATCAAGGGAATCAGCCCAACCATGTGTGTCTACCGGATCCTGTTAGAAGATAGAGCCAAGCCCATAAGAGAAGCCCAAAGACGTCTACTTCCGCCCATGATGAAGGTGGTCCAAGATGAGGTGATCAAGTTGCTCGATTGTGGGGTAATCTACCCCATTTCTGATAGTAAGTGGGTATCTACCCCAGTGCAAGTGGTGCCCAAGAAGTCTGGGATGACTGCGGTGAAGATTGAGGATAATGAGCTACTGCCTTCGAGATTAGTGACAGGTCATAGGGTATGTATCGACTACCGAAAGCTGAATGCCACAACGATGAAGGATCATATGCCCTTGCCTTTTATTGACCAGATGTTGGAGCGCTTAGCGAGCCATTCCTACTATTACTTCTTGGATGGATATAGCGGGTACAACCAGATCCGTATAGCCCACGAGGATCAGGAGAAGACGACCTTCACGTGCCCCTTTGGGACCTTCGCTTATAGGCGCATGCCCTTTGGCTTATGCAATGCACCAGGTTCTTTTCAAAGATGTATGCTTTCCATTTTCTCATAATGCATTGAAAATATTATTGAAGTCTTTATAAACAACTTTAGTGTCTTCGGTAAAGATTTTGATACTTGTTTAGAGAATCTAGGATTGATACTTGAGAAGTGTGTAGAAACTAACCTTGTGCTGAATTAGGAGAAGTGTCACTTCATGGTAACACAAGGGATAGTGTTAGGACACATAATATCTGCTAGGGGCATTGAGGTAGATAAGGCTAAGGTTCATCTTGTACGTCACTTACCCTCCCCCATAACTATGAGGGAGGTACGCTATTTTCTTGGCCTTGCAGGATTTTACAGGCGGTTCATCAAAGACTTCTCCAAGGTGGCGAGACCTATGTGTGCCCTATTGCAGAAGGACGTGCCCTTTGTGTTCAATGAGGATTGCAAGAAGGCGTTTGAGAAGCTCAAGGAGTTGTTGACCACGGCTCCCATCATTTGCCCTCCTGATTGGAGTCTACACTTCGAGCTTATGTGTGATGCATCAGACTATGTTGTTGGAGCTGTTGGGCCAGAGGAAGGATAAGAAGCCCTATACTATGCTTCTCAGACCCTCAACAATGCTCAGCTCAACTACTCCACCACTGAAAAAGAACTCTTGCCTGTAGTCCTTGCTTTAGATATGTTTCGTTCTTATTTATTGCACTCTAAAGTAATTGTTTACTCTGACCATTCAGCCTTGAGATATCTGATGATCAAGAAGGAGGCCAAGCCCAGATTAATTCGATGGATCTTATTGCTTCAGGAGTTTGACCTAGAGATCAAGGACAAGAAGGGCAATAAGAATGTGGTCGTGGACCATTTGTGCAGGATAGTACATGAAGAGGATCCCCAGCCCTTACAGGAAACTTTCCCAGATGAGCAGCTCTTTGGGATAGAGATTAGTGTGCCCTGGTATGCTGATATAGTTAACTATTTAGTCACTAAGACATTTCCTGACACACTTTCCAAAGCTAGTAAGGATAAATTGAAGAAAATGGCTAGGCATTTTATTTGGGATGAACTGTATTTATGGAAAAATTGTAGTGACCAAGTCATTAGGAGGTGTGTCCCAGAGTTTGAGCATAGGTCAATTTTATCATTTTGCCATAGTGAAGCGTGTGGAGGCCACTTTGGGCCTCGTAGAACGGCCTTGAAGGTCTTAGACTGTTGATTTTATTGGCCTACTATCTTCAAGGATGCAAACTTGTTCTGTATTTCTTGTGATAGGTGCCAACGAATTGGTAATCTTGGCCCAAAAGATCAAATGCACATGAACCCAATAATAAATGTAGAAATTTTTGATGTTTGGGGCATTGACTTTATGGGACCATTTCCTTCATCTAATGGTTGTTTATATATACTACTAGCTGTGGACTATGTATCAAAGTGGGCGGAAGCAAAAGCCACCAAGACTAACGATTCAAAAATGGTTGCAGGTTTCTTGAGAACTAACATATTTACCAGGTTTGGAGTGCCACGTGTGCTGATCAGTGATGGAGGTTCTCACTTTTGCAATCGTACAATCGAGGCTTTTCTGAAGAAGTAACGGGTAGCCCATAAGGTGTCAACGCCCAACCATCCTCAGACCAGTGGCCAAGCAGAGGTGTCCAACAGGGAGATCAAGAGGATATTCGAGAAGATAGTGGGCCCAACAAGGAAGGATTGGAGCCAGAGATTGGGTGATGCATTGTGGGCCTACAGAACGGCCTACAAGATCCCTATTAGGATGTCTCCCTTTAGGTTGGCCTATGGAAAGGCATGCCACCTTCCAGTGGAGCTAGAGCACAAGGCTTGGTGGGATGTCCAGAAGTTCAACATGGATTATGATGAAGTCGGCCTACATAGGAAGCTACAACTAAATGAGCTTGATGAGATTTGGAATGAGGCCTACAATGCTTCATGGATCTACAAGGAGAAGACAAAGGCCTACCAAGACAAAATGATCCGCAAAAAAAGCTTCCAAGTGGGCCAAAAAGTTCTGTTATTCCATTCCAAACTCAAGCTATTCCCAGGTAAACTTCATTCTCGTTGGGTTGGCCCATTTATAGTGAGTAATGTGTTTGCTGATGGTGCTGTATAGATCAAGAGTGAGAAGACAGGGAAGGAGTTCAAGGATAATTGACATCGTCTCAAGCCCTACTATGAGTCCTTTGTGGAGCACACATTGGAAGAGATACCTTTCCATGAGGCACCCCAAGACGTGTGAACAAGGAGGAGAGTCCAGGCTGAAGGACTATAAATATTATGTGCTACGTGGGAGGCAACTCATTTCAACCGAAACTGTGGAGGAGCCATCAACGAGAGTTTGACATTTCTATCCCTTCACTTGCTTAGATTGAATTGTACTTGTGTCTTTCTATGTTTGTTTGTTTTACCCTTTCCTTATTTCAGTAGCCCCCCATATTTAGGGTCTATATACCATTTTTTTTCCTACATTGAGGACAATGTAGATTCTAAGTTTGGGGTGAGTTACACTTTTATTTTAAAATATTTTCAATTTTCAGTTTAAAAAAAAAAGTAAAAAAAAATTCATTGGTTTTTATAGTATTTTTGTTTGTTTGAGTCTTAGGATGCCCCTAATGTCTAGGATGAATATGTCTCTGAATTCATGGCTGAAGGTTTTAGCAATCAAAATAGGACTTCATTAAATTCTGTGGTTAATCGATATTGTGATACTTGTATGAAGATTTGAGATAGGATTGTAACTTGGTTCATTAAGCATGCTAGGATTAAGTTTGGTTCATTTGACCCTAAGTGAGCTGTTGAGCTGAAATACTTTCTTTTCGAGTGCTTAATTGATAAATTTAGAATTTCATGGCTGTATTTGCCAGACCTCATTATTCTTTGAAAATCCAATGATCATGTGCCATAGAGTTTAATGGACTAGAGAGTACTAGAACTCGACTTTTGTGACTGTCAAAACTTGTATGTCATAATTTGCCCTGATCTTGGATAGGATAGAAGGCATTAGGATAACCACCATAGCCAAACAAGCATGTGTCCCCAATTGTGCCCGTCGTGGGACTCCTTAGAATAAACCCCTTTGAGCCTACATTGAAAACCTTTGTTTCATCACCCTCACTACCCTACCATGAGCTTAGTAGAGGATATCTTTACCCTTGTGCTAGGGACTTAGTAGAGCATGACATAGTGTGTAGGGGTGACGATGAAAGACAAGTGTGGGGTGGGGAAAACCCAAGAGAGAGAGAGAGAGAAAAAAAAGAAAAAAAAAAAAGAGCTTGCCGTGGAAAAAAAATGAAAATGAAAGAAAATGAAAAAGGAAAGAAAGAAAAACGGCGAAAGAGAAGAAAAATTGAAAAGAAAACTCTTGGGAAATTGTTAAAGTGTGGTTCTGGACTTTCATATTTGAAGAAGGCTCAAAGTTGAAAATTAGGCCTTTGTCCATTTCCATGGTTAAAGTGAAGGTTGGGCCCAAAACAATGATAGTTGGCTTATAAAAATGGTGACATAAGGTGTTCCATATATGCTCTGCTAGGTCCTTAGGATTTTTGTATCCTTAATCTTCATTTCGAAAACCCTAGCTTATCCATTACAACCCGTTTTAAGTCCTTACTTGATCCTTGAGATGGGCAGCCTTTGGTTAGTGGAGTCAGGTACAAAGTTGAGCTTATGGTTTAGGTCCATTTGTGCACTTAGTCATTTCTTGAGGTTGTTAAAAAAAAATAAAAAATTTCACAAAATGCTTTTATTGATGAAATATGCAAGCTGTTTGTTGTCTTACAATTTGTTCTCTTGCATATACTTGAGCGTGAAGCTTTTAAGCATAGCAATATATGAGAGAAAAATCGAGAGTATGTCTTGTGAGTTTGGATTGGACTTGTTCGAAACATGCTATCATTCACTGTATAACCTAAGTTCTCCATATCTTACTTAGTCATATGAGTCACATGTTTATTAACCTTGGAATTATCTATCTGATTTTGATTAAGTGTTTAACGTAAAAGCCATGAGTTTCGAGTCTCTGAGACAACAGTTAGGGGCAGTAGAGTCATTTACTAGCTTTTTGTCGAGTCTTTGTTTTGTTTTGTATTTATGTTTTGCTAAGGGCCTAGCAAAAACTAAGTGTGGGTTAGTTGATAGAAGCACAAAGTGCGACGATTTTAATGAGTATACACCCCATTCTAGTCTTATTCTCCCTTAGATTTGTGTCTTGAGTCATTAAAGTTGTTTTCAGAGTCTTGCAGAGTGGTTGGTGTAAAATAGGAGGAAAATGCAAAATTTATGAAAATATCCTATTGAGATCAGGATTCCTTATCGTCGACGTTTTTGCTGTTTTTACATTTCAATTCCCTTTATTTTCTCTAAAAAAATCTGATATTCTCCACCTCTTTGTAGGAAATTTAAGACATTTGACCAAGCAATGAAGAAAGGAATTAAAGAAGAAAGACGTTTTTAGAAGGAAAATAGAGGAGAAAGATGTTTCTGTTGGGAAATTAAAGGACCCCATTATGAGAGGAATTAAGGCCATAAATGAGATGTTTCCATTCAGAAATTAAAAGAATTATGATGCAATCCCATCCGTCCAATGATGAAGGGTATGATCGACAAAAGTCAACCAATGCTCTTCTATAAATAGGCAACGTCCAGAACATAATTGACATCACTTCCTGGCTAAAAACGTTTCCTAGACATGAAATTTTCAGAATATTTTTAGTAATATTTTTGAGATTTTCAGTTTATTATTAAGTTAATTTCAAGAATTCTTTGATGATGCATGCTACAATCTTGTGCCCTTTTACGTGTTTAGGTAATTTTCAGAGTTAGGTTAATAAGTTCCCATGCTAGAATCACGATGAGTGTTCTTGTTTGTTTGCTTAATTTGCCAAGAATAATTGTTATTTGTTAAGACGTTGAGTTAAACAAGTAATAATTAGTTCTAAAGTGGTAAAAACCATGTTTCAATGGTTAAACAATTCTGAAAATTACGTGTTAAATTCTATGTGTAATGGTTAATTTGCATGTGTGAGTCGATTCGGGGGTTAGATAATATTACTGATTAAGAGAATTACGCTGAGTGTTTTCAAAAATTAGTAGTATTGGGCATGGTAAGGTCTTCCGATCCAAGCCCACATTAGAACGAATCAGATAAATGGATTGGATCGTGACAGCTTATCATTTAGACTCTTATCTAGGCATTTAAGATGGGCACATTTTTCTAGCATGTTGAATTGAATTTTTTGTTTTACACTTAGTTATTTCCGAGTGGTATTGGTCTAGGTTAGGGAAGTTGATCATTGTATATTTGTTTTGTTTTTATTTTAAGTAGATTAGGAACCAAATTTCAAAACCCCTATTTTATTCTTTTATTTGTTAAATGACCTTTTTGTGTAAGTGTACCATACAATCCCCGGACTGAACGATCTCTGCTTATCCTATACTGACAACTACATTTTGCAGGGTTAAATTGTGAGGCTATTTCAGCCATATCAATATGTCAACGTGCTATGATATATGTCAATCAAATCCAAAAACATGAACACACACATATATATATATATATATATATTCCAAATAAAACAATCAGAATTTAGGGTTCATGCATCATGGAGGATTCTTACATACAATCATGGTTTAATAAGTATGTAGATATAAGATTCAAGATTTATAAAAACCTACTTGTATGGTTGTAGAGCTAAAAAGGGTGATGTTGATTGAACGATGAGCCACCTCTTCTCGTTGGCAATTAGAAATCCAAAAGCTATTCACCCCTTATGGTAGGAAATCCAAATCTCAAAGCTATTCAATCCAAATCTCAGAGATATTTGTGCTGATAACGTGTTGTAAAATGAAAGTAAAAGTATTACAGAAAGAGAGAGAGTTGGTACGCATAGAGACGGAGTGTTTCTATTCATCTCACTATGAGATTTATATAGGACTACCTCAACTATTCAAAACGTAACTATCTAATGATTACACCAATCACTCGTTTGATTACAAATCAATCAATCGCCAATTATATTCTATTAGTCACCAATCAATCTTAATTGACATATATTTACGCAACACTAATTGCTATTACATGAATAGCCACATTAATATTTACAACATCTACGTGGTATTCTTGTATAATATATTATGGGTTTACAACTTACAAAAGTCTAAATTCTACAGAAGGCTGAATGATAGTTGCATTAACCCATACTAGAAAAAAACACGACCCGTTTAACTACTTGTTGGAACCGGAAAAAAAAAAATCAATAGCCCATAAAAGAAAACATGAGTTCTTTTGATTAAAAATAAAATAAAAATAATGATAATAAAAAAAGAGGCACGTTACTTGTTGAGCTAGCATTCTACAATTCATTTACTACTCGATTACTTCTAGTTTTGTTCAAATTCTACAACAAAGCTAGCTATTGAAATAAGTTGAAAACAAGTCAAATTGTACACGTAGAGATGGGAGTGTAGAGTCAGAACAAATACAACCTCTTTAAGCAGATTACTATTGGTTCCTATCTATCTCTAAAAGAAAGGAAGCATACAGATAGGTAAGAATATATGCCGCTGTGCAAGTTATGGAGTTTAAGGCTAATTCAAATACAAAGTCTCATCTACTAAAAGAGAATTCTACGTCAAGAAGAGGAGGAGGACGAACGCAAGGAGGACCCGAGGAGAGGAAGAAAGCAAGAAAGAAATGGGTGAGACTTTCACCGATTTTCATCTTTTCACTCTCAAATGACTCAGTCCCCTAGCAAAGCTATACCATATGGTATCAATAAGATGATAAAATCACCTCTTGGAAAGTCACTTAATAAAGCATAATCACATGATCAAGTCTTCTTCAACAGACCAAGACAAAAACCAAAATATATATAAAATAATGCATAAAGAAGATAAGAATGAAGGCCTGCTGTGGTCTTCCAAAATAAAGAGGAAGGTTTTTTTAAACAAGCATTCCTATTGTGCCAAGTGTGCTGGATTATGATGACACTACCATGAAGTAAAGACAAAAGAAGAAAACTTAACTAAATTAAGTTTTGTTTCTTTGCAAATGAAAGAATAAGCTTTTAAGCTCAGTTCGTAAGCATCAAACTGAAAACATTACTGGAGTTCTCGGGACACCTGCAGTCAAAGTGGAGCTAACAGTTTTGATGAATAAAGTTTCAAAGCAAAGACATTTTCTTCTTCAAATTAAAGCCTGCTATAAATCTAATCTGCACGAAGGTACAATGAAGGATAATTGAATTTGCTATTGAAGAATGTTAATACGGTACCTGTTTGATAAACACAGCATCCAAATTGAACACCAAAGGTGAAGAAGCAAGCCCTAAGCAGTTTGGGCCTCTGAGAAGCTTTAGGTTTCTGAGAAGTTTATGGGTGTCCATAGCAAAATTTGATACCCAAAATAAAAGTTTGATGCATGTCTCTGGGATTCTAGACAAGAAAATTGAGAGTCGGAGTTCACTCGGTGCATTTGAGGGTTCCGGTATTACATTTGGACCAAGAAAGCTTCATGGATCGAGGAATATGATTCACAAGGATACAAAAGAAGCCCATTTCAAAAATTTGGCCTTTTTGAAGAATTCGGCAAAGCATGACACTGCGGGTGTCATTTTCAAAATACCCAAGCTTTGGTTTTGTTAAAAAATACTTCGAAAACCAAAATAAAATTTCTTTTGGTACAAAACCAAGAAATCTCTAAAGCAACAAATTTTTGAACAATAATGGTTTGATCCCTTCACAGGATATGTAGGCAATCTGGATTTAAATTTGGATGCAAGCACAACCAAAATTGAATCCCTGGTTCCTTCAAAATCCACATTTAACCAAATGCTTAACCAAAATCTTTTGACAGGTCATCTATCTGTCGAAACCCCAAAGCAATAAATTTTTGAACTACAATGGATTGATCCATTCACAGAGTATGTAGGCAATCTAGATTTAAATCTAGATACAACCACAAATTCAAATCAAATCCCTAATTCTGCCAGTCAAATTCGGCCAAACTGAGTCCCTAACTCCACTAGTCAAATTCACTCAAACACCAGAAAAATTAAATCATTCCCAAATTAACTAAAAACAAATTCAAGGGCTCTAAACCCTCACAAATATTTCAAACACAAATCCGAAATAAATGGGTCATCTGCCTATTTAAAGCTCAAATACTGGAACTACCTGTGATTTGATCCTGCAAGGGTATATAGGCAATCTAGAATCAAATAATCTAGATGCAACTGCATCCTAAACACTAATCCTATTCCAAAAATCTAAGCCCTCCAGTGGTTATTCACTCTTTGGAACTCTTGAACTACGAGTGGCTTGATTCCCTCCCTGGTAAGTAGGCAACCCATTCCAAAATTTCGGGTGTACCCGCAAAGACAAATAAACACACATTGGTTTCTTTATAAATGGGATCAAAGTGTGTTCCCTTGTGACAAAGGATTGTAAGTAGGAGACACATTTTTTCTTGAATGGGTCGAATCTGAAATAATTAAAACTTTATTATGTTAATAAATACGAGTGAAATTACATTGGGTGACAATTTCACTTTGTGCAATTTTAACTGAACACTACTATTCTGACTGCATGTGTTTTATTTGGTGAAAACGAGATGATACAGATCTAGATGAGAAGCAAAAACCATCTGAGATAGTAAAATTAGAGTTACCGTGTTATGGACCAGAGACAAAATGACATCAAGGTTAAACATCCAAACTTTGTAAATCAAGTACCAACATTATTGCTGAAACAAATAATAAAACCAAATAAGTTCAACTCAAACAAAAAGCAACACATAATCAGGGGGTAGGCCAGACAAGCCTAGCTATCAGCTCCCCATTTCTTTCTACACAAACGAAAGCATTAACTTACTTAAGATGAGAGAAGTAGCTACAGAGGACTGGGGACATATACTTAACTATATGGGCTGTAGCATTAACTTAATAAACATAACAAGTCAAATACCATAACAATATATATATAGGACTAAATTCTACTTTCTACCCTGCACTTTTAAGGGTTCATCAGTTCAGTCCCTGTACTTCTAATTTAATCAGAAAAGTCCTTGCACTCTCAAATTTCATCAAATCGATCCAATTTGTCACCACTCCTCCAAACTAGCCATCTGCATTCACATCACTGACGCATCGACGACTGCCTAGTGATGGGCAGTTTGGGAATTTTCCCTATGAGAAGGTCCCACGTCAGCATTTTAACAGTAAAAATTGACGGAATAGTGACGGATTGGATTGATTTGATGAAATTGGAGAGTGCAAGGACTTTTCTGATTAAATTAGAAGTGCAGGGACTGAAATGATGAACTCTTGAAAGTACAAGATAGTCGGCAGAATTTAATCTATATATATATATATATATTCAGTCATGCATTAATGGAATAGCAAGTCAAATACAAAAATAAAACGATTAATCACAAAGAAACACAAGACAGAATAACAGAACCACATTTACTACGATCAATACAATATAATGCTCACTGATATATCAAAATTCAATAGAAGTATAGTTCAATCAAGAACAGGAATCTTGATAACCCTAAAACATCCAAAAATTCGGTGACTTCAACAAATCTATGACCAGTGCAATTGGTTCACCCTTCAACCAATGTCGTTGAACAAAAAAGAAAAAGTATCTATATATCTAGGGACCTAATTTACTATTTTTGCAAAAAGAAATCTAACGATAGAGTCAACTTCCACATTAAATACCAAGGTTCTACACACCTTGAATCTGCATTTCCATAGAAAAGAAAAAAAATCAAAAATTAAAATCAAGAAATAAAAGAAATTCAAGATTATAGAAAGAGAAGAGAGAGAGAGAGAGAGATACTGTTACCAACAACAACAGTACATGAGAAAGAATTGAAAACAAAGAGAGAATACAAAACCAAAACCCAGAAAGAAAGGAAAAAAAAAACACTTGAGCAATTTGCAACAAACCCTTCGAGATAAAGATTGAATAGAGAGAGTAGAAGTTGATGTTGTGATAAACAGAGCCATATCCCTTTTATATTGTCATCCATCTCTTTTGGGTTAAGAAGAGTCCTAATTAGGACTCCTCTCTTTTTTCTCAAATTCTTGCCTAATTTTCCCACTTGTTTGAGAGAAAACATGAAGGATGGGGTGATGAAGATTTATGTGAGCGGCGGCTGTACGAGAGAAAAATGGGAAGAGTTGAGTTTCTTCCATGTATGTTATCAAGTTGTTTTGACAGATAAGAATGAAACATAATTAGTTTGAAAAAAAAATATATAGAATCAAAAGTATAGTTATCAAAATCATAACAATAATTAGATTGATATATTCATCATTATGGAATAACAACTATAATTAATTTCTATATACATATATATATATATATATATATATGCATAACTATATATATATATATATATATATATATCAGATCATATCCATAACAGAGCTCTGCTTTGAAATTAAAGCGTGAACTTCGAGTTTTGGGTCACTTTTCGGTCTCATATCCACATCTCGACCGTCCAGTTTTTAGGTACTAGTGTATAGATCATCTCTACAAATTTTCAGCTAAATTGATGATCATTAAAGCATTGATAACTGCCTTAAAGCTAGTATGGTTCAGGTTGGACAGATTTAGTGCATCGATTAGTTTAAGCAAGTTAGATACTTTAACGATCCTCAATTTGGTTGAAAATTTTCAGAGATGATCTAAACACTAGAACCTAAAAACTGAACGGTCGAGATGTGGATATGCAACCAAAAAACGACAAAAAACTCAAACTTCACACTTTAATTTCAAAACGGAACTCCCCTCTGGATAAAATCTATATAAATATATATATATATATCAACAGGTCACATCCAAAGTGAGGCCTTATTCTGAAATTAACATGTGAGGTTGGAGTTTAGGGTCACTTTTCAGTCTCATATCCACATCTCAACCGTTCAGTTTTTAGGTAATAATGTATAGATCATCTCTGCTAAATTTCAGTCAAATTAATGGTCGTTAAGGCATTGATAACTAAATTAAAGCTCTTACGATTCATGGTAGACATATTCAGTTCGTCCATTGGTTTAAGTGAGTTAGATACCTTAAAGATCATCAATTTGACTGAAACTTTGCAGAAATGATCCATACTGAATGGTTGAGATGTGGATATGAGACCGAAAAGTGACCCTGAACTCCAACACGTTAATTTTCAGAGTGAGGCCTCACTATAGATAAGATATGTATATATCAAATAGAGACGATTTTATCTAAAGACAAAAAACAACAAAATTATTGGGAAAAATACTTATTACCAAACAATATCTTCTGTTCATCTTATCTACTAATATGGAAAACCTCATTCTCCAAAAAAAAAAAAAAAAAAAAAAAAAAGGGGCTAAATACTAGTTAGTACCCTGTGGTTTAGGTTCAAAATCAATTCAATCACTGGACTTTTAATTTCATTAAAAATACCCTGCACTTTCAATTTTGATCTAATAGATCCAATTCGTTAATATTCTGTTATGGGTTCAAGTTATAGTTGAATTATTTGTTGAAAAACTATTTATTTTTAGGGTTAAATACTGTTTAGTCCTTGAGCTTTTGATCATAAAACACTTCAGTCCCTGACCTTCTAATTTCACACGTTTAGTCTCTGTACTTCAAAATTTCAGACCAATATGTCCTTATCGTCTAAAAGTCACGGTGAAATGTCTATTATGCCCTCAGTTCTTTTTTTTGTAATAAATTTATTAATTTCTCCCTTTTTTCTAATTCTTTTTTCCTTATTTTTTTTTTCAAACAGAAAGAAAGAAAAAAAAAACAGAAACAAATAAAAAAAAACAAAATGAAAGAAAGAAAGAAAAGGAAAAAAAAAATTCCTTTTCCAAAAAAAATAAAATAATTAATTAATTTAAAAAATAAAGAACTGAGAGCATAATAGACATTTCGCCGTGACTTTTAGATGGCAAGGACCTATTGGTATGAAATTTTGAAGTATAGGGACTAAACATATGAAATTAGAAGGTCAAGGACTGAAGTGTTTTTCAAGCAAAAGCTAAAGGACTAAACAGTATTTAATCCTTATTTTTAATAGTATGACTCACTCCTAAATTGACTATGCAGGCCACCTCAACTCCACATTATAAAACATAGGTCATATATGAGCCACGTTAACAAGTTAAATAACTCAATTGTCAGAAAACTAACAAATTGGACCTATTAGATCAAAATTGAAAGTGCATGAGTTGTGTTCTTATCGAGAATATTTTTGGCATGTTGGACAAGTTGATGATTTATTTGATTTATCTTAAGAATTACAGAGTATGATTGGGAATTGTACTCATGCTTTTATTTTCTATTTTCCTTAGATGCTCTAATAACCATGGGATGTTATTTATTGATATTTCTAAATTATGGGTTTGGACCGACTTAGAATTTCTTGGAGATTATCATGTAGACTTGAAATGTTGGATATGGTCTTTTTAAATTATCAGTTTGGACATGTATGGACGTATGATAATCTTGTGGTGGAGTAGATGGTTATGGGGAGCAAGTTGGCTCCAAGAGTTCAGGGTGGAAATGTTTAGAAGTGTGATTTTTTATTCCTTTCATAGGTTTGGGTTGTCCACTTTTAGAAAGTTCTGCCGAATTTTCGATAGGATTTTCTCCAAAAATGGGCCCAGGGCTACCTCGGATTTCAGGGTGAAATTCGGGGTGAGTCCAGTCATATTTGACGATATCGGAGAAACACAAAAACGGTGAAAGTTAAGATATTTTTCCTCTATGGTATATCGATAGGTTGTGAGAAAGTTCAAGGTGTCACATAATCATTAAGCGACAACCCGTAGAAGTCATTGCATGATCGGTCTTTTGTTAGAAAATCAAAGTTGTCACATAAAACTTGACCGACAACTGATACAAGTCATTGGCTAATTGAATTTTAGTTAGGAAATCCAAGTTGTCACACAAACATTAAGCGATACCATGTAGAAGTCGTCACCTAATTAGTCTTTTGCAAGAAAAAATAAAGTTGTCATATAAATATTAACTGGCAACTGATAGAAGTCGCGCCTAATTGGTTTTTAACGAGGAATTTCAAGTTGTCTCATTAACATTCAGTGATAGCCCGTTGAGATCGTCACCTAATTGCTCTTTGCGAAAAAATAAAGTTGTCACATAAACATAAACCGACAACTCATAGAAGTCGTTTCCTAATTTGTTTTCAATGAGGAAGTTCAAGTTGTCACATAATCATCAAGTGTCAACCTATACAAATTGTCTCCTAATTGGTCTTTTGCGAGAAAATTAAAGTTGTCACATAAATATTAACCAACAACGAGTAGAAGTCGTCGCCTAGTTAGTTTTCAGTGAGGAAGTTCAAGGTGTCATGACATAAACATTAAGCATTAAGCGACAACCTATTAAAGTTGTTGCCCAATTGATTTTCAGTGAGGAAGTTAAAGTTTGTCACATAAACATTAACTGACAAGTCACAGAAGTTGTCACTAAATTAGTCTACAGCGACAAAAATCTAGTGGTTGCCTAATTAATCTTTTTCAAGGAAGTTAAAATTGTCACATAAACATTAACTGATAAATGGTAGAAATTATCACCTAATTGACATTCGCGAGGAATAAGGTGTCGCATAATATCAGATGGGTGATTACTATCAATTTCTCGCAATGTCGCCGATGGGATCATGTGTGACAATTGATATTCCCTTGTATTTGCCAAGATTTTGCAATGAATTTAGGTTGTAAACATGAAATTTTCTCGCTTTTTCTATTTTCTCTTGTAGTGATGTCCATATCTTGAACGCATCCAAACTTATGATCTGTGTGATTTCGCTTCAAAGCATCAATGAATCCGTAGTTGAAACTAGAGCTTGGTGCTTATTGAGACAACATCTGAAACACATATAACTGTTGGTTCTTGTTTAGTAATTGTTTGTTGATTACTTTCCAAATCCATAGCCTAGTGAAAAAAAGAATGAAAGCATGTCAGAGTATGTATTGAAATCAACTTTATGAAATTGAGTGTGAACATTGATCACAATAATAACAATGGAACAAGAACATTGCATATGCATTATTCAATTTATGGTATCCATCTCCATCTCCAATTGCATCACACCTCTTGCTTTTTGGGAGCTTTGTTTATTACAATTGCTGCTCATCCTCTATCATTACTAGGTGGTGTTTCCAGACTGAAAGGTTCAACCTCCCAATGCATATATGAAACGCTTACCGTAGTGAATCGTTATCTATATCCAGTAGCATTCTTTTCATTCATCAAAGGTTCTAAAACCAAATCATCTTCAGCATTCATCCTAGTAAATCGTTCTCCATATCCAATAATGTTCTTTTCATGCATCAATGGTTCTAAAACCAAATGGGAGGTTCTAGATTGGAAGGTTCCATAAGAAAATGCACATCTTGACCACTCACCGTAGTAAATCCATCTCCATCTCTACCATTTTCCCCTGGAATTTAACCTTGGGGAAGAATGGGCATCAGGTTTTGTGGGTCTACGACATTCTCTAAAATGGACCACCCAAATGCGAGATACCTCAACACTTTCATGGTTTCTCTAACATTGTTATTAGATATCAGTGAACCTATTTCCAGTTGTTGAATCGTAACGTCGATTGCCTCCATTTCACCCATAATCAAGGTTTCAAATTTCGGTTTTGGTTTCGATTTTGGTATTTCAAATTTACGGAAATTTCGGAGAAAGTTTCGATTTCGGTGGAAATTTCAGTTAAAAATAAAGAAATCAAATTAATTGCATTTATAAAATGATATTTTTGAATGAAATTTTTACATAAACTAAACTAACCTATAATAAACGTATTTACAATGTAATCTCTATAAAATTATACATTTATAATAGAATTATGATATTTTATATGGACGAGTAATTAACTTGTACTGTAGTAATTAAGTTGAAAAACTAGTGTTTTTATCTATGTGTATTGATCATGTGTTGTATATTGATAATGTAAGTATGATTTACTTTTTTTTAATAATTATAAAATTACAACGGGAAGAGGCGCGGCACGTAAAACCAAAATACAACAAAAGGAATATAAAAGCTACTACGATGTGGTTCAATCTAACTAGTTGAACTGCTTTCATTTAGTATCATACAATACTACTTCCAAGTACATAAATTTTGAAAATGATTTTCACACTTCATCATATGAGTATTGTATGTGTACGTGTTGTTCCCTTTCCACATGAAATCCATATATTGGATATTGTAGAATTACCTAATATGATGTTATAGTGTATGAAGCATACAATATTTGAGACGAAGCAAAAAGGGAATCATGTTGTGGTTGGAGCATTCAACTTTGTAGCAGATAAAAGCAAAAATGTTTTTCTGTTGTATTCAACTTGTTTGAAAAAAAAAAAATCAAAATTTCATATTTTCTCTATGAAAGTATGAACTATGAAGTAAAAAAATTCATTGAAGGTGACATAAAAATTTGACAGAAATTTTAGAGAAATTTCGGACAAAATTTCGATGTGAATTTTAAATATATATTGTATGTGTAGATATTTCGAAAATTAAGAATTTCGTGGAAATGTATGGAAAATTTCAGAAAATTTTGGGAAACTCCTGACAGAAATGGTATAACATATGAATTTCGTTTTGATACTTCAAAATTACAGAAATTTCAGCAGTTTAAAAGAAATTTGAAACCTTGCCCTTAAAGCCTTGCAGAGATCCTAGTAATTTGTCAACATCACTCCTTAAGCTCTGCAATTGTATCTACATGAGCATTTGCGTAGCATAATTAACTATAATGAGCCACGCTCATACAATCACCAGCAATACCAGCTCCCGCCATAAGAGTCACCTATGGGAACACAACCAAGCAGGCTACTGCCTAGGCCCCAGTTTACCCCCAGATCACCACTAACGCGCCGCCACGCGCTACGCCAACACAGCATCAGAAGCTCCAGAAGCTGGGAACTGAAGCATATCAGTCCCACATCGAAAACATGGAGAAGATCAGCTCTCTCCTCACCTATAAAAGGTTCTCTTCTTTCTCCTCATTTATAATGCATCTACTACTTGTCTACTGTTACCATGTCAACTTAGGCATCGGAGAAGAGAAGACCGCCCGACGCCATCTCCCTCTTTGTATTTCACTTGGCAGGTAGCGGGAACACTGGTAATATCAAGAAACGGCCCACCCACCGAACCTGCGTTGATCATAGTTTAGCTACAACTGAATATTAAACATTAACATTGGCGCCATCTGTGGGAATCTTTTGAACAAAAAGTTCACCCCACCACCACCATGGCTAACGGTAGTGGGGGGAAGCGCCAAGGAGCAAGTGAACCAGTCCGCTAACCCCACCCCGCGGCTAGCGTTGACCCAGCAGTTAACATTAATCGAGCACTATTCAACACTCCAACCAACCCTAGCATGGGTCCCCAGGGCTCATCCCAGGTCCAGCAGACCCAAACTACAACGGAGGCTCAGCCGGGTAGCTGTCGCCCAACGGTCTAGGACCTTGCCGCTATGTACGAGCTGGCATTGACTGACCTCCATAAAGCAAACAGGGAGTGCGAACAAGAGGGAGAAGGCGGAAGCCCAAAAACAAGTGGCCGTGCTAATATCGAGGTTCAACGAATTGAAAAAGGCGCTGGAGGCAAACGCTAATACAGCACAGAGCGAACAGAGGAATTGTACCTGTACCAATCATACAGATGCAAGTGCCGCTGAACCCACCAGAATTGATGGTCCCATCTTCTCCGCCCCGCCTAATGATGGAGCATGAAGCAGAATCACAACCAAACACCAACCGCTCGGCAGTCAGAGTTAGGACTGAGGGTAACCCACCTGCCGCCCGGTAAGGGGCAATCCGACGGAAGCTTCAAGTGGGGCCAGCTGGCAATGCCATCGCCCTAATACTGGAAAGGATGCAGTAGTTGAAGCAGAGGCTAGCCCTGGCGGAGGCAGGTGCCCCAACGCCAATACCAAATCCCCTTTTCACATCCAGACCAGGGCCATTCACCGCTAGGATCCTGTAGGCCATCAGACTAACACACCCAAAGACACCAAAGATGTCACATTACAACGGCACGTTTGACCCATTCGTCCATATGAACACCTTCAAAAAGGTCACCAACAACAAGGGATTTGATGACGCCACCCTCTGCCACTTGTTCAGAGAAACATTAGACAGTGAGGCAATGAGCTGGTTCTTTGAATGCCTGCCAGGATCCATCGACTCATTTCAAGGACTGTCAAATGTTTTCCTTCCTCGGTTCATCTTGTTGGCCACCGGACATCACAACACAACTCAGCTGTTCAACCTCAAGCAGGGGATAGAGGAAACATTAAAGGCATTTGTCACCAGATGGCGGGCGGCAAGGTTTCAGTGCCGCGATCTTGATAAGACAATGGCACTGGCAGCTTTCGAGCAGGGACTCCTCAAGGGGCCATTCCTCTATCACCTCAATTACAATCATCCAAATGCCGCTTACGACCATATCATGAGCGAGGCTGTCATCCATGCACAGGCAGAATTCATCACGTACGGAGAGAGCCCACCACCACCACCAACACCTGTAATGTTAACCCAGCCCTTCGCCAGCCATCAAGAACACCGCTAGCAAGACCACCGCCAAGCCACCAATTGACAAGAAGAGAGAGTGGCAACAAGGCAACTACTAGAGCAAGCGGCAGAGGGACCAACATTACAATAGGGGCAACCGCTCATCTCAGGGGGATAACAGTAATAAACACTCAGGGCGCCTAAGCAAGTGGGCCATCAAGCTCAGCGAGTTTGACATTAACTACAAGCCTAGGACAACCATAAAATGCCAGGCGGTGGCGGACTTCATTGCTGAGCTCACGGAGAGTCAGGTTGAAACTAGCACAGAGGCTGAGCCCGGCGCAGAAATAATAACCGCTGACGACCCAGCCCCTCAGCACTAAGAATGGAACCTACACATCGACGGCTTCCCTTGCGCAAAGGCCAGCGGCGCCGGCGTCATCTTGACGGGGCCTAGGGGACTGAACGTGGAATACGCATTGAAGTTCAATTTCAAAGCCTCTAACAACATGGCGGAGTACGAAGCACTGATTGCCGGCTTACTCCTTGCCATTGATTTTGGGGCTGACAGCGTCAACATATTCAGCGACTTCCAGCTAGTCGTTAACCAAGTCAATGATAGTTTCCGATACGTCAAGACGCTTCTCAAAAAATTCAAATTCCACACCATTACACAGATCCCCAGGGAAAATAACGCCAAGGTTGATTCACTGGCAAGACTGGAAACCGCCGAACCACACCAAAGTCCGGTGGACACAAGGGTGGAGAGTATTGACAGACCAAGCATCACAAAAACCCTAGTGGAGATTTTTAACATTGAAGTCAACCCCACTTGGATGGACGAAATCTTCAAGTATAAACGCAATGGGACACTGCCAGCGGATAAAGTCGAAGCACGACAACTCCAGCGGAGAGCAAGTTATCCAGAATGGCAAACTTTACCGCCAGGGTTTCGCTCACCCCAACCTCCGCTGTCTAACCCCAGAGAAAGGAATGTGGGGAATGTGGAAACCACTCAGGTGCTAGATCCCTGGCAAATTGTACGAAGCGACAGGGCTACTTTTGGCCTACGCTCAGCGATGATACCAGAAAGATATCGAAGTCCTGCCACAAATGTCAACAATATGCTGACCTCCCACATGCCCTGGCGAAACCTCTTTCTATCATTATTGGCCCATTGATTCACTCAACTTGGGGCCTGGATTTAATAGGAAAGTTCTCAACCGCAAAAAGACAGTTCAAGTACATCATCGTCGCCATCGACTACAATAGCAAGTGGATAGAGGCAGAACCTCTGACAGCAATAACTACTGCCAAGGTAATTCACTTCCTCTGGAAGAATATCTACTGCCGCTATGGCGTCCCCCATACAATCATCACAGACAACGGCACGCAGTTCAATAACAAGGAACTCATATCCTTCACCGCTAACTTGGGCACCCGGATGAGTTTTGTATCTGTCGCTCACCCCCAAACCAATGGCCAGGTCGAGGCAGCAAACAAGATAATCAAAAAACTACTAAAAAAGAAACTCGACGACGCCAAAGGTTTATGGGCGGAGAAGCTGCCTGAAGTCCTGTGGGCCATCAGGACTACCCCAACTTCCGCCACTTGTGAAACACCATTCTACATAATGTTCGGAACATAAGTTGTCCTACCTATCAAGGTCACTCAACCTACCGCTAGAGTCGAAGCCTTTTGCCCTGAGACCAACGGCGAAGGCGTCAGCGTGGACAAGGACCTCCTAGAGGAGAAACGACACATGGTCCATTTTCACAATTTGCAAAACAAATAGCGGGTATCGTGTTTCTACAACGCCAGGGTCAAGCCCCGGAACCTCCAATTGGGGGACTGGGTAATGAAGGAGGTCATCCTACCGCCAACGGCGCTCCG
Source organism: Rosa persica (assembly GCA_025331145.1). NCBI lineage: Eukaryota > Viridiplantae > Streptophyta > Magnoliopsida > Rosales > Rosaceae > Rosa > Rosa persica. Next base: position 19,035,535 of record WFKR01000004.1, on the reverse strand, counting down.
CCCAACTTGGGAAGGTCCATACAAAATTATGGAAGTCGTTAGCCCAGACCTACCCTTAATGGACAAGGATGGCGTAACAACGACCTACCCTTGGAATATCGAACACCTTCGATATTACTACAAATAGTCATGCCGCTACCCAAGAGCATCTTGACTTAGCTAAATTTTTGTTCAATATTTAGCTAAGGGAAGCTACCCAATGGGTATAACCCCACTTTTGTAAACGCTGATCCGTCAGTTACCAATGAAACGATGAATTATTCAAACCATTACTGCTAAGCCATGCATAAGAATTAACTGGCAATGCCAACAACATTCGATTGATTAACAAAAACACAGGTCAAGGATCTAACAGTATGGCGGCATGCAACCAACACAAATCAACAACGAGTACCACAAAAAAAATCTTGAAATCAAGTAACCGGTTGAATTTATTAGGGATCAGGATTCCCCGCCCAAAGATGTTTCCAAAATTACAAAACAGCCTTAGCGGCGCCAAAAAAAAAAAAAAACAAAAACACAAAAATGAGGTCTCAACGGCACTACAGTGGCCGGTCTTCATGGGTTATGGGAAGTTGCAGCGCCATCCTCGCCTACCAGCAGCGGTTATTGCTCCGACATATGGCTTGTCTGATCGGACCCACGAGCGGTCGTACTAGGAGTCACAATGGTACCATCTGGTTGAGTATGTGCAGACAGAAAGCCGGCAGGCGAAACCTCCGACCGCGTAGGAGGTGGAGTCTGCTGAGAATCGTCAGCCGGATGTTCACCGCTCTCCCCACTTCCTGAACAAACACCCTCAGCCTGAGTGGGAGTCACACCACTCGCAGGAGGCGTTGTCTTCCCTGATGACCTGGCGGGCTGGGATGCCTTCACCCAGTCAATAGCACCCTTCTGCTTCAGCAGCTCCAGGTTAGCGATGGAGCCAAACTTTGCCGCCTCCGCCATTCCATGTTTACACTCGGCTGCCTCCGTGCGACTCTTATCTGCTTCCCACCGGGCAACCTCACCCTCCAACCTCTTCACCTCGGCGGACTTGGTGGCAGAGTCCCACTGAAGGATCTCAGTCTTCTTGACCTTAGCCGCCAATTGATCCTTCAACAGAGTTATGTCCTGTTCCAGCTTGGAGACGTCGTTATTCCGCTCGAGATCACACTCAATGGCGACAGATAGCTTGCCATGGGCATCCGAAAGATCACACTCGGCCTTGGTTAGGCGTCGTTTAGCCTCCACCAGTTTTTCTTTGGCTCCCTCCAACTCCACCTGAAGACCGCCAATCTCCTTCCTCAGCTATTGCTCAATGCGGGGCTGACTCGACGTCGCTAGAAACAACTGATGCAACCCAACAGACAAGTGCCCAAAGGCAGAGCTGAAGGGCGATTGATCAAGGGCGGTGGAGTGAACAATGTCCTCCAAGCCGCCGAACCCCAGCCTCTTACACTGGTGATATAAATACTCCCGCTCAAGGTCCATCAGAAACTCGGAATAAGTGGCGAACGAATCCAGGTGACTCGTCCGAGCCTCCTTGCCAGCGGAGACGGTCGTCTCGGGTGGAACCTACTTCGAATTTTTCTGTTGAGGGGCCCCTATGGTCTCCGCCTCTTCCTCCTCGTCATTCTGACGCCGCTTCCTCAACAACACTTGTGCAGCACCAGTGGTGACAGACCTTGAGGCCACTTGCGGCTCCAACCCTGCAATAGTAATCCGTGCCTTCGTGGGCACCGCTTTCTCCTTTTGGGAACCACGCCGGGTGGCGGCCACTCTCTCCCTCTGCGACACAGTGGTTGCAAGAGCCGCCTTCCCGCCTGCAACACCGCGACCGATAGCAACCCCCGCCTGAATGGCTGGAAAACCGTCGGCATCAAGATGGGAGTGATGAGGCATTGACAACACCACAGGCACCTCGGACTGGCTCAGCACCAGTGTCTCTGGGTCAACCGCAGTCTTCTAGGCCGCCAGTCCTTGAGCGTACATGCTCTCCAAGAAATCGTTCATCTCTGCATGGTCCATTACCTTGGCAAAGGCGTCTTGGCTCCTTCTATTTCCCGACGGAGATTCTACACAAAAAAAATAACATGTTAGCCTGCCGCAAACTGGACTAGAACACAAATCACCGAAAGTTACCCAACCAGTGAGAAGCCTAAGGTCAAGCAGGTTGTAATTCTGCCAACACTCTCTAATCCTCGCCACGCGGCACTCCTCCTTGAGGGTCAGGTTGTAACGCAAGCCTGGTACAAAAAAAAAAGACGTGATTAGAATTATAAGAGTCGACAAGCAAGGCCAAAATCTAGAGTGGCGGAGGTCGACGACAACCTCTGATGGGCTGAAACTCCGACTTAATCCGAAAGGTAGGCGGCCCCACATTCGGGCCCGCCTGGTATTCCCACCCATCGGTGGCAACGTAGAAGGTCGCCCGCCAGTGCGACATGGAATCCTTCATGTCTCGATTAACTTGGGAGCCCCTTGCTGACGACTCAAATTCACTTGCCCGCTACAACCTCGGCGCCTCACGTACACCAACTCAAGTAAACGGAGCACCTCCACCACGGTTGGACCCTCACAACCGGACAGGCGCCATAACGAGTTCAACGCCATCAGCAACTGCCACATGTTGCGACAAATCTGCCCAAACGCGAGGCCAAACTCACAAACCAAAATCTGGAGATTGGGGAGTAGCGGAAGAGTCACACCTTGGCGGAAGATGGCCTCATGAACAGCAGTGTACCCCGCCGGCAAAATGGATGCTTTCTCATTAGCGGCTGGCGGGCGCAACTTCACCATTCTAGGTAAGCGGAACGCACGCTTCAGGCGATTGACGGCGACCTCGGTCATTGCCCCTGCTGCCTCATTAACCGCGGTTCCGTCAAACAGGAACCAGGCAGATTCCACTTCCTCTCCACCGACGTCCCCCTTATCGGCGGAACCACTAGCTGCGCTATTGCTCGCTAGCCTCTCCTCACGCCGCTCGCATCCGCCATCATCCTCCCAAGTCCTAGAACTCTCCGATCGTGCACCTCGAGCCATGGCCACGTTCCAGAGTATGGTTTGTAGAAACAGAAAATCCATTTCAACAAGCTACAAAAACGTGCCCATCTTAAATGCCTAGATAAGAGCCCAAATGAAAAACCTCAGCGGATCAATCAATTTATCTAATTTGTTCTAATTTGGGCTTGGATCGGAAGAGTCCTTACCATGCCCAATACTGCTAATCTTTTAAAACACTTAGCGTAATTCTCTTAATCAGTAGTATTATCTAATTCCTTTAATTTCCCAACTGAAACGTCTTTCTCCTTTATTCCCTTCTTCATTGCTTGGTCAACCTGATTTAATAAAGGGCACAAAATTAAATACTTTTAGAGAAAATAAATGGAATTAAAACAATTTAATTTCAGAAAAAATACTCCCATAAATTCTCTCTTAAGGCCTATGGATTAGCATGACGGTAAGGAATCCTGACCAAGCTAGGATTGTTCATGAATTTTGCGTTTTCCGCTTATTTCATGCCAAACACTTTACAAGACTCTGAAATCAACTTTAATGACTCAAGACACAAATCTAAGGGAGAAATAAAGCTAAAATGGGGCGTATACTCATTAAAATCATTGCACTTTGTGCTTCTATCAACTACCCCACACTTAGCTTTTGCTAGTCCCTTAGAAAAACAGGGTACAAAACAAAACAAAGACTCGACAAAAAGCAAGTAAATGACTCTACTGCCCCTAACTATTGTCTCAGAGACTCGAAACTCATAGCTTTCACATTAAACACTTAATCAAAATTACATAGATAATTCCAAGGTTAATAAACATGTGGCACTCATATGACTAAATAAGATATGGAGAACTTAGGTTATGCAGTGAATGATAGCATGTGTCGAGCAAGTCCAATCCAAACTCACAAGGCATACTCTCGATTTTTCTCTCAGAAATGGCAAATCTTAAAAGCTTCACGCTCAAATATATGCAAGAGAACAAATCCTAAGGCAACAAACAGCTTGCATATTTCATCAATAAAAGCATTTTGTGAAGAATTTGTAAAGACCTCAAGAAATGACTAAGTGCACAAATGGACCTAAACCATAAGCTCGACTTTGTAACTGACTCCACTAACCAAAGGCTACCCATCTCAAGGATCAAGTAAGGACTTGTAATTGGTTGTAATGGGGCTAAGCTAGGGTTTTTCGAAATGAAGATTAAGGATACAAAAATCCTAAGGACCTAGCAGAGCATATATGGACCACCTTATGTCACCATTTTTATAGGCCAATTATCATTGTTTTGGGCCCAACCTTCACTCTAACAAACATGGAAATGGACAAAGGCCTAATTTTCAACTTTGAGCCTTCTTCAAATATGAAAGTCCAGAACCACACTTTAACAATTTACAGAGAGTTTTTTTTTTTTTTTTTTCAATTTTTCTTCTCTTTCGCCGTTTTTCTTTCTCTCCTTTTTCATTTTCTTTCATTATCATTTTTTTTTTTCACGGCAATATCTGGTTTTTTTCCTCTCTCTTGGTTTTTCCCCACCCCACACTTGTCTTTCATCGTCACCCCTACACACTATGTCATGCTCTACTAAGTCCCTAGCACAAGGGTAGAGATATCCTGTACTAAGCTCATGGTAGGGTAGTGAGGGTGATGAAACAAAGGTTTTCAACGTAGGCTCAAAGGGGTTCATTCTAAGGAGTCCCACGACGGGCACAATTGGGGACACATGCTTGTTTGGCTATGGTGGTTACCCTAATGCCTTCTATCCTATCCAAGATCAGGGCATATTATGGCATACAAGTTTTGACAGTCACAAAAGTCAAGTTCTAGTACTCTCTAGTCAATTAAAATCTATGGCACATGATCATTGGATTTTCAAAGAATGATGAGGTTTTGCAAATACAGCCATGAAATTCTAAATTTATCAATTAAGCACTCGAAAAGAAAGTATTTCAGCTCAACAGCTCACTTAGGGTCAAATGAATCAGACTTAATCCTAGCATGCTTAATGAACCAAGTTACAATCCTATCTCAAATCTTCATACAAGTATCACAATATTGATTAACCACAGAATTCAATTAAGTCCTATTTCAATTGCGAAAAGCTTCAGCCATGAATTCAGAGACATGTTCGTCCTTGATGTTAGGGACGTCCTAAGACTCAAACAAACAAAAAGACTATAAAACCAATGAAATTTTTTTTTGAATTTTTAAATTTTTTTTTTCAACTGAAAATATTCTGAAATAAAGATGTAAACCCACCCCACACTTAGAATCTACATTGTCCTCAATGTAGGCAAAAATATGGTATATAGACCCTAAATATGGGGGCCTACGAAAATAAGGGAAGGGTAAAAGAAACAAATAAACAAACAAACAAAGACACAAGTACACTTCCACCTAAGCAAGTGAAGGGATAGAAATGTCAAACTCTTAATGATGGCTCCTCCACAGCTTCGGTTGAAATGGGTTGCCTCCCATGCAGCGCTTAATATTTATAGTCCTTCAGCCTGGACTCTTCTCCTTGTTCACAAGTGTTAGTAACATATACAAGGTTTGGAATACAAACATTATGCCTTTCCTTAACTTTCTAAGTTACTTTTACATTTACATACTTAGGTACTGGAACAGAGGACCTCGTTTGTGCAATGGGACTATAGAACAGCTACCCTCCACAAGGTCATGTTTAATCCAATATATCTTATGCATGTCACATTACATATTTTTTTTTTGAGTTTGTTATATACATAGTTAATATCTCAATTGATCCCAAGTTGTAAGTCGAGCCCAATAGAAACCACTACTATTGGTGAGATACGATATAGGGATAGTCGCCTAGACATAAGTTTCTTTCCTTTGTTTCAGAAGGCTGGATGGCCAGATTAAGAGGTAAGTGAGAGGGAGGACTCATTTTGGTGATACTACGGAGGCTACTCCCTCATTGAGGTTTAGGCCTCTATCGGCTACTCCCACATAGTGGTTTAGGCTCATTCTATAGTATCTCTGAGATCCAATTGAACCCATCACCCAGGGTCCCAATCTAAGACACCATCTGTATGCCCCTTACTCAGTTGGGAAATTAACTTATGTGTTAGACCGTTCTCCAAGTGCTAATAAAGACCACCCTCAACCTCAAGAGACCTTAGCAAGGTACTAATGAAGGGTTAAGGCCAATATTAACAAAAGGGCCCTTGTCTACTCATACGATTTTACACACTTACAATAATTAAGTATTTAATTAAATTTATAACAACCTAAGTATATTAATCTAAGTGAAACACATACAATTTACAACAGGCTTAAAAAAAAACAATTTCTACATAATGTATAACAATTATAAAAGACATGCGTAATCTTGTAACACTCACAAAACTTAAACTAAATCACAAGTATACCATGACCAAACATAAATTGCAATTTGTCACCATTCCACAAGTGTAGTACAAAAATTTAGCATGCACTCTATATATCAACAACAAAATGGATGACACTTTAAGCGCTAGGGATTTTAACAATCCCCAGCAACGGTGCCAAAAATTGATGAGGCTGAAATAGCCTCACAATTTAACCCTGCAAAATGTAGTTGTTAGTATAGGATAAGCAGGGATGGTTCAGTCCGGGGATTGTAGGGTACACCTACACAAAAAGGTCAATTAACAAATAAAAGAATAAAATGGGGGGTATGGGATTTGGTTACTAATCTACTTAAAATAAAATAAAAACAAAATAAATAAAACTATGTACAATGATCGACTTCCCTAACCTAGACCAATACCACTTGGAAATTACTAAGTGTAGAAACAGAAAATCCATTTCAACATGCTACAAAAACGTGCCCATCTTAAATGCCTAGATAAGAGCCCAAATGAAAAGCCTCAGCGGATCAATCCATTTATCTAATTCGTTCTAATTTGGGCTTGGATCGGAAGAGTCCTTACCATGCCCAATACTACTAATCTTTTAGAACACTCAGCGTAATTCTCTTAATCAGTAGTATTATCTAACCCCCGAATTGACTCACACATGCAAATTAACCATTACACATAGAATTTAACACATAATTTCTAGAATTGTTTAACCATTGAAACATGGTTTTTACCACTTTAGAACTAATTATTACTTGTTTAACTCAGCGTCTTAACAAATAACAATTATTCTTGGCAAATTAAGCAAACAAACAAGAACACTCAGCGTGATTCTAGCATGGGAACTTATTAACCTAACTCTAAAAATTACCTAAACACGTAAAAAGGCACAAGATTGTAACATGCATCATCAAAGAATTCTCGAAATTAACTCAATAATAAACTGAAAATCTCAAAAATATTAATAAAAATATTCTGAACATTTCATGTCTCCAATTACACAACTCGCAAATCCAAACACACAAAACCGAAACAAAAATTGAAAGTAGAGTCATAGTTACACTTTGAAGCTTTCCTCAGCGGCTTGGTAACAAGGTGGTGAACTCGTCTCTGCTATGGTGGTGGTGCGTCTTTGACTCAACGCCTAAGAGCTTCGCAGATTGCTGGATGGATGGTGGTCACGGTCTTATAGGTGATGGAGGATTGAGGAGTGAATTAGGCAGAGTCTCGGAAGAGTTTTTGGCCAGGAAGTGATAGGCAAGGAAGTGATCCCAATTCTGTTCTGGACGTTTCTTATTTATAGGGGAGCATTGGTTGGCTTTTGTCGATCATACCCTTCATCATTGGACGGATGGGATTGCATAGCTTTCTTCATCTTCTCCTTTATTTGCTTCTTCTTATTTCTTCTCCTCTTAATTTCTCATAATGGGACACTTATGGCCATAATTCCTCTCATAATGGGGCAATTCCTTTAATTTCCCAATTGAAACGTCTTTCTCCTTTATTCCCTTCTTCATTGCTTGGTCAACCTGATTTAATAAAGGGCACAAAATTAAATACTTTTAGAGAAAATAAATGGAATTAAAACAATTTAATTTCAGAAAAAATACTCCCATAAATTCTCTCTTAAGGCCTATGGATTAGCATGAGGGTAAGGAATCCTGACCAAGCTAGGATTGTTCATGAATTTTGCGTTTTCCGCTTATTTCATGCCAAACACTCTACAAGACTCTGAAATCAACTTTAATGACTGAAGACACAAATCTAAGGGAGAAATAAAGCTAAAATGGGGCGTATACTCATTAAAATCATCGCACTTTGTGCTTTTATCACCCCGCCACTTGAGTATCAAAGTTTGGGCTCGCTACCCGACACCCTCTGTTCAACATAGATCCCCTCAACAAACAATACACAGACCAAGCGGAGGTCTATCTTAGCCGGGGAGTGGGGGACTCCTTGGGGGGCCTAGCAAGGGCCCACCCGAAAGGGTATAAAGCATTTGCTCAATAAGTCCATGGTTGACAATGCACTGATGCTAATTATGCTTTGCAAGTCTAACAGGAGTAACGCTTCAAACCGCTAGGCAACTCCCCAACTAAGATTGCCTTCCTTGACTAGGGACTTGGGGGACTTGTACTTACATGAGTATTTGCCTAGCATAATTAGCTATAATGAGCCACGCTCATACAATCACCAGTAATACCAGCTCCCACCATAAGAGTCACCTACGGGAACACAACCAAGCAGGCTGCCACCTAGGCCCCAGTTTAACCCCAGATCACCACTAACGCGCTGCCACGTGCCACGCCAACACAGTATCAAAGCTCCAAAAGCTGGGAACTAAAGCATATCAGTCCTATATCGAAAACATGGAGAAGATCAGCTCTCTCTTCACCTATAAAAGGTTCTCTCCTCTCTTGTCATTAATTACTCATCTACTACTTGTCTACTGTTACCATGACAACGCAAATACATTGACTAACTTAGGCATAAGAAAAGAGAAGATAGCCCGACGCGGTCTCCCTCTGTCGCCCTCTTTGTATTTCACTTGGCAGGTAGCGGGAATACTCACGTAGTGTTCCGACATCCTTCATGCCCATTACACTCTCAAAGAATTTTGAATTGATCTCTAATCTATGTCCATGTAATCAGATTGTTTGCACATAGGGGTCTATGTTATCGATTAGCATATTGTCCGTTGCAAATCTTAGCTGAAAGCTTCAACAAATAACCAAATCTCATTTCTTCTACAACTATGCCTTTGATAAGATAGCAACCACTTCTATGAAACATTGAGGTGCATAGCGTGTTTCAAGAATAGAATGTACCTTTAAGCAATGGATATGCATATAATTCAGTTAGTTTACATTGCATAAATACAAACAAAATGATTAGGCCACATTTCAACCACTTACCTCTTTCTTCATCTTTTTTTTTTTGGAATGAAGCACCTCCTGTCCAGCTTTGTAGGGAATACATTTGGTTGCTTGAGTGTAGAAGTCAGAGAGAAAACAATGGATATCATAGAGGAAATAGTGGATTTCATGGATTGGGTAGTGCTTTCTTTCTTCTATTTGGGTGGCATGAACCTTCGGTCCTGAAAAAGAAGAAGATGAAGCAAAAGAACAAGAAAAATAGAGAGTATGGTTTTTATACTGTTTTCGAATGCATGTGAGGGCTAAAGCAAACATAGAAATTAAGAAGAAGATTCGAAAGTTCACTTCTAATTCAGTACTTGGATTCAAATTTGAAATTACATCATCGAAACCTGCTATACCCAGTACCCTCAATCAAGTGCGGCTGACGTGCATCTGCACTGATAGACGCATGATCGTTGAATATGCCCATGTAAAAACGGACGACCCAGATTCGATTACATATTTTAATGTCCTGATACATTAACGCATGTAAGGATAATCCTTTAATTTTGTATTGTTTCTTTCTTTCTATATTTTCTCTAATTTCAATACAGCTTCCCACAGAACATTAAAGAAAATTAGATTCCTCTCTTTTGATGTCGTTGACTACGGTTGACTTGAGTCAACAATTTCATTTTTTTGCTGGAAACTCTAATTTGTCCCAATTTCGTGCTAAATTTCCTCAATCTTAGTAACTTCGCTTATTACCTACAAATAAAATAAATGTAGATTAATTACATATTAATTGATCTAAAAATTTGCTCAATTCAAGTGCATAAGAAGCTATTACATGTAAACAAATATGTGTAATCAACTTCATGCAACCCAAACTCCGACCAAGGTAGGTGAAGTCACTACATCCAATTTCAAGGAGCTAAAGTGGTATATAATACTATTCAAATATCCTTTACAGATAAACTAAGTCCATAACCAAATCAAGGGATAGTAGGTCTCCTTGGCAAAAGTTATGAACTTAATTTTGTGCATGAAAATTGGATATGTAACAAAATTAAAGAGGAGAAGATAAGAATTAAGAATTTAATTTTTATTTATGTGTAAAAATATATACCACATAGCTACGAAATTATACCTAGCGTCTAACAAGGTCACTACTCATAATCCATCACAAATACATAATAGCAAAAAAAATATAAGCATAATAAGAGACATGAATTTCTTATACTTCTGCACACACTAGGGAAGTCTTCACTAGGTTTGGCACTATCGGCTGGGGCCCATCGGGACTCAGGTACTATGCCATGGGCCGAGTTCATGACCCACCATGGCGGGATTCATGTAGGATGTCACCCCGAACACCCAGGGCTCGGGCCATGACTAGCACAGAGCATCTAAGTACACGACAGAAGGCTAATAAGCCATCAAAAGAATAGCATGCGTTCCACATCGAAGATAGGAGAAACTCCTTTCTTATGCTAAAGAATAAAAGCATCAGTACAACAATCTTTTAGAGGTAATAACTCCTTTATCCACTATTTACTTGATCCATTTATATATTGATCTCTCACTTAGGCATCGGAGAGGCGTAAACCGTCCTGTACGGTTTACCCCTCTAATGCTGTGTTATTGATACAGGATACGAGGAGGATTGGTACCCATGCCGGTATAGCAGGTGAGGGTAGAAATGTCGCCCGAGAACTGATATTCTCTCCGGGTACATCATCAACAATGCCATCAAGTACCGGAGGGGACCATGGTCTCGGATGCCCGGACCGGCAAGATGTAAACAACCCACCGGCCCCGGACCAAGTAGCCCAGGTCTCGAAACTCGAGTTGATGCGAGCAGAGATCGCTGCCTTCAAGGAACAAGCCAGGATCGATCAAGAACAACAAAAAATCGAAAGGGAGACGAACCTCCTTTCACAACAGAGACTACAACAGCTAGAGGATGAAAATATTGCACTAGCCTGAGCACTGGACAGAAAGCACCAGCATAATGAGGCTCTCACTCAAGCTCTGGTTCGAGCATCACAAGTAGTAACAGATATGAATGCTGCCCCGGTAACAGGATGTACCGGCCTTGCCCCAAACCCGCCCACAGGAAGTGGTCATCGAATAACTCAGCTATCGGTAGACTTATACCCGAAATGCCTGAGGCATTTACCACCACCGCCATTACCACAACCCGCGCCAGATCCACTGGCAACTGATCCAAACACAGTGTTACTGTTACAAATGAGCAACTCCTTGCATGCCCTGCAGGCAAGGGTAGAGGCGGTAGAGAATAGAGACACCTGGCGACCTCTGACCACTTACGAGGACTGCCCGAGTCCTTTCACGCAACAGGTCAGAGGCGCCATTCGAGCAAACATATCAAAGCCACTAAAGATTGACTATACGGGAGTTGGGGACCTGTACCAGCACCTACAGGGTTTCCGCTCACAAACTAGTGCCAAGGGGTACACGGATGAGGTGTGTTGTAATATGTTCCAAGAGACAATGTCAGGGGAAGCTTTGAGTTAGTTCTACGAACTCCCGACCGGTTCTGTAGGGAATTTCAAGGAACTCGTGGACAAATTCGTTGCTTGATTCATCTTACGTACAGATGGGATACATACTCTAAAGGGGTTGCTAAAGATTCAACAGGGGGAGAATGAAACTTTGAAGTCTTTTGTGAACAGGTGGCAGGCGGCTACCGCTAAGTGCCGGGACCTTAACAAGGAACTGGCCGAGTTACCTTTCAGGAGGGGCCTAAGGAGTGGAGAGTTCCTCTACAGGATTAACCATCACCCCCCGGCTAGCTACGATGATCTGATGGCTACAACCATCAGACACGCTCAGGCCTAATTCAAAACGTATGGAGATAACGTCAGACCAAAGCTAAGGGTCTCCACCCCGACCCCGGTGGTCAGGGATAAGCCACGAAAAAGGGACTGGATCTATAACCAGGATTGGTCACCCTCTAACTCGAATAAGAGAAGCAAAGAGTCATCGCCCAGATCTAAAGGTTATCCATGCCCTCAGCATCGCCAGGAGGAAAGGGCACAGCAGAACCCGCGAACACCACCACCACCACGGTATAAGGTATTTACTATCCTCAGCGTAGCTTTAAAAAATACGATCGAGTCTCTTATTCCAAAGGGAAAGCTTCAGCGGTACTTGCCTGCTAAAGAGGTAGGGGCTGTAGACGTATACGGCCAGATCTTCACGATCCATGGTGGGGGCCCAAATGAGCTACCTCCCCTAAGGAGGAAGAGAAATTCCAGTTTCGAGCACTAGGAAGTTTTCAATTTCCACAAGGCCCCGCAGTAGGATGGTAACACCGACTGGAAGTCGGTAACCTTCTGGGAGGAGGAAGAAGCCGGCCTCAAAATGCCTCATGATGATCCCTTCCTGATCACGCTTCAAATGAACCATTATATAGTCTCCCGGGTACTCGTGGATACCGGAGCCTCCGTTAATGTATTGTTTCGAGATGCCTACAAGGCTCTGAACAGGGGAAAGACCAAACTGTCACAGGATAATGAACCTCTCATCAGGTTTTCAGGAGATATAGTCCAGCCACTGGGATCAGATTCTTATCCATCACGGTGGGGGAGAGTCTAAAGTGTTCAACCATCAAAACAGAGTTCATCGTGGTCCACTGTGCCTCATCTTATAATGCTATCTTGGGTCGACCGACACTCTGGTGACTGAAGACTTTCATTGCAGGCCACATGCTCATGATGAAAGTACCAACCGCGGTTGGAATAGCAACCGTCCGGGGTGACCAGACAGTGGCAAGGCAGTGCTATTCTTTAACGGTATCTCGGGGCAAGGGTAAGTCAGAAATGTTGCCCGTAGCCACCAATCTCCTCACAGACATGTATGAAGACCCCCAAGATGATACTGACTCTGACGAAGAATGGCCCGGTGCCGTGGAAGACATTGAAGAAATTGTACTATCCGAACAATTCCTGGGTAGGATTATCAAGATAGGTACTTAGTTGGCTCCGGCTATCAGGGAAGACCTAATCTCATTCCTCCGCACTAACGCATCCGCTTTCACCCGGTCATATGAAGACATGCCCGGTATACCTATGGACATAGCCATGCACAACCTTAGCATCATTCCCCACTCGGTACCAGTAAGGCAAAAGCGAAGAGCTTTCAGACATGATAAATACCGGGCTATCCAGGCTGAGGTAAAGAAATTGATGGCCATCTACTTTGTGAGGGAAGTAACGTATCCCCGGTAGTTAGCAAACGTGGTCATGGTACCAAAGAAGTCTCAGGGTTCATGGCGCATGTGTGTAGACTACACAAATCTCAACCGAGCATGCCCTAAGGATAGCTTCCCGCTCCCACGAATTGACCAACTAATCGACTCCACTGCTGGGTACCGGTTGCTCAGCTTCATGGATGCATTCAGTGGGTATAACCAAATTCGAATGAACCCTACAGATGAGGAGCATACCGCCTTCGCCACAGACAAAGGTCTCTATTGCTACCAGGTCATGCCCTTTGGATTAAAGAATGCAGGTGCCACTTATCAACGACTCGTCAACTCCATGCTTGTAGAAGTCATCGTTTCTATCATGGAGGTATACGTGGACGATATGTTGGTGAAAAGCTTAACTTCAGAGGACCACGTAGCCAACTTATCAATCGTCTTCGTTATCATATTACGCAACGGTATGCCGCTTGACCCACAGAAGTGCATCTTCAGGGTTGAGATAGGAAAGTTCCTCGGGTACATCATTAGCCACAGAGGAATTGAGGCGAACCCAGAGAAGGTGCAGGCTATATTAGACATGATATCCCCAACCTACCGAAATGAGGTCCAGTCCCTTACAGGTAAGGTAGTCGCCCTGTCAAAATTCATTTCCAGGTTAACGGACAAATGTACTCCTTTCTTCAGGCTGTTGAAAACCCAGCACGTTGAGGTAATAGCTTGGACAACCAAGCACGAGGCTACTTTTCTTGGCCTGAAGGCATACTTGGTAGAGGTACCCGTACTTTACAAACCTGTCCCAGGAGAAATGCTTTACATATATCTTGCGGCATCTTCCACAGCTGTGAGCTCAGCTCTGATTAGGAAAGATGCCGATTGCGAGTACCCGGTGTACTACATTGGAAAGGGTTACGCTGGTACAAAATCCAGATACCCGGACATTGAAAAAATAGCATTAGCCCTCCTGGTATAGGCCCAGAAGCTAAGACATTACTTCCAGGCACACTCGATCACTGTTTTCATTAATCACCCATTGAGGCTGGTTCTGCAGAAGCCAGAGACATCGGGCAGATTAATTAAATGGGCCATCGAGTTGGGAGAATTCGACATCAAGTACCAACCCCGGACAGCTATTAAAGGCCAGGCAATGGCAGATTTTATTTCTGAGTTGATTCCCTCTTATGATCAACCCTCGGGATCTCCTGAACCACCAACCTAGGACCCATCTTCGCCAAGCACTTGGCGATTGTATGTTGATGGCGTATCTAACAAAAAGACAAATGGCGCCGGTATCTTGCTAATAAGCCCGAACGGTCAGTCGTACGAGTACGCCCTCAAGTTTGCCTTCAAGGCATCCAACAATGTCGCAGAATACGAGGCACTTCTAGCAGGTCACAAATCGCTCGGGAACTAGGCATCCAGCACCTTTATATCTTTAGTGATTCCCAGTTAGTAGTGAACCAGGTCAGTGGTAAATTTGAAGCAAAGGAGACTCACACGTCCTCTTACCAGGCCTTAGCCCGGGTACTGGTTCAGAGATTTGCCTTGTACATCATCACTCAAATACCAAAAGCATAAAATGACAAGGCAGACGCCCTTGCTAAGATCGCAGCGGCTTTCCCAAGTTCTGCCTACGGGGCTACTAAAATTGAGATACTAGAAAAGCCAAGCACTTCAAAAACGGTGTCAGAAATATTCACTGTGGACCACACTGCCTCCTGGATGGATCCAATCTTGAAATACATGGTGGACGGTCTGACCCCGAAAGACAAGGTAGAGGCACGGCGACGCCAGTTAAGGTCAGCTTGATACACGATCATGAATGGAAAGTTATACAAGAGAGGTCACTGCTTCCCCAACCTGAAGGATGGCCACAAAATAATGGAGGGCATACACGCAGGTGTATGAGGTAACCATACAAGGGCCCAGTCCCTAGCACACAAGACCCTGATAGCAGGATACTTCTGGCCAACCATGTCAGCCTTGGCCCAAACAATATCAAGTTCTTGCCACAAATGCCAGATGTATGCCAACATCCTCAGAGCACCGCCCATAGCTCTCTCCATACTCATTGCACCTTGGCCATTCTGCTGGTAGGGTCTGGATCTGATCCGTAAGCTTCCCACAGCAGTAGGACAATTCAAGTACGCCATTGTAGCTGTGGACTACCAAACGAAGTGGGTAGAAGCAGAACCTCTTATTGCTATCACCACAGAGAAAGTCAAAAGCTTCCTATGGAAAAATATCTATTGCAGGTTTGAGATCCCGAACACCATAGTCACTGACAACGACACCCAGTTTGACAATGATGAATTTAGAGCTTACACCGAGAACTTGGGCACTAGAATCCTTTATGCATCCCTGGCTCATCCCCAGACCAACGGTCAAGTCAAGGCTGTCAACAAGATAATCAAGAAGATACTGAAGAAGAAGCTCAATGACGCCAAGGGTCTTTGGGCTACTAAGCTCCCGGAAGTACTGTGGGCTATCAGGACCATGGTGACTAAGGCTACCGGAGAGACCCCTTTCTGCGTGGCTTTTGGGTCTGAAGCGGTTCTCCGAATTGAAAAGCAAATCCATAGCCCCAGGATCGAATCCTTCGATGTGGGTACCAACTCAGAGGGCCTAAGCTCGATGCTGATTTACTCGAGGAATGAAAGGATGTGGGACACATGCATAACCTGGAAAATAAGTGGAGGATAGCTCGTTATTATGATGCCAAGGTACAAACTCGGACACTTAAGTTGGGGGACTGGGTCATGAAACAGGTTCACCCAGAGCCCCGGGGGCTGGATCCATCCTAGACAGGCCCTTACGAAATCATCGAAGAGGTAGGTCCCGTAACCTTTTACATCCGAGACATGGACGAAGCTGTTTCCCGGCACCCGTGGAATACCCAGCGCCTCTGGTACTATTACAAGTAGTTCCCGGAGCATCTTGTCCTAGCTTTTTGCTTTTTAATCATACAATTATGGCAAGCTACCCATCGAGTACTTATGTTGTATTGGCCACCATGTGGTACTTGAATGGAAAAATGAATTATTCAGACCATTTCTTGCATTTTACTTTAGTTACCGGGCGTTCCTTAGATGCAGCTATTGTCAGTTACTCTATTCCAGTAATTAGTAATACAAGGACAAACGTCTAAACTGGAGTATAAAATCATAGAAATTGTAATTCATTTAAAATTCCCATTCAAGTCACAAAAAAAATAATAAGAATTTTTTTTTTAATTACCATTCACAAAAAACCTGGACCACCAGGCAAAGGAGTTAAGCCATTGTTCAAGGCAAGGATCATTTCCACCAAATTTTTTTTTTTTCCTAAACATTACCGTGATTTAGCGGTACTCTGAGACCCACTAGCACCCTACTTAGCCGCAGCCTCTTGTTCTTTCTTCTTCTTCTCAAGAAGACCCCGCCTGAATTTGGCCTCATCCAGGTACCCGGCTGCCACCCACTCCTTGAACTTCATAATCACGGCCTTGTCATGGGCAGCAAATAGCATATCAAGGAGCTCTTGGGAGCCCTTGTACTCCTCCACGGCCTCGTGCCTCTCCACGGGAAGTCGCTCCTCCAGATGCTTTGCCCTAGCCATCCAGGACGTGGTGAACTCCGTAGCTTCTTTCTCAGAGTCCCGGGCATTCCTCACCTCATCCTTCATCTCTGACACTTCACCTTCGAGCTCCGTGACCCTTTTCTTCGCCGCTTCCAGCTCGGACACCAGGGGACTCAAGGACTCTACCTTCCCCTTCAAGGAGTCCCACTCCTTCTCCAGCTTGGCTTTCTCCCCATGCAGATGCTTCACTTGCTCGGAGAGGCTGCTAGCCTCTTCTTTCAGGTGCGTATCTTCCTCACTCGCATCGATCGCATACACATTAAATAATGCCTGTTAACACCACGTTAGTACACACGAATAATCCCACACTAGGCAAAAGAAAAAAAAAAACATAAAAGCTAAGTACCCGCATCATCGATTCCCAAGCCATTCGTCGATTCTCTTGGGGGGTGTTGTCCTTCACCCGTACCCGGTCCAGGTCTATGTCCCTCAGGTCGGCCAACATAGACCGTACGAGCTTCCCATCAATAATCTTGTACTCGCTCAGTAATTGTTTTATGGGCTTCTTAGGGACCACCGGGATGGCCGGTGTTGATTTTTAATATTCAGCGGTAGCTAAACTATGATCAACGCAGATCCGATGAGAGGACTGTTACTTGATATTATCAGTATTCCCGCTACCTATCAAATGAAATACAAAGAAGGCGTTAGAGGGAGACCGCGTCGGGTGGTCTTCTCTTCTCCGATGCCTAAGTTAGTTAATGTATTTGTGTTGACAGGATAACAGTAGGCAAGTAGTGGATGCGTAATTAATGAGGTGAGAGGAGAGAACCTTTTATAGGTTGGGAGGGAGTTGATCTTCTCCATGTTTTTCGATGTGGGACTGACATGCTTCAGTTCCCAGTTTCTGGATCTTCTGATGCTGTGTTGGTGCGGCATGTGGCGGTGCGTCTGTGGTGATCTGGGAGTAAGCTGGGGCCTGGGCAGTAGCCTACTTGGCTGTGTTCCCATAGGTGACTCCTATGGCGGGAGCTGGTATTTCTGGCTATGGTATGAGCGTGGCTCATTATAGCTAATTATGCTAGGCAAATGGTCATGTAAGTATAAGTCCCCAATTAAGGAGGGCCATCTTGGTTGGGGAGTTGCCTAGCGGTTTGAAGCGTTACTCCCACTAGACTTGTAAAGCATAATTAGTGTCAGTGCGTTGTCAATCATGGACTGATTGAGCAAATGCTTTATACCCTTTTGGGTGGGCCCTGCTAGGTCCACGAGGGAGTCCCCTACTCCCCGGCTAAGATAGACCTCTGTTTGGTCCTTGTATTGCTTGTTGAGGGGATTTATGTTGAATAGAGGGTGTTGGGTAGCGAGCCCAAGCTTTGATACCCAAGTGGCGGCGGTCAATGTGCCAGATTAGGGCCGTTGAAGATTGTTAACGTGCACCCGTATTTGTCCCGGAGGATCATGGTTTTGGTGTAACGTCGCGTGGCGGTCATTGTAAGTGAGGCGTAGCTTGAAGAGTTGGATGAGGCGGAGACCGGGGCAGTAGAGCCACGGGGGCTAATGTTTGTGAGACATTTGCTAGCGGTATTGTGTTAGCGGAGTCTCACTTCTAAGATAAGGAGCGAAAAGTTCCGCTAGCGGTGTTGCGCGTAGGCGGAGACCCACTTGCAAGATAAGGAGTGAGAAGTTCATCTAGCAGTGTTGCACGTGGCAGAGGCTCGCTTGCAAGATAAGGAGCGAGAAGTTCCGCTAGCGGTGTTGCGCGTAGCGGAGGCTCGCTTGCAAGATAAGGACCGAGCGGTGTTGCGCGTAACGGAGGCTTGCTTACAAGATAAGGAGTGAGAAGTTCCGCTAGCGGTGTTGCACGTAGCAGAGGATCGCTTGCAAGATAAGGAGCAAGAAGTTCCGCTAGCGGTGTTGCGCGTAGCGGAGACTCTCTTGCAAGATAAAGAGCGAGAAGTTCCACTAGCGGTGTTGTGAGTAGCGGAGACTCGCTTGCAAGATAAAGAAGGGAGGGGTTCTGTCTGGCGTAGGGGCACTAAACCTGGACGATTGAAATACTCGCCCCCTTTGATGGCTTCTGCCACGTGGGCATCATGCGTCAGTCTAACGTTTGCGATTGTGAATTCTAATCACACCCGTCTCTTCATCATTAATGCGAGTAATTATCCACTCAATCTCCGAGGCAACGCCTCGGTTATTCCTGAAACTGAATGCGATCGTGGGACACGTGTGAGGCTGGAAAATGAAATCGCTTTTTGGTGGACGGCCTGGATTTGACTGATGTTGACATTAAAAGGGGGGAAAACTAGAGGTTGTCGCCATTATCTCTTCTTCAAACTTTCTCGTCGTCCTCAAGCTCTGTTCTCTGGCATTCGAGAAGTGACATTTGCCACTCGAGCGAGAGATCGGTGTTTTGGTGCATAAGGGATCCTCGGAAGTGAGGGCGTAGGGTTCAAACACTCCTGATTTCCCACACCAGTAGGTTAGTGATTCTGAAACTTTTCAGTTTTTTTTTTTTTTCTGTTTTGCTCTGCTACTTTCTGGAATTCGATTTGAGTGGTTTTTGTGTCTCACTGGTGAGTTTTGAGGGTGCAACATGTATTTTGGGGGTCTCTTCTTGTGTTTTGGATAGAGATGAGGTTTTGGGATTTTTGCTAGATAGTCTAATCTGGGTTAGTGTGGGTTGGTGTTCGTGTTTTGGTCAAATCTGGGTAACTCTTCTTGACATTCCTGGATGAAAATTATCGTAGGGGTAGCTTAGATCTTGTGTAGACTAACTGGTTTGGGTTTTATGGTTTGTGAGGCTAGCATCGTAGAGATGTCGTTCAGCGAGGTGGATTGGATATTTATTGATTCGTTGCGTCCATCTGCCCTTCAGAAACCTCACTGTCGGAATCGCTAGACATCGAACCCTTACAAACCATACCTGCGGACGTGGTCATGGCTCGAGGTGGGCGACCGGAGAGTTCTAGGACCATGGAGGATGATGGCGGACTCGAGTGGTGTGAGGAGAGGCTAGCAAGCAATAGCGCAGCTAGTGGTTCCGCTGATGGGGAGGATGTCGGCGGAGAGGAAGTAGAATCCGCCTGGTTCCTATCTGACGGAACCACAGTTGATGAGGCTGGAGGCGGTCTGACCGAGGCCACCGTCAGCCGCCTGAAGAGGGCGTATCGCCTACCTGGAGTGGTGAAGTTGAATCCGCCAGCCGCTAATGAAAGAGCAACAATCTTGCTGGCGGGGCACTCTGCTGTTCATGAGGCCATCTTCCACCAAGGTGTGACTCTTCCGTTGCTCCCCAATCTCTAGATTTTGGTTTACGAGTTTGGCCTCGCCTTTGGGTAGATTTGTCCCAATATGTGGCGGTTTCTGATGGCGCTGAACTCGTTATGGCGCCTGTCCGGTTGTGAGGGTCCAACGATGGCAGAGGTACTGCATTTCTTTGAGTTGGTGTATGTGAGGCGCTGAGGTTGTAGCGGTCAAGTGCATTTGAGTCGGCGGCAAGGGACGCCCAAGTTAATCAAGAACATGAAGGATTCCATATCGCACTGGCGAGGGACCTTCTGCGTTGCCACCGACGAATGGGAATACTAGGCTAGGCCGAATGAGGGGCTGCCGACCTTTAGGATTAAATAGGAGTTTCAGCCCAACAGAGGTTGTCGTCGACCTCCACCACTCCAGATTTTGGCTTTGCTTGTTTGACTGTTATAATTCTAATCGCCTCACTTTTTTTTTGTAGCGGCCTTGTGTTACAACTTGACTCTCGAGGAGAAGTGCTACGTGGCAAGGATTAGAGGGTGTTGGCAGAACTGCATCCTGCTTGAACTTAGGCTTCTCACTGGTTGGGAATTGTTGGTCGCTCAAGAGTTGATTTCGCGCCCTTGGTAGGTAACTTTCGGTGATTTGTTCTGTTAGTCAAGTTTGCGGCGGGCTAACTTGTTATTTGTTTTTGTAGAATCTTCGCTAGGAAATGAAGGTGCCAAGACGCTTTTGCCAAGGCGATGGACCGTGCAGAGATGAACGATTTTTTGGAGAGCATGTACGCTCAAGGGCTGGCAGCCCAGAAGACTGCGGTCGACCCGGAGACACTGGCGCTGAGCAAGTCCGAGGTGTCAGTAGTGTTGCCAATGCCTCACCACTCCCATCTTGGTGCCGACGGTTTGCTAGTCGTTCAGGCGGGGGCTGCGGTCTGTCGCTGCATTTCTGGAGGGAGGTCAGCTCCTACATCCGCTGTGCAGGCGAGGGAGAGAGTGGCCGCCACCCGACATGGGTCCCAAAAGGAGAAAACTGTGCCCACGAAGGCACCGGTTACGATTGTGGGGTTGGAGCCACAGGCAACCTCAAAGTCTGTCGCAGCTGGTGCTACGCAAGTGTTGCTAAAGAAGCGGCGTTAGAATGATGAGGCGGAAGGGACGGAGACCATAGGAGCCCGCCAACAGAAGAAGTCGAAGTAGGCTGTTCCAAAGACGACCGTCTCCACTGAGGGGGAGGCCTCGGACGAGTGACCTGGACTAGTTCGCCGCCTTTACCGAGTTTCTGATGGACATTGAGCGGGAGTATTTGTATCACCAGTGTGAGAGGCTGGGGTTCGGCGACCTGGAGGAGGTTGTTCATTTCACCGCCCTTGATCAGTCGCCCTTCAGCTCTGCCTTTGGGCACTTGTCTGTTGGGTTGCATCAATTGTTTTTAGCGGCATCGAGTCATCCCCGCACTGAGCGACAGCTGAAGGAGGAAATTGGCAGTCTCCAGGGGGAGTTGGCGTGTGCCAAAGAGAGACTGGCGGAGGCTGAGCGGCGCCTATCCAACGCCGAGTGTGATTTGTTAGATGCCCGTGGCAAGCTGTCTATCGCCGTCAAGCGTGACCTTGAGCTGAGTAAAGATGTCTCTAAGCTGCCGCAGGACATGGCTCTGTTGAAGGATCAACTAGCGGCTAAGGCCAAGAAGATTGACTCTGCCGCCAAGTCTACCGAGGTGAAAAGGTTGGTGGACGCGGTTGCCCGGTTGGAAAGATAAGAGTCTCGCGGAGGCCGCCGCTGTGGAGGCGTTTAAACAGTCCGCTGAGTATAAACATGCGATGGCGGAGGCTGCAAAGTCTGGCACCGCCGCTAACCTGGATTTGCTGAGGTAGAAGGGTGCTATCGACTGGGTGAAGGTATCCCAGCCCGCCAGACCGTCAGTGCAGAGAGCGCCTCCTGCTAGTAGGGTGACTCCTACTCAGGCTGAGGGTGTTCGTTCAGGAAGTAGGGAGAGCGGTGAACATCCTGCGGGCGATTCTCAGCGGACTACACCTCCTACGAGGTCTGAGGTTTCGCTTGCTGGCTTTCTGGCTGCACACACTCGACAAGATGGCACCATCGTGACTCCCAGTCCGCTCATGGGTCCGATCAGGCGAGCCATATGTCAGAGTAACAACCGCTAGCGGCAGGCGAGGATGGCACTACTGCTTCCCAGAACCCTTGAAGGTCGGCCACTGTAGTGTCGCTGAGACCTGTCTTTTTTTTTTTTTTTTTGGTTGCCACTGAGGCTCTTGTAATTTTTGGAAACATCTTTAGGCGGGGAATCCCGATCCCTAATAAATTCAACTGGTTTCTTGATTTCGAGATTCTTGCTGTAGTACTCGTCGTTGATTTGTGTTGGTTGCATGCCGCCATACTGTTAGATTTATGTTAACTAATCGAGAATCTGGCAAAGAAATGGTGGAGAACACCGGAATCGGTGAATGGTATAGTCGAATGGAGAATGCAGTGGGAGAGTCTGCTAGAATCAATGCCTAAAGGTGGAGCAAATTAAAGGAATTAAAATTGTTCCAAGTACACGAGATAGCGGACGTAGTCAGCCGAATTTTGTTGGCGTTGCCAGTTAATTCTTTTGCATGGGCTTGGCAACAATGGTTTGAATAATTCCTCGTTTCATTGGTAACTGACGGATCAACATTTACAAAAGTGGGGTTGCACCCGTTGGGTAGCTTCCCTTAGCTAAATATTGAACAAAAATTTAGCTAAGTCAAGATGCTCATGGGTAGCAGCATGACTATTTGTAGTAATATCGAAGGTGTTCGGTATTACACGGGTGGGTCGTTGTGATGCCATCCTTGTCCATTAAGTAGAAGGTACCAGGGCTAACGACCTCCGTAATTTTTTATGGACCTTCCCAAGTTGGTAGGAGTACCGTTGGCGGTGGGATGACCTCCTTCATTACCGTCTCCGCTGTTTGTTTTGTAAATTGTACAAATGGGCCTTGTGTCGTTTTTCCTCTAGGAGGTCCTTGTCTAGGCTGATGCCTTCGCCGTTGGTCTCAGGGCAGTAGCCTTCGACTCTAGCGGTGGGTTGAGTGACCTCAATAGGTAGGACAGCTTCTATTCCGAACATCACGCAGAATGGTGTTTCACCAGTGGCGGAAGTTGGGGTAGTCCTGACAGCCCGCAGGACTTCAGGCAGTTTTTCCGCCCATAAAGCTTTGGCGTCGTCGAGTTTCTTTTTTTAGCAGTTTTTTTTATTATCTTGTTTGCTGCCTCGACTTGGCCATTGGTTTGGGGGTGAGCAACAGATGGAAAACTCATCCCGGTGTCAAAGTTGGTGGTGAAGGAAATGAGCTCCTTGTTGTTGAACTGCGTGCCGTTATCTGTGATGATTATATAGGCGACACCATAGCGGCAGTAGATCTTCTTCTAGAGGAAGTGAATTACCTTGGCGGTAGTGATCGCTGTCAGAGGTTCTGCTATTGTAGTCGATGGAGACGATGATGTACTTGAACTGTCCTTTTGCGGTTGGGAACTTTCCTACTAAGTCCAGGCCCCAAGTTGAGTGAATCCATGGGCCAATGATGATTGAAAGGGGTTCCGCCGGGGCGTGTGGGAGGTCAGTATATTGTTGACATTTGTGGCAGGACTTCGAGATCTTTCTGGCATCGTTGCTGAGCGTAGGCCAAAAGTAGCCTTATCTCATTGTACGGTTGGCCAGAGATCTGGCGCCCGAGTGGTTTCCACATTCCCCGCCGTGTATTTTTGTAAGTACGACCTTTCCTTCCTCTGGGGTTAGTGAAACCCTGGCGGTAAAGTTTGCCATTCTGGATGTTGTAGCGAGTTGCTCTTCGCTGGAGTTGTCGTGCTTCGACTTTATCCGCTGGAAGAGTCCCATTACGTTTATACTAGATGATTTCGTCCATCCAACTGGGGCCGACTTCAATGTTAAAAATCTCCGCTAGGGTTTTTGTGATGCTTGGTTTATCAAGACTCTCCACCCTTGTGTCCGCCGGACTTTGATGTTGTTGAGCGGCTGCCAGTCTTGCCAGTGAATCATCCTCGGCATTCTTTTCCTTGGGGATATGTGTAATGGTGTGGAAGTTGATTTTTGAGAAGTGTCTTGACGTATCCCAAGTATGCCGCTAGTTGTTTATCCTTGGCTTGAAAACTATCGTTGACTTGGTTAACGACTAGCTGGGAGTCGCTGAATATGTTAACGCTGTTAGCCCCAAAATCAATGGCGAGGAGTAGGCCGGCAATGAGTGCTTTGTATTCTGCCATGTTGTTAGAGGCTTTGAAATTGAACTTTAATGCGTATTCCACATTCAGTCCTCCCGGCCCCGTCAAGATGATGCCGGCGCCGCTGGCCTTTGCTCAAGCAAAGCCGTCGAAGTGTAAGTTCCAGTCTGAGTGCTGGGGGGCTGGGTCATCAGCGGTTATTATTTCTCTGCCGGGCTCAGCTTCTCTGCCATTTACAACCTGATGCTCCGTGAGCTCAACAATGAAGTCCGCTACCGCCTAGCCTTTCATGGTGGTCTTAGGCTTGTAGTCGATGTCAAACTCGCTAAGCTCGATGGCCCACTTACTAAGGCACCCCGAGTGTTCAAGGTTCTGCATTACCTATCTTAGTGGCTGATTTGTAAGGATATTGATTATGTGGGCCTGAAAGTATTGGCGGAGGCGTCTGGCGGCCACGGTGAATGAGAGAGCGAGCTACTCCAGTAAGGGATATCTTGTTTCTACCCCATTCATGCCTCTGCCAGTGTAGAATACTGGGAGCTCCTCGTGACCGTCCCGCCGGATAATGGCACAGCTTACCACTGATTGTGATACCACTAGGTATATATACAATGTCTCCCCTTGTATAGGAATAGAAAGGAGTGGGACCGCTGCCAGGTACTCTTTCAAGCTTTGGAATGCTGCGTCACAGTCCGTGTTCCAGTGATGACCTTCTTGTGGGTTGTCTTCAGCACTTTGAAGAATGGGAGACATCTGTCAGTAAGTCTGGAGATAAACCGAGAAAGAATGGTTAGTTTGCCCTGGAGGCTTTGAACGTGCTTCTTCCACTCTGGAGCCTTCATGTTAAGGATGGCCTGCACCTTGTCAAGATTGGCTTCTATGCCCGGTTCACTGACTATGTAACCAAGAAATTTACTGCGGTGAAGCCAAATAAACATTTTTCTAGCTTGAGGCGCATACCGTAAGCCACGTGTTCGCTAGCTTTTCTGCTTTTTACTAACATGTCATCCACTTGGACCTCAATGATTCTTCCCAGATGTTCAGCAAACATGGCATTCATCAGCCGCTGGTAAGTTGCTCCGGCATTCTTCAGACCAAAAGGCATGACATTGTAGCAGTATAGGCCCTTGTCGGTTGTGAAGGAGGTGCACTCTTGGTCGCCGGGGTGCATCTTGATCTGGTTGTAGCCGAAGAATGCGTCCATCATGTTGAGCAGCTCGTGTCCAGCGGTTGCATCGACCAGTTGGTCTATGCGAGGTAGCGGGAAGCTGTCCTTGGGGCAGGCCTTATTGTGGCTCTTGAAGTCGACACACATCCTCCACTTTCCGCTAGGCTTTTTGACCACGACCAAGTTGGATATCCACTGGGGGTAGTTGACTTGGCGGATGAATCAAATGTTTTGGAGCTTGGTAGCCTCTCCCCTATTGCTCGATACCTTTCCTCCTCGAAGGCCCTACGCCGATGCTTGACAGGGTAGGAGGATGATTTGATGCTCAGTTTGTGTGTTATGATCTCAGGGGAGATGCCTGGCATTTCAGCGTAGGACCATGCAAAGACGGCTGCGTTGTCACACAGAAATTGGGTGAGCTCGTCCACTATCGCTTGGTCAAGCTGAGCACCGATGCGGACTGTCCGCTCAGGGTGTTCGTCTGAGATGCTGATGACCCTCAAGGAAGTTTCTGGGTTGACAGGCTCTTTTTTTACATATTTCTTTTCGTCCTCCCAAGGGTCCTCAAAGATATTTGGTGCTGGTGTGTGGTTTCCCACCGTTAAGATTTCATGGCGGCGCGCCGAGCGTGCCACGATTTTGGAATAACATTCCCGTGCTAGTTGCTGACTTCCCTTGACACAACCTGTCCCGTTGGGTTTAGGAAATTTCATGAGAAGCATATATTCGGCTATGATGCACTTGAGCTTGTTGATCACCGGTCGACCAATGATGGCATTGTAAGAGCTGAAACAGTCTACAATGATGAACTCTATGTGGATTTTGGTTGTTCATGGGCTAGTGCCAATACCTAGTCGCATGTAGTCTGAACCCAATGGTTGTGTGACGTCACCGGAGAAACTAAGCAATGGCTCATGGTCGTGTAGTAATTTCCTATTCCGTAGGAGTTTGCTATAACAACCGTTGAAGATGACATTTACAGCGAAACTGCTGTCGACCAGGACTCTTCCTACTGACCATTTACCGAGTATGGCGTCGATTAAGAATGGATCGTCGTGGGGTAAGTGTACTCTGCACTCCTCTTCCTCTGAGAAGGTAATGGGTTCCCAACCAACCTTTGGTAGTTTTGCGGACCTCTCATAGCGGATGTTGCAAATTTCGTTGGGGTGGTTAGCACGCGGATAACTCCTTTTTGCCATATGAGACATGTTGGTGATTGGGGCACCACCGTCGATGATATTGATGTGGCCCATTGGTTAGATGTTAGTGATCACCGGTGGCGATTGGCCCACTGTAAATTGCTCCATCTTACCGTCTTGGTATAGAGTTTTGATGGTTGTTTTGAGGGCGTGGCAGTTGTTGGTATTGTGTCCGCTGTCCTCGTGGTATTTACACTTTGCCAGTGTTTCTTGGTTTTCCCACCCTTGGGTACTTTCTCGGGGGTGGTGGCTGCATCTGATCTTTGGACTGGTTGAATATATCCTCGTATGATGTTGTGAGGACTGTAAACACTACATACCGCTGGGAGGGCTTCGTCTTATTACGGTTATCCTCCTGAGATTAACGGTTGCCCTTATTGTAATGTTGGTCCCTCTGTCGCTTGCTCTGGTAGTTGCCTTGTTGTCATTCTCTCTTCTTGTCAAATTGTGGTGTATCGATGGCCTTGCTAGCGGTTTCTCGGTGGCTGGTGGCGGGCTGGGCTGCCTTTACAGGTGTTGGTGGTGGAAGTGGTGGGCTCTCTCCGTACGTGATGAATTCTGCTTGTGCATGGATGACAACCTCGCTCATGACATGGTCGTAAGCGGCGTTTGGATGAATGTAATTGAGGTGATAGAGGAATGGTCCTTTGAGAAGCCCCTGCTTAAACTCTGCCAGTGCCATTGTCTTATCAAGATCGCTGTACTGAGACATTGCCGCCCGCCATCTGGTGACAAAAGCCTTCAATGATTCTGTCGTCCC
Source organism: Rosa persica (assembly GCA_025331145.1). Classification (NCBI taxonomy): domain Eukaryota; kingdom Viridiplantae; phylum Streptophyta; class Magnoliopsida; order Rosales; family Rosaceae; genus Rosa; species Rosa persica. The sequence goes on along the minus strand of WFKR01000004.1, from coordinate 19,007,930 downwards.
CTGCTTGAGGTAAAAAAGATGAGTTGTGTTGTGATGTCCGGCAGCCAACAGGATGAATCTGGCAAGGAAAGCATTTGACAGTCCTTGAAATGAGTCGATGGATCCTTGCGGGCATTCAAAGAATCAGCTCATTGCCTCACCGTCCACTGTTTCACTGAACAAGTGGCAGAGGGTGGCGTCATCAAATCCCTTGTTGTTGGTGACCTTTTTAAGGTGTCTATGTGGACGAATGGGTTAGACGTGCCGCTGTAATGTGACATCTTTGGTGTCTTTGCGTGTGCTGGGCTGACGGCCTGCAGGATTCTGGCAGTAAATGGCCCTTGTCTGGATGTGAAAAGCAAATTTGGTGTTGGTGCTGGGACGCTTGCCTCCGCCAGGGCTAGCTTCTGCTCCAGTTGCTGCATCCTTTCTAATATTAGGGCGGTGGCATCGCCAGCTAGCCCCGCTTGGAGCATCTGCCGGATTGACCCGTGCCTGGCTGCAGGTGGGTTACCTTCAGTCCTAGCTCTGACTGTCGAGCGGTTGGTATTTGGTTGTGATTCCGCTTCTTGCTCCATAATTAGGCGGGGGGGGGGGGGGGGGGGGGGGGGGGGGGGAGGAGGTGGGCTCCTTAATTCTGGCGGGTTCAGCGCCACTTGCATCTGTTCCATTGGTACAGGTATAATTCCACCGGTGTTGGGTCGGCTACGTCTAGTGCTTCATGACTATTCACTCTGTGTTGTATTAGCGTTTGCTACCAGCGCCTTTTTAAATTCGTCGAACCTCGACATTAGCGTGGCCACTTGTTTTTGGGTTTCCGCCTTCTCCCGGCGCTCTTGTTCGCGCTCCCTGTTTGCTTTGTGGAGATCCGTTAGTGCTAGTTCGTACATAACGGCAAGGTCCTGGACAGTTGGTCTGCTGGACCTGGGATGAGCCCTGGGGACCCATACTAGGGTTGGTTGGAGTGTTGAATAGTGCTCGGTTAATGTTGACTGCTAGGTCAATGCTAGTCGTGGGATTGGCGGTGTTGGGGTTAGCGGATTGGTCCGCTTGCTCCTTGACGTTTTCCCCGCTACCGTTAGCCATAGTGGTGGTGGGGTGACTTTTTGTTCAAAAGATTACCATAGACGGCGCCAATGTTGATGTTTAATATTTAGCAGTAGCTAAACTATGATCAACGCAGATCCAATGAGCGAACCGTTACTTGATATTATCAATTTTCCGGTTGCCTATCAAATGAAATACAAAGAGGGTGTCAGAGGGAGACTGCGTCAGGCGGTCTTCTCTTCTCCGATGCCTAAGTTAGTTAATGTATTTGTGTTGACAGGATAACAATAGGCAAGTAGTGGATGCATAATTAATGAGGAGAGATGAGATAACCTTTTATAGGTGGGGAGGGAGCTGATCTTCTCCATGTTTTTTCGATATGGGACTGACATGCTTCAGTTCCCAGTTTCTAGAGCTTCTGTGTGGTGATCTGGGAGTAAGCCAGGGCCTGGACAGTAGCCTACTTGGCTGTGTTCCCATAAGTGACTCCTATGGCGGGAGTTGGTATTTCTGGCGATAGTATGAGCGTGGCTCATTATAGCTAATTATGCTAGGCAAATGGTCATGTAAATACAGCCGGAGATAGCATCGCAAGTGAGGGGGACTGCTCCGATCCAGGATGACTCTTCTTGTGTCTCTTGGTGTAGGTGACCTCATCCCTACCCCGATGGCGAGACTTATGGGACCTTTTCTTCTCGCCCGGAAGTAGAACCTTCTCGCTCCTTCCTGACCTGGCAGAATGGGAGGAAACAGAGCCAGTTACCGGCGCCTTCCTTCTCCCCAGCTCAACAATCATAATAACATACCCGGCAGTTGGCTGCTCGCTTTGGGTAATAGGGGCCTTGGGGTCAGGGTTACCGTACCTTTCATTAGGCATCTCGAGAAGAAATTCTTCCATCGAGCGACTTGTAGCCTTCGACCCCAGGTCAACGTCAATATGAAGCGCATCCTCTTTCTCGCTCATAAGCATATCCATCAACTTGTTGTCTTCATCCTATCTTCTTCCTTACCTTTCCGGGGTTTTCTCTGCCACACTTCCACTGCAAATAATGCGGAAAGTAAATACTCAGCTACAAAAAAAAAAAAACAAAAAAAAAACCAATTTATATATATATATATGTATTCACAAGAAACAGGCCTCACCGGGAAGTCTCCCTAGGCCTAGCCTATCTAGGATAGAGTATCGGATGAACCTATAGGACCTTCTTTCCTCTTCGCTCCATACAGCGTATAACCGAGCTATCCGTTTTCTTTTAATCTCGGATAACGAGTAAGACTGGCCCCCGATAGCCTGATACGTTCCTATTAGGTACCATTTCTTATTCCTAATCTGCCAATGACCCCCAGCGAGAAAGACTTTATTCCTTCACCTCTTACTCATTGAGGTAGGCATATCGATAAAAAGGGGCTCGTAGTCCCGGGCGGTAAACGTCACGGTACCTAGACATGACTGCTTCCTTGAATAGAGGACCCTGTACACAGCTCTGAATTCGTTGATGGTGTGCCACCCTTGCTCGCACAAGTCCCACATTGCCATCATACTCAAAATTTATCGCCAGGCATTCGGGATCAACTGCCTCGGTGACTTGTTCAGCATCCGCAGTAGATACTGTAGGCACCGGGGCAGCAGTAGTGATAGCCCTTGGTAAAGCTAGTTCTCGTGCAGAGCCACCCCCCCCCCCCCCAAGAGGAGGATTTGCAGCCATCTCTCCAGCCTCACCACACGAAATAAATTCAAACCGAATTTAGTCTCGGTTAATTATTACAACTCAAATACAAAATGAATTGTAAAGCTCTAAACAACTCAATGAAATAAAAATAACTGCTGTAACACCTCAGCAGCTCGGTCACCTCCATGGTTATCCCGACCTGCAGGAATATCCGCTACACCATTTGAATAGTGTACTGGGATTGTAACAATACAAAACCTGGTAAGCTTATGAAAGCTCGTATGAGTAAAAAGAAAGGACTGTTGTTTAATTAAATCATAATTATTTTCACTCAACAATTTCCACATCCACAAGTAACCAACAATCTCAATAAATCAACAAATCAACACCAAACCCTAACTCACATCTTTCTTCACAAAACCTCAACATCGTATTTATAAAAATATGGTATTTGACAGACTAGAGCTCTAACTGAATCGTAGCATGTCACCTGGCCTAGGTTATGGCATACGACATATTTATCTTTATCGTATTTCATCAATATGTATACTTATATACATATTTAGAACGTCCAATAATTGTACATACTCAACCAATCGTATCCCATCATCCACCTAAGATTAGAGCGTCCGATTCCCCCATACCGGTTACTACGTTGACCTTAAATCCTTAAATGAGCACAACAATGTATTATCACACAATGAAATCAACCCAACCAAGATACACAATATTATTATTAAATTTAAGCATTTGAAATATAATCCAAATCATCAATCCAATTCAATCGTATCATCACTCAATAACACACCAATCAATATATATATTCCACGTAAATATATATATACGTAATCATCCACTCAGGAATGATCACTAATACCATCTATAGTTCACACAAGAAAATCGTGAAATTCATTTGTATAATTAAAATTCATTTTACTTACCTATGGACCGTAGTTGATCAAGTCCATATGATTTTAAATACAAATATTTAATCCATAAATATTTTTCACACAATTACAAAAATAATTAATTTAAAGTACTCGGTTCGTAATATGAACCACGTGAGTTTTACTCACCTCGATACTCCCGCTGCGTCTTCAAATAAAATATTAACCACACCGACAGAGCTCACTCAAATATAATCCGTCAATCACCTAATCAAAAGTGATTTGAATTTAGCCAATAATTCAAAAACATAACTAAACTATAATTTAACGGTCGGGTTCTAATTTATAAGAAAATCCGACAGACGGCTCACGAATCGCTCCCTTAATCACCGTTTTGCACTTATACATAGATCCAACAGTCGGATCTTCGTCCATGACCACACAAAGCCACTGGGACAGTCATATGATCATCATATCCAAATATAAGTCCATCGAACGGTTCAAATTTCACAGATCATAAATCTAACGATCGAAATCGATCGAAATCTCAAAATTCATAACTAAATCATACGATATCCGAAACATGCGTATAATATGCCGAAATAATCATATTGAAACGTAGAATCATAAAATGGATAGAAACTAAATTTTAGACCTCCGGAGGTGGCCGTAAAGGGCCGTCGGAGTTAGGGGCAGAGCAGCCGCCGACCACCACCAATGGTGTCGGGGCCGAGCTTCTCCCCTTCGTTTCATCATTCTGAGCAACTTTCATAACTAGTACAAGACCAAAAAATGATGGGAAGGGATCGAAAAGTACCAAACACGGTCGGCTGCCGGAATTTTTCCAGAAACCGACGAGCTTGAACCGAGGTAAAAACTACAACCTCACCCCTCGATCTCTTCTGGAAACTTGTTCAGAACTTCCTTGCGAACTCACCAGGCCAAGAATCATAAAAATGAAGATCTATAGCTCGAGATATTTGGATCGAAAGTTCCATTCGATCCAATCGGGGCTGGCTTTCAACCGCCACCACAGGCCCCGCCGCCTTGGAAAACTGCTTCTGGGAGCTTCAGGAGGTCGTGTCGATGTAGAGGGAGGAGTTTCACTTGGTTAGAGGCCGAAAACACATGGAGCTCGTTTTGGTTAGTTTTGGTTCGTTTTCGGGTCCGACTGGTTGGATGATTTCGCCGGAGTTGGAGGCCGTGCCGGTGGAAGTGACGCCGTCCAGGAGGTAGAGCAGCTTGAGACGAAGGCCTGAGACTTAGTATGAGGTCGATTGGTGGTCTGTGGAGGGAGAACAAGCTTGGAGAACTTAGCTCTCTCTCTCGGTCGGTTTCGGACGAAGAGGACAAAGAGGAAGCTGATGAATAGTGACTTCCGAAAATAGAAGGAGGCCAGACCAAAAAAGCTTCTGAAAATGTCTTAGGGTTTTTTCTATTTATACCAAAATAGAAATATTTTCTATAATCCATAACTAATTCAAAAGAACTTTGGACAATGTGTTCCGCTTACGCACGGACTCGTATCGACGAGCTCTACAACTTCCATGAAGGAAGTTTTCCCAAATTTTGCACGTATAAAAAGTCGATTTCTCAAATCGAGCGTTTCGAGCTTTTCGTTAAAATAATCGTTTCGAACCTTCGACAATTCAAAAAAAAGAAGTATTATCAAGCAGCATTCGTGAAATCGTATAATAATCGTTCAACACAATTACACAAAATTAAAATGAAAATTGAGGTTATTACAATCTACCCCCCTTAAAGGAATTTCGTCTCGAAATTCAAGTATCCAATTCCCCAAAGAGCTATGGATACCTCACTCTCATGTCAGATTCTAACTCCCATGACGCATCACCCTCGTCATGATAACTCCACAGCGTACACCTTCACAAGATCAACCTCCTTCCTACGAAGCTTCTTCGCAGACCTATCCAAGATACGAACAGGTTCAACTACAAATGTCACATCTGTGTTCGCTTCAATTGTACCGTGATCAGTCACGTGAGATTAGTCCCGGACATACTTCCTGAGCGTAGACACATGGAAGACATTGTGCACACCCAACATGTTCATAGGTAAAGCAAGTCGATATGCTAAGTTTCCAACCCTTTCCAGAATCTCAAAGGGTCCAACATACCTCGGTGCGAGTTTTCCCTCCCTGGCAAATCTCACCACACCTTTTATAGGTGAGACCTTCAAAAACACATGATCGCCCGTCTCAAACTCTAATGGTCTCCTCCTCAAGTTAGCATAACTCTTCTGTGTACTCTGAGCGGTTCGGATTCTGTCCCGAATAGTAGTGACCTTCTCTGTAGTTTCCTATACAATCTCAGGACCGATGAACCCTTTTTCCCCTGCTTCCGCTCAACCGATAGGAGTCCTACACGGCCTACCGTAAAGATCCTCGTATAGGGCCATACCGTTACTGGAGTGATAGCTGTTATTGTAGGCAAACTCTACCAAAGGCAAATGATCCACCCAACTTCCCTTAAAGTCCAGAACACAAGCTCTAAGCATATCCTCCATCACCTGATTTACCCTCTCGGTCTGCCCATCTTTCTATGGGTGAAATGCAGTGCTCATAGAAGGAGATGTACCAAATGCCTTATGGAACCTACGCCAGAATTTTGAAGTGAAACGAGCATCACGATCAGAGATAATCGTCACAGGCACTCCATGAAGCCTCACTATCTCGTTCACGTACAACTTACACAACGCATCCCCTGAGTACGTTTTTGGCACCGGAAGAAAGTGTGCTGACTTAGACAACCGGTCAACGATCACCCAAATTGAGTCATAACTTTGCCTGGACCTAGCCAATCCAGTCACAAAGTCCATGGAGATATCTTCCCATTTGCAAACAGGAATCGGCAAGGGATTCAACATTCCTGCAGGTCTATGATGCTCTGCCTTCACCTGTTGACATGTAAGACACTTCGACACATGTTCTACCACATCCCTCTTAACTCCATACCACCAAAACTGCCTTCATAGATCCATATACATTTTAGTACCTCTTGGATGTATAGTGTATCGAGACCTATGTGCTTCCCGCATGATCTCCTCTCTGAGGTTATCAATACTCGGTACATACAATCTCCCTCGAAATTTCAACCCTCCATCTGCCCCAATCATCCACTCAGAAGGACCTTCCACATCCAGATCAGCGGTCATCTCAGCAATCCTCGCCTGAGCAAACTCATCAAGTGTCTGACCCTGAACGATCCTGGAGATCAAGGTGGGCTGTAAGGTGATACTACCGAGAAAGATTGCATGTCCTGATCCTGCGGGCATAAGGTCAAACTCTGATGCAGCTTCTAACATGCGCCACTCTCGCACCATAATAGCTGCCATGATCACTCGAGGTTTGCTACTCAAAGCATCTGCCACTACATTCGCCTTTCTGGGATGATACTCCAAGGTGAAATCATAGTCCTTGATGAGCTCCATCCATCTTCTCTGCCTCATGTTCAAATATTTCTGGGAGAATAGATACTTCAAACTCTTATGATCAGAAAAGAGTTCAAATTTCTCACCATAAAGATAGTGTCTCCAAATCTTCAAGGCAAACACCACTGCTGCTAGCTCTAGATCATGAGTGGGGTAATTCCGCTTATGTACCTTCAACTGTCTAGAACCATAAGCAACAACTCTCCATTCTGCATCAACACACACCCCAAACCCTGATGAGATGCATTGCTGTAAATGACTAATCCACCACCACTAGTAGGAATAGTCAACACCGGAGCTGTAGTCAATCTAGTCTTCAGCTCATTGAAAGCCTTCTCACACTCATCCGACCACACGAACTGAGTATCTTTCCTTATCAATTTGGTCAAAGTCGAAGCAATACCAGAAAACCCTTCAATGAAACGCCTGTAATACCCTACCAATCCAAGGAAGCTGCGGATTTCTGTAACTGTGGTAGGGCGACTCCAACTCATCACTGCTTCAACCTTCGAAGGATCCACAGAAACTCCATCCTTCGAGACCACATGACCAAGGAACTTGACTTCACTCTACCAGAAATCGCACTTCTCAAACTTGGCAAATAATTTCTCCTTTCTCAATGTCTACAGCACAATCCGCAAATGCTTCTCATGCTCATCCGACAACCTTGAATAAATCAAGATGTCGTCAACGAACACTACCACAAACTGATCCAAGTAGGGACAGAACGTGCGGTTCATCAAGTCCATAAATGCTGTAGGTGCATTCATGAGACCAAAAGGCATGACAAGAAACTCAAAATGTCCATACCTGATCCTGAACACCATCTTTGGAATATCTTCATCCTTCACCCTTAACTGGTGATATCCAGATCTCAAATCAATCTTCGAGAACACAGTAGCTTTTCTAAGCTGATCAAACAAGTCATCAATCGTAGGTAAAGGGTACTTGTTCTTGATGGTCACCTTGTTCAGCTGTCGATAATCCACACATAACCGAAGTGAATTATCCTTCTTCTTCACGAACAACACGGGTGTGCCCCAAGGAGATACACTAGCCTGAATGAACCCTTGTGCAAGTAAGCCCTCAATCAACTCCTGAAGTACAGCTGGAGCCATTAGATAGGGTGCTTTCGATACAGGTGAAGTACTTAGTATCACATCAATGGAGAAGTCCATTACCCTTTTCGGAGGTAATACAAGGATCTCCTGAAACACGTCAGTATACTCTAAAACTATAGGAATCCCTGTAATCTTTGAAGTACTACTCCCTGATTCAATAGGGGCCAAAATTCATGCCCTCATGGCGATGTCAGACTTCAGACAACGGTAATGAAACACCGGTTGTCCTGGAACATGGAAGGACACAATCATCCTAAAGCAATCAATAATAGCATGGTTCGGGCTCAACCAATCCATACCCAAAATCACATCATACGTGTGATCCGGAATCACAATCAAAGATGCAGAGAACTCTCTGCCACCGATCCCAACAAGGCAATTATCACAAAACATGCTAAGCTCAAGAGACACACCGAGATGTGATGTAACACATAATGATCTAGTCAGAGGCATAGCAATCAAACCCAATACATCCACAACCAAACTAGATATGAAGGAGTGTGAGGCTCTCATATCAAACAATACTCTAGCAAGATAGTGATAAACAGATAAGGTACCTTCCACTCCCGTGCCTGCTTGACCGATGGCAAAGACTCTAGCAGGTGCAGGCAGTAGCTACCTCTACTGGTTACCCTACACTCTACCCTGATTTCGGGGACACTCCCTGGCCTGATGCCCTACCTGTCCACAACTGTAGCATATCCTACCCTGTGGTTTCATGCATGCATGAGAAATGTGGCCCGGCTTGCCACAGTTAAAGCACTTCACCGAAGCTGCTGGTGCTATCTGCCTAATAGACATAGCCTGAACAGGAGGAGCTACTGCTGCCCTAGCTGGAGCATGATGTTGGAACTAAGTTCTTTGTTTCTTCCAGAACTCACCCCTGAAGTCTCTGGATCTACTGCTTCCTGCTATAGCCTTTCCCTTGCCCTGGAAGTCTCTCTCAGCAGACTCCTTCTCTCTACGAATCAGGTTCTGCTGCTCAATAATCTGTGCCTCAGCCAAGATCTCTCTCTTGGTCTTAAGCTCTAAGATGGCCACATCACGCTCAATCGAAGGACTCAACCCTCTCTGAAACTTCTTGGCCAAGTCTTCGTCATCCATCTGCCTCACATACTTGTACAGTCTGGAGAACTCCGCATCATACTCGATTACGGTCATCTTCCCCTATACAAGTGCGAGGAATTCTCGTTCCAACCTCTCCTTCACAGTTGGTGGAAAGTACTTCTCCCTGAACAGCCTCTCGAAGCCATCCCATGTCAAAGTAGACACGTCAATACTCCTCTGTGTGACGTTCCACCACACCCTAGCCTCATCCTTTAGCATGAACGCCTCTAGCTTCCTCTTATCGGTCTCACTGCAATCAAGCAAATCAAAATAGGTCTGCAAATCCTCTATCCATCGATCCGCCACCATATAATCAGTGCCTCCTCCAAACTTGGTTGCTCCCAAGAGGGTAATTTAACTTGCTAGCATCAGCAAGCGAGCAGGATCATCAACCATGGCCATGGGTGGAATATGCGTTTTCTCATAAGGTGCCTCTACCTCCGTCTCGTATGCATCATCGACCGGAAGGGCCCTACCTCTACCACGGCCTCTACCCCTACCACGAGGTCTGCCTCTACCTCGACCTCTAGCTTCATTCCCCTCAATCTCCATTACCCAATAAGCAGGGTATACTTGATTAATACACGCATAACACTTAAACAATGTATCAGTCAAATGCAAGTCCATATTAACCAAGTAACTATGCATATAAGACAACGCCTAAAGTTCTTATGACATGCTCACGTTCCTAGCTAACCTAACGCTCTCACATACCTGATGACATTGTCAATACCGAAGAGTACACAATGGGGATCCGCAGCAGACAGGCCATCACTCGGAAAGTATTGACATATCACCAAATATGTACCTTACGCTCTGATACCAAACTGTCACACCTTGAATTTTAGAATAAAAATTCAAAATCCGAAACATGAATTACTACAACTTCAAATAGTCATCCTGAAAATTTCTTTTCTTAACAACCTCACCACATGAACTAAATTCAAACCTAATTTAGTCTCGGTTAATTATTACAATTCAAATACAAAATGAATGGTAAAGCTCTAAATGAGCATACAAACCTCACAACTCAATGAAAAAAAATAACTGCTGTAACACCTAAGCAGCACGGTCACCTCCCTGGTTATCCTGACCTGCAGGAATATCCGCTACATCATTTGAATTGGGTACCGGGATTGTAATAACACAAAACCCGATAAGCTTATGGAAGCTCGTATGAGTAAAAAGAAAGGACTGTTGTTTAATTAAATCATAATTATTTCCACTCAACAATTTCCACATCCACAAGTAACCAACAATCTCAATAAATCAACAAATCAACACCAAACCCTAACTCACATATTTCTTCACAAAACCTCAACATCGTATTTATAAAAATATGGTATTTGACAGACTAGAGCTCTAACTGAATCGTAGCCCGTCACCTGACCTAGGTTATGGCATCTGACATATTTATCTTTATCGTATTTCATCAATATGTATACTTATATACATATTTAGAACGTCCGATAATTGTACATACTCAACCAATCGTATCCCATCATCCACCTAGGATTAGAGCGTCCGATTCCCCCATACCGGTTACTATGTTGACCTTAAATCCGGAAATGAGCACAACAATGTATTATCACACAATGAAATCAACCCAACCAAGATACACGATATTATTATTAAATTTAAGCATTTGATATATAATCCAAATCATCAATCCAATTCAATCGTATCATCACTCAATAACACACCAATCAATATATATATTCCACGTAAATATATATATACATAATCATCCACTCATGAATGACCACTAATACCATCTATAGTTCACACAAGAAAATCATGAAATTCATTTGTATAATTAAAATTCATTTTACTTACCGATGGACCGTAGTTGATCAAGTCCATATGATTTTAAATAAAAATATTTAATCCATAAATATTTTTCACACAATTACAAAAATAATTAATTTAAAGTACACGGTTCGTAATATGAACCACGTGAGTTTTACTCACCTCGATACTCCCGCTGCGTCTTCAAATAAAATATTAACCACACTGACAGAGCTCACTCAAATATAATCCGTCAATCACCTAACCAAAAGTGATTTGAATTTAGCCAATAATTCAAAAACATAACTAAACTATCATTTAACGGCTGGGTTCTAATTTAGAAGAAAATCCGACGGAGGGATTCTCACGAATCGCTCCCCTAATCACCGTTTGCACTTATACATAGATCCAACAGTCGGATCTTCGCCCATTAGCACACAAAGCCACTGGGACAGTCATATGATCATCATATCAAAAATAAAAGTCCATCAGACGGTTCAAATTTCACAGATAATAAATCTAACGATCGAAATCGATCGAAATCTCAAAATTCATAACTAAATCATACGATATCCGAAAAATGCGTATAATATGCCGAAATGATCGTGTTGAAACGTAGAATCATAAAATGGATAGAAACTAAATTTTAGACCTCCAAAGGTGGCCGAGAAGGGCTGCCAGAGTTAGGGGCAGAGCCGTCAAATACCACTACCAACGATGTCGGGGCCGAGGTTCTCCCCTTCATTTCATCATTCTGAGCAACTTTCATAACTAGCACAAGACCAAAAAATGACGGAAAGGGATCGAAAAGTAGCAAACACAGTCGGCGGCCGGAATTTTTCCAGAAACCGGCGAGCTTGAAACCGACGTAAAAACTGCAACCTCACGCCTCGATCTCTTCTGGAAACTTGTTTAGAACTTCCTTACGAACACACCAGGCGAAGAATCATAAAAAACGAAGGTTTATAGCTCGAGATATTTGGATCGAAAGTTCCGTTCGATCCGATCGAGGCTGGCTTCCAGCCGCCACCATAGGCCGCGCCGCCTTGTAAAACTGGTTCTGGGAGCTTCAGGAGGTTGTGTCGATGTAGAGGGAGGAGTTTCACTTGGTTTGGAGGCCGAAAACACAAGGAGCTAGTTTTGGTTCGTTTTCGGGTCTGACTGGTTCGGATAATTTTGCCGGAGCTGGAGGCCGTGCCGGTGGAAGTGACGCCGTCCAGGAGGTAGAGCAGCTCGAGACAAAGGCCTGGGACTTGGTCTGAGGTCGATTGGTGGTCTGTGGAGGGAGAACAAGCTTGGAGAACTTAGCTCTCTCTCTCTCTGTCGGTTTCGGACGAAGAGGCAGATGATGAATAGTGACTTCCGAAAATAGAAGGAGGCCGAACCAAAATGGAAAGCTTCTGAAAATGTCTTAGGGGTTTTTCTATTTATACCAAAATAGAAATATTTTCTATAATCCATAACTAATTCAAAAAAAATCCGGACAATTTGTTCCACATACGTACGGACTCGTATCGACGAGCTCTACAACTTCCATGAAGGAAGTTTTCCCAAATTTTACACGTATAAAAAGTTGATTTCTCAAATCGAGCGTTTCGAGCTTTTCGTTAAAATAATCGTTTCGAACCTTCGATAATTCAAAAAAAAAGAAATATTATCGAGCAACATTCGTGAAAATTGTATAATAATCGTTCAACACAATTACACGAAATTAAAATGGAAATTGCGGTTGTTACATGCATGGTCATACTTCTTCTGGGCTCGTCGCACACGGTCTCGTCCACTAACGTATACCTAGGTTTTGGGAGTCCCTCGGGAATAGCCACCGTGACCACTTGCTCCCCGGGATCGTCCTCACTCTCAACCCCATCGGTATCCTTGCTACTTTCTGAAAATACCCTAGTCGATGATCCGGTATTCTCTGCTAGCGTCGGACGAGTACTGCTACGAGCCAAGTACCGGTCAATATCGCGGAAGATTGATATGACGATCCTGCATCCCCAGCCCTAGTTTCTGATTCCTTCCTAGAACTACGTCAAACAGAGCCCCGATTCACTATCTAGAATCAGAAACACGAGGGTTGGCCTAACTAGATATGTGCCTTGGTTAAAGCGCGGATCACTCTCCCCTTCCAAAACCCATAAACAAAAAATTACCCAGAAACTCAAGCAAAAACCCAGAAACCCAAGAAAAACCCAGAAAACCGCAGAAAGGTGCAAAATCCTTCATAAGCCAAAACCCAATGCTGTCCCCAAATAGCATTATTCCTATTCCTTTTTTTTCATTACACACAAATTCACAACATAACCAAAGAGAGAAATCTTGCTAAAAGTGAAGAGAAACAGTCGGTTTCCCTCTTAAATTCAATCTCTAAGAAATCACAGCCATTGAAGACGAAACTCCTTTAACCGTAGGATCACTACACGTGTCCCACGCGCCTCCCCACTTCTCGAAATCCTAGATCGAAGAGAGGGGCCACTTATAACACACCCCCCCCCCCACTATTTTAGCCCCACGTGGCTGACATGCACATATAACCATACCGGATACCAAGGGACTAAGGTTAGGTATACCCTATCGGGTATCACGATCTCATCCTCATCAGGTATTAGAGATCCTTCAAATCTCCAAACCCATTGGGTACTGGAGGCTCAAGCCCTCTTACAATCCCATTGGGAATCAGAGGTCCTTCAAATCTCCAAACCCATCAGGTACCGGAGGCCCAAGCCCTCTTAGAACCCCACCGGGTATCAGAGGCCCCGTACCTCTAAACCCAACGGGTACCAGAGGCCCAAGCCCTCTTACAATACCTTAGGGAATCAGAGGTCCTTCAAATCTCCAAACCCATCGGGTATTGGAGGCCCAAGCCCTCTTAGAACCCCACCGGGTATCAGAGGCCCCGTACCTCCAAACCCATCGGGTACCGGAGGCTCAAGCCCTCTTACAATCCCTTCGAGAATCAGAGGTCCTTCAAATCTCCAAACCCATTGGGTACCGGAGGCCCAAGCCCTCTTAGAACCCTACCGGGTATAAGAGGCCCCGTACCTCCAAACCCATCTGGTACCGGAGGCTCAAGCCCTCTTAGAACCCCACCGGGTATCAAAGGCCCCGTACCTCCAAACTTATCGGGTACCGGAGGCTCATGCCTCTTATTATCCCATCGGGAATCAGAGGTCCCATACCTCCAAATCTCAACCCCAAGGGTTAAATGGGGAGCACTGTAGATTAGCTACCTACAGTGTAACCCGCTCAAGACATCCCTTGAATGTGCACTTGGGGGACTCCCTATAGGCACATTAGTGCCAAACCTTGTGACCAGAAATATCAAAGTCCCCACCCAAGAAACATCTTGAACGAGAACTTAGGGGACTTGTACACTCTAGGGAAGTCTTCACTAGGTTTAGCACTATCAGCTGGGGCCTATTGGGACTCAGGTATTATGCCATGGGCAGGGTTCACGACCCACCATGATGGGATTCATGTAGGATGTCACCCCGGACACCCAGGGCTCGGGCCATGACTAACACAGAGCATCTGATTACATGACAGAAGGCTAATAAGACATCAGAAGAATAGCCTGCGTTCCACATCGAAGATAGGAGAAACTCGTTTCTCATGCTAAAGAATAAAAGCATCAGTACAACAACCTTTTAGAGGTAATAACTCCTTCATCCACTATTTTCTTGATCCACTTATATATTGATGTCTCACTTAGGCATCGGAGAGGCGTAAACTGTCCGTTACGGTTTACCCCTCTAACGCTGTGTTATTGATAAGGGATACGAGGAGCATTGGTACCCCTACCGGTATAGCATCTTGTGTGAGGTACCCAGAGAAAGCCACCAGAAACAACTTCCAACTTAGCTTTTTCTTCACCCAAACCACAAATTGACTTTTCAAATATTCTTCCACCTTAATCTCTTGTATCTTTGCCGTGAGTAGCCTTGGTAGGGCTAGCATTGATCAGTCGGTGGTGAAGATTGATCGATGTTGGTTTGTGTTTGACTTATTTATCTCTTTCCTCATTTTTTCCATTTTGACCCTTTTTTTACTCCGTTTTCACAATTACCAATAAGATGAAGCATAAAATGTGAGTTAGGGGGTAAATAATGTGTGTTTATGGTCGTAATAATTTTTTGACATCGATTAACAGTAATTGCACTGTTCTCCACCAAGCACACCAACAATTTTGCTGTCAGTTCAATATGTGGTTAGACTACTCCATAAATCTGTTGACAACTAAGAAAATAGAGATATGCTTAGATGTAGACCAAATATGGCCGTATCAGTTCTAAATTCATATAACTTGTGCTCATTTTTGTGCCAAAAAAGGTTAGCCGATACCTCGGTTGTTGGTTTCGGAAAGAAATAGAGATATTGGTTTACGAGGGTTTTTAGGTTTCGTTTTAGAATCGTATTTTATTTGTCGAATTGTTGTTTAAGGAATGCGATTGTGTATAGGACGAGGTACTGACCCATCGCTTGACGAGAATCCTTACGCTTGGGTACCATGTTAGCCGTATACTATGAGTGGACATTTGATTTCAATGATGCATGCAAAGTATTTTCTGAATTATTGATTTACTCATGTATCGTTTCAATTATCGAGCATATATTTTAATCATGGATTATAAATTGATTTATGAAATGAATTGGTTTTGGATTTATTTTGATTTATTGATTGGTTTTCCATCATGACTTTTCAGATATGAATTTATTATGCTCAGATTTGAATTTATGATTTATGTTGAGTTTTCGACGAATTATTTTTCCGAGGTAATTTCCGGAATGGCATATTATATTTTCATTCGCCGATTTTGAGTTTTTTGAAAGGTGTTCGAAAATGGGATTTTCAAGGGAATTATACTCATCTATTATTTCTTGCTTATTTGTTGTTGGTTTTGAGAAGAAACTTTTAGTGTGTGGCACACGTCAACGATATATTTAGTTTACTGTGAGAATTTGGGGAAGCTTTAAGGATTTACTGGTTTTCGGATATTTTTCTTATGTCATACTTTAGGTGATTATTTGTCATGCTATCATTGTGGCGACATGATGAGATCACGGAAGCTCGTTCGCCTTTGTAGCGCTGGTTATTGTCATTGTGATAGTAATACTGAAGTCTAGTATCCTAATCACTACACAAGTGGCGTAAGGGTATATACGAGACTATGGGAGTACTTTAGCCTGGGAGACTTACTCATATGGCTATCATCTTTCCCTACTTATTATATTATTTTGACTAGCGGGGCTGATCTTTTTTTATTGAATATCGAAGTTTTAATATTTTTACTTGGTTGTTTGTGACTAGCAGGGCTAGTAGGTTTTCTTGAGCTGAATATCAGTCAGTTTGTTTTCCTTAATTGTTGCATGCATCAGGTTTTTAAAGAAATAAACGTGGGAAATTAGAAACTCATTTGGTTTTACAATTACTTATTTTTGTCCACTCATGTTAACGTTTTTATGTACTTTCCCCCTGGGCCCTTGGGTTTCATTTGCCCAGTCTGCAGAGTTGCTGGTTCGACATAGTAAGATTCTGGGCATAGCATCTGCTGCTGTTGTTTTCATATTCTAGGTTAACTGTTGAACCTACTTGTATTTTGTTTTCTTTTTCCTCTTTTAGATTGCTCTGATAACATGTGGGTTAATTGTCCTAAAGTTTGGAAGTTACATTGGTGTAATTGAGAATATGTTATTTCAGATTTTAGTTGCTTTTGTGGAGTTGTTGGGTTCTGGGGAGCAGGGTGGCTTCAGGAGATTATGGATGAATTGTTAGAAGCGTGAATACTTTCTACAGGTTTTGGGTAGTCCATTTTTAGGAGTGACTCTGCCGAATTTTTGACAGAGTTATTCCTAAGGTGAGCTCCACATGGCCACTTCGGATTTCAAGGTGAAATTCGGGGCGGGTCCTGTCACCTCATTTCTTCCTTGCCTTCATTTCTTTCATTTCTAGCTCTTGGTAGCTCATTTCCTACGTTCCATGCTCATTTGTACCTAATTACAACAAACCAAGTTAGAAATGATATTGTTAAGGAAATAACTAAGTAAATTGTAGAGAGAATAACATTAGAAACGTTGCATAAAATGCTTTGATAAGAATTCTATATCGAGGAACATGCTAGAGGTGAAAATGAAAGATTTCACTACAGACCATTCAAGGCAAGATATCAATCAATGGACGAAGACATGAGTGGGAGAAAGAGGGTTAGAGATAGAAGATGAGGTTGGGGGTTTCCGATCTTTGTATATGATCAAGAAGAAGATTTTAGGACGAGAGTTAGAACTAGGGCTCGCCTCCCCTCATAACCTCATGATTTAGATGTAGCCGGAGCAAATCTAGATCTAAGAATGTAGAGGAGGACAAAAAAGATTGAGTTAGGACCTTTTCTAGAGAAGTGAAACTCTTTCTTTCCGAACAACACTAATTGCAAAAGAGGTAATTGAGTAGACATTTTTTCTCAAAAAAAAAAATTGAGTAGACATTTGTTATAACTAAAAGGAAAAACATCACAAATTGTGTATGAACTTTAGGTCATTCTACACTTTGGTGTACCAACTTTCATAACTATCAGAATGGTGTATCAAGTTTGCTCTAATCTTTCATTTTGGTGTACGCCGTTAAATTTTCCGTTATCTTTGCAAAAAAAAAAAAAAAATTCAGTTATCATTCTTTTAGCTTTGTCAGTTTTTTTTTTTTTTGTAAAGATAACGGAAAATTTAACGGCGTACACCAAAATGAAAGATTGGAGCAAACTTGATACACCATTCTGATAGTTATGAAAGTTGGTACACCAAAGTGTAGAATGACCTAAAGTTCATACACCATTTGTGAAGATATCCCCAAAATGGTATTTGCAGTTAATAAAATTTATAAACAAAAATAAACGGCTTAAAAAAAAAGGAAAAGGATAGAAAAAATGACCTTTTAAAAACTGCCCGTGTTTCTATTCGTGCAACTGAAAGAAGGAAATTCATAGCTAGTAAATTTCATAAATATTCACAGGATTTTACATAATCATATTTAAATATAATTTATATATACTGGAGTATCTAGCCTCACCCAGAGGGAGCCAATCAAAATGGAGAATCCAATATACCTGATTAGCTTGGTCAAGTCCCTGTTCACTCATTTCTTATCTGTCACATATCAACCCACACATCTCCATATCTCTCTGCCCATATCACCATAATCCTCCCCCATCCAACCCCTTATGCCCTTCCTTCTAAGCTCTCCTTCACCTTTAAGTCACAGAACATCAGCACCACACCTCTCTCTAAGCTATCTAGATTAATTTCTATGGCCACCAACACTTTCCAATCCACATACCACAATCACCATTCTCTTGGTCTCAACCACCACTCTGCCAATCATGACATTCCTCCTTCCACCACCACTCTCTTCCTTAAACCCACAAACACCACCGTAACCTCCTCCCCTCTCTCTTCTCATCACCACCTTCACTCTCTCGTGATCTCTTCTACCAAAACGTTTTCAGTCTCGCCCACCACCTCATTTTCGACTCCTTCTTCTTCCTCCTCCTCCAAATCCAACACCTTCGACCTCCTACAGCAGCACCTCTCCGCCCAAAACTTCCTCGAAGCCGACGAAGAGACTCGCCGCCTCCTCATCGTCCTCGCCGGCGAGGCAGCTCAAAAGCGAGGCTACGTCTTTTTCTCCGAGGTCCAGTTCATCCCCGAAGCCGACCTCAAAACCATTGACGACCTCTGGAGACAGCACAGCAACAACAGGTTCGGCTACTCCGTCCAGAAGAGGATATTCTTCGAAAAGGTTAACCAGGACTTCACCAACTTCTTCATCAAAGTCGGATGGATGAAGAAGCTCGACACCGAGGTCGACCAGTACAACTACAGAGCGTTCCCTAACGAGTTCATCTGGGAGCTCAACGACGACACACCCGAGGGTCATCTGCCATTGACGAATGCTTTGAGAGGGACCCAGTTGCTCAAATGCGTTCTAAACCATCCAGCATTTAAGAACACCGAAGAAGAAGAACGGCTACTCCAAGCGGGCAGGGCCGCCGTTGAAGGTAATAAAGCAGCTAGTGGTGGAGGGTTGAAGGGGTTAATGGATGGATCCAAACCTCTGAACAAGAGGGTGCTCAAATCAGACTATAGCTTTTGATCACTTCATTCTGGAACAGATGCACAGGAATTTGATATAGATTCTGGGTTTGGTTCTGTAATAACAAATCTGCTTAATTGATTGCTTCTACTTTTTTTCTTTTTCTTTTTAAATAATTTATTTTTGTGCCAACAAAAGGCATGATATAAGTGGTGCTGGACAAGTGGAAGTATGCTTTTATATAGAATATGATGAATCCAACTGTGTGAAATGTGCCCAATGGGAGCAAATGTGTAGAACGTTACACTTATAATCTTGTGGCGTTTCGAAAAGAACGATTAAAGACAAATCAGAGAGCCTGCCCCTTCTGTTTTCTTGCTTGTCTCTTTGCTGCATTATATATATATATATATATATATATATATTGCATTTGGGATTTTGAGATACTGACGAGAATGGAGTTATGGGACCTGCTACATTGCTTACCGGTGCAAATATGACATGAGTAGAGAACCATCAAGGATCACACTAACAAAGATATATATGACCAACAAGGCTACAGCCTACATATTACAAAAGGAAAATTCAACAATGTGTTAACGTATGACATGCCTATGTTAAAGTGATAAAATGAGTAATCAAAATAGTAATATTAGTTCTCAAACTAGTAACATAATTCCTTAAAGTGGTAAAAATGAGTTATCAAAGTGGTAAAAATAGTTGATGTATGAGAAATATTAACATACTATAGCCTTACTCATTACTAATTGCCTAAAATTAGAGACGTTGGCAAAACCAACTAGTGGCACTCATAGAGAAATTATTATGTCAGGCCCTGAATTTTGAATAAAGGAATTCAAATTTGAAACGCGAAAACTCAACAAACACAAGAAGACACTTAGAAAAATTTTCAATTAAATCAAGAAACTAAACAAACTGAACTCACAATGTCAATACCGACTCGTTCTTTAGAGTCACGTATTACATTCCGAGAGTTTACAAATTAAACTGAATAACAATTCAATAAGTAAACGCACCCAACATACTCACTACACAGCGGAAGCCTAAAATCAAAGCACGCTACTACGTCCAAGCTACGATAGCAACAACATCTCAACTTCAACGACTGTTACTTTTACTTGCACAATAAACCCGACACCATGGAATAGTGTGTCGGGTTGAAACAACAACCCGGTAAGCTTTTAAAGCTCGTATGAGTAAACTCAATTAAAATGACTCACGTCACACATGCTTATAGTTTCTCAACTCGTGAGATCAATTAAATCAACAACATTTAACTCCATAAAAAACACAACCAAATATATAATCACACTAGGTAAAAATTAGTAATCCTTGCATAGAAAATTTAGTTTAGGAGATCACCAAAGTCACACAATTTAAATTATAGCAACTCCTGCATATAGTTTAGCTCAGGAGATTACAAAATATTCAACAATAGAAGTGGAAAAGAATGAGAAATAAAGAAACCAAACAATAGAAATGAAAAAGGAAATTAATTAAAGAAATCAACAACTCACAGTAATAAACCCTTCTAAAACTCAACACCTTTTACCAAAAAGACAATCACAAGTCACCCCGTGACAAAGTCATAGGAAATGCTAACCTAACAAATCAATATGAAAATCCGATCCAACCTAGACAAGTTGGCAGACAGACTAGAACTCTAACTAAATATATCGTAACATGTTACCTTGACCGAGGTTCAACCTTATGATAATAATTGCTTGAGGTCACAAACTACGACCCTGAATCTTTAGGTCAACCTGACCCTTAGATCAAAACATTGAAACGAGTCTCACTGGACTTAAAACGTTATTCAAATCACCAAAAGGAAAAATCACAACATATGACTCCCACATCTTCAAACACTTTTCAAAACAATAGAACAACCATTTCCCACAACATATTATTTTCCAAAAAGTCATACCCCAAAACCATATATATTTCCGACATAAGTAAATGCTCGAAATAATAATCCAAATAAAATCACAATTATTATACTTCACACAATGTCATATCATCCATATATATATTTACGTCATATATGTATTTCACGTAAATATATATATATATATATATATATATATATGTACATAGTCATCCACTCATGAATGCCTATTAATACCAACTATAGCTCGAACGCACTGAAAACCAAGAAATTCGTTTTTATACTTGAAAACTCATTTTACTATACCTGTGAACGGCAGTCATATGAGCCGTAGTCGATTAAGTTCATATCATTTGAAAAAAATCTTCGTTTACGAAAACGATTTTACAATTTATCAATTAAACCGAATAATAATGTAACTCGGTTCGTAAATGAACCACGTGAGATTTACTCACCTCTAATCCAGCTCCACCTTCTTAATAGCTCAAAATACGATTCATAATCGTCTGCCAACTCAAACCATCAATCACCTAACCAAATACGATATTTACCTTAGTGCACAATTCATAAAACGTACTTATACAAAGATCCAGCGGTCGGATCCTCACCTGTGACCACACAAAGTCATCGGGACAGTCTTACGATTATTATATCAAAACTACAAGTCGATCGGATGGCCAAGTCCCCACAGATCGAAAATCAATTGAACCAAAAACCCTAAAACTTTGAAAATTCATAACTTGCTCATACGATTTCCAAAAATTACAAAATATATATCAAAATGATCGTATCGATGTGTAGATTAAAACGAGGAGCAGACCTGGGGTGGCCGGAATTGGCCTAAAACCACCACCATAGTGGCGGCGCCGCTGGCCACCCAAAGTCAAAATTTGATAAAACTTCCAACACAAAAGATCTTCAATTACAACTTTTATAACTAGCACAAAGTCTGAATCAAAGTCATATTGCCAGAATTTGCCTCAAAATTTCAGAAATTCAAAGAACCCTAGAATCACAATCTTCAAAATTCAACCTCCACACATTGAATCGTTACAAGCCACCTTGGGAGAAAGCATCTACATCTTTTGGGCTCCAAAAGCCCTCAAGAAACACCGGCTAAGGTGGCCGAAAATCGTGAGCTCCTATCTGGGCTATTTGTTGCAGCGCCGCCACTACTTCTCGACGTTGCTGCATCGTGAACGGGCTGAGCCACGTCGTGAAACTTCACAAAGTTGTAGATAGGAGTAAGGCAAAGAGATAGGAACAAGAATCACTCTGATTGGTGGCTGGAGGAGGAAGAAATCAGCAGGTGAAGGTAGCTAGGCGATTTCAGGTCAGGACTAAGGAGAGAGAAAACCCTTTTCGGAAATTCTGATTTTCTGAAATTATTTTCGGATTTTTCTATATATCCCAAAATGGAAACTTTTTCCGAAGCCCATAACTTCTTCATACGAACTCCGATTTTCACGTTCCGCATATGCAAGAACTCGTATCGATGCGCTCTACCACTTTCGTGAAGGACGTTTTCACATAATCCTAACGTATAAAAAGTTAACCCTTGAATCGAAGCATTCCAAAGAATAATTGTTCGAAATACTTTCCGCTCCACCTTCGAACCACGAAATTGTGTTATCAAACACTTTAATAGTTCCCGAAACATTTAGAAATTAATAACGAATTTCCGGGGTCTTACATATTAGGTGGTCTTGGACCACCACGTGTCATGCTGACATGGTGGTCCCAACCAATACCTGGGCGACATGTGTTCAACAGTTAAATTGATAGAATTTTCACTTCTGTCTAACAGTTTCGTTTTCTTCCGTTACAGTGTTTTTTAGAATATTTTTTTGTCCTTTTTTTTTTCACTTCTCTTCCATGTCTTGCACGTTTAGTTTCAAACCTAAGAACCTAAACAAATTGAATGAAAACCCTAAAGTGGGAGAAGACAGTAACTAGCGTGTGAGAAGACTTCTGTTCAGCAAATAAAAACTTTAAATGGCAATTGATACAAGTTAATTTATCTCCCTATTCTATATTGTCATCAGTGAAAAATCATTCCAATAACTATTGAAATTTGAAAGGTGTTCTTTTTCATTCTTCTTGTATGTGTAATTTATGTAGTCAATATGTCTAGCTACAGTATCATTTTTGCAATAGATATTTATACACACACACACACACACACACACACACACACAGGGCCCTTCCACTGAGAGTTCCCTATTTTTTGCCAATTTGAGGAACAATGTTAGCCAAATAGCCATCCTCAAGTATAAAGGCAAAGTTATAGTATAGGGGAATATGAGTAGGGGATATCGTACCCATGAGATTAGAAAACTTACTCTAGCTAGGGAAACCTAAAGGATGCAGATGAATATGCAAATGTACAAATCACAAATAAGGGCTTACAAGTGAACCAAAGTTCATGGTGATTATATGCAAGATTGAATAGTGGATTGATTTTGGTTCTAGAGATGATTTGATTCGGAAATAGCTAAATGAATATTTGAAATGTAAACTTGGCTAAGCTAAATTAGATGTAATGAAATGGATGGGAGATAAGGCTTAAGGTTTTCACCTTTAGCCTTTCTTGCAAGCAATCATGCTTCTATAGTGAATGATGTCATTTTAATTAGCCAATTTCTCTCCTTGCATCTCTCTCGGGTAGGACAAGGGACATGCTCGTTTGATGATATCAAGCAACCCCTCTTAGGTGTAGTACTTAACTACTTAAGTCATGCATTTCAATTCGGTTAGGTATCTAATCCATTTACTTAAATGCATACGGTTTGGAGATGAAGAGATTATGCAAACCAACCATGCTAATCTCTAATTGATTGTAGTTCACAACCCTAACATGCACATGTGATATGCTATCATGCTTCAAACAACAAAGGTTAATCAAGCTCTAATTGTTTCTCATGTCATGGCAAAGATTCATACCCAAATTGATTAAGTTTAAGCATAAATATTTGATGTGCTCATATTATCTTATATTTCTATGCCTCTTGATCTTAGTTTTTATGTTTAAGTTCTCCTTATTTATGATTCATTTACATCTTTTACTATTTTCGTAGGTTTGTTTCTTAGAAAGAAGAAAAAAAAAACTAAAATGAGCTAACTAGGATTGAAAGGCGATTGCAATCCCATGTTCCAGAATCTGTCAGTGCAGAAAATTCTAATTCTCTGAATTACTGGAAAAGTACCAGAGCAAATCAGACAATGAGCCTTATATCATTGGAAAGCTACAGATGTCTACTTTATGTAGAGTTTTATGGATCTCGATTTCGATACTTCTAGAGAAAGTTATGATTGTTTGATTGAAGATAGGTCAGAACAGAGAATCTACTTGGGAATTTACAACCATTTATGCATTCTATCCACCAGACATTGCGAAGCAAGTATTCTTTATTGATTTGGTGAAGGGTAATGAGGCCAAAACTGAGTGGATATTTGGACCTTTGAATCCTTCTAAGCCTACAATCCATGCACAAGACCATTTCTTACCTATTTGGGGTGATGACCATGAGCCACCATTGAAGCATGATGATGTCTTTTCTTCTCCTACTTTAGAGCCTACTATCGAGCTTGAAAACATTACAATCCCTACTCTTGCGACTTATGAGCAACACAAGAAGAAGAGTCCACCCATTAAGTGAAGCAAAAGAGGAGTCCATCAAGAAGTTAAGAGAGGTTTGTGGAGTTGTCAAGAAAAAGGAAAGATCAAAGAGGGATGATTGGCCTCCACCTCCAAGCTACAAGCTTGCTTCTTCAATTACTAGATGTTTTGGAAATGATAGTGAGGCTAGCACAATTGTTGTGGGTGGTAAGAAGACATCCATTGAGCCACCTTGAGGAAGAAAAGTGAAGAAGACCGGCTTGGGGAGACCACCCTAGAGTGTTTTGAATTTACTTTGTTCATTTTGCATCAATAAGGCTATTTAGCCATCTTTTTGGGAGGATGGGAGGTGTCTGGAGTGTCAATTGTGGAGAGAAAAATGAATTTGGCAGTGAGCATTTTCTGTCCAGATAGATTAGTTGAATTTGGCTTACTATAGCTTCCAATCCATAGGTGAATTTGAGCTGAATTTTTCTGGAGCTATATCCCTATGTGTCTCCCTATGTGTCTACTACTACTATAATTTCAGCTCAATAGATGAAGGTCAAAATAGAGACAACTACAGTACAGTGAATTTGAGAAGGCACATCCTTTACATATCAAGCAAGTGACAGAGATCAGAAACAGAGCACAGCAGAAACTGCAGAATAGCTTAGTGAGTTTGGAGGCCAACTATTTTTGACTCATAACTTATATTTCTGTGAAATTTTACCATCATGTAGCCTTATAAGTCTGGTTTTCATATCCCATTAGTCTCACCCTCTTTGTACCTCTGGAGCTTCCTATGTTACCGTTTTGGTGACTGAGGGTCAGCAACAGACTTCATTTCAAGCTGGCAATTTTGACTAGCCATAGTTTTCATCTCAATTAGAGATAGGTGGCTTCCATTAAATGAATAGAAAGCCCTCTGAGCCTATTTTCTATTACAGGTAGTCTCACTCACTTATTTATTTCTGAGTATGAGATATGGGCATTTGAATACAGAAAGGTCATTACTAATAGTTATTTGCACTCACTAGGGGTGGTTGGAATTCTTGCACTTCATTTCTTCAATGGAGGCCATTATAGGGCTGTTGTGAGTTGTGTTGGAGGTGGCCAAGTCTATGATTTTAATGAAGGATCTTTGTCCTTATTCTTTGATGGGCTATTTGTGACGCATTGCTCTTTAGACATTATATCTTTCTCGATGGAGTTGATCTTTACATGAGCACCTTGAGGTTGGTGTCTTATATTCTTCTTCTCTAAAGGTCGTGAGCAATGGAGAGTTGACAAAGGGGGTTTTCGCATCTCTTCTCCACATTTAGATTTCCATTTTCATAGTTAAAATTTTGTGCCTTCGCCAGGACTATACTCTCATGTCTAAATCCGACATGGATTTTAAAATTCAAGCTCACTTGACAACATTGAGGACAATGTTGGTTTTAAGTGTGGGGTGAGGGCTAGGGTGCCCTATGGAAAAGAAAAGAAAAAAAAAACAAATTTTCAATTTTTAGATTAGATTTTTGTAATTATATTTTAGTGGTTAATGCCTTTTTCCAACCCCAATGACGAGCCATGGACTTAAGCATGATCTAGGACTTTGAATTTGTTTCGTAATTGAGTGTATATGTGATCTATGCTTGACTATATGTGTGCACATAGCCTATGGTTAGGTTGGTTCATCATAATTAGAGAAGCATATAGATTATTTGATTGACTTGCATGCCCTTATTTGTGAGCTTTTGTGCCTATATCTATAGTGTATTCATCATTCATTCACTTATTCTTTCATGTGTGTACAATTTTATGACATTGCATATCTAGAACTTGCTTGAGACCGATCTCGAGGCTATGTGGTAGCTTACGATGGGATTGAAAGGATTGAGACATTAGGCTTAATACCACCATGCCCAAAAAAAGCATGTACCCAAAGATATTTACCACTAGATTGCCACTTTGAGTCTATTTATATAGTTAGTCTTTTTGTTCATTCACACCACAAATTCCTACCTAGCCTATACCCTTTTATCCAACCCTTCCATGATAGTTGGTGAAGCGATTCGAGAGAATGACTTTATGTTTGAGTACTTCATGTAATACCCGCAATTATCATTTTAAATTCGAGTAATTGTGTTGAACGATTATTATGCGATTTCACGATTAATGTTCGATAATAATTCATTTTTACAATTATCGAAGTTTCGAAACGATTATTTTTAACGAAAAGTTCGAAATGCTCGATTTGAGTAATCGACTTTTTCTACGTACAAAATTTGGAGAGACTTCCTTCATGAAAGTTGTAGAGCTCGTCGATACGAGTCCGTACACGTGCGGACACGAAGATCAGATTTTTTCTGAATTAGTTATCGATTTAAGAAGTTTTTTCCGAAACTTGTATAAATAGGAAAAAACCCTAGCTAATTTTTCAGAAACCTACCATTTGGACCGGCCTCCTTACATTTCCATAAAACACTGTTCATTGTCCCCAACCTCAGTACCTCGACGAAAATCGACCGAAAAAGAGAACAAAGTTCTCCTTAATTGTTCTCCCTCCACAGACCACCTCTCGACCTCAAACCAAGTCCCAGACGTTCGTCTCGAGCTGCTCTAGCTCCCAGAGGCAGTTTTACAAGGCGGCGCGGCATCTAACGACGGCGGCACGGCCTGAACCGAAAACCACCATTGTCGGTTCGAGCTTGATATCTCGAGCTACACACCACCAATTCAATTGATTCTTGGCTCCTTGAGCTCGCCTCAACTTCCTCTACAAGCACCAAGAAGGACCGGAACTAGGTCGAACGTTTTCACGTTCGTCGGAGCTCGACCCGAACGGATCGAAACACCGAAACTTTCGATCAAGATATCTCGAGCTATACACAATCGTTTCTTGTGATTCTTGGCTTGTTAAGTTTGCAAGGAAGTTCTGAACAAGTTCCAGAAGGGATCCGGGCCTGAGGTTGCAGTTTTCACGTCGGTTTTCAAGCTCGCCGATTTCTGGAATTTTTCCGGCCGCCGACTGTAAATAGGTACTTTTCGATCCCTTCCCGTCATTTTTAGGTCTTGTGCTAGGTATGAAAGTTTCTCAGAATGATGAAATGAAGGGGACAAGCTCGGCCCTGACACCATTGGCGGTGGTCGGTGGCGGCTCTGTCCCTAACTCCGGCGGCCTTTTCCGGCCACCTCCGGAGGTCTAAAATTTGGTTTCTATCCATTTTATGATTCTGTCTTTCGATACGATCATTTCGGTGTATTATACGCATTTTTCGGATATCGTATGAATTAGTTGTGAATTTTGTGATTTCGATCGATTTCGATCGTTAGATTTTTGATCTGTGAAATTATGACCGTCGGATGAACTTGTAAATTTGTTGTGATGATCATATGACTGTCCCAGAGGCTTTGTGTGGTCATGGGCGAAGATCCGACCGTTGGATCTTCGTATATGTGTAAAACGGTAATTAGGGGAGCGATTCGTGAGAAACCGCTCGTCGGATTTTAATGTAAATTAGAATCCGGCCGTTAAATGGTAGTTAATTTATGTGTTGAAATTGTTGGCTAAACTCGAATCATATTTGATTAGGTGATTGACGGATTTTATTTGAGTGGGCTATTTCAGCGTTAATTATAATTATAATTATATTGAAGACGCAGCGGGAATTTCTAGGTGAGTAAAACTCACATGGTTCATATTACGAACCGAGCGTTTAAATTTATTTATTTTTAGTAATTGTGTGAAAAATATTTGCGGATTAAATATTTGTTTTAAAATTTCGTGGACTTGAATCACCACGGTCCATAGATAAGTAAAATGAATTTTTAATTATACAAATGAATTTCATGATTTTCTTGTGTGAACTATAGATGGTATTAGTGGTCATTCCTGAGTGGATGATTACGTATATATATATTTACGTGGAAAATATATATTGTTGAGTGAAGATATGATTGACTGAATTGATGGAATGATTATATTTCAATTGTTAATTCCATAATAATATGGTGTATCTTGGTTGGGTTGATTTTAGTATGTGATTTTATATGTTGTGCTCATTTATGGGTTTAGGGTCGATGTAGTGACCGGTGTGGGGTAATCGGACGCTCTAATCCTGGGTGGATGATGGGATACGATTGGTTGAGTATGTGGAATTATTGGACGTTCTAAATATGTATATAGGTATACATGTTGATGAAATACGATAATGATAAATATGTCGGATGCCATAACCTAGGCCAGGTGACGGGCTACGATTCAGTTAGAGCTCTAGTCTGTCAAGTACCGTATTTTTATAAATACGATGTTGAGAGTTGTGTAGAAAGATGTGTGTTGGGGTTTATCTTGATGTATTGAATTCGTGTTGATTGAGATTGTTAGTACTTGTGGATGTGGAAATTGTTTAGTGTTGTTGTGTGTGTGAATAATTATGAATTGAATTAAGCAATAGTTCTTTCCTTTTACTCATACGAGCTTTCATAAGCTTATCGGGTTTTGTGTTGTTGCAATCCCGGTACACTATTCAAATGGTGTAGCGGATATTCGTGCAGGTCAGGATAATCAGGGAGGTGACCGAGCTGCTTAGGTGTTACAGCAGTTTTTGTTATTTCATTTAGTTGTGAGGTGTGTATGCTCATTTAGAGCTTTACATTTCATTTTGGATTTGAGTTGTAATAATTAACCGAGAATAAATTCAGTTTGATTTTAATTCGTGTGGTGAGGATGTTATGAAAGAAATTTTCAGGATGATTATTTTGAGTTTGTAGTATTTTCATGTTTTCGGATTTTGGAATTGTTATTCTAAAATTTCGGGGCGTGACAGTTTGGTATCAAAGCGTAAGGTACATATTTGGTGATATGTCAATACTTACCGAGTGATGGCCCGTCTGCAGCGGCTCCCCATCGTGTGCTCTTCGGTATTGACAATGTCATTGGGTATGTGAGTGCGTTAGGTTGGCTAGGAACGTTAGTACTTTTAAGAAATTTAGGCATCGTTATGTATGATCAGTACTTGGCTAATATGGACTTGCATTTGACTTATGCTTTGTGTAAGTGTTATGCGTGTATTAATCAAGTATATCATGCTTATTAGGTAATGGAGATTGAGGGAAACGAGGCCAGAGGTCGGGGTAGAGGTAGACCTCGTGGCAGGGGTAGAGGCCGAGGAAGGGGTAGGGCCCCTCCAGTCGAAGAAGTATTCGAGTCGGAGGAAGATGCACCTTATGAGGATCAGCCTATTCCTCCTGTGGCTGTGGTTGATAATCCTGCTCGCTTGCTGATGCTAGCAAGGGAAATTACTCGCTTGGGAGCAACCAAGTTTGGAGGAGGCACTGATTATATGGTGGCGGATCGTTGGATAGAGGATTGCAGACCTATTTCGATCTGCTTGATTGCACTGAGACCGACAAGAGGAAGCTAGCCCGCTTTCAGGCTGAAGGATGAGGCTAGGGTGTGGTGGAACGTCACTCAGAGGAGCATTGAGGTGTCTACCTTGACATGGGACGGCTTTGAGAGGCTGTTCAGGGAGAAGTACTTTCCACCAGCAGTGAAGGAGAGGTTGGAGCGAGAGTTCCTTGCACTTGTACAGGGGAAGATGACCGTAATTGAGTATGATGCGGAGTTCTCCAGACTGTACAAGTATGTGAGGCAGATGGAGGATGAGGACTTGGCCAAGAAGTTTCAGAGAGGGTTGAGTCCTTCGATTGAGCGTGATGTAGCCATCTTGGAGCTGAAGACCAAGAGAGAGATCTTGGCTAAGGCACAGATCATTGAGCAGCAGAACCTGATTAGTAGAGAGAAGGAGTCTGCTGAGAGAGACTTCCAGGGCAAGGGAAAGGCCATAGCAGGAAGCAGTAGAGCTAGAGACTTCAGGGGTGGGTTCTGGAAGAGACAGAGAACTCTGTTTCAGCATTAGGCTCCAGCCAGGGCAGCAGTAGCTCCTCCTATTCAGGCTATGCCTATTAGGTAGATAACACCAGCAGCTCCGGTGAAGTGCTTTAACTGTGGCGAGCCGGGGCACATCTCTCGTGCGTGCACGAAACCACGGGGTAGGATATGCTACAGCTGTGGACAGGCAGGGCATCAGGCTAAGGAGTGTCCTCGGAATCAGGGTAGAGTGCAGGGTAACCAGCAGAGGCAGCTACCACCTGCTCATGCTAGAGTCTTTGCCATCGGTCAGGCAGGCACGGGAGTGGAAGGTACCTTATCTGTTTATCACTTTCTTACTAGAGTACTGTTTGATACGGGAGCCTCACACTCTTTCATATCTAGTTTGGTTGTGGATGTTTTGGGTTTGATTGCTATGCCTCTGACTAGATCATTGTGTGTTACATCACCTCTCGGTGTGTCTCTTGAGCTTAGCATGCTTTGTGCTGATTGCCCTATTGGGATTGGTGACAGAGAGTTCTCTGCGTCTTTGATTGTGATTCCGGATCACACGTATGATGTGATTTTGGGTATGAATTGGTTGAGCCCGAACCATGCTGTTATTGATTGCTTTAGGATGATTGTGTCCTTCCATGTTCCGGGACAACCAGTGTTTCATTACCGTTGTTTGAAGTCTGACATCACCATGAGGATAGGGATTTTGGCTCATATTGAATCAGGGAGTAGTACTTCAAAGATTACAGGGATTCCTGTAGTTTCAGAGTATGAAGACGTGTTTCAGGAGATCCCTGGGTTACCTCCGAAAAGGGTAATGGACTTTTCGATTGATGTGATACCAGGTACTTCACCTGTGTTGAAAGCACCCTATCGAATGGCTCTAGCTGAACTTCAGGAGTTGAAGGTTCAGATTGAGGGCTTACTTGCACAAGGGTTCATTCAGGCAAGTGTGTCTCCTTGGGGCTCACCAGTGTTATTTGTGAAGAAGAAGGATAGTTCACTTCGTCTATGTGTGGATTATTGACAGTTGAACAAGGTGACCATCAAGAATAGGTACCCTTTACCTAGGATTGATGACTTGTTCGATCAGCTTAGAGAAGCTACTGTGTTCTCAAAGATTGACTTGAGGTCTGGATATCACCAGTTGACGGTGAAGGAGGAAGATATTCCAAAGACGGCGTTCAGGACCAGGTATGGACATTTTGAGTTTCTTGTCATGCCTTTTGGACTCACGAATGCCCCCGCAGCATTTATGAACTTGATGAACCGTACATTCAGTCCTTACTTGGATCAGTTTGTGGTAGTGTTCGTGGACGATATCTTGATTTATTCAAGGTCGTCAGCGGAGCATGAGAAACATCTGCGGATAGTGCTGCAGACGTTGAGAGAGCAGAAACTATTTGCCAAGTTCGAGAAGTGCGACTTCTGGCAGAGTGAAGTCAAGTTCCTTGGTCATGTGGTCTCGAAGGATGGAGTTTCTGTGGATCCTTCGAAGGTTGAAGCAGTGATGAGTTGGAGTCGCCCTACTACGGTGACAGAAATCCGTAGCTTCCTTGGACTGACCGGGTATTACAGGCGCTTCATTGAAGGGTTTTCTGGTATTGCTTCGGCTTTGACCAAATTGACCAGGAAAGACACTCAGTTCGTATGGTCGGATGAGTGTGAGAAGGCTTTCAATGAGTTGAAGACTAGATTGACTACAGCTCCGGTGTTGACTATTCCTACTAGTGGTGGTGGATTAGTCATTTACAGCGATGCATCTCATCAGGGATTGGGGTGTGTGTTGATGCAAAATGGTAGTGTCATTGCTTATGGTTCTAGACAGTTGAAGGTACATGAGCGGAATTACCCTACTCATGATCTAGAGCTAGTAGCTGTGGTGTTTGCCTTGAAGATTTGGAGGCATTATCTTTATGGTGAGAAATTTGAACTCTTTTCCGATCACAAGAGTTTGAAGTATCTATTCTCCCAGAAGGAATTGAACAT
The DNA here is from genome assembly GCA_025331145.1 of Rosa persica. NCBI lineage: Eukaryota > Viridiplantae > Streptophyta > Magnoliopsida > Rosales > Rosaceae > Rosa > Rosa persica. The sequence continues at coordinate 18,975,430 of WFKR01000004.1, read as the reverse complement.
GAGGCAGAGAAGATGGATGGAACTCATTAAGGACTATGATTTCACCTTGGAGTATCATCCCGGAAAGGCGAATGTGGTGGCGGATGCCTTGAGTAGGAAACCGCGGGTAATCATGGCATCGATTATGGTGCGGGAGTGGCGCATGTTAGAAGCTGCATCTGAGTTTGACCTTATGCCCGCAGGAGCAGGACAGGGAATCTTTCTCGGTAGTATCACCTTACAGCCCACCTTGATCTCCAGGATCATTCAGGGTCAGACACTTGATGAGTTTGCTCAGGCGAGGATTGCTGAGATGACTGTTGACCCGGATGTGGTGGGTCCTTCTGAGTGGATGATTGGGGCTGATGGAGGGTTGAGATTTCGAGGGAGATTGTATGTACCGAGTGTTGATAACCTCAGGGAGGAGATCATGCGGGAAGCACATAGGTCTCGATATACTATACATCCAGGAGGTACTAAAATGTATATGGATCTATGAAGGCAGTTTTGGTGGTATGGTATGAAGAGGGATGTGGCGGAACACGTGTCGAAGTGTCTTACCTGTCAACAGGTGAAGGCAGAGCATCAGAGACCAGCAGGAATGCTGAACCCCTTATCGATTCCTGTTTGGAAATGGGAAGACATCTCTATGGACTTTGTGACTGGATTGCCCAGGTCCAGGCAAAGTTATGACTCGATTTGGGTGATTGTTGACCGGTTGACTAAATCAGCACACTTCCTTCCAGTGGCAAAAACGAACTCAGGGGATACATTGTGTAAGTTGTATGTGAACGAGATAGTGAGAGCTCTAGTCTGTCAAGTACCGTATTTTTATAAATACGATGTTGAGAGTTGTGTAGAAAGATGTGTGTTGGGGTTTATCTTGATGTATTGAATTCGTGTTGATTGAGATTGTTAGTACTTGTGGATGTGGAAATTGTTTAGTGTTGTTGTGTGTGTGAATAATTATGAATTGAATTAAGCAATAGTTCTTTCCTTTTACTCATACGAGCTTTCATAAGCTTACCGGGTTTTGTGTTGTTGCAATCCCGGTACACTATTCAAATGGTGTAGCGGATATTCCTGCAGGTCAGGATAATCAGGGAGGTGACCGAGCTGCTTAGGTGTTACAGCAGTTTTTGTTATTTCATTTAGTTGTGAGGTGTGTATGCTCATTTAGAGCTTTACATTTCATTTTGGATTTGAGTTGTAATAATTAACCGAGACTAAATTCGGTTTGATTTTAATTCGTGTGGTGAGGATGTTATGAAAGAAATTTTCAGGATGACTGTTTTGAGTTTGTAGTATTTTCATGTTTTCGGATTTTGGAATTGTTATTCTAAAATTTCGGGGCGTGACACTTCAAAAGAAAAGAATAAAGGTCAAAAGTGTGAGGTTACAAAAGAATAATTGTGGAGGTGAGTGATTCTGTATAGAAAAGAAAGTTTCAAAAAAAAAAAGTGATCAAAAATAGGGGAAAAAGAAAAGAAAGAAAGAAAGAAGAAGAAGAGGAAGGAAATGTTGAAAAAAAAAGAGAGAGAGAGGAAACAGAAAAAAAAGTAGTATTGTTTATAGTTTAGTTATTGGGTTGTACATCAAGATTAGAGTGAGTGACTTAGCATTCGAAAGCAAAAGTCTCAGATCTCTACAAGTGAGAGTCGCTTCATGGCTTCGATGGACTTTGTATTTCCTTATCCTTCATTCTCTTAACCACTTGCCCTTAACCCCATTACCACCAAATAAAAGGCCTCTTGATCTTGAAAGTTGTGAGTTACCTAGTGAAGATGAGATCGAAAAGCAAGCATATGGCGCTGCATGTTGTGAAATTACTTTGAGTGAAACACATATAGCCCCTAAACACTTAAGCAATAATATTTAGTGAACCTATATATGTGAGTTTAGTGGGTTATATCAGGTCTTCTATGTGCCTATTTGATTATGGTGGATTGATTTGACAAATGGATATCACATGCATATACTTGAGCATTTCTCACATGTGCATCTTAATTGCCTTACAAATTCAAAAATCTTATGTTGTGCTTACATCTACTTCATGGTCACCAACATAATTAGTTCACCAAGGGTTATGGTTGGAAAGGCTAATACCGCATTTTACTTATGTTTGAGTTGGTAGATTTTCGGATTAGATTTCATTTAGTTTGCTTGAGGACAAGCAAAGTTCAAGTGTTGGGGTGTGATTTGTCACGCCCTGAATTTTAGAATAAAAATTCAAAATCCGAAACATGAATTACTACAACTTAAAATAACCATCCTGAAAATTTCTTTTCCTTAACAACCTCAACACACAATTTAATTTCAAAAACCGAATTTAGTCTCGGTTAATTATTACAACTCACTCACCAAATAAAATGTAAAGCTCTAAATAAGCATAACAAATCTTACCACTCAAATGAAAAGCAAATAAATACTGCAACTCCTAAACTGCACGGTCCCCTCCCTGATTATCTCGACCTGTAGGAATATCCGCTACACCATTTGAATAGTGTACCGGGATTGCAACAATACAAAACTCGGTAAATTTTTGAAAGCTTGTATGAGCAAAAAGAAAGAACGGTTGTTTAATTAAATCATAATTATTTTCACCCAAGTCAACAGTCCACAAGAAACCAACAATCTCAATTTCATCACCAATCACCAAAAACAATACCAAAACCTTAATTCACATCTTTCTTCTCAAAACCCCGAAATCGTATTTATCAAAATACGGTATTGACAGACTAGAGCTCTAACTGAATCGTAGCCCGTTACCTAGCCTAGGTTATGGCATCCGACATATTTATCTTTATCGTATTTCATCAATATGTATACTTATATACATATATAGAACGTCCGATAATTGTACATACTCAACCAATCGTATCTCATCATCCACCTAGGATTAGAGCATCCGATTCCCCCATACCGGTCACTACGTTGACCCTAAATCCATAATGAGTACAACAATATGTTTTCAAATAATGAAATCAACTCATCCAACATGCATAATATTATTATGAAATTTAAGCATTTGAAATAAAATTCAAATCATCATTCCAACCCAATCATATCATCACTCAAAATCACACCAATCAATATACATATTCCACGTAAATATATATACGTAATCATCTACTCAGGAATGACCACTTATACCATCTATAGTTCACACAAGAAAATCGTGAAATTCATTTGTATAATTAAAATTCATTTTACTTACCTATGGAAAGTAGTTGATCAAGTCCATATGATTTTAAAAACAAATATTTAATCCATAAATATTTTTCACACAATTACAAAAATAAATAAGTTAAGGTACTTGGTTCGTAATATGAACTAAGTGAGTTTTACTCACCTCGAAACTCTCGCTGCGTCTTCACTTAAATATAAATCAAAATAATCCAAATGCTCGTCAACTCAAGCCGTAGTCAAGTATCTAATCAAGTATGGTCTTTACTTAGCAAAAGAAGCATGAAATAAACTGAAATGATGATCCAACGGTCGGTTTTTAAAATAAAGACGATCCAACGGTCGGATTCTAAAATAAAGACATTCCAACCGTCAGATCGAATTCAAACGATGATCCAACGGTTAGATCTTCACGGATCGTCCTTGGAAACATCCTATAAAAATTATACGAAAATCCGACGGACGGATCTTCACTAATCACCTCCCGAATCACTGTTTTACAATTATACGAAGATCCAACGGTTGGATCTTCGCCCATGATTACACAAAGTCATCGAGACAGTCATATGAACAACATATTAATATTTGAAGTAAAACCGATGATCTGATCTCCGTAAATCGTAAACCTAAACTGTAAAACCGTAAATAGTAATGTCAAAACTTAAATTGACCATTTACCAACTTTTTCAAACATGGCCATGTTATATATTAAAACGCTCGTATGGATGCATAGATCATCGTCCAGATAATATAAACTCAAAATTTGGTCCGACGCGCCGCCACACACGGCGGTCAGACGACGGTCAACCACCTTAGATGCAAAAGTCGTCAACTATAAACGTCTTCAAAATGAAATTGTGAACAACTTTAATACCTGACTTTTTCCGAGATAAGGTCTAGATCGTCTAGATCCGGCTTTAAAGTTGGATTAATCTCGGTCCTCTGATCAGTTTCCAGATTGAATCAGAGACGTCAAAACCTTCCACTCTTGATCTACCACTCTACACTCAAAATCGTGATGTAAGCCAAATATGGGGATGATCAGGAGGAAGAGCACGTCACGAAAATGGGATTGATCGGCCCGTGCACAGCCGAAAAATTGGATTTCCAGCCGGGTCGAGTTGGAGCTTCGGAAAGAGGTTTCAATCCAAGCCTAGGAGCAGCGGCTGGCTGAAGCGAGGGTGGGGAGCGACTGGGCGGCTCGAGGCGCACACGTGGAGGCCCGGGTCGGCGACGGCGGAGGCCCGTGGAGGTGTGTGGCGCCGGGTTGGGTCGGTCGAGGGTCTGCAGCTCGTGCGAGAGAGATGGAACAGGGGGGCTGGGGGGGGGGGGGGGGGTGCTCTGATGTGCATAATTGGACTTTTTTCATCCTTAATGAAAAGTCTAATTTTCCACAGTATTTATAGAAAAATTTCAATTTTCAAAAATTCATAAGTTATTCATACGAGCTCGAATATTACGTTCCACATATATACGCGAACTCGTATCGACGAGCTCTACAACTTTGATGAAGGAAGTTTTCCCAAATTTCGAACGTATAAAAAGTCGATTTTTACAACCCCCTAAATAACGTTCGTTTTCGAAAATAAAATCATTCGAAACCAACTTTCTCAAACCATGGCAATCCAATTAATCCCAAATATCATAATTCAATTAATATAACAATTATTGATTTACATAAATTTATTATATAAAAACTTGGGTCATCACAATCTACCCTCCTTAAAAGAATTTCGTCCCGAAATTCAAGCATGCTCATCCACAAAAAGCTGAGAATACCTCTTCCTCATGTCAGACTCCAATTCCCATGACGCATCACCCTCATCATGATGACTCCACAATACCTTCACAAGATCAACCTCCTTCGTACGAAGCTTCTTCGTAGACCTATCCAAGATACGAACAGGTTCAACTACAAATGTCACATCAGTGTTTACTTCGATCTTACCATGATCAATCACGTGAGACTCATCTCGGGCATACATCCTGAGCATAGACACATGGAAGACATTGTGCACACCCGCATGCTAACAGGTAAAGCAAGTCTATATGCCAAGTTCCCAATCCTTCCCAGAATCTCAAAGGGTCCAACATACCTCGGTGCGAGTTTTCCTTCCTTGGCAAATCTCACCACACCTTTCATAGGTGAGACCTTCAAAAACACATGATCGCCCGTCTCAAACTCTAATGGTCTCCTCCTCAAGTTAGCACAACTCTTCTGTGTACTCTGAGCGGTTCGGATTCTGTCCCGAATAGTAGTGACCTTCTCTGTAGTCTCCTGTACAATCTTAGGACCGATGAACCCTTTATCTCCTGTTTCCGCCTAACAGATAGGAGTCCTACATGGCCTACCATAAAGAGCCTCCTATGGAGCCATACCGATACTAGAGTGGTAGCTGTTGTTGTAGGCAAACTCTACCAATGGCAGATGATCTGCCCAACTTCCCTTAAAATCCAGAACACAAGCTCCAAGCATATCCTCTATCACCTGATTCACTCTCGGTCTGCCCATCTGTCTGTGGGTGAAATACGGTGCTCATAGCAAGAGATATACCAAATGCCTTATGGAACCTATGCCAAAATTTTGAAGTAAAACGAGCATCACGATCAGAGACAATCGTCACAGGCACTCCATGAAGCCTCACTATCTCGTTCATGTACAACTTACACAACGCATCCCCTGAGTACGTTTTTGGCAACGGAAGAAAGTGTGCTGACTTAGACAACCGGTCAACGATCACCCAAATTGAGTCATAACTTTGCCTGGACCTGGGCAATCCAATCACAAAGTCCATAGATATATCTTCCCATTTCCAAACAGGAATCGACAAAGGATTCAACATTCCTGCTGGTCTCTGATGCTCTGCCTTCACCTGTTGACATGTAAGACACTTCGACACATGTTCTGCCACATCCCTCTTCATTCCATACCACCAAAACTACCTTCGTAGATCCATATACATTTTAGTACCTCCTGGATGTATAGTGTATAGAGACCTATGTGCTTCCCGCATGACCTCCTCTCTGAGGTTATCAACACTCTGTACATACAATCTCCCTCAAAATCTCAACCCTCCATCTACCCCAATCATCCACTCGGAAGGACCCTCCACATTCGGGTCAGCAGTCATCTCAGCAATCCTCGCCTAAGCAAACTCATCAAGTGTCTGACCCTGAGTGATTCTGGAGATCAAGGTGGGCTGTAAGGTGATACTACCGAGAAAGATTCCATGTCCTGCTCCTGTAGGCATAAGGTCAAACTCTGATGCAACTTCTAACATGCGCCACTCTCGCACCATAATAGCTGCCATGATCACTCGAGGTTTCCTACTCAAAGCATCTGCCACTACATTCGCCTTTCCCAGATGGTACTCCAAGGTGAAATCATAGTCCTTGATGAGCTCCATCCATCTTCTATGCCTCATGTTCAATTCTTTCTGGGAGAATAGATACTTCAAACTCTTATGATCAGAAAAGAGTTCAAATTTCTCACTATAAAGATAGTGTCTCCAAATCTTCAAGGCAAACACCACTGCTGCTAGCTCTAGATCATGAGTGGGGTAATTCCGCTCATGCACCTTCAACTATCTAGAATCGTAAGCAACACTACCATTCTGCATCAACACACACCCCAAACCCTGATGACATGCATCGCTGTAAATGACTAGTCCACCACCACTAGTAGGAATAGTCAACACTGGAGCTGTAGTCAATCTAGTCTTCAGCTCATTGAAAGCCTTCTCACACTCATCTGACCACACGAACTGAGTGTCATTCCTTGTAAATTTGGTCAAAGCCGAGGCAATACTAAAAATCCCTTCAATGAAATGCCTGTAATACCCTGCCAAACCATGGAAGCTACAGATTTCTGTAACCGTAGTAGGGCGACTCCAACTCATCACTGCTTCAACGTTCGAAGGATCCACAAAAACTCCATCATTTGAGACCACATGACCAAGGAACTTGACTTCACTCTGCCAGAAATCACACTTCTCAAACTTAGAAAATAGTTTCTTCTCTCTCAACGTCTGTAGCACGATCCGCAGATGCTTCTCATGTTCATCTGATGACCTTGAATAAATCAAGATGTCGTCAACGAACACTACCATAAACTGATCCAAGTAGGGACTGAACGTGTGGTTCATCAATTCCATAAATGCTACCGGTGCATTCGTGAGACCAAAAGGCATGAAAAGGAACTCAAAATGTCCATACCTGGTCCTGAACGCCGTCTTTGGAATATCTTCATCCTTCACCCTTAACTGGTGATATCCAGATCTCAAATCAATCTTTGAGAACACAGTAGCCTCCCTAAGCTGATCGAACAAGTCATCAATCCTAGGTAAAGGGTACCTGTTCTTGATGGTCACCTTGTTCAGCTGTTGATAATCCACACATAACCGAAGTGAATTATCCTTCTTCTTCACTAACAACACTAGTGCGCCACAAGGAGATACACTAGCCTGAATGAACCATTGTGCAAGTAATCCCTCAATCTGAACCTTCAACTCCTGAAGTTCAACTTGTGCCATTCGATAGGGTGCCTTCGATACAGGTGAAGTACCTGGTATCACATCAATGGAGAAGTCCATTACCCTTTTTGGAGGTAACACAGGAATCTCCTGAAACACGTCAGCATACTCTGAAACTACAGGAATCCCTGTAATCTTTGAAGTACTACTCCCTGATTCCATATGGGCCAAAATCCTTGCCCTCATGGCGATGTCAGACTTCAGACAACGGTAATGAAACACCAGTTGTCCCGAAACATGGAAGGACACAATCATCCTAAAGTAATCAATCACAGCATGGTTCGGGCTCAACCAATCCATATGTGTGATCCAGAATCACAATCAAAGATGCAGAGAACTCTTTGCCACCAATCCCGATAGGGTAATCATCACAAAACATGCTAAGCTCAAGAGACACACCGAGAGGTGATGTAACACATAATGATGTAGTCAGAGGCATAGCAATCAAACCCAACACATCCACAATCAAACTAGATATGAAGGAGTGTGAGGCTCCTGTATCAAACAGTACTCTAGCAAGATAGTGATAAACAGATAGAGTACCTTCCACTCCCGTGCCTGCTTGACCGATGGCAAAGACTCTAGCAGGTGCAGGCGGTAGCTGCCTCTGCTGGTTACCTGATAGAAGCACAAAGTGCGATGATTTTAATGAGTATACGCCCCATTTTAGCCTTATTTCTCCCTTAGATTTGTGTCTTGAGTCATTAAAGTTGTTTTCAGAGTCTTGTAGAGTGTTTGGCATGAAATAAGCGAAAAACGCAAAATTCATGAACAATCCTAGCTTGGTCAGGATTCCTTACCGTCATGCTAATCCATAAGCCTTAAGAGAGAATTTATGGGAGTATTTTTTCTGAAATTAAATTGTTTTAATTCCATTTATTTTCTCTAAAAGTATTTAATTATGTGCCCTTTATTAAATCAGGTTGACCAAGCAATGAAGAAGGGAATAAAGGAGAAAGACGTTTCAGTTGGGAAATTAAAGGAATTGCCCCATTATGAGAGGAATTATGGCCATAACTGTCCCATTATAAGAAATCAAGAGGAGAAGAAATAAGAAACAGCAAATAAAGGAGAAGATGAAGAAAGCTATGCAATCCCATCCGTCCAAATGATGAAGGGTATGATCGACAAAAGCCAACCAATGCTCCCCTATATATAGGCAACGTCCAAAACATAATTGCCTATCACTTCCTTGCCTATCACTTCCTTGCCTGTCACTTCTTGGCCAAAAACTTTTCCTAGACTCTGCCCAATTCACTCATCAATCCTCCATCACATACAAGACCGTGACCACCATCCATCCATCAATTTATGAAGCTCTTAGGCGTTGAGTCAAGGACGCTCCACCACCATAGCAGAGACGAGTTCACTACCTTGTTGCCAAGCCATTGAGGAAAGCTTCAAAGTGTAACTATGACTCTACTTTCAATTTTTGTTTCGGTTTTGTGTGTTTGGATTTGCGACTTGTGTAATTGGAGACATGAAATGTTTAGAATATTTTTATTAATATTTTTGAGATTTTCAGTTTATTATTGAGTTAATTTCGAGAATTCTTTGATGATGCATGTTACAATTTTGTGCCCTTTTACGAGTTTAGGTAATTTTCAGAGTTAGGTTAATAAGTTCCCATGCTAGAATCACGCTGAGTGTTCTTGTTTATTTGCTTAATTTGTCAAGAATAATTGATATTTGTTAAGACGCTGAGTTAAACAAGTAATAATTAGTTCTAAAGTGGTAAAAATCATGTGTCAATGGTTAAACGATTCTGGAAATTATGTGTTAAATTCTATATGTAATGGTTAATTTGCATGTGTGAGTCGATTCGGGGGTTAGATAATACTACTGATTAAGAGAATTGCGCTGAGTGTTCTAAAAAATTAGTAGTATTGGGCATGGTAAGGACTCTTCCGATCCAAGCCCACATTAGAACGAATTAGATAAATGGATTGATCCGCTGAGGCTTTTCATTTGGGCTCTTATCTAGGCATTTAAGATGGGCACGTTTTTGTAGCATGTTGAAATGGATTTTCTGTTTCTACACTTAGTAATTTCCGAGTGGTATTGGTCTAGGTTAGGGAAGTCTATCATTGTATATAGTTTTATTTATTTTGTTTTTATTTTATTTTAAGTAGATTAGTAACCAAATCCCATGCCCCCCATTTTATTCTTTTATTTGTTAATTGACCTTTTTGTGTAGGTGTACCCTACAATCCCCGGACTGAATGATCCCTGCTTATGCTATACTAACAACTACATTTTGCAGGGTTAAATTGTGAGGCTATTTCAGCCTCATCAATTTTTGGCACCGTTGCCGGGGATTGTTAAAATCCCTAACGCTTAAAGTGTCATTGATTTTGTTGTTTATATAGAATGCATGCTAAATTTTTGTACTACACTTGTGGAATGGTGACAAATTGCGATTTCTGTTCGGCCAAGCTATAATTGTGATTTAGTTTAAGTTTTATGAGTGTTATGAAATTAAGCATGTCTTTTATAATTGTTGTGCAATTTGTAGAAGTTTTTTTAAGCAAGTTGTAAATTGTAGTTGTTTCACTTAGATTAAGTATGTTGTAAATTGTATGTGTTTCACTTAGATTAAGTATGTTGTAATTGTTGTAAATTGTATGTTGTTATGAATTTAGTCAAATACTTAATTATTGTAAGTGTGTAAAATCGTATGAGTAGATAAGGGACCTTTTGTTAATATTGGCCTTAACCCTTCATTAGTACCTTGCTAAGATCTTTTGAGGTTGAGGGCGGCCTTTATTAGGACTTGGAGAACGGTCTAACACATAAGTTAATTTCCCAGCTGAGTAAGGGGTGCATATAGATGGTGTCTTAGATTGGGACTTTGGGTGATAGGTTCAATTAGATCTCAGATATACTATAGAATGAGCCTAAACCACTATGTGGGAGTAGCCAATAGGGGCCTGAACCTCAATGAGGGAGTAACCTCCATAGTATCACCAAAATGAGTCCTCCCTCTCACTTACCTCTTAATCTGGCCATCCAGCCTTCTGAAACAAAGGAAAGAAACTTATGTCTAGGCCACTATCCCTATATCATATCTCACCAATAGTAGTGGTTTCTATTGGGCTCGACTTACAACTTGGAATCAATTGAGGTATTCACTATGTTTATAACAAACTAAAAAAAAAAAAAAAATGTTGTGTGACTTGCTTAAGGTATATTGGATTAAACATGATCTTGTCAAGGGTAGCTAAACTATAGTCCCATAACGAGGTCCTCTGTTCCAGTACCTAAGTATGTAAATGTAAAAGTAACTTAGAAAGTTAAGGAGAGGCATAATGTTTGTATTCCGAACCTTGTATATGTTACTAACACTTGTGAACAAGGAGAAGAGTCCAGGCTGAAGGACTATAAATATTAAGCACTGCATGGGAGGCAACCCATTTCAACCGAAGCTGTGGAGGAGCCATCAATGAGAGTTTGACATTTCTATCCCTTCACTTGCTTAGGTGGAATTGTACTTGTGTCTTTGTTTGTTTGTTTGTTTGTTTTACCCTTCCCTTATTTTGGTAGGCCCCCATATTTAGGGTCTATATACCATATTTTTGCGTACATTGAGGACAATGTAGATTCTAAGTGTGTGTTGGGTTTACATCTTTATTTCAGAATATTTTCAGTTGAAAAAAAAAATAATTTAAAAATTCAAAAAAAATTTCATTGGTTTTATAGTCTTTTTGTTTGTTTGAGTCTTAGGATGCCCTTAACATCAAGGACGAACATGTCTCTGAATTCATGGCTGAAGGTTTTCGCAATTGAAATAGGACTTAATTGAATTCTATGGTTAATCGATATTATGATACTTGTATGAAGATTTGAGATAGGATTGTAACTTGGTTCATTAAGCATGCTAGGATTAAGTCTGATTCATTTGACCCTAAGTGAGCTATTGAGCTGAAATACTTTCTTTTCAAGTGCTTAATTGATAAATTTAGAATTTCATGCCTGTATTTGCAAAACCTCATCATTCTTTGAAAATCCAATGATCATGTGCCATAGATTTTAATGGACTAGAGAGTACTAGAACTTGACTTTTGTGACTGTCAAAACTTATGTGCCATAATATGCCCTGATCTTGGATAGGATAGAAGGTATTAGGGTAACCACCATAGCCAAACAAGCATGTGTCCCCAATTGTGCCCGTCGTGGGACTCCTTAGAATGAACCCCTTCGAGCCTATGTTGAAAACCTTTGTTTCATCACCCTCACTATCCTACCATGAGCTTAGTACAGGATATCTCTACCCTTGTGCTAGGGACCTAGTAGAGCATGACATAGTGTGTAGGGGTGACGATGAAAGACAAGTGTGGGGTGGGGAAAACCCAAGAGAGAGAAAAAAAAAGAGATTGCCATGGAAAAAAAAATGAAAATGAAAGAAAATGAAAAAGGAAAGAAAGAAAAACGGCGATAGAGAAGAAAAATTGAAAAAAAAAACTCTTGGGAAATTGTTAAAGTGTGGTTCTGGACTTTCATATTTGAAGAAGGCTCAAAGTTGAAAATTAGGCCTTTGTCAATTTCCATGTTGGTTGGAGTGAAGGTTGGGCCCAAAATAATGATAATTGGCCTATAAAAATGGTGACATAAGGTGGTCCATATATGCTCTGTTAGGTCCTTAGGATTTTTGTATCTTTAATCTTCATTTCGAAAACCCTAGCTTAGCCCCATTACAACATGTTACAAGTCCTTACTTGATCCTTGAGATGGGTAGCCTTTGGTTAGTGGAGTCAGTTACAAAGTCGAGCTTATGGTTTAGGTCCATTTGTGCACTTAGTCATTTCTTGAGGTCTTTACAAATTCTTCACAAAATGCTTTTATTGATGAAATATGCAAGCTGTTTGTTGCCTTCCAATTTGTTCTCTTGCATATACTTGAGCGTGAAGCTTTTAAGCATTGCCATTTCTGAGAGAAAAATCGAGACTATACCTTGTGAGTTTGGATTGGACTTATTCGAAACATGCTATCATTCACTGCATAACCTAAGTTCTCCATATCTTATTTAGTCATATGAGTGCCACATGTTTATTAACCTTGGAATTATCTATGTGATTTTGATTAAGTGTTTAACGTGAAAGCTATGAGTTCCAAGTCTCTGAGACAATAGTTAGGGGCAGTAGAGTCATTTACTTGCTCTTTGTCGAGTCTTTGTTTTGTTTTGTACCTTTGTTTTGCTAAGGGACTAGCAAAAGCTAAGTGTGGGGTAGTACCCTGCACTCTACCCTGATTTCAGGGACACTCCCTAGCCTGATGCCCTGTCTGTCCACAGCTGTAGCATATCCTACCCCGTGGTTTCATGCACGCAGGAGAGATGTGGCCCGGCTCGCCACAGTTAAAGCACTTCACCGGAGCTACTGGTATTATCTGCCTAATAGGCATAGCCTAAATGAGAGGAGCTACTGCTGTCCTAGCTGGAGCCTGATGCTGAAACTGAGTTCTCTGTTTCTTCTAGAAACCACCCCTGAAGTCTTTGGACCTACTGCTTCCTGCTATGGCCTTTCCCTTACCCTGGGAGTCTCTCTCAGCAGACTCCTTCTCTCTGCGAATCAAGTTCTGCTGCTTAATGAGCTATGCCTTAGCTAAGATCTCTCTCTTGGTCTTCAGCTCTAAGATAGCCACATCACGCTCAATCGAAGGGCTCAACAATCTCTGAAACTTCTTGGCCAAGTCTTCGTCATCCATCTGCTTCACATACTTGTACAGCTTGGAGAACTCCGCATCGTACTCGATCATGGTCATCTTCCCCTGTACAAGTGCGAGGAATTCCCGTTCTTGCCTTTCCTTCACAACTGCTGGAAAGTAATTCTCCCTTAACAGCCACTCGAAGCCATCCCATGTCAAGGTAGCTACCTCAATACTCCTCTGTGTGATGTTCCACCACACTCTGGCCTCATCCTTCAATATGAACGCGGCTAGCTTCCTCTTATCAATCTCACTGCAATCAAACAGGTCAAAATAGGTCTGCACCTCAATCCATCTATCTGCAACCATAGGATCAGTGCCTCCTCCAAACTTGGTTGCTCCCAAGTGGGTAATTTCCTTCTCTAGCACCAACAATCGAGCAGGATCATCAACCATGGCCATCGGTGGAATATGTTGATCCTCATAAGGTCCCTCTACCTCTGCCTCATATGCATCATCGACCGGAGGGGCCCTACACCTACCTCGGCCTCTACCCCTACCACGAGGTCTGTCTCTACCTCGACCTCTAGCTTCATTCCCCTGAATCTCCATTACCTAATAAGCAGGGTATACTTGATTAATACACGCATAACACTTAAACATGGCATAAGTCAAATGCAAGTCCATATTAACCAAGTAACTAAGCATACAAGACAACGCCTATAGTTCTTATGACATGCTAACATTCCTAGCCAACCTAACGCTCTCACATACCCAATAACATTGTCAATACCGAAGAGCACACGATGGAGATCCGCTGCAGACGGGTCATCACTCGGAAAGTATTGACATATCACCAAATATGTACCTTACGCTCTGATACCAAACTGTCATGCCCCGAATTTTAGAATAAAAATTCAAAATCCGAAACATGAATTACTACAACTTAAAATAACCATCCTGAAAATTTATTTTCCTTAACAACCTCAACACACAATTTAATTTCAAAAACCGAATTTAGTCTCGATTAATTATTACAACTCACTCACCAAATAAAATGTAAAGCTCTAAATGGCATCCGACATATTTATCTTTATCGTATTTCATCAATATGTATACTTATATACATATTTAGAACGCCCAATAATTGTACATACTCAAACAATCGTATCCCATCATCCACCTAGGATTAGAGCGTCCGATTCCCCCATACCGGTTCCTACGTTGACCTTAAATCCTTAAATGAGCACAACAATGTATTATCACACAATGAAATCAACCCAACCAAGATACACAATATTATTATTAAATTTAAGCATTTGAAATATAATCCAAATCATCAATCCAATTCAATCGTATCATCACTCAATAAGACACCAATCAATATATATATTCCACGTAAATATATATATACGTAATCATCCACTCAGGAATGACCACTAATACCATCTATAGTTCACACAAGAAAATCGTGAAATTCATTTGTGTAATTAAAATTCATTTTACTTACCTATGGACCGTAGTTGATCAAGTACTTTTCACAAGTACTTGGTTCGTAATATGAACCACGTGAGTTTTACTCACCTCGAAACTCCCTCTGCGTCTTCACTTAAATATAAATCAAAATAATCCAAATGCTTGTCAACTCAAGCCTAAATGAAGTATGGTCTTTACTTAGCAAACGAAGTTTGAAATAAACTTAAATGATGATCCAACGGTCGGATTTTAAAATAAAGACTATCCAACGGTCGGATTCTAAAATAAAGACGATCCAACGATCGGATCGAATTCAAACGATGATCCAACGGTTAGATCCTCACGGATCGCCCTTGGAAACATCCTCTCAAAATTATACGAAAATCCGACGGACGGATCAGGAGGAAGAGCAAGTCACGAAAATGGGATTGATCGGCCCGTGCACCGCCGGAAAATTGGATTTCCGGCCGAGTCGAGTTGGAGCTTCGGAAAGAGGCTTTGATCCAAGCCTAAGAGCAGTGGCTGGCTGAAGCGAGGGCGGGGAGCGACTGGGCGGCTCGAGGCACACGCGTGGAGGCCCGGGTCAGCTCGAGGCACACACGTGGAGGCCCGTTGCGACGTGTGGCACCGGGTCGGGTCCAGACCAAGTCGGCCGAGGGTCTGCAGCTCGCGAGAGAGAGAGAGAGAACCGAGGGGGACTGATGTGCAAAATATGACTTTTTTCGTCCTTAATGAAAAGTCTGATTTTCCACATTATTTATAGAAAAATTTTAATTTTTAAAAATTCATAACTTATTCATACGAACTACGAATATTACGTTCCATATATACACGAACTCGTATCGACGAGCTCTACAACTTTCATGAAGGACGTTTTCCCAAATTTCGAACGTATAAAAAGTCATTTTTTTACGACCCCCTAAATAACGTTCGTTTTCGAAAATAAAATCATTCGAAACCAACTTTCTCAAACCACGACAATCCAATTAATCTTAAATATCATAATTCAATTAATATAACAATTATTGAATTACATAAATTTATTACATGAAAACTTGGGTCTTCACATGAATACACACATTTCTATGCATGTAATTGTACTAAAAAATACTATAACTAAGTAAATCCTCAAGTCAATTATTATGTAATTAATCAACTTTGGAAATAAGCAGAATTGAGGAAATCAATAGAAAATATGGAAAATTTTGCAAAATTGGAGTTTTCGAGAAAAAGACAAAATCGTGGCTCCGGTCAACCATGGTCAATGTCAGCGAGAGAAGTGAAACCCGACTACTTCCTTGATGGTTGGTGTGAAAATATATTGAGATCGTTTTTAATTATTTTAATTTTTTAATTATTTTATAACATATAATTATATAAATAGAAATATTTATAATCTCAAAATTAATTGAAAATAGTTTAATTAATCAAAATAGAGAAAAGTTTAACGAAACTTACTTAATATTAGCTTGAGATAAAATCTCAATTTTAGTAGGTTTGCTCAAACCACACGTATGTCAAACTACAAGTACACGTTTATTGGGTTTAGCAAACGTGTCAACTTGCAATAGCCTTTGTTGGGTTTCAATAGATAAATCAGTCTCTGTTTCTTCTCTCTTTCTTCACCCCACTGCACCTGAAGATCAAGCTCCTTACTCTCTCACAGTGACCCTATATACCGTTTTCAACCACCACCACTCCATTCCCATTGCAATACGACCTAATCATCAACCGCTTAGCTCAATCTTCGCTGGACCACCACTCTCGCCGTTGCACCTCTCACTCTAGCAAACTCGGTCCCAATAACAACTTATCTGGGTTGAGTGATGATTCAATGGAGAAATCCAAAAGAAGATATAACAAGCGAATGTACGGTGGCGATTCCGATAAGAAGGAGGAGAAGCAGCAAGAGGTGAGAGGTTGGTGGAGAGAGATGTAGTTATGATTTGTGTCAGTCCGCCTAGCGCCCAGCTCGCCCAAGCCGTCTAGGCGCCCGCCTAGACCACCTGAGCACCCACCCAACTGCAAAACGATTTCCCTTGTCACCTAGCCCTTAATCGGGGCGATCGGTGGATGCCTAGTGCCTAGTCGACCGCCCAAGCTGTTTTTTAGAACATCGATATAAATAGTGAGAGAAAATGAAGAAATAGAAAAAAATAATGAAAAAGAAAGAAAGAAGAATGAGAGTTGTTGTCACGCCCCGAATTTTAAAATCAAAATTTAAAATCCGAAACATGAATTACCACAACTTAAAAATAATCAACCTGAAAATTTCGTTTTCTTAACAACCCCACCACACAAATTTAATTTCAAATCCCGAATTTAGTCTCGGTTGATTTTTACAACTCACTCATAAATTAAATTGTAAAGCTCTAAATGAGCATAACAACCTCACAACACAAATTAAAAACAAATAAATGCTGCAACTCCTAAACAGCACAGTCGCCTCCCTGGTTATCCTGACCTATAGGAATATCCGCTACACCATTTGAATAGTGTACCGGGATTGCAACAACACAAAACCCGGTAAGCTTTTGAAAGCTCGTATGAGTAAAAGAAAGAACGGTTATTTAATTAAGTCATATTTATTTTCACCCAAGCAAACATCCAACAATTCCCACATCCACAAAGAAACCACAATCTCAACAATCAATCACCAAATCAACAATTCAACACGAAACCTATACTCACATCTTTCTGCTCAAAACCCCAAAATAGTATTTATAAAAATACGGTGTTTGACAGACTAGAGGTCTAACTGAATCGTAGCTCGTCACCTGACCCAGGTTATGGCATCTGACATATTTGTCTTTATCGTATTTCATCAATATATATACGTATATACATATTTAGAACGTCTGATACTCGTACTTTATCTAGCCTCATAACCCAACAAGGGTTGTGGCATCCAACTCACTCAACCAATCGTATCCCATCATCCATATAGGATTAGAGAGTCCGATTCCCCCATATCAGTTACTACATTGACCCTAAATCCATAAATAAGCACAACAATATGTTTTCACATAATGAAATTAACTCATCCAAGATACACAATATTATTATGAAATTTAAGTATTTGAAATATAGTCCAAATCAGCATTCAAACTCAATCATATCATCACTCAACAACACACTGATACGCTGAAAGTAAGCGCGCAATTTAACCCTGAAAATGTCATCGTTAGTATATGGTAAATAGGGATCGTTCTAACTGGGGATTGAAGGTACACCTATCATTGTAAAAACAAATAAAGAATTAATAAAAGTACAAAGAAAAAATTTACAAAAAGAATATATACAAATAACGAAACAAAAAAGGGGTTTAAGAATTAGAGTTTTGAAAATTAAAATAAATAAAAGAAAGAAAATACATAAACACATGTACAAGAATGAAACGTAAGAAACAAATATCAAAACCAATTCCACGTAATCAAACTCAATTCAAACCCTATCATTGATCATCTAAGTCATGAGAAAGAAGTTGATCATGTGAAACATTTGAAGCAAATGATTTCCCATATTTTACTTTCCTTTACTAATTAATCTAAGTGAAAGCACCTAGATCAATCCTATTAAACATGCAATCAAAGTCTAGAAAGCTAGCTAATCAACACAAGTTCAACGGCAAGAAGCATAAAAAAGTTATCAACTTAAGTGCACAACCTAGTATGAATAAGTTCACCTACTTGCAATCCTCTTCAATTGAATTCCACCTTTGTCCAAAGCCTTTACTACTTGTGATTTAGGTTCACAAAACTATTAGATGAATCGTTTACCTAAATCTAGCACCAATTACAAGCAATTCCTATAAGTGTCGACCCAAATAAGATAAACATATAAAAGTTTTCTATCAAGCAAATTCAATCGAACAAACTCACATAAGCAACTCAAAATCACAATTATAGAATTCGAACAGTTTATTTAAACATAGAAATTGGGCTTAAACTTTACCCTAAACGTTATTGTTAACTAGAAACAAGTTCATATGAAATCAAACAAGGAAATCAAAAGATTACAAGGAAAAAGCATGAATTACACTGTGAGTGGAGATGGAGATGGAGAGCTTGAACGCTGGACTCTTGAATCTTGGAAGCAAGTCACGGCTCCTTCTTCTTCTTCCTCTCCTTGCTTGAAAACTCAGAACTTGTAACTAGAGAATGGGGAGAGAGAGAGAGAGAGCTTTTTCATTGGAGAGAATTTTCTGAATGAAGAGGTGTGCTAAGGTCAAAGAATGGAGAGTACATATAGGGGACATTGGCCTTGATCTCCAAGCTTCATGAATCTTCTACTATTTTCCCAAAGAATTATATGATAATACCACACAGCTTCGACCAATCACGTAGTGCCACGTCAGCTATGTTGTGTCATCCAACCAATCAAAAAGCTCCAAAATCAATCCCTAATATATTTTTGCCAAATTTTTAATGATTTAATCTGATTTTATTCACAATTTTCGGCCAAATATCTAGGCATGAACCTAGACAATGTATCTGGAAGCATTTTGGACCTTTTCTCCCTTAAATCTCTCACTTGATTATCTCTAACGTCCTCCCATTAATTTTCTCTTGATTTTCATGGAAAAATGCAGATTTTATTCTTTAATTTCGGCCAACATATCTTGAGGAATTTGAGGAATCAATCTGAACTTGTTTTGAGCCTTTTCTTGTTGCACAATCCCTTGAAACTCTCCCAAGATTAGTTCCAACGTGTTTCTTTGATTTCCTCTTGATTTTTCACTTTATCTTCATGATTTCCCACTGTAAAATCAGATTTCATTCCCAAAAATATCTTCCTTATGTCCAACAATCCAAAATTAATTGGGCTTTCAACATTTTGCCGAAATCCACATAAACCTAGAAGGTTCTTGGGCCTCCATGTGTCCACTCCAAGCCATATAGTCTCCTAGTGCCTCCAGGACTCTTCTCTCGACATCATTTTTCTTCATTAATTCGACCATACTTCCTAGTTGACTTAGGAGTCTTGCTTTGTCAAAGTTTCCTTTTTTGAACAGGGTTTTCTAGTTAAAACAGGATAACTTATTTTCTCCATTTCAGCTCATTTATGCATCCCTTCGTGTCTTGTCTTAGCTCCCTTCAATGTTCTCTAGCTTTTCTTTCTCTTTTTGAGCTCATTTCAGTTTTGTTTGCTCCATGGACCTGAAAATAGAAACTATTACTAAAATTAGAAACTTCCTAAAAATAGTAACTTTCCTAAACAAGAAGGATTCATTTAAGGAAATAACTAAGTAAATATGAGGAAATAACATTTAAAATGTCTCATTAAAATGCTCCTATCAAATTCCCCTACAGTTAGCTTTTGCTAGTCCCTTAGCAAAATCACACAAAGACACAAACTTAGACTCAACGAAAACAAAGAAAAAGACTCTATACATATAATGACTCTATTGCCCTTCAACATTTTGTCTCAGTAATCTCTTACTTTCACAACATCAAGATTAGCACTCAATTAAGAATCAATATTTAGATATTCGAGAGTTAATTCAAACATATAATCCACACATACACAAGTAGGGCTTGGTTGTAACAATGGTGATGAGGTGGAGCTCAGCATGTTTTACACAAGTATGATTCATATCCTCACAAGGTATATCCACTCTTTCTTCTCTCAGATTCAAGGCTCATGCTTAAAAGCTTGTTCACTCAAGTATATTTCAAAGATAGACAAGTGTATCACATATGTAAGAAATGAAAGCACATATATATCATCATTTTTTTTTTCATAGATCTCGTGAAAGATATCAATCATATGCACAAATGGACCCAAGCCATAGGTTCAACAGTCATAACTCATCTCCACATCAAAGGCTGTCTCATCTTAAGGTTCAAAGAGGTCTTATAATTAAGGTTGTAATGGGACCAAGGCTTAAGGTTTGAAGAAACGAAGGAATAGGAAAATCACAAAGTATCCTAAAAACCTAGTAGAGCACTTGTTGATGTAGAGAGACTATCCACCATGTCTTCAACGTCATGCATCCATAGAGGCTTCATTGTGAATTGGACAAAGACCAAATTTTTCTTGACTGGGCCTTCACTTCAAAGCAAACTCCAAATCTACTAAGTATAGGGGACTAAAATCCATAAAACATTAAACAATAACACACTTTTCTTTATTTTCCCGTAATTTTCTTCTTCTTCTTTTTTTATATTTTTTATATATTTTTTTTCATAGGGATATACATACAATTTTTTTTCCATGTATTGATAAATGTCTCGACAAGCACAAAAGTGAATTCTAGCATTCTCTAGTCCATTAAATTAATCTATGGCATGCAACCAATCAAGATGAAAGAATAATGAGATCAACAAAATCATCGCCAAGAAAATAAGAGTATAATTCTTTTTTTTTTCATTAATCTCTCCAAGAAAAAGGGACATGGGCTCAATATCTCACATGGCTTTTATGAATCAAAACTCATCTTAACATCCTCATATTCTGTACCAGGGTCACGAAATCCATATCCACTACAGATGCACATGCTTTTCTTATATCTCAATTAACCAAAGAATACCATTTAAAATCATCTTAATATTGTGATCCTCTTTTAGCCATAATTTCAGAGATATAAGCTCATCCTAGACAGTTGAAAGGGCATCCTAAGACTCAATAAAATCAACGAAATTTTTTTTATTTTTATTTTTTGACATTTTTCTATTTTTTATTTTTATTTTTATTGTTCAATATATATGACTCAAGACAAAAGTATAAATCCCTTCGCCCACACTTAAATATTGCATTGTCCTCAATATAATCAATCATAAACATGCAATGAAACAAATATGCATATAGGAATGGAATTTATGAAAATAAATACTAAAACAAATAAGCAAAATCGAAAAATAAAAGATAAGGATAAAGAAAGCAAATCTGATTTGATTAGGTTGCCTCCCAAATAACGCTTGGTTTTAACGTCTTCTCAGCCTAGACGTGGTTTCCTCTTGTCCTCAATTGGTTGGACCTTTAAAGCCTCCCTTTAGGTTTGGAATTGTGTTGCTCGGAAGCTTACCAGTTTCTTGAAACTTTGTCATGAAGTCCACCACTTGGCCCATTTGCTTCTTAAGGTCTGCAATGTCCTTTGTATGGTTCTGTTACCGTTGAACCAAGGCTTGAGTGGAATTGGTTAGTGCCTCAATAATCTTATCATAATTAGGATTGGAAAAATTATTTGAATTAGAAGCAAAGTTTTGAGGGATCTGAGGCCTCTGAAAGAAGCCTTGAGGACATTGGAAACTACCACCAAGAGGATTATGAACGTTGTCATTGTTGGTCCACTTGAAGTTAGGGTGGTCCCTCCAACCAGGGTTATAGGTATTCGAATATGGGTCATACCTTGGACGTTGGGGCCCCCTTTTGGCTTCCTTGGTATGCTCCGATGGCATTTACAGACTCCCACCCACCATTCTCAATTAGTTGAGGACATTGATCCGTAGAGTGTCCTTGGGTAGAGCATACCCCACAAGCAAAGGCTCATCCTTGTCCTTTATCACAACCTGACAAGAAGGGTAAGTTTGTTCAATTTATTCTCAATGGCAGAATTGATGCTTACCTCATTTACCCTTCGAGTTGATTGTCCCACACCCTCATACTGTTGGGCATTTAGAGCTTGATTAGCTATCAATTCCTTCCTAGCAGTAGGTGACTTGTCAACAAAGGCTCCTCCAGCTGAAGCATCAAGCATTTATCTTTCTAAAGGCAAGAGTCCTTCATAGAAACATGTGAGTAGGTTCTCGTCCTTCATTTGGTGTTGAGGACATTGGGCCAGTAGGGACTTGAACCTCTCATAGTAAGCTACGTAGGACTCATCTGGGGCTTGCTCAATTCCACTAATCTGGGAAGTATTTCTCTAAGAAGGCTTTCATCATGGCGTCCCATGATGTAATATGTCCAGAAGGAATCTCATATAGCCAATCTTTGGCTCTGTCAGCTAGGGAGAAAGGGAATGCCTTCAACTTAAGGATATTTTCATCAGCTCCTTGTGGTTGCATGGTTGTACACACAGTCTCAAATTCTCAGAGATGCTTGTTAGCGTCCTCCACACTAAGGCCATGAAACATGGGGAGCCTCTGTAATAGTCCACTCTTGAGGTCAAAATCTACAGTTCTTCCTTCAACAGCTGCAGGGTACACAATGCTCGTAGGAAGTCCACCATGGACCACTGATGAGGAAAGTTCCCTAATGGATTGATTTGCATTTAAACTCATTTCCTCTTCCTCTTCTTCTTCAGGAAGTGGTGAAAGAGGTGGTGTGATTTGAGGTGAGAGTGAATTGGACGAAATCAAAGGTGAGGGTGTACGTGAGGGCGGAGATGGAGTTGGTATAGGTGATGTGGACTCTTCAAATGAATCAAAGATCCTTTTCCCTTGCTCATTAAATGTATAGACCTTGAATTTCAAAGGAGAGGGTCTTCTGTATTCAAGTTGTGGCGGATTCTGCAAACGAGCAAGTCGTTCTTCAATCTCTTTTGTACTAGGGATTTTAGAAGGCTCGGTCATTCATGGAAATCCTGAGCAGCATTAAAAATTAAATAAGTTAGTAAACTATACAATAAAAGAAATACAAATCAACACTTAATACAATAAAACGTCACAAATATTTTTTTATTTTATTTTTTTATTATTGTTTTTAGGTATAATTAGAAATATAATGTACAGAACTTATACAAAATCCATAAAGATACAATTAAAGAGAAACGTAAAAAGTTTGTACAAGTATAAAAAGTAAGAAACAAAACAATTTACACGTGAAGGGTATGTACAAGTATTTCTTTCTTTTCTTATATTTACAATTATTTCCAACACTTAGGTATGGGAACAGGGAATCTCGGTGTGCAATGGGACTGTAACAGCTACCCTTTTCCAAGATTATGTTTAATCCAATATACCTTAGTGTATCACAATATTTTCTTTTGTTATTAATATCATTGATATCAAATATAATTCCAAGCGGTAAATCAAGTGGACGTGTGGCCCAAGTATAGTCGTCTAGACACAAAGTCCCTCCTACATCCTTTGGGCAACCTTACTAAAATGGCCAGGTAGGGGAGGGTGATCACGAGAGGCAGAATCCATTTTGGCGTGGGCTAGGCCCATTTGATAGCACTTCTGG
Organism: Rosa persica; assembly: GCA_025331145.1. Lineage (NCBI taxonomy): Eukaryota > Viridiplantae > Streptophyta > Magnoliopsida > Rosales > Rosaceae > Rosa > Rosa persica. The sequence continues at coordinate 18,951,488 of WFKR01000004.1, read as the reverse complement.
ATTCAAAAACCCGTCATGAACGTCATCCCCTTCCTAGACACCATCCCACATACGCTATACTTACTTGGATAAAAAAGGTTCTAAGTGTGAAGACAGTTCAACAAGTGTTAATAAAGGCCGCCTTCAACATTAAGGGACCTGAACTAGGTACCAATAAGAGTTTTAGGCAAATATTAACAAACGCGACTTCACCTATTCCTCTTTAATTTACAACTCACAATTAAAATTCATGTTCAATAATATAAATAACAACCAAAGTATTTAATTAAACAAAGTTAAATTTTCGACCACAATATATACATAACAAATATTCGCAATTCAACAAGTGATTTTTAAATCCCCGGCAACGGCGCCAAAAATTGATACGCTGAAAGTAAGCGCGTAATTTAACCCTGAAAATGTCATCGTTAGTATATGGTAAATAGGGATCATTCTAACTGGGGATTGAGGGTACACCTGTCATTGTAAAAACAAATAAAGAATTAATAAAAGTACAAAGTAAAAATTTACAAAAAGAATGTATACAAATAACGAAACAAAAGGGGGGGTTTACGAATTAGAGTTTTGAAAATTAAAATAAATAAAAGAAAGAAAATATTAAAACACATGTACAAGAATAAAACATAAGAAACAAAGATCAAAACCAATTCCATGTAATCAAACTCAATTCAAACCCTATAGGTAAATCGTTGCAATCCTCTTCAATTGAATTCGACCTTTGTCCAAAGTCTTTACTACTTGTGATTTAGGTTCACAAAACTATTAGGTAAATCGTTTACCTAAATCTTACACCAATTACATACAATTCCTATAAGTGTCGACCCAAATAAGATAAACATATAAAAGTTTTCTATCAAGCAAATTCAATCGAACAAACTCACATAAGCAACTTAGAATCACAATTATAGAATTCGAACAGTTTATTTAAACATAGAAATTGGGCTTAAACTTTACCCTAAACGTTATTGTTAACTAGAAACAAGTTCATACGAAATCAAACAAGGAAATCAAAAGATTATAAGGAAAAAGCATGAATTACACCGTGAGTGGAGATAGAGATGGAGATCGAGAGCTTGAACGCTGGACTCTTGAATCTTGGAAGCAAATCTTCAAGATGGATGATGGATGATATGATCTTCACGGCTCCTTCTTCTTCTTCCTCTCCTTGCTTGAAAACTCAGAACTTGTAACTAGAGAATGGGGAGAGAGAGAGAGAGCTTTTTCGTTGGAGAGAATTTTCTGAATGAAGAGGTGTGTTTAACGTCAAAGAATGGAGAGTACATATAGGGGACATTGGCCTTGGTTTCCAAGCTTCATGAATCTTCTACTATTTTCCCAAAGAATTATCTGATAATACCACACAGCTTCAACCAATCACGTAACTCCACGTCAGCTCTGTTGTGTCATCCAACCAATCAAAAAGCTCCAAAATCAATCCCTAATATATTGTTGCCAAATTTTCAATGATTTAATCTAATTTTATTCACAATTTTCGGCCAAATATCTAGGCATGAACCTAGACAATGTATCTGGATGCATTTTGGACCTTTTCTCCCTTAAATCTCTCACTTGATTATCTCTAACGTCCTCCCATTAATTTTCTCTTGATTTTCATGGAAAAATGCAGATTTTATTCTTTAATTTCGGCCAACATATCTTGAGGAATTTGAGGAATCAATCTGAACTTGTTTTGAGCCTTTTCTTGTTGCACAATCCCTTGAAACTCTCCCAAGATTAGTTCCAACGTGTTTCTTTGATTTCCTCTTGATTTTTCACTTTATCTTCATGATTTCCCACTGTAAAATCAGATTTCATTCCCAAAAATATCTTCCTTATGTCCAACAATCCAAAATTAATTGGGCTTTCAACATTTTGCCGAAATCCACATTAACCTAGAAGGTTCTTGGGCCTCCATGTGTCCACTTCAAGCCATATAGTCTCTTAGTGCCTCCAGGACTCTTCTCTCAACATCATTTTTCTTCATTAATTCGACCAACTTCCTGGTTGGCTTAGGAGTCTTGCTTTGTCATAGTTTCCTTTTTTGAACAGGGTTTCCTGGTTTGAAACAGGAAAACTTATTTTCTCCATTTCAGCTCATTTATACATCCCTTCGTGTCTTGTCTTAGCTCCCTTCAACGTTGTCTAGATTTTCTTTCTCTTTTTGAGCTCATTTCAGTTTTGTTTGCTCCATGCACCTGAAAATAGAAACTATTACTAAAATTAGAAACTTCCTAAAAATAGTAACTTTCCTAAACAAGAAGGATTCATTTAAGGAAATAACTAAGTAAATATGAGGAAATAACATTTAAAACATCGCATTAAAATGCCCCTATCAAGCACCACCCAATATATATATATATATATATATATATATATATATATATATATATATATATATACAGTCCTTCTTGGCTAAGGACTTCCTTAGTTTTTCTTAGGTACGGATTTCTGGTTTTAACCCACTTTCCGATCACATTTTCACATCTTAACCGTTCAGTTTTTAGGTCCTAATGTATAGATCACCTCTGAAAATTTTCAGCCAATTTGGTGATCGTTAAGGCATCCAAAACTGCAATTTACCATTATAAATACGAACGGTTCCGGTTCGACAGATTCGGTCCGTTCGTGTAAATTGCAGTTTTGGATGTCTTAACGATCACCAAATTGGTTGAAATTTTGCAGAGGAGATCTATACATTAGGCTCTAAAAACTGAACGGTTAAGATGTGAAAATTTGATCGAAAAGTGGGTGAAAACACCAAATCCGTACCTAAGAAAAACTAAGGACATCCTTACCTGAGAAAAATCCTATATATATATACATATATTTATTTACTCAACAAGGGTTGTGGCATCCAACTCACTCCACCAATTGTATCCCATCATCCCCCTAGGATTAAAGCGTCTGATTCCCCCATACCAGTCACGACGTTGACCCTAAATCCATAATTGAGCACAACAATATGTTTTCACACAATGAAATCAACTCATCCAAGATACACAATATTATTATGAAATTTAAGCATTTGATATATAATCCAAATCATCATTCAAACTCAATCATAATCATCCACTTAGGGATGACCACTAATATCATCTGTAGTTCACATAAGAAAATCGTGAAATTCATTTGTATAATTAAAATTTATTTACTTACTTATGGACCGTAGTTGATCAAGTCCATGTGATTTTAAAAACAAATATTTAATCCATAAATATTTTTCACACAAGTACGACAAAATACATTACGTAGCGGGAGTTTCGAGGTAAGTTAGTAAATAAATAAAAGCACTCGGTTCGTAATATGAACCACGTGAGTTTTACTCACCTCGAAACTTCCGCTGCGTAATGTATTTTGTCGTAATTGTGTGAAAAATATTTATGGATTAAATATTTGTTTTTAAAATCACATGGACTTGATCAACTACGGTCCATAGGTAAGTAAAATGAATTTTAATTATACAAATGAATTTCACGATTTTCTTGTGTGAACTATAGATGGTATTAGTGGTCATCCCTAAGTGGATGACTACGTATATATATATATATATATATATATATATATTTATGAAGATCCAATGGTCGGATCTTCGCCCATGACCACACAAAGCCACTGGGACAGTCATATGATCATCATATCAAAACTACAAGTCCATCAGACGGTCCTAACTTCACAGATCACAAATCTACCGATCGAAATCTAAAAATTCATAACTAAATCATACGATATACAAAAGATGCGTATAATATGATGAAATGATCTTATTGAAATGTAGAATCTTAAAATGTACAGAAACTATATTTTTGACCCCTGGAGGTGGTCGGAAAGGGTCGCCAGAGTTAATGGTAGAGCCATTGCCGACCACCACCAATGGTGTCGGGGTCGAGTTGTACTTCTTCGTTTCAACATGCTGATCATTTTTCATAGCTAGCTCAAGATCAGAAAATAACGGGAAGAGGTCGAAAAATTTCTGAAATAGTCACGGTGGCCGGAAAATTTCCAGAATCCGGCGAGCTTGAGTTCGACATAAAAACTTCCACCAATGGCTTCGATTCCTTCTGGAGAGTTGTTCCGCAACTCAAGGCGAACTCCCTACCTCAAGAATCACTCGAAACGAAGCTCTATAACTTGAGATATTCGGATCAAAAGTTTCGTTCGATCCAAAAAGGGACTGGCTTTTAGCCACCACCACAAGCCATGCCTCCATGCAAGGTTACTTCTGGGAGCTTCAGGAAGTCGAGGCGAGCTTGAGGATGAAGTTTGGCAAGGATTGATGGCTTGTAGCTCGAGATATCACGATTGGAACAGAATTAAGCTTAAACCGGTCGGAGCTTTTCCCGCCGCCGCTGCAGGCCGTGTCAAGGCGCAAGGCTGCCTCTGGCAGCTGCGCAAGATCGAGGCGAGCACGAGGGAAGTCGTCTGGGGTCGTGAGGTGGACAGAGGACGGAGAGAGAGGCTGGTGAGCCTTTGCTCTGTTTTGGCTGGGTTTCGGCCGCGAGAGAGAGAAACACAGAGAGCAAGAGTGAACAGTTTCCAAAAGGGGAAGGAGGTTGGGAGAAAAAGGAAAGTTCCAAAAAAATTTAGGGTTTTTTCTTTATATACCCGTTTTGGAAATTTCTTCTAATTTCGATAACTAAATCAGAAAAAATCCGATCTTTGTGTTCTGCATATGTACGGACTCGTATCAATGAGCTCTACAACTTTCATGATACAGAATACATGGAAGGAGATTGATATGAGCATTTTACTGCGACATTTTAATAGTTAATTCCTCATATTTTGCTTAGTTATTTCCTTAACTAAATCAGTTTTTAATGTAGTTTCTACTTATAGGTACATTGGAGCAAATGAAGAAGAAATGAGCCTAAAGGCTCATGAGAAGCAAAGGGAACATTGAGAATGACAAAGGCAAGGCACGAGGATTGTAGAAATAAGCTGAAATGAAGAAATAAAATTTTCATGGTCTAGCTAGAAAATCCTGATCCGACCAGGAAATCTTGGTCTGACTAAGAAACCTACTCCTGCCAGGAATCCTAATGACAGTAGAAGTCCCAGTTGAATTAGGAAAGAAAAAGAAGGTTCAAGGATATTTCATGTTAAGAGTCCTTGTTTGACTAGGAGTCCTGAAAACATAAGGAGTCCTAATGGGGATAGGAAACTTGAGAGCACTAGGAGAAAAAAATAACACGTGAAAGGCCAAATCAGGAAATCTTCCTATGCAAGTCAATCAACTTTGACAAAGTATTGAGAGCAGCTAAGTAGATGATCTTCATATTATGGAAAGCTTCGAATGTCTGGTTTCCATAAATTTTTACGGTTAATCAATATCATTTTCTAGAAAAAGTTATGGCCGATTTAGTATAAGAAAGTCATGCTGCGCTCGAATCAGACTTTTGATGGGAATTTCTGGTTTTGAGGCCCAAATCATATCGGGAAGCCCATGGCTTAATATATGCTTCATATTTCAGATAATATTGCACATGTGATGTCCTAGAGGCTTCCAGAAGGGTTTGGCATCATCTTTGGAGAGTTTTAAGGGATTACAACATACAGAAATGATGGAAACAAGTCCAGATACGTTGCTTGTTGCTCAAACCCCTATTTGGACAAATTTTAGGAGATAATATCAGAAAATATTCATGTTAATTCAGAAAAAATAATCTCCCTAAAATCAAGGTGCTATTTTGAAGGCTTCTCATTGGGTGGATGATACAGGACTGATGACAAATGCTGTGTGGATCAATCAGATAATTCCTAAAAGGTAAAAGAATGATCCAGACCCCTAGACATCCCCTATATATAGATGCACCCTGGACGCCTCATTCAATTCTTTCATTCTTTTCAAACACCAAAATTCCCCCCCTCTCTAGTCTTCGAGGTTCTGCGTTTTCAAGCAAAGAGGAGAAAAAGAAGAAGCCGTGAGCCTCCTAGCCACCATTCCTTCCATTGTGTGCCATGATATTGAAGCCTTGCTTTCAAGTTCTTCAAGTGTTCATCATCTACAAGTGCTTCATGGTGTAATTCGATCTTTTTCCTTGTAAACTCTTTGGTTTTTCTTTGTTTGAATTCGTGAACAATGACTTCTAGTTAACAAATAACGTTAAGGGCGAAGTTTAAAGTCCGTCTCTATGTTTGAATAAAAATTATGATTTCTTTATAGTTGGTTTCTATTTTGCTTACGTGAGATTGCTTATTTGATTTTGGATTACAGAAAACTTTTATATGGATGTGTTCTTTGGTACCCAACCTAGGATATATGCTTGTAATTAGAGCTAAATTTAGGTAAACAATTCATCTAATAGTTTTGTGAACCTATTTCATAAGTAGTAAAGGCTTTGGACAAAAGTCAAAATCTATTGAAGAGCATTGCAAATAGATAAGCTTTCTTATACTAGGTTGTGCACTTTGGTTAACATCCTTCTTTGTTCTTCATGCATTGAATGTGTTCTTGATTAGCTAGGTTTCTAGACTATGATTGCATGTTCAATAGGATTAATTTAGGTGCTTTCACTTAGATTAATTCATCAAGGAAAGTAAAAGATGGGAAATCGTTTGCTTATTAACGTTTCACATGGTCAACTTCTTTCCCATGACATAGAAAATTCACTATAAGAATCGTAATTGGATTTCATTCATATGATTGTGGTTTTTATCTTTGTTTCTTGCGTTCCACCCTTGTATATGTTTTTTTGCATTTTCTTTGTTTTATTTATTTTAATTTTTGAATTTATATTCTAAAACCCTCTTATTTGTATTTACTTGTATATATTTCTATTCTTTGTTTTATGTCTGTAAATATAATACTTTATACTCATATTAAGTCTTTATTTGTTTATGCAATTATAGGCATACCCTCAATCCCTGGCTAGAACAATCCTTACTTATTCTATACTGACAACTATATTTTGCAGGGTTAAATTATGCGTTTGCTTTTAGCGTATCAAAGATGTTGAAGATAAAGTTTTGCCTAGCGCTTCAATTCAGGAACACTCTCAGGTTCACTTCCAGAAGCCAACACTAGAGATGGTAAAACACATAAAACCTCTATATATTACGGTATGCTTTGAAGGATATCTAGTTTGAAAAATTTTGGTTGGTGGTGGGGCCGCAGTGAATGTCATCCCTATGTCCATGGTGACCAAGCTTAAGAAGGCAGAGAATGACCGTTTGCCTGTAAACCTGGCAATATACGATTTTTCTAGTGGTAAGAAGAACATCGTCGGGGTTCTCCCTCTTGGGGTTACAGTTAGGAGCAAGAGTGTTATTACAAGTTTCTATGTAATCAACGCTGACACCACATAAATGCAATCCTCGACCAAGATTGGATCCACAAAAGTATGTGTGTTCCTTCTATCCTTCATCAGTTGTTGGTTTTCTGGAATGGAGACGATGTGGATATTGTAAAGGCTGATGATAAGCCGTTCAAGGCCACGGCTAATATGTTGAAGCTGCATATTATAATGATCATGTGAGTCCATCTGAGGTGTGGAAAGAAGACCGCTAGGAGAATTACTGGAGTTACCATGCGCAGGATGGTAGCACTTGGCCCCGAAACCGTGTTGGAAGACTCGGAACGTCCAGCCTTGGCTACGCTTTTTGACTCAGTTATCAATGAGTAACAACAACAAAGAAGATAAAGGAATGGCCGCAGTTGAGCTTTCAATGAGCAACTTGCTGGCCTATTGGCATGAAAGGGCTGCTCAGAGAGGCGCAATCGTTAACTTGGCTGAATTTTTATCAAAAGGTAAACATGAAGAAGAAATTCCAATACAAGACCTCGGCCCAGCCCCCGCCGAGATGGAAGACACACCTGTAGAGGTAGAAGATCCCTAGAAGGAAATCAATCTTAGCACGCCTGAGAACCCGAAGCCGCTCTTTATAAGCAAACTGCTTCTTAGTGAGTTTAAAAAGGAACTAGTAGTTTTACTTAGGGAATTCAATGATTGTTTTGCTTGGGATTATCATGAAATGCCTGGATTATACCGGAGCGTTGTAGAACATAGATTACCTCTGTATGAAAATTGTAAGCCACATAAACTGCCACCACGGCGGTTTTCCGCCGAAGTGCAGCTTGAAATAAAAAATGAGATAGAAAGATTACTCTTTGCTGGTTTTATTCGTACTACTAGATATGTACAATGGATTTCTAATGTAGTGCCTGTTAAAAAGAAAAATGACAAAATCAGAGAATGTATTGATTTTGGGAACTTGAACACAACCACTCCTAAGGATGAATATTCGATGTCGATGGCTGACTTACTTGTAGATGGAGCGGCACGCCATGAAATATTGTCTTTCATGGACGGACATACCTGATACAATCAAATATTCATTGCCGAAGAAGATGTACATAAAACAGCGTTTAGGTGTCCTGGAGCTCTTGGGACATACGAATGGGTTGTTATGCCATTTGGCTTAAAAAATACTGGCGTCACCTATCAACGGGCTATGAATATGATATTTCATGATCTGATTGGCAAGACGGTTGAAGTGTATATAGATGACGTGGTTGTCAAATCCAATAAACAACGAAGTTATCTAGCTGATCTACGGCAAGCCTTTGAGAGGATGAGAGCTCATCAATTAAAAATGAACCCACAAAAATGTAATTTTAGGGTCTCAGCTGGTAACTTCTTAGGTTTCCTTGTGCATCAAATGGGCATTGAAGTGGATAAAAACAAGGCTAAGTCCATTATTAGTGCACCACCGCTAACAAATAAGAAAGAATTACCATCCTTTCTTGGGAAAGTAAATTTTATAAGGTGATTCATAGCTAATTCAGTGGAAAAATACAACATTTTTTATCGTTATTAAGACTCAAAGCTGAGGAACCCTTTACATGGAGAGTTGAAGATCAACAGGCTTTTGACTAAATTAAATGTTACTTAGGAAACCTACCAGTACTAGTGCCCCTCATCAGAGGTCGGCCATTGAAATTGTACATAACCGCGGCCGAAAACTCAATTTGTGGTTTTTTAGCCCAAGACAATGACCGGAGAAAGGAAAGGGTCGTGTACTATTTAAGTAGAATATTAACGGATGTGGAGGAGAGATATACACCAATTAAGAAGCTGTGCTTGGTCTTGTATTTTTCGGCAATAAAGCTATGACATTATATGTTGTCGTCAGTGGTGCAAGCCATATCTAAGATAGATTTGATCAAGTATATGCTTATTCATCCCATCATCCGAGGACAATTGGCAAGTGGACTATGGCCCTCTTAGAGTTTACTTTCAAATACATTTCGCAGAAATCGGTAAAAGGATAGGCTTTAGCCGATTTCCTGGCTCACCACCCCTCTGAAGAAATAGAATCCATGGAAGAAGTGGAGATTCAGACTATTGATGCAGTATCCATGAAGAAAAACTTCTAGACAATGCATTTTGATGGCTCAAGCATTAAAACTTCGGCTGGGGCTAGAGTTGTGATCTAGTCCCCTGAAGGACAGGTGTTGAGAAATTTAGCTGAGCCTCAGAAGAGGGAAAGTTCCCGCTATATTCAATGACTTTGGCGCTAGAATAGGCATTTTCATTCACACAATAGAAATAAGGGAGTTATGTTGTAGGAACTTACAATATGATTTCCAATATGTATGTTTTGGAGGAATGAGTGGCATTTAGTAGGGATTTCCAAAATATCTTCCTTCATCATACAACACAAAGTAAAAAATTATTTTATGACATTCTGCAAGTTACTCTAATACAACAAAATTAACAATTCTGTTGTGCAATTTGAGTAAAAGTACGAGAGAAATATGCCGCTCTTCTTTTTTTTCATTCACACAACAAATCATTTTTGTAATTGTTGTGCAATCACCTTCCAGCTAAAATCTTTTTAATTTTAACAGCTTTAGACAATGTGGCTTTCTTAAAAGAGTTGCATGATTCACTTTCCCACATCACACAACAAAACTTTTTTTTTCATTGTGTAAAAAGTGTCCTGTGTTAAGGTTAATGGCGTAATGAAGGATTCTACTCACCAGACTTCTACAAAAGCCGGGCCTCCATGTTGTAGCTTATCCTTCATAGAAAATTTCAGCAGCTTGCAGTGACTTCTCTAATTTGATCATGGACGACATAGTAAAAGAAGAGGCTATAGAATTTTCAGCGAAATACAACTAAGCTCTATTGTTAATAAAGGAGACGATGCATGAATGAGTGATTCATGAATTATCAGGAGACACTCCACCATCTTGTTATTTGGTTCCTCACTTTCTTTGGGGCATGCCGCAAGTAATCTCACGAGTTCTTGATGAGTACCAAACGGACACCTCGTGGCATTTTTCTAGACATGACTGGTTTGTGTGGCGTGCTGGGAGGTCGCAAAATTGGCCAACTTTTACAGACAAGTGGAAAGCATAGGTCCCAAGAATGGAGTATTACTTCGGCGACCTTTAGAAAGAAATTGGTATCTTTGATGCCATCAAACTCACGGAACAAGACACAGTGGTAGAAAAACCCTTATTGCTACTAGCACTGGCCTTCCAATTAGTTGTTAGGGAAAACTAAACTCCCTTCTGGGTTTGTCAGCATATCACCTTTTGCATTATCAAAACTTTGCTCTGTTCTAGGATGGTTAGAATATCAGTAAGAAGAAGACTATAGTGTTAGAAAATCTTAGATCATGATTTCAAAGCTTTCATAATTAATATGCCATACATCTAATAACGTTATATGAAACATGATAGAGATCATAGATCTTATGTAGAGGTACATGTCTGCCCCCCTAGTTGGAATCTGTTAAGTATGGAATTGAAAATTTATCCCATATTAGCGTTGGAATTTCATCAAGGAAATGTTTTCTGTTAATGTAATATCATGATCGTAAAATTTATCCTATTTTCTGGTTTCCCTAACCTTTTGTACAAGTTGCCAGTATGCCAAATGTTGCGTAGTGTTATATATATATATATATATAGAGGGCTTCCACTAAGGGATCTCTTTTTTTGGTCTTTTATAGGGATAGACATTAGACCAACTTTTAGATCATATTTTCACATCATAACCGTTCCGTTTTTAGGTCCTGATGTATAGATCACTTCTGCAAATTTTCAGCCAAATTGGTGATCGTTAAGGCATCCAAAACTGCAACTTATCCGAACGGACCGAATCTGTCGAACCGGAACCGTTCGTGTTTATAATGGTAAATTGCAGTTTTGGATGCCTTAACGATCATCAAATTAGCTGAAAATTTACAAACGTGATCTATACATTAGGACCTAAAAACTGAACGGTTAAGATGTGAAAATATGATCGAAAAGTTGGTATAATGTCTATCTCTACAAAAGACCAGAAAAAGGGATCCCTCACTAGAAGGGCCCTGTATATATCTATATCTATATATATATATATATATATATTATATATATATATATATATATATAAACTGTTCGGACAGCATTATTACCCCCCACAGACCTATTCTTATTGATGGTAAATATTAGTATAAAAAATTTAGTGAAGTACGTTGTTGACCTACCAGCCAATCTGACGAAACGATGTCATTAGTTTAAAGGTCAGGCCCCTATGATCACCTAATATGATCATTAGATAATCACCACCTTGAAGCTAAAAAAGTTATCCGTTCCCTGCCGCCAGAAACTATAGGATTTTCTTTTGCGTCTAAAGTCTTGTTTTATGTAGAAACAAGAAAATTGAGTTCTAAATGGACTTTGACTGCAATGAGAAGAAGCATAATTGGTTTCTTAATTTACATGAAATTGATGTGGTTCAAGCTTAGGATAAATGCAGTTGGGTCTTGGTTATCCATTTGGTATTAATTTCATAGTTTATATGAGTTGTGTGTTAGCATGGTATGCACTTAGTGTGCAGGTCATTTTAGTGATCATTTTAGTAAATCTAAATGGTTGATATATGATTGCTTGATCTTATCAACAAGCTGTAACTATCTCAGTTTATAAATATTATCAATCGACTCTTCTTCAAAAATTTCATGAAACTATCATAAGTCTTTACTGTCACATCCCGAATTTTTTGAATAATAATTCAAAATCTGAATTATGAATTACTACAACTCAACAATAAACATCTTGAATTTTATTCTTAACAACCACACCACACGAATCGAATTTCAATCCCGAATTTAGTCTCAGTTTATTATTACAACTCAAACTCACAAATAAAATTGTAAAGCTCAAAATGAGCATATCAAACCTTACAACGTAAATGAAATCAAATAAATGCTGCAACTCCTCAACAGCACGGTCTCCTCCCTGATTATCCTGACCTGCAAGAATATTCACTACAGCATTTGAATAGTGTACTGGGATTGCAACATCACAAAACCCGGTAAACTTTTTGAAAGCTCGTGTGAGTAAATAATAATGAATGGTTGTTTAATTAAGTCATATTTATTTTCACCCAAGTCAACACCCAACAATTCCAACATCCACAAGGAAACCACAATCTCAAAAATCAATTACTAAATCAACAATTCAACACGGGATCTAAACTCACATCTTTCATCTTAAAACCCTAAAATCATATTTATAAAAGCATGGTGTCTGACAGACTAGAGCTCTAACTGAGTCGTAGCCCTTCACTTGGCTTAGGTTATGGCATCCGATATATTTAATTTATCATAGTTCATCAATATAGGTATAGAACATCTGATATGCATACTCAATCTAGCCTCATTACCCGACAAGGGTTGTGGTATCCAACTCACTCAACTAATCGTAACTCATTATCCACTTAGGATTAGAGTGTCTGATTCTCTCATACTGGTCACTACGTCGACCCTAAATCTATAATTGAGCATAATAATATATTTCACACAATGAAGTCAACCAATCCAGGAAACACAGTATTATCATAAGATTAAGCATTCAAAATATAACTTAAATCATCATTCAAACTCAATCATATCATCACTCAACAACACACCAACCAATATATATTCCACGTAAATATATATATATATATACACGGAATCATCCACTCAAGGATGATCACTAATACCATCTATATCAAAACTACAAGTCCATCGGACGGTCCTAACTTCACAAATCACAAATCGAACAATCAAAATCGATAGAAATGTAAAAATTCATAACTAAATCATATGATATCCAAAAAATGTGTATAATATATCGAAATGATCGTATTGAAATGTAGAATCTAAAAATGTACAGAAACTATATTTTGACCCCCCGTACGTGGCCAGAAAGGGCCGCCGGGGTTAGTGGCAGAGCCATCGCCGACCACCACCAATGGTGTCGGGACCGGGCTGATCTTCTTCACCTCATCATGCGAATCATTTTTCATAACTAGCTCAAGATTAGAAAATAATGGGAAGAAGTTGAAAATTACCAAAATAGTCACGGGGCCGGAAAATTTTCAGAATCCGGCGAGCTTGAGTTCAACGTAAAAACTTCCACCATTCGCTTCGATCCCTTTTGGAGATTTGTTCAGAAACTCAAGGCAAGCTCACCAGTTTAAGAATCACTCAAAACGACGTCCTGTAGCTCGAGATATTTGGATCGATAGCTCTGTTTTGATCTGATCGGGGCTGGATTCCAGCCGCTGCAACCGGCTGCGCAGCCGTGCAAGGCTGCTTCTGGGAGCTTTAGGAGGTCGAGACGAGCTTGTGGATGAAGTTTGGTAAGGATTGATGGCCTGTAGCTCGAGATATCACGATTGGAACCAAATCGGATTTAAACCAAAACCGTGCTTCCTCCGCCGTTTCCGACCTTGCCACAGCAGCCTTGGTCGGGGCGAAGCTGTAGGAGGTGGTCTGACATCGTGGGGTGGCTTGAGGAGGGAGAGATCGATCGGAGAGCTTTTGCTCTGTTTTTTCTGGGTTCGGTCGAGAGAGAGAGATGATGAACAGTAGTTTCCCAAAAAAAAAAAAGGAGGCCAGACTAAAATGGAAACTTTCCAAAAAAAACTAGGGTTTTTTCGTTATATACCCAAAATGGAAAAATCTTGTAAATGTTATAACTAATTCATAAAAATTTCAATTCGTGTGTTCCGCATATGCACGGACTCGTATCGACGGGTTCTACAACTTTCGTGAAGGAAGGTTTCCCAAATTCCGTACGTATAAAAATTCGATTTCTTGAATCGAACATTTCGAGCTTTTTGTTGAAACAATTTATTTCGGAACTTCGATAATTCTAAAAAATGAAATATTTTCAGTAATATTCGTGTAAATGCACATTATTCATTCCACACCATAACATGAAATGAAAATGAAAATTGCGGTTATTACATTTACTCTTTTAAGATTCATAGCTCATCAACACTTCCAGGAACTTCATTAAAGCCATTCGATTGACACAAAGTAGTGGGGTTTACATGGTTGCTGAGACACCTCAAGTAGCTAGTACTGCTAAGGATAAAAATGTGGTCACTAGAGACATGAGCTTCTATGGGGTTATTACTGAATTGTGGGAGCTTGACTATAATCATTTTAGGGTTCCAATATTTAAGTGTGATTGGGTAGAGAATGAAAAGGGTGTAAAGGTAGATGATCTTGGGTTCACTTTGGTGAATTTGAATAGGAAAATGTGTGGAGCAGATATTTTATGTTGTAGACCCTGTAGATCATATGTGGTCAGTCATCTTAAGACTCCCCAAGAAAGATTACAATGATTCGGTTCACGTTGATGAGCTTGGGGACACCATTCTTTCCCACCCTTCCATTGCAACTACAATGCCATCTATCCAGCCACTTGATAGCTTGACCGATAAGGATCCAATTGGTTACAAGCGTTCAGAGAATAAGGATATATTAGTTGATGGAGATTAGGAACTCTTATCTGTATTGGCGTCAACATTTTTTTTTTCTTTTTTTTTTTTTTTTTGGTGATACTACTTCAGAATTTTGTTACTATGTACTTATAACCACTTGATAGCAAACTGAACAGCATTCATCTTGATGCTTATTGATGGCTTGCCACATTTTGTGTACTAAAATAATTGTTGAATCTTGGCTTTTGTGTTACTTTTTTGTTATGTTAATTACTCTTATTTTGTCTTAGGAAAATGTGTGGAATAGTTTTTTATGCTTTTATGTTCTACTTCTGATCGTATTATTTTTTGATGTGCCTTGTGTTTGTGTAGATAATGGCCTCATCAAAATCTGCAAGTGTAGCACAAAAGACTAAGTAGAAGGAAAAGCAATTGAAGACTAAGAAGAGAAAGTCTTTCAAGTCTTCAACGTTAACATCATTTTCTGTTCGATCTTATTCAAAGAAGAAGGGGCTGTCTAAAAAGACACAAGTTGAATCAACTGGGGGCCTTAAGCTGATGAAGCGGCATGCGGTGACAATGTCATGTATTACAAGTCGTAAGAGTCATAGGCAGAAGAAGATGATTTTTTTTAACAGAAAAGGCACTCCTTATGGGAAGGTGGCTAAGGAGTTGCAGTCCTACATAGGTGTATTGGCACGAAGAACGGTACCAATAATAAGAAAAAGCTGGAGAAAGGCAACTGCTGAGGAGAAAAACAAAATCTGATCACATGTTCAGGTAAAAACGTGCTGAGTTTATTACTCTCATTCATTGTGCAGTTTGTTAGTTTTATTAAATGTATGTAATTTCCATTTATATATTAGTAGATGAATCTTATTACTGATACTTAGCTGTGAATGTACATAGATTCCATTTTTCCTTGGTCCTGAAAATAAGAAAATGGTAATGGATTCTGCTGCAACAAAGTGGAGAGAATTCAAGTCTCGATTAACTTCAAACTACATTGTTCCATATGTGGATGACCCTGAAGCATTGAAGTATCCTCCAGATGATTATCCTTTCATAAATGCAGATCATTGAACTCAATTTGTCAAATCCCGAACAACGCCCTCATTTTTGGTATGAAAGAAACATATCACTAGTTTGATATAGTTGTAGTTCTAACTAGCATTTATTAAACGTTTAAACTGAATGTTGATTTTTGCAGGAAAAGCATGCTGCACAATAAGAAAGGCATAAAAAGAATTTATATCCTCATAGACTGTCCCATAAGGGATATGCAGGGTTAGAGGAAGAGTTACGTTGGTAAGTAAATAATGTTTATTATCGTATGTATGTGTAGTTTTTAACATCACAAAGCTGTATCCACTTAATTGTTTTACTTTTTAGGCTAATGAGATGGATGATGAAGATATTGATAGAGCCACACTCTGGATCAAAAGAAGGCAGCCCAAGGATGACAGTTTCAAGGATGAAGAGACAAAAAAGAAGGCTGAAAAAAGAGTAAGTCTAAATAACCAAAGTGTATGTTTGCAATTTGTTCAAATGATATAGTTATATTTGTACACTAAATATGTCATGATGCCTTGAAGAAAAGGTTTGCTATTGGAGAACTATCCATCGAGAGAAGTGATGATGTCTTGATATTGGCGTTGGGGACTCCTGAGCATGGGGGAAGAGTGCATGGAGTGGGAGGTTGTGTGACTCCTACTTACTTCCATCTACCTAAACATAGAAAGGAGAGCATAGAATCAACAATTCTACTTAGTGTACAGAAAATAATGTTAGAAGAGAAACAAAAGATAGTAGAGGAGGCAAGGGAAAAGATAATCGAGGAAGCAAAGGAAAAGCTTGTAGCAAATGAGCGGGCATTTTGGGCAACCAAGTTTGCTGAACTTGAAGCCAAGATAATTGCCAAAGAAGCTAGGAACTGTGATACTCCCAAACCACATGTTTTTGATCAAGGGAGTTGTTTACACACAATTGATGAGACAGCTCAAGAACCATTGCCAAAAGGTGCATTGGAAGAAGAAATAAACCATGTGGATGGAAAAGCAATTCATGGAGCTTTTGATATTCTCGAAAACAAGGTTATGAGCGTAAAAGGAGGGTTCAAAGGTGATGTAGGGAGGCCCGTTGGCTGTAAGTTTCACCTATGTATATAATTGTCTTGCAAAAACAGTATTTGGTTTGTTGTTTAATCATCATTTGTTTTTAGGGCATTCCTCCCCAACCTAACAACAAAGAGTGTGGGTACTTTATCATGCGATACATAAGGGATATTATTGAGGATAAAGATATGTCATTATTTCTTGGAAAGGTAAACCCACCTATAAATGTAGTCACTTTACTTGCTTTCTATTGAGATTGTGGACATAACAGTTATGCATGCCTTTGCCTCACTTTGATATAATACATTGGTTTCAGTGGGAAAGGAGAGATAGCAGCCGCTATACCCAAGCAGACATTGATCAGATGAGAAATGAGTGGGCAAAGTTTGTGGTCAAGACGTATGTGTAGGAGATGAAGGAAAGCATTTCCAATGACGTAGGTTGTTGCTGAAGGAAAGCATCATTTTGGCGTGCTTCTCTGCTGGTACAATATCCATGCACCTTGTGGCATGTTTTGAAACAAATATTATGTATTTGTACCAGCTTTTGATGTCCCAAGTAGATGGACATGCACTTGAGTGCTTCTCTTCTTTTTATTTTGGATTGGATGATTGGGAAATGCTCCATTTTAACATTTGAGGTTTATAATATGGGTTGGATTATTCATTTGATAGTTTGCAATATGATTTCTTTACAACTAATCACTGTTCAATAATTAGGTCCAAATGGAATACCATTAGTAATGCACAAAATGCAGGCAATAAAAATTGTCGTACAACAGATTTAATGTTAATGTTACGTTATCTCAATACACCAAAATCTGGGTACTCACACAATGCATTCTTATATATCACACAATGGTTTTACCAAAATGTGTCTCTTCAATTACACTCACACAACTGTAACAAATGCGTTCTTATATATCACATAATGGTTTGACCCAAATATGTCTTTTCAATTACACTCACACAACTGTAACAAATGCGTTCTTATATATCACATGTTGGAACATTTTAATATTTTATTTATTATTGAAATTAAATTTGGATGAATTTATTTTGAGTTTTATTTGTAACTCATGGTGTTTATTTTGATTTATTTTGGGTTTTAATTCTTGTAACCTATGGCTATTGGTTACTACCCTATTAATTGTAGGGAGTGTCCTAAGAGCCTATAAATAGCACCATTTGTTGCATGCTAAAGAATATCCTTACTAATGCTATTACGAAACACTACTATTCACCCATCAACTTTCTTTCCAAAATCCCCCAAAAGTGTCTTGTGTGTTTTTTGGCCAAAGAAAGGTGTTCTTTAGGTGGAGCTTTGGGTTCCTCCAATTTGTGCAGATTGGTGTGAGCCATACAATTTATTGTTGGGTTGCTGTATCCTGGAGGAGACAAGTCCAGAGATTTCTGGTACACCGGCATTGTTCCGCGGAGGGCTTGAATCTCCTTAAAGAGAGCGAGATACCCGCGCCTCAGCTAATTGTCAACGAGTTTCTCATATAGAAATTATAATTTTATTGTATTTTCTCCAACAATTTTAAGGAGAATCATCGAACATGGAGCATGCACAAGAGAAACCGTTCGACAATATGAGAAATCTCAACTTGAGAAAGATGAGTATAACTATTCTTTTTTATCTCTTGACTTATTTCTCATGTAATGTTCATGATTATAATGAACTACTCATTGTTATTCAAAGAAATGTTGAGAAGTTTTGTAGATTAACATGGAAAGAGTTCCAAAAATCCATGTGTTACAAACAAAATGAGATTTCCTTGGAGACCTTGACGACTCGCATCCTCGTTGAGGAGGAAGCAAGAGGTCAATATGTTCTTATGTAAGATACAAACAATGACACCTCCAAGGTAAATTTAGTATCTTCCAATAATAATGTGCCCAATGGTCATTTTCATAAAAATTCTTATATGCAGCCAAAGAAGAAAAATATGAAAAAAGTTGGTAAACCTCACCAGCAGAATAAAGGCAAACCAAGCTATGTGAATAAGAACCAATATCCTCCTTCAGAAAATAAGCAACAATATACTTCTTGTTATGTTTGTGGCAAAAGTGGGCATATTGCTCGAAATTGAAATTATCGAAAACGTGACGCTGGTCCTCAAGCTCATGTCACTGAAGAACCATATGTGACAATGATAACTGATGTAAATGTGGTTCAAAGTGTTGAAGGATGGTGGGCAGATTGTGGTGCTAATAGGCACATCTGCTATGATAAAGATTGGTACAAGAAATACACTCCTTTTAAGGAGCCCCAAACAGTTATGCTTGGAGATTCACATACTACTTATGTGCTTGGAATTGGTGAGGTGGAACTCAAATTTACTTCTGGTAGGGTGTTAACTTTGAAAGATGTGTTGCATACACCCTCCATGAGGAAAAATTTGATGTCTAGTTATCTTCTTAATAAGGCTGGTTTTAAACAAATTATGGAATCTGACCAATATGTGATCACCAAAAAAGGTGTATTTGTGGGCAAAGGTTATGCTTGTGATGGCATGTTCAAATTGAATGTTGAGAATAATAATAAAGCATCTACTTCAGTTTATATGCTCTCTTCTTTGAATTTTTGGCATGCACGTTTATGTCATATAAATAGTAGATATGTGGGAATCATGAGTAGCTTGGGTTTAATTCTTCCAGTGCAAAAAGATTTTGAAAAATGTGAGACTTGCAGTAAAGCAAAAATTACTAGAAGGCCTCACAAAAATATTGAAAGGCATACCGAGCTATTGGAATTAATTCATCTTGTGTGAATTTGAGGGAGTTTTAACTCGTGGAGGTAACAGATGAAGAGATCTATATGGACCAACCAGAAGGTTTTATAGAACCTGGTCAAGAGCACAAGGTATGTAAGTTATCTAAATCTCTTTATGGTTTAAAGCAGGCTCCCAAACAGTGGCATGAAAAATTTGATTCCTGCATGATTGAAAATGGTTATAAATCAAATGAATGTGACAAGTGCATATATTATAAATCTTGGAAAAATTCACATGTTATTATTAGCCTCTATGTGGATGATCTGTTAATTTTTGGCTCAAATTTGCATGTAATTGATGAGACAAAAACTATGCTTAAGAGCAATTTTGATATGAAAGATCTTGGTGAGGCTAATGTTATTTTGGGCATGAAAATAACAAAAACATGTGATGGTATTTTTCTTGATCAGTCACATTATATTGAAAATTTTGTGAAGAAATATGATTATGTTAGCCACAAACATGTGTCTACTCCTTTCGATTCTAGTGTTCATTTATTTCCTGTTGAAAGTGAAAATGATGTGATTAATCAAAAGGAATATGCTAGCATAATAGACAGTTTGCGTTATGCAACTGACTGCACTAGACCTGACATTGCATATGCAGTTGGAGTACTTAGCAGGTTCACAAGTAAACCAGGTAAAGAACATTGGCATGCTATTGAGCGGGTTATGAAATATTTGCTTGGTACTAAAAATTATGGATTATTTTATAAAAAATATCCTGCTGTACTTGAAGGCTTTTGTGATGCCGATTGGAATACTCTGTCAGGTGATTCTCTCTCTACCACTGGTTATATTTTTACATTAGGTGGATGTGCTATTTGTTGGAAATCAAAGAAGCAAACAATAATCTCTAATTCAACCATGAAAGTTGAACTAATTGCTCTAGCTTCAGCAAGTGAAGAAGCAAATTGGTTGAGAGATTTATTGCATGAAATTCCCTTGTGGGAAAAACCTATACCACCTATATTGATCCATTGTGATAGCACTGCAGCTATTGGTAGAGTTAATAACCGTTATTATAACGGTAAATCCAGACCTATAAGAAGAAAGCACAGTACTGTGAGATCATATTTGAGTGATGGAATTATTAATGTGAATTATATTAAATCATGTGATAATCTTGCAGATCCTTTAACTAAAGGCTTGGCAAGAGAAAACGTCTGGAGTACATCGAGGGGGATGGAATTGAAGCCCATATCGTCATGAGCCATATATGAGGACACCCAACCCGGTGATTAGAGATCCTAAAAACTGGATTCAATGGGAAAAACGAATCATAAGGTGGCCGTAAGAAAAAATGCACTATAGTCTCTTACTCATCCCTATGATGTAAGTACATTAATCTTGTAACGTATATGTAGGTTGAGTTCATTAAAACTCTTAATAAAATCTGTAGCTCATATGAGTGGGATGTCATAGTTACAAGAGCATCCTTGACGGATTTTACCTATATGAGTGTGAGAGTGGGGCCGCTCTCTATGAGAATTGGGTTTATTCTTAAAATACACTCATGAAAATCGGGATAAGCACAAGGCCGTAACGTGCTGGCTAATAAAGCTCATATTAACACCTGAATTATTATGTGTGAACAGTAGTTCTTATTTTCCCTTAAGTAGTTGTAGTTCAAGTCTGAGACCACTATTAACTCTGGAGTAGGGATTGCTGTTTCACTAAGTGAAGGTTCAATGCAGAGCACACCTTCATGATGCATAATGGTTCGTCTTTGGGCCGGTATCTTTTGTTTATATTTGTTTTTAAAATATTAAAATGAGTGGGGGAATGTTGGAACATTTTAATATTTTATTTATTATTGAAATTAAATTTGGGTGAATTTATTTTGTGTTTAAAATCTGAATTTATTTGTGTGTTTAAATTCAGAATTTATTTTGAGTTTTATTTGTAACTCATGGTATTTATTTTGATTTATTTTGGGTTTTAATTCTTGTAACCTATGGCTATTGGTTACTACCCTATTAATTGTAGGGAGTGTCCTAAGAGCCTATAAATAGCACCATTTGTTGCATGTTAAATAATATCCTTGCTAATGCTAGTACGAAACACTACTATTCACCCATCAACTTTCTTTCTAAAATCCCCCAAAAGTGTCTTGTGTGTTTTTTGGCCAAAGAAATGTGTTCTTTTGGTGGAGCTTTGGGTTTCTCCAATTTGTGCAAATTGGTGTGAGCCATACAATTTATTGTTGGACTGTTGTATCCTAGAGGGGACAAGTCAAGAGATTTCTGGTGCACCACCATTGTTCCGCAGAGGGCTTGAATCTCCTTAAAGAGAGCGAGATACCCGCGCCTCAGCTTATTGTCAACGAGTTTCTCATATAGAAATTATAATTTTATTGTAATTTCTCCAACATCACACAATGGTTTCACCAAAAATGCGTCCTCTTAATTACACTCACACAACTATAAGAGCAGAACTATGTTGTCCAGAACTAAGCTACACAACAACCATAGCCTCTAACTAAAGTCTGAAGACAAATTAGAAGACAGTGAAATTTAAAAAAATGTTGTCTGATAATGTTTTCCAACAACATCTTTAAACAAGTTTCGTTGTCTAATGCATGCACCAACCATACACAGCCATGCTGCGTAATAGCTCTACCTAGCATCTGTTGAGAAAAGGCACAACGCTGATAACAAGTCGACTGTGTTCATATCATACAACGGTGCATCACCGTTGTGCTATTTTTCATCACACAACGCGCTGATAGCTGTCAATATCCCACAACTAAAAATATCAGTCGTCTGTTTATTTTTTAGCCTAGTGCTTGTTCAATAAGAAGTCCAGGTGAGGAAAGAAATCTAAAGATTCCTCTTCATCATGGAATTCGATGCACATCCTTTACTGATTCCTTATTTAATTAGAATGTGAATCTAATGGAGAGTGAAAAGTGCTCTGAGATTGATTAATTAATTGATTGAAGTCATTGAACATATAATCATTTAATTCATGGAGTTAATTGGTTAAGTGTTTAATCATGTGATCCTTACTTTAATTGCATGGTGGCCACATGATGGCAGCCATTTAATAATTCAAGGTGCAATGGCAGCCATTCCATAATTCAAGGTGTAATGGCAGCCATTCTGTAATTCCGGTTGGCATGAATCAATTGATTAAATATTTGATTATTTAGTTCTTGGTTCAGTTGAATGATGGTAGCCACGTGTTTTAAGAACGATGGCAGCCATTCCATGTTATTAAAGATACGACGGGGTGGAGGGAAATCTATGATATTGCTTCACATTGGGTTTGAATTAATCCAATTAATTCAACGGAAGGAAAGTTTACGCATGCACGTTTCCTTGGAAGATAAGGGTAACATTATGGAATGCTCGGCAAACTCTAAAGGCGAGATTTATTTATTTTAAGCTGAAGCTTATAAATTATTTTAACTCGGCTAGTTTTCCTGAAGTCGGAGTATAAAGAAGGAAAGAGATCCGTGATCAAGTTGCACCAAGGAACAATAAGTTAAGTCACTATGTCAAAATCTGCATCAGACTACACTTTTTAGACTACGAAAATAAATTTCCATTGTGTGTTTGATATGCTAAAAGTAAGCATATAATTTAACCCTGAAAATATCATCGTTAGTATACAGTAAATAGAGATCGTTCTAATCCGGGGATTGAGGGTACACCTGTTATTTTAAAACAATTAAAGAATTAATAAAAATACAAAGTATAATATTTACAACAAAAATAAAAAAAAGGATATATACAAAATACAAAATAAGGGGGGGTCTTAACAATTAGGGTTTTGAAAATTAAAATAAACAAAATAAAGAAACATAAGAAACAAAGATCAAAACCAATTCCATGTAAATTTGATTCAAACCCTATAATTGATCATCTAAGTCATGAGAAAGAAGTTGATCATGTGAAACATTTGAAGCAAATGATTTCCCATATTTTACTTTCCTTTACTAATTAACCCAAGTGAAAGCACCTAGATTAATCCTATTAAACATGCAATCAAAGTCTAAAAAGCTAGCTAATCAAAACATGTTCAACGCAAGAAGCATAGAGAATAAGTTAAGTGCACAACCTACTATGAATAAGTTCACCTATTTGCAATGCTCTTCAATTGAATTCGACCTTTGTCCAAAGCCTTTACTACTTTTTATTTAAGTTCACAAAACTATTAGGTGAATTGTTAGCTTAAATCTAGCACCAATTACATGCATATATCCTAAGTTGGCCACCAAAGAACATAAACATATAAAAGTTTTATGTAAAGCAAATTCAATCGAACAAACTCACATAAGCAACTTCGAATCACAATCATAGAATTCGAAAACTTTATTTAAACATAGAATTGGGTTTAAACTTTGCCCTAAACATTATTGTTAACTAGAAATAAGTTCCAATGAATTCAAACAAGGAAATCAAAATATTACAAGGAAAAAAGAATGAATTACACCGTGAGGGGAGATGGAGATGGAGAGCTTGAACGTTGGATCTTGAATCTTGGAAGCACGTCTTCAAGGTGGATGATGGAGGCTAGGGCTCACAGCTCCTTCTTCTTCTTCCTCTCCTTACTTGAAAACGCAGAACTTGAAACTAGAGAGTGGAGAGAGAGCTTTGACGTTATGGGAGTGTAATTTCTGAATGGAGAATGTGTAAAACGT
This sequence comes from Rosa persica, assembly GCA_025331145.1. NCBI lineage: Eukaryota > Viridiplantae > Streptophyta > Magnoliopsida > Rosales > Rosaceae > Rosa > Rosa persica. The sequence continues at coordinate 18,927,234 of WFKR01000004.1, read as the reverse complement.
CAAGAATGAGGGAGTATATATAGAGCACGGCAAGAGTTGCCCTAGCTTCTTGATTCTTCTATAATTTTCCAATGAATTATCAGAAAATGCCACATAACTCCAATCAACAGAATATTGCCATGTAAAACCTATTGTATTGTCCAACCAATAAAAACTCTCCAAAATAATTCCCTAGTGAATAGTGCCGAATTTCCATGAATATATTCTGATTTTTCTCTTTAATTTCGGCCAAAATTCCTTTAGGGAATGTAAGGATGAATCTAGACTCATTTTGAGCCTTTTCTTGGTGTCCACACTTCTTCTTTCTTAAAACTCTCCCTAGGAAATCTCCATGGCATATCCTTCCATGTGTGGCATCAATCTCCTTTATTTTTCTTGATATTTCACGGCAATAAACATAATTAACTCCTCCAAGAATATTTCCTTCCTTAAAACTCTCTCTATAAAATCTCTAGGCGTAATCTTTTATTTTCCTCTTTATTTTCACGTCATCTCCTTGTTTCTCTCTTGGTAGTTCACGGCAAACACATAATTCTTATCTTATGCGTCACAAACCCTAATTCCATGGGCCTTGATCCATTTTACCGAAAATCCAAAGTATACTTGAGAGTTCTTGGGCCTTGATAAGTCATCTCCTTGCCATGTCATCTTCTAAGGTCTTCAAGAAACTTCTCTTACGCCATGACACTTCATCATTTCGATCACACTTCTTGGACGGCTTAGGAGTAATTTCCTTTCTTGGACAGGATTTCCTTGTTGAAACAGGAAAACTTCTTTTCTTCATTTCTGCTCATTTATGCAGCCCTTTGTATCTCATATTGTCTCCTTCCAACGTTGGCTAGCTCCTCTTTCCATTTATGAGCTCATTTCAGCTCATTTATTCCCAAGTCCTAAAAATAGAAACTGTTACCAAAAATAGAAACTTTCCTAAAACAAGAAATGACAACTTTCCTAAACTAAAATGGGAAAACTTTCTAAAAATAAAAATAGAAACTTTCCACAAATAAAACAGGAAACTTCCTAAAAATAGAAAATAGAAACTTTCCTAAAGGAAGAACTAAGTAAATATGATGAAATAACACTTAAAAAGTCGCATTAAAATGCTCCTATCAGTGTTAATTGAAATCGCTTCATACAACAGGTTTAGTGTGATTCGGTTCTATAAGGACATCTGAAATCAGAATTTTTTTGGTGCAAGATTATTGTACAACAGTTATAAGGATTTTTCGGTTGTCTGAATGAAAAAAAATTTCCCTCCCACCTTGCTCAAATTTGGGTTGAAATTTTGACTCACCTTGTACAACAGTATAGTTGTTTATGTTTATGGTGACCCGAATGGATATACCACAACGCCGTAATATTAAGCCAATAAGAACTTGATACGTCATAGACATACCGTAGACCTATCAACTTAATATTACAAGGTCTTTTAAAAATGCAAATTTTAGAAAATAGGAGACAAAGAAAAACTTTTAAGAAAGGACTTTTAATCAACAACCCAACACTCAAAATAACAAGTCTGAAAACGCTTCAAAATAAAGTTGCTAGTGCACTGTGATGCCTTAGGGCGTACATCATAACCGAAATGATAAGAGTTCAACAACAACAATAAAACAAAGGGTGAGACACGCTCCCAAGTAGGCGGACCTCACAGAGTTCAACATTAAAAGAAAAACGAGTAAATTGACAGAGTACCAATAGTGAAAGACTTCAAGCAGTTGGGACAGCAACACACAGACTCAGCCAACAACCCACTTAGTTAGGTTTGAAAACTAATAGGTAAAACATAACTACTAAAATATAGATTGCGTACATTTGTAAAATCGAGTAAAACAAATGCAAACAATAACAATAATCTTTGTTCTTTTTCGAGAAATCATATGCAGCATGCTTCACACACTTGGAGCTTCGAGATACTTACCTGCTGGCACAACTAAAACAAATCGGTGACCGACCTGATTCGTCATCTTTCGAGAACCAGCTAACTATTCTGTAGTCCTTATGACTACAAGTAGTGAAAGTGTCCATTTCCTAGCCCTGAGTCTCCTATGACTGGTTCACTGTCGGTACTCACTCTTCCTTGACAAACATAGGAGCACAGCCTCCTCCAGAGGTTCATGGTTATCGACACCGTGGGATCCCTAAGAATCTACCCGTCTAGGTCCCATTCACTTTCAGATCATAAGTACATACATACACTGGGTACAGTATCTCAACATGCAAGTCTAGCCTCGGTTTTCGCAATCAGCAATTATCAGTTATGAAAACACAGGTTTCACGAGGCATCGACTAATGAACAACCAAAAATATACTTGTAGGCAATATAATAATCTACTAGAGCATTCCACGTATATCGAAAAGCCTCTAACAAGGAAGGGATAGCTCACCCTACTTGGAAATACCGGTGTATTCCACACTCTGGTGCTTTCCGCTTAAGCTTCCTTAACGATCGTATTTCCTGAACCATTACTTAGTTTGTAAATAATTATTCACGTAAACATCATGATCAACTCTAAGTAATCCCGCATACTAAATCCTTTTTATTTCAATGAGGCTATTTATCATTTCTTTGAACTTCTACTAATTTGGGAAACTAACTTCTTTCTTAAAAAGGAAAAACGTCATTATCGCTCCGCTAAACTATCGCCAACTCGAGCGACCAAAGTCGAGTCGATCCTCTCATTTTACAAGGTTGGTCAACCTTAGTCAACCCTCAGAGTTGACTTTTGACATTTGACTTTGACTTCTGACTTTTGACCAAATATCACTAGGCCAATAATGTCAATATACAACACTTTTTACACAACGAATTTTTTTTTTTTTTTTGTTGTGTGATGAAGGAAAGTGAATCATACAACACGTCTAAGAAACTTCCGTTGTATAAGGCTATTAAAATTCAGAAGTTTTTAGTTAGAAACTCATTGCACAACACTTATAAGAAATGTTTGTTATGTGAATGGAAACAAAATTAGCGGCATATTTCCTTCATACTTCTGCTCAAACTTCCCTCCAGTATAGTACAACAGTCTACTTGTATCTGTTGTATGAGTGCAGCTTGCAAAATGTCATACAACAATTTTTTACTATATGTTGTCCAAATGAGGAAGATATATTGGAAGGTTTAGATGTGCCCCAAAATGGCATTCATTCCCCCCAAAGCGAACAAATTTTGATTGAAATGTAGGTTATATATATGTACTCATACAATGTAATTACTTATTTGTGTTGTCTGAATGAAAAACGCCTATCTCTAGCGTCAAAAGTGACATTTTGATTGCACATAAGCGGGAATTTTTCCTCTTTGCTCCCTCAATTCAAATTGAATAGGTTGATAATCAGACAACATAACTTGATTTGTGTGTTGTCTGAGTCACGAACTCAAAATAAAAGAATCAAATGCACGCATTTGACAAATTAATTGGAGCCAGCTAGCTATCTACAGTCTCTATTTTGAGAATTATCTCACTCCCACTTAAGGGCCTCAAGTTGTTTCAACACTAACAAAAACTCTCCCTTTTCTTCGAACTAGCACCCAAATTCTTCCTCTTCAAAATTTTCTTCGAGCCAAAAAGCCATCACTCACCTAATACTAACATGAGTAACATCAGTCTATTTGAATCACCCAATACTAAAAGGAAATCGTCGATTGGGAATCCAGGTCTTCAATTTGGATTAGTAGGTTAGGGTTCTTCAATTGGAAACTCGATTAAGTCACTCTCTCTTTCTCGCTCGTATTCTCCGGCGCGACACCAACAACTTGTCTTCTTCTCTATAACAATCGTCGTTTCTCACCTCCTCTCTCACCTTCTTCACCTCTACAACTGCCATGGAGGAGAGAGAAAGCACGTAGATGATAAAGAATTCGAGGAGAGAGAAAACAGATCTGGGATTTCTCTCTCCTCCATTGTTAACGATGTGTGGGTAGAGCTCCTGGTAGCAGAACCTCTCATTTCGGTCGCCAAGTTCTCCTTTTGCCTTCACTGGTAACCTCTCTTTTCTATTTCTTCATTTTTGAATTTTTATTCTCTGGTTTAAAGAAAGTGATTGAAATGTTTGTTCTTGACATTCTGGTGCCTTTAGGGGTAGCAAAATAGTTAACAAAGTCTTTCTCCCTTGTGATTGTTTCAGATCTTTCGAATTACCTCTCCCCAAAATATCTGAATAAGACTCTTCCAGTGAATTTGCTTCACTGCTGAGTCGTTGGCCACCTCCCACCACCACCACATTTTCTGCTCATGTAATCGAGATGTCGTGGATCGATTGAGCTCCAAATTAAAGAACATTGAAGTGATCACCGCTCTCAGAGATTCGGATCACCGGAATCAAGGTCTTGAACTTTCTGAATCCCATGTGGAGAAAGTTGAGAATTTTGGCCTTGTCTTGCTCATTTGCTATCTGGGTTTTTGTTGTCTCACCAAATCAAGGTACAATTTTTTCACTTATTGTTTCAGCTTTCATCTTTTGAATTGTGGGAAGGCTTCTTGTCTGCTTAGTTTGCCTAGTTTGTTGGTTTGACTATCTGTACCTACATTTGAGAGTTTAATTTGATCTATCTTTACTGTTCTAAGCTTATTGTTTCATTTCAGAGAATCAAATCCCATTCTGGGTCTATTGAGTTGTATTCAATATTACAGGGATCAAGTAGAGGTAGCGAATTGGGGAAAAGAGGAGAGACTGCAAGATTGGATACCCAAGGTGAATTCGTGCTCTAATATTCTTAGTATGGTTTCATTATGTTTTGCTTCAGACACGATTGATTAATTCTATGTTTGGGTTTATGGGATCCGTATCATTTTAAGGGTTTCAAAAAAATCCCATTTCGGGCAGTTTGGTAATGAAATCTGGGAGTTAACACTGAGTAATGGAATTGATATATTTGTCTTAGGCTGAAAGATTGGTGGGCATTTGGGTGGAGTTTGCTTAGTCTACGTTACCTGTAAGTGGTCTTCATCTTAGCTGGTGTTTGCTTTTCAATTACTGATCTTGGTTTATTGAATAGCTCCATGTATTTCTATATCTATGATTAAGCATACATATATATAATTGTATATACCCGTTTATATATGAACAAATGCACAGCAATGATTTGGCCTCGTGGTGAGAGGTTTAATTCAAGTAAATGGTTGATTACGTACTGTAAGTGTTGGATACTTGAAACTTTGTTGTAAAGCTTAACAAAGATAGATCAAGCATGCCGTTTCTTTTCCTGGTGCAAATTTCGTTGTTAAGTTTCCAAACTACCATCTTTCTGATGGTGATGCATTCTGTGTATAAGTATAGGCATAAAAGTTTTGGCATTCTTTGGCATATATGCACAACACTAGATTCATAATTATCTACTTCCCACCTAGGTATAATCATGTGTGTGTGTCTCTATACACACACACAGATATATATATATATATATATATATACATATATATCACTGCACTATATATATAATGATATGGAAATATTGCTGTAGCTTACAATTCTGTACGCTGCACTATATATATATATGTACCCATATTCACATCTACTTCTCCATTCATACGTTACTTATAGTTTTGGTTCTCTTCATTCAAATAGATGATTAGATTGGATTTTGGATTATGAATTGAATGATGAAATTTATATTTGGCCAATGGTAAGATTTCTATCTTTTTGATTTTATTTATCTTTTCTCATCAAGTTGGCTTTTGATTTCTTCCATCTTTTGCGATTTGGCTCAGAATCACTTGGTAGATGGTTTGAGCTGCCTTAATGGGGCCTCGCAGTCACCAGAGGAACAAGAAAGTCATACCCTTTTCAACTTTCTCGTTAAAAAAAAAAAAAAACCCTTTCAACATTCAGGTGGGTTTCTTTCTTTCTAGTTTTATTCTTGCTAGCTGTATTGAGGTCCATAGTTTGCTGAAATTCTTATTCAAATGGACATGCAGTAATCTGAGACAGACTTGTAATAATGAGGGAGGAGCATGAATGGGTCTATTTTGATTTGGGCAGTGCATGATATTGCTATCCTTGGAATTTAAATTAAATGTGATTATTGATTTACAAGTAGTTGAGCATAGGTTTTTTTTGGGTTTTTTTTTTTTTTTTGGTTTGTAATCTGTCGAATTGTCCTAATAATTGGGATGCATTTGGAGTTCTGGGTGTATATGGTATATTTGATTACAAATATGCAATCTTTTAGTATGTCAATTATGCAATGTATTCTCTCTAGATATAGCTTTTACTCATTAGTTAATGATTCATTGTACTTGAAGGTCATTCAATTCTGCTCTTTTGTTTGACTCTAAAGTTAGATGTTTATGGTGTGTAGGAAATTGAAAGAATTTTTTGTTTCTGGAGAGCGCAAATGTTTCCAAAGATTGATTGGAATACTATTGTAGTTGAGATTATTGATTTGCTGGGTATTTGAAAACAGGGAGATAAAGTCATTTATATGAGATTCGGAAGTGGCCTTACATTATGACTCAGAGTCATACTAGGGCTATAAGAGAGGTTTATATTTTTTAGTTATTTGTAAATGATTCAGAGTCATACCAGGGCTTTAAGAGAAAAAGGTGGTTTCACAGGTAGTTCTGTTATTTTCTTTTTTGTTCTCTGTTAAGTTTATATACGAGTATCTTTTTTTTCAGTCAAGAAGTATCTGTTTAGTTTATATACTAGTATCGGGTGCAGTCATAGTTTAGTTAGCCAAAAGGCTGATCATATATGAATTATCTTCGATTAAGGTGACCAAGTCTTTTGCTTTGGTGTACTTGCTGTTCAATTTGTGTGATCATATAGGATGCTCTACCTGTTTTCAATTTGTCTGTGCTTACAAGGATATTGAAAGCTTGGATGAAGTGCAGAAGAGGTTCAAGGAAGAGTAGGTGTTCAGCCTTTAGTGATATTGCATGTTCTCAATGTTGTTCGTGTTTTAATGTATGAATGATTGAGAAATACTATGTTTATGGTACATTTGATGCTTTAATGTATGGATTGGATTACTTGAATTGATGAATTGCATTCAAATTTCTTTCTAATATGCATCGATACTATTATTTAGATAACAATGGAGTATTAATTATGCAAAATTTGGATTATTACATAATAATCAAGCAACAATTCACACAACAGACTTCTTCTAACACAATAAAATTTAGTTGTGTGAAATTAAATCATACAATAGTCATAGTCTAAAAACTGAAGTGGGAGGAGCAATCACACAAAAGTAAAATCTAAATGCATGTTGTCTGACAAGCTTAACCAACAACAGTTTGAAAACAAGTTTTGTTGTCTGAAGCATGCACTTGCCACGCATAGGCATGGTTGCGCAGTAACTCTACCTAGCATCTGTCGAGGGAAGGCACAACACTTATAACAAAAATATGTTGACTGTTTTTATGTCATACAACGGTGCAGCACCATTGTGTCATTTTTCATCACACAACGCTCCGATACACAACGGAGATCGTCCAAATCACACAACGATTTTGGTCCGTTGTCTGTTAGCTTTTTTAGCCAAGTGTATCCCTTTATTTACCATTATTTCTTATTTATTAAAAATAAATAAGTAAATAATTATAAATAAAGTTTTACTTTTACTTTTACCCATTTGCTCCTCCTTTTTCACCTTTTTACTTTTACCGTGATTTTCACCTCCACATTTTCACTTTTATCTTGTTTTTTACCGAATTTACCTTTACTTTCACCTTCTTCACTTTTTACCACTTTACTACGGTAAACATTCATTTAATCCAACTTTTACTCTTTCTTCATTTTTTTTTCTTCTAAAATAAACACATTTCCTTTCTTCTTCCTTTTCTTTTTCTTTTGGCCAAAACTACACAACAACAATCACCAATCTTCAATACTAAAATTCCAACACTTTGAAAATTAGGCTAATAAAATCTTACTAATTAAACCCTCTTCAAATATCTATTTTTCACAATTTTTCCAACAACAACAATAGCCCAATCAAATCAACATCAACCAAATAAATTCCAAAAATTTTAGGGTTTTTGTCCAAAACCCATTCCTTACCCTTTCTTCTTCAAAACTCACAGCCTAATCCTCCTCCTTGGCCTCCTTCACCTACAAATCCGTCCAACATCAATATCACCACTAAAAAATTCGAAAGAAGGTTTCATGGATAGATCCTTACCACAAATCCTTGCCAAACCCGTAGCCTAGCCTCTTGATTTAGTGAAAATCGGGTTCATGCACCAAAAAAATCAAAATGGAATCAAAAACTCGAGTTTGATAAGAAAGATGTGTAGATCGAAGGAATAGAGGCTGATTAGGATGGATAATACCTTGATTTGAACTTGGAAAGAAGAAATCACAAAAACCCCCAAATTGGCTTCGGGTTCTAGGGTTTTTGGAGGATTAAATTGCCAAATTTCTTGATTTTGGTTGGAGAAATGGAAAGAGGGAATGAAATTAAAGAAGAAAATCTGGAAATTTTGGTGAGGATTGGGGTTCCGACGAAAGCAGCCTGCGGCGGTGAGGCGACATCCGGCGGCTTCCGGAGAGAGAAGGGAACAGATGAGAGAGAGGAAGAGCCGAAAAGAGAGAGTGAGAAGTGAGAAAATGAGGAAGAGGCTAGGTGTCACGGGCCGAACTTTGCAATACGCAAAGCTGACCGTGCGGCACTTGCTATCAAGCAAGTCAGCCAAGTGAGTACCTTGCAAGGAACAATGAAACCACACGATATTAAAATAGGGCTAGCGACAAGCAAGAATACAATGATATAAATGTTGGGCAACGACGAAGAACAAATGAGTAATTGAAAGGAAAGATCAAGGAGCAATCTCACGGGACACAGATGATTGAATAATTCCTCTTTTATTGATGGTAAGACGGTAAGGGAGGAAAAAGTACATGTGTTTACCTATACTAGTTCCGTAGTCCAAACTATGCCGACTAGGAACCCCTCCCTATAGAGCATATCGGGCTTACAAGAAAGGGCCAGGGGAATACATGGAAAAGGCGGAGGAGAATAACTGCTAAATAAAATAAATTACATAATTTGTAAATTACCAAAACACCCCAAGCACACAAGCAACCAACCAAAGGCTTAACTAATGACCCTGGACAAGGTTGCTTGTGGCATTACAAGTGCGGCCCCTAACATCCTCCCCCACTTAAGCTGTCGGCGCTCTCGACGACGGCCTTGGTCTTGAAATCTTCAATATTCTGGTTGAACTTCTTCTTCAGATCTTCAGCATTCTCCCAACTTGTTTCTTCGTCTCCAAGACCCTTCCACTTGACAAGAAACTGTTGGCGTGAGCGCTCTGACGCTCGGATCACTCTTTCTGCCAAGATCTCCTCCACTTCTTTTGGCTTTGGTGGGCGGATGTCGACGTGCTCTCGAACAGGCTGGTTGCGCGCTGGATCTTCAAGGTCTGGCTGGTGTGGCTTGAGGTTGCTGACATGGAAGACGAGGTGAACTCTCATCCAAGTTGGGATGTCAACTTTGTAGGAACACTTCCCCACTTTAGAAATGATAGGGAGTGGTCCTTCATACTTCCTGAATAGCCGCTTGTCCCTGGAGCGTAGGAACCTGAGTTGTTCCGGGAGCAATTTGACAAGGACCATGTCTCCTGCTTTGAACTCTCTAGGCTTGTGGCCTTGATCCGCCCACTTCTTCATTCGCCTTGCTGCTTTCTCCAGATACGCTTGTGCAATCTCCGCATTGGTCTTCCACTCTTTTGTGAAGTTAAAAGCACGCGGGTTTTTCCCTCTGTACACTTCTTGAATTGTGTGAGGCAAGAGAGGCTGTTGACCAGTGACCACTTCAAAAGCACTCTTGTGGGTGGATGAGCTTTTCTTCGAGTTGAAACAAAATTGTGCAACATCTAACAACTGCGCCCAATTCTGCTGATTGGCATGAACAAAATGGCGCAAATACTCCTCCAACATCCCGTTGAACCTTTCTGTTTGTCCATCGGTTTGCGGGTGATAACTCGAAGATATGTTGAGCTCGGAACCAAGTAGCTTAAATAGCTCGGTCCAAAACGTTCCTGTGAACCTGGTGTCTCGATCACTGACAATGTTCTTAGGCACACCCCAGTACTTCACAACATGCTTGAAGAAGAGGCTTGCTGTATCTTCAGCCGAGCAATACTTTGGAGTCGGCACAAAGGTGGCATATTTTGAGAACCTGTCGACTATAACAAGGATTCCTGATACGTCTCCGACCTTTGGGAGATTAGTAATGAAGTCGAGGGAGACACTTTCCCACGGGTGAGTCGGAATGGACAATGGTTCCAGTAACCCAAGAGCCTTCTGTCGTTCGATCTTGTCCTGCTGGCAGGTTAGGCAGGTCTTAGTGTATTCTGTGACATCGTCCCGCATTTGGGGCAAGTAGTAACCCTGCTTGAGTAGTGCGTGGGTTCTCTGCCATCCAGGGTGACCGACCCATAAGGTATCATGACATTCCCTCATGAGCATCCGACGTAACCCATCAGCCCGCGGAACAAACACTCGTCCCCCCTTTTGCCATCAATATGCCATCCTCCATCCAAAACCGACGGCTTTTCCCCTCCTTCACCATTTTGATGAGTGATTGGGCCACTGGATCCTTCTCCAAACTCTCCTTGATACGTTGCTTGATGTCGATGGCAATGACACTACTCGATAGAACCGCCAACATCTTGAGGGTGGCAAGGTCGGCCTTGCGGCTTAGGGCATCCGCAACTTGATTAGTGTGACCAGCCTTGTGTTCGAACTGGAAATCAAACTCCGCGAGAAACTCCTGCCATCTAGCTTGCTTTGGGGTTAACTTTGGCTGAGTCAAGAAGTGGCTGACAGCGGAATTATCTGTCTTTACAAGGAACTTCGACCCCAATAGATAGTGTCGCCAAGTTCTTAAACAATGAATCACGGCTAGCAACTCCTTCTCTTGAGCCGTGTATTTTCGCTCAGTTTCCGAGAGTTTATGACTTTCATAAGCAACAGGGTGCCTCCTTTGTAAGAGGACTCCTCCTAAAGCAAAGTCTGAAGCATCTGTCTGAACTTCAAATGGTTGATTCAAGTCGGGTAAGGAGAGGACCGGATCTTCCATTATAGCCTTCTTCAACTCTTGGAAGGCCTTCTCACAATCACTACTCCAATCCCATGTCGCTCCCTTCTTCAAGAGCTCAGTTAAGGGGGTTGTCTTCTTCGAGTAGTTCTCAATGAAACGTCTATAGTATTTAGCCAACCCAAGAAAAGAGCGCAGCTCCTTCACATTCTTGGGGTTTTGCCACTCCTTTATGGCTTCCACTTTCTCCATGTCCATCCTGATTCGACCCCTCTCGATAACATGACCCAAAAACTTGATGGTCACCTGCGCGAAGGAACATTTCTCGCGCTTAACATACAATTGGTTATCTCGTAACTGTTGGAATACCAGCTTCAGATGCTCTATGTGCTCTCCCAAAGTAGAGCTGTACACTACAATGTCATCCAGATACACCACCACAAACTTATCCAAGTACTCATGGAAGACTTGGTTCATCAAGGTGCAGAATGTCGCCGGCGCATTGGTCAACCCAAATGGCATTACCAAGAATTCAAAGGCACCGTAGCGAGTGACGCAGGCAGTCTTAGGCTCGTCACCCTCGGCAATTCGGACTTGATAGTACCCCGAACGGAGATCAAGCTTGGTGAAATACTTGGCACCACTAAGCTGATCAAACAGATCCGCTATCAGGGGGATCGGGTACTTGTTGCGCCTTTGAATTCTTGGTAATGCCATTTAGGTTGACCAATGCGCCAGCGACATTCTGCACCTTGATGAACCAAGTCTTCCATGAGTACTTGGATAAGTTTGTCAGATCCCAATATGACATCAAAGTCATCCATTCGGACAACTATAACGTCTAGTTTTCCCTCCCAATGGCCCAACTTGAGTGGTACCCCTTGGGACAGTCCAGTTGTGGGCGAGGCCTCAGAATTCACAGCTTTCATGCGACCAACATCCTTCTCCAACTTTAACCCCAACCTTCGTGCTTCTGTCTCCGACACAAAGTTGTGTGTGGCCCCTGTGTCAACCATCACATTCTTGGCAACCTTCCCATTGACATAACCATCCACGAACATTAGGCCCTTGGCCTGATCCTTCTTGGGTGGTTGTGGTTGTTTCTTAACTGCACTCAAGAATCTCAAAGCTCCCATGTGGCTATGTTCCTCCTCGGACTCCTGCTGGTCTTCTACTTCTTTTGATTGAATGTGGGCTTGTAGGGCCGATAAGGCTGTCTTGTGAGGGCACTCGTTTACTCTGTGAGGTCCTTTGCATAAGAAGCAAGACACTGGCCTTGGGGCGTACCCTGAAGGATTGAAGGGTCGAGGGGTGAAGACTCCAGTTGAGGCACCCGGCTTGGAAGTTGTCGTGTCCCTCGCATAAGTGGCCCTCCTATCCCCTCCTCCGGAATTGGAGAATTTGGACTCCGCTCCCCCACTTTTACTCGGCCCCGCCCTCAAAGATCTATTGGCATTCGTATTCAAGAAGGACTGAGTCTTCTTGCTGGAGTTCTCCTCAAATGTGTAATCAGTCAGTCTCTCAGCAGCGGCCTGAGCGGAGGCCAAATCTTGAACCCTCTACCGCTGAAGCTCAGTTCTTGCCCATGGTTTTAAGCCCTCAAGGAAATAGAACATGGTTTTAAACCCTAAACACCCCAAGCACACAAGCAACCAATCAAAGGCTTAACTAATGACCCTGGACAAGGTTGCTTGTGGCATTACAAGTGCGGCCCCTAATACTAGGGTTTTGAGAGAATGAGATGCTTAAATACCTCTCCCATTAATGAGTGCGAAAAGTCCAATCTGCTCCTCCTTTTAGGCCAAGTGGGTTTGGCTGCTCCATTTTCTTTTTCTCTTAATTTCTATCAAGCCCACTCCGAAAATACATCTTCAAACATCCTTATTTCTCTGACTTTAAAAATAGTTTCTTAGACCCAAATTTGATTTTCTCTAATTTCTTAATCATTTAAAATGGCATCAAAATCTTAACTTAAGCGCGAATACTTTTGTACCTTATGAATTCGTAGTTTCATACGTTATGCGACAAATTAAAATTAACAAGAAAAGTATAGGGGTCTACAATGTTGTATGAACCAAATATCATACAACACATTTTTTGTTTGTGTTGTGCAAGTTTGGAAGAAAACTAGATGTTTCCAAAATGAGAGTCTTTAGCGCCAAAACAGCCAATTTTTTGGTGAAATGCAGGTACATGATTGTAAGATCCTACAATGGAATGGTCTATTTTTGTTGCGGGAGAATGAGTTTGTGATTCGCACAAGGCGGGGGATTTGCTTGGTGGGTCCATAAGCTGAAATTTCAAGTGTAGACTATTAAACAACCAAAATTATTTATGTGTCGTCTGAATTGATTGCACAAAATAATTGCACATTGTCTCCCACTTGGTCATTTTCAGCACTTGGATAGTCTTCGAGAAAAACAGCAAAAGCAAAAACTATCTTCTTCTTCTCAAAGCAGAACCCGTCTTCTTCTCTTAAAAAATTGAACCCAAAATGACTGGGTTGGGATTCATAGCAATACTTGGCCCTACTGCAATCGAGAAATCCAATTAGTTCATTCAAAGTCGTTGTTCTTCTCTCTCGACTCAAGCCATCGTCGACTGATTGTCGCTTCACCGCTGCCACCAACTACCGCGACGCTGCTACCGTACTATAAGTCACTCAAATCGCTTTCTCCGATTTCCTATCTGTTTCGGTAATTGATAACCGGAGTTGATGTTTTTGTGATTCAGGAGGAGGCACTAAAGAGAGAGATCGGAGATCTAAAAATAGAGGCTGTGCGGGAGCATCTGAGGTGCTTAAGAGAATAGGTTACTTGATTTGATTTCTTGTTAAGTACAGTAGGGTGAAGTATTGCTATGGATGTAGTTGGGCTCAAGTAGTGCCATAAGCTTTCACCTGCAAGGCCAGATAGGTGCTTCGTCTCCATCAAGACCACTTTGGGCGACGACTTCTAAGGCCAGATCATCCTCATTCTTCATATCCTTCACTAATTTTTTCTTTTCGATTTGATTTCGCTGCTAACCCTAGAAAAGTAAAAATGTGATCATGCATTGATTTCATCCTTAACTTTGGGATTATGAGAGGTTTGAAAGAAGGGCCTATGCAGAACATCAAGCTACTGAAGGCCAACTATTTCAAGAAGTTGAGCAATCTGGGTTAAGCCGAAGACTCGCTTGGCATTAAGAACTTTTAGCTTGATCTTAATAGTCTCAGAGCCAGAGAGGAATCACTTATCAGGTAATTTGTTCGCTACCCAATTTGGAATTCTGTTGAGTGCTTGTTAATCTAAAAAACTACCCGATTTGGAATTTTAGTTTGAATGATTGTTCAGTTTTGGTGTGGTTGATTGCAGAAGCCTTCATCAATGCGATCAACAAAGTCTATGCTGGCTTCCTCTCCACATTGGACACTAACTCTATCACCAAGTTCGTTCCTTTCCCTCTATTTAATGCTCAGAAGCTTAAATTCACTGTTGGATTTTTTGGGCATCCATTGGTTTGGTCTTTGGAATTGGGACTGGTATTGGGTTTGGGATAGTTACATGAACTATGTTTTCATCGTTATCATTTTTGTGAGATTCGGTCTACATTTTGAACTTTTGGAATTGAAATATTTATTTGTAGCAACAAAGTTGGGTGCTTTTTTTGATTGGTTAGTTGGGTCAGTGCTTGGGTTTCTCTTTGTTCTGAAGTGTATGGAATAATTAGCTCAACTCTTTTGGGTATTAAAAGTCTTGCACAAGTTATTTAGGTCCTTCTAGTTCGTCTCTGAAACGGGTCTTGTAATTCTAGCATATATAGATAAAGGTTCATTATTTATATTATG